>OX422142.1:38250408-38908584 GCA_949129095.1 Volucella bombylans | reverse complement strand
GACAAGCTGACTCTTTTCGAAAGTAGATGGACCATCAAGATGAGAGAAATAATAAAAAAGATGCCAAATTGTGACCTACCGACCAAAGCACGAAAGATAGATCATATTGTAATAGACATAACACCCGAACCCAACATAATGCCGCGTATCAAAGCGACAGAAACACAATGCGACAATATTTATTTGACGTAGGACATCTATTGTATATTCACAAGAGACTACTAAACCTTTTTAAATCCCCTTTTCCTTAGCCTGCCTCAAACTTGCGCACCACCAGCGTCAAAACCGGAGATCCAATAATGATGCTGCAAAAAAAGCTATTCCAAGCTCATCCTGCAACTGTGCGTGCGTGGAACACATACTTTTCATAAGGAACATCACAGTAGGGACGCAGTTGGTGAAGGATTTGTAAGAAAGTATTCTGCAGACTGATGCATGCCCGATGAATAAAATCTCATCCTATATTGTTTTGCAAATGTATGCTCTTTCCAAGCATACTAACACAGAAGATCTTGCGACCCTGTGATTCGGAAATTAGTAAACAGAACATATGAATATAACACAAGGTGTAAGCTCTTGCCATTTTCATTCATTTTAGAGTACCGCCGACAATGCAACTTTCGTAGACGAATCACTAATTTCGTTACTTTTAGCAATGATGACTGTGTAATTGCGGGGAGCACAAAGGCTGTACGGCATTCTATGTGCTATGCTATGGAGCACTCGACTTTCTGCTTTACGTTCTCAACGGTTATAACGTGTACGTTAAGCACACATAGATGATGCAAATGTATTGTTTGTCGTATTATGCGTAACGACTGTTTGCTCTAAGGGGTAAGCAGCCCTAGACGTAATCGATAAATTAGCGCGCTAGAAATCTCCTAAAAACTGCGGTTTTGTTGTTGTTGTTCCATGTACCCTGCCTGAAAGATCTGGTGTTAAAAGAAATCAGTATAAGTTTCCCAAATAAGCTTAGTATCTTGTTGTCATCCTGGACACGAAGTTTCTATGGGGTTACAATATCGGGTCGAGAATCTTCACTGGTGCTGCCGGCTTTATTACAGGGAACGTTTGGCATGACATGGCGGTTGACACCGAGCACGGTCCTCTGTATCAACTGTATAAGATCAATTTTATCATATTTCTACCGACTCTTATTCTCAGTAAGATTTTTCGGTAAACTTTCAGCAGTCTTTGCACTGTAAATGACCTTTTCAAAAACAATTTTAAGCACACTATTCCAATGAAATTGGGTAAACTGAATAGGCTTTAAGAATCCTATTGTTGTGAGACTTATTATGAACCAATAACGTAAGGAGCATCGCCTGTTTTAGTGACATTAAGATGCCGGGTAATAATTGAATTTGTCAAAAAGAATGGAGTACTGATCAAATTGTGCGACGGAAATACAGAAAGTCACTGAAATAACACCATCTAAAGACTACTTTTGACAAGAAATACAATTTCGATTTCAAATTGGATCTACCTAACTACGATTAATTGACCAAGTAGTACTTGACGTTCACATGGACACTGGGCTACATACGAAGTAGCAATCAGTGGCTGTAAATTTAAAGGTATTATGTCACACTATTCGTACAATGGCAACGAAAAACAAAAATCGTATCTCTCACCATTAATTTCATTTTATTACCACTTGAAGTTCCAAATGAAAATTCATTAATCAACCAAGAGGTGTCAATCGACCAAAAGGTGTGCCCCAATCTCGACGCATGCATTTACCATAAAAGGTCTTCATCTCCAACCCTAGTCTCTCACTCTCCACTTAATTCGATTCAACTTTGCAAAATAACAAAACTCAAAAACAATTCTGATTGACATTGAAGCGCACGTTGATTGTGCGATTTCCCAGAAAAGTGTCCTTGTTGCCATTTAATTTATTGCCATCGTATTGTATTCGTAGTGGAGTACTCGGTTGGCATATAGCATCTGGCATATGGCACATGGGTGTCATACAAAATCCACCATAAAATTTGCACGATCTGAATATTAAATTGAAACAATGACCAAACCAAGGCGTCACCGTGTCTCAGGTGGGCACTTTTGGTTAAGTGGCTGTCCAGTGTCCACCTGACAATGCGGTACTCCTACAATTGATTTCCAAAACTAAATAGTGTCAACAAGTGCCTGATTTCTCAAAGGACAACATGTCAACATCAAAGGACATTCATTACAATTCATTATTGCACAACCACATTCATAAAATTCCAAAATCCACAGATTGTTCGATTGTAGGCACTCGTATGTTATTGCGAGCCATACTCATAATAATTCATATTGAGATATTTCTTCTATGATACCTATGGAGTAATTAGTTTAATTAAAATCAGATAAGTAGCCCTTATTTCAATCCATTAGACGTAGTCATCATGATGATTAATTTCTGCGGTTTAACACTTTCAGACTTGCAGGCACATTCGATAACAGTGCTAATGTTATATGTGTATTTAGTTTACGACTAATGGATACGAAATATCAATATTTGATAAAACACTTCGCTAACATTGTTTTCCAACCACAACCGCACAGAGACTGTCACACTTGAACCGTGTCATCGTTCGCACCGAGGGAAAGAACAGAGACCATCTTAAAATTTAATAATAGGTAAAAATTCTAAAAAAAAAACCTCTAAAAAAAAGTAAGCAAATACTTGAAACTTATCGTAGGCAAACATTTTGAATTTCATTTTGCAGTCCCGAAAATTCGATGATAGCAATGGATTCACCGTTATTTTATTGCAAAATCGAGAACAATAAAGCGATTCCGGTGAAATAGCTTTTCAGTGCAATAAGGTTCGGTAAAGTAATTCATAGTGAGAACTTTTTTAACTATATAAGTAGGAAGGTTACCTTAATTACAATAACATGTACTCGTAAATGTATAAAACAATTTGACTATATCCATTGTTTGGAATTCTCACATTCCATTCTAAGATAACTCATATAGCAACCAGGACATCTTGACGCAAATAGACTCTAAGATACGAGGAACAGGTCCATTTTAGGATGTTCAAACGTCAAGAGTCAGTGTTTGCAATGTCGGTAGTTAAATGCAGCTGCTATTAGATCTATACTGGATCTATACTGGATTTATCTGGATCTATCCTGGGTACAAGACACTGTTAACTTTAATTTAGAACCTCTGTTCGCTATAATCCGTAAAAGAAAGTATTCCTACTACTGGGCTCAAGCCTTTCATCCAATTTTAGTATCAAAGATGAAAACGAGGACATTTAAGCTTTGCTTCTCACACAATACGATACTTAGTTTTAGTTTTATATGCATTTTATTTTCTTAACACTAACTCTTACATTCTAACAAAAAATGCTTAAATGCTAGCTTACAATTACTTAATAATCTTACACTAACTTACTGGCCCCACACAGGCACTCTAAGCTACTCTAAATTCTTATAGCTATGTCTTTCGACTTCATTTACATTTTCTTAGAACTATTTATTTTGTATACTTAAAGCTAAGAAAAAAATTTGTTAACAAAACTTAGCATATGGACATAATTTTTTATTTTTAATAAAAACTTAGTATCTAACTTAAAATAAACCTTAGCCTACCTAAACTAAATGTACAATACACACATAAACACACATAGACGTTATACACAATCATATACATATATCAGTATACACCTTTGTATACACTGATATATGTCTATGTTTCTTAAATGTTAACCTAAACCTATGTAAGCCGGCCATCGCTGTTTACAGAGAAAACAGATTGGTCAGCTCTGCCTCATTAGTGAGGCTGGTCCGTAATTGACGGAAACGACGACGAAACATCTTCTCCATCATTCAACCACCAGAAATGCTGGTGCTGCCGAACGACATCCCTCTTATCGCGATTCCCCACCGCCCTACTGAACCTGAGGCGATCCACACTGCCGTGTGCGACGTCTCTGTCGTAGTTGAGTCGCCTGTCCCCAGCTGTCCGAGCGACATGGTAGATTAACGGCACCGCTGATCTATCCTGGATCAACCCTTTTTGATCTAGGTAGAGGAATGCTTCCGGTGGAACGAAGCCGTCAGAGCGCACACTCTCGTGGTAAAGGTAATTGGGGTAGTAAGCCCCAGATATCAGGTTATTCGTCGACGTCATTGCTCTTGCAATGTGCCTTCGAGTCAGCTTAATTACGAAGTTGTCCACTCGTATTAGGTTCGCCCTGTTGTAAAGGACCTCATTAGGATAAAATTTTTTGTACTCCGACTCTGGTGTTCTATACAAGCGAAGACAGGCCCTAAGGCAAGCCCTCTCAAACACCCGAATCTTTTCCATTAAGCTTGCTCGTACATTGAACCACACGGGACAGCCAAATACCAGCATGGGCCTGATAAGGGCCATGTAGCAGATTACCTTTACCCTCGCATCGAGTTGGCTGCTATAAAACAGTCTCTTTGTAAGGGCAAAAGCACCTTTAGCTCTGGCCAGAGCAGCATCTACATTTTTGCCAAAATACAGAAACTGATCTAGCCAGATTCCAAGGTATCTGACTACATTTCGACAGGCAAGAGGCTGTCCGTGTTGTCCAATAATCGAGAACTTTCTCCAATTTTTTCTGGTATCCCTAGAGGCTCTAGACAACGGCGTCCTAAAGAGAATGGTTTCCGACTTCTGAAAGTTGATTTTCAACTTCCAGTCATCGCAAAATCGTCTTATCTTATCGAAGTCACGCTGCAAGAGAGTATTAATGACCTCGATTTTTGGACCTGTTCTGTACGCTACCACATCGTCTGCGTACGCAATAGTATGGGGAAGTGAACCTATCAAGTCGCTTGTATAAATGTTAAATAGGATCGGCGAATTGACCGCGCCTTGCTGAAGACCATTTTTAATTTGAAATATTCCAACAGAAGTCACATCGCCATTTTTCACGATGAACTGTCTGTTGGTTAGCATATTATAGAGAATGTACAAGAGTGGTTTACTGATCCCCAGCCTTGTCAGCTTATAGAAAAGACCCTCTAACCATACGGTGTCGAAGGCCTTCTCCAAGTCAACAAGGCAGGCACCAGTGCACTGTTTCCTGCCTTTGTTCCATTGGATATCGGACACCAGTTTAGACGCGGCATGTGAGATATCATGTCCCGCCTTAAAACCGAATTGATTATCCGGAACTATATGTTTGTCCTCAACCCACCTAGACAGAGCTCTATTGATTACCTTTTCAAAAACCTTACTGATATTCGGAAGGAGACTTATCGACCGGAGATTCGCCGGATTGGATATATCCTTTCCCTTTTTGGGGATAGGATGAACCACCGCCGTTTTCCAATGCGCTGGATAATGTGCATTATTCATCGCATTATTAAACAGGGTGGTGTAAATGTCCACCGCTTTTAGAGGAAGATGTCGAAGCACGATGTTCGGAATACCGTCGGTCCCCACTGATTTCTTAGTCCTGATTGTGTCGAAGATCTCATGGAGTTCTTCCTTCGAAATGAACGGGGGTAGGTCACCCTCTCTGGCAATGACATAATTGGCCATATTTTCGTCGCTGAAACGGGTGAAACCAGAGCCCTCGGATCGCCAGTTCCCTATTTCATTTCGAATGCAGAAGTCGTGCACCAAGACGCGATTGTCCAGGTCGCAATTAGGGCCAGTGGTATCAATGGTCTTGTATACTTCCTGGAAAGTCGCCCCTATGGCCTCAACCTTCTCCTGTGGATCCTCGATCACAAAAAAGTCGTCATCATCGACGGCCTCATTTGGATCAATACCTGCTATTGTCAGTAACCGTTCGTTGTCCGTCGTCCGGGCTATTTTAAGACACTGAAGGTCGTTTTGATTTTTTCTCCGAAATAGTTTATTGATTTGCGGAAACATATTCGGGTTGCTGGTGTTTACAGCCCGAACCTTGTTGTTCCAATACAAACTTACAGAAATTCTGTAATTTTCTTTTATTAGCGTTTGAATATTTTTAATCGACGACTTCAGTGTCCTAATCTCCGGGTCTTGTCGGTCAGTTAACTGTCTGTACAAGTTTTTAAGTCTGGTCAGAAGTCTACTTTTCTGTCGGTGCAGTGCGTCAATAGTAGGATTGCGGAACAGGTCTTCGTTAGTCGTACGTCGATACCGCGGTATTGTAGTGTCCATAGTTTGTTTAATTGTCTCGTCCATTTGTTTTAGGTAATTGTCGATCTCCTCGTTTGACAAATTCCTATTGGACGGTGGGTGGATCGTGTTCGAGGAGAGCGCTCTAGTCAAGGTTGCGGAGAAGCGTGTCCATCGAGTCTTACTGTAGTTGTAAGAATATCTTTGGACAAACTCCTCCAATTCCGCAATTTCGTTGGGAACTGTAATTTCGGTACTAAAACCGCAATGGTCGCTGTCATACACGAATGTGCGCAGACAGTTTAGCGTTTGTAAATTCGTACCTGTCAGTCGTATACGTTCGTCGTACAGCAGTAGATCCAAATAAGACCCGCCTCTGGGAAACGACGGGTTATCCGTCGCTTTAAGACCGAGTCTGTACATGACATCGTGCTGACCCCACCAATCGAGTAGTAGGTTCCCTCTAGTATTTGGCAAATTATTTCCCCAATCTCTGTGTCTAGCGTTGAAATCCCCGCCGATTATAAAATAATTCTCCCCCGATTCCAGCCTCAGAAGTCGAAAAAGCGTGTCGAGCTCTGTAATGAATAGGGTGGATTGTGAAGTATCAGGTGCATAAACAGAGGCCAAGTACAGCCGCTTTCCACTGCGAAGCGGGATGTAAATGACAACTGCCTCCAACACCCGGAACCTGCGCAACACTCCCTTGTACACTCTGTGAAATTTTATACCTTCTTTAATGAAGATCGCGACACCACCTCCACGTTTGGATCTGGGCCGGTTTCTTCTTCTAACAATATAATTATTGTACTCCAGTTTGTGCTTATCGGTTAGCTTTGTTTCGCTAGCGAAAAGCACATCCGGAGTTTGGTCTTGTAGCAATTTAAACATCGCGGCTCTTCGTTCGATCCGAATCAATGAATTCACATTCACCGCAAGGACCTTCAAAGTTTGCTCCACCATGTGCGTACCCATTACGGCATGTGTTGCGTTAGGCCCGGCAGCAACGCGTAGATCTGGTCCACCCGCTTGGCCTGTTCTTGAACCTGCTTTTGCAGCTGAGCCATCTGCCCTTGGATTGCGAGCAAGATGGCTAGCATGTTGGGTGCAGCTTCCGTTGTTCTCGGCATCGGAGCCGGAGAAGCAACAGTCGCTTGCTGTACCGTAGCCCCCCTACCTGACGCCATTTGGGCGTAGGAAATTTGGGGCGTGACGGCTGGTGTTTGAAACCTCACAGGTGAACGTTGGACCTCCACCTTCTGCTGCCGAGCCAATTTTGCTTTTTTAATTTCGGTGAACTTAGGACAACCCCGATAGTTTGCGGTGTGTCCCACGTTCCCACATAATACGCACGAGAGCTTCGATCTATCGGATGCTCCGTCAACACCCAGAGGACACTCCTCGGAACTGTGGTTCTTAGCGCACTTCACACATCGAGGCTGCATTTGGCAGTTCGACGCGGCGTGCCCGAACCTTTGGCAGCGAACGCATTGTATAACGCCTTCGCTCCTTTTTAGTCTTTCCCAGTGAACCACCTGGTAATCTAGGACATTGATACTCCTTAGACTATCCAGACGGCTTTCGGGACTGAGCTGCACCAGGAAGAACGGCAGACTCCGTTTCTCCCGCCTGGCTCTAGCTGTGGTAAACGGCTTTACCCCCACAAACCTGAGCCCTTCGCACTCCTTCTCTTTGAGCAGTGCCAAGATCCCCTCAGGATCAGAAGACGGTTCCAACCCCTTTAGCAGCATCGATTGCCGCTTTTCACACTTCGGTGTGTATGAGTAGTGCTCCGTCGTCGTTTCCTTTAGGAGCTCTTTCACTTTCGCGTAGCCCTCCACTGTATTACAGTGGATGGCATGGCGATCGTTCCCCAATCTCATAATTTTAAAATTATTACCAATGACCAACTTACACAGGTCCTTGGTTTCATTTACCTCTAGTTTATAGGTGTTTATAGGAGGCACCTTCTCCTTCTTCTTCTGCTGCTGCTGTTGTTGTTGTTTTTGTTGTTGTTGTTGTTGTTGTTGTTGTTGTTGTTGTTGTTGTTGTTGTTGCTGCTGCTGCTGCTGCTGTTTTTGTGGTTGCTGTTGTTTTTGTTGATGCCGTTGTTGTGGCTGCTCTTGTTGTTGTTGCTGGTGTTTTTTCCGCTTTTGTTGGTGTTGTTGTTGGCTCTGCTTTGGAGCAAGTAGCGTCTGCTGTTGTTGCTGGGATAATTCTTCCTCTTCTTTCTTCCTTCTGACCATTTGCCTTTCTTTCATGGCCAGTATCCTTTGTTGCAGCATTTTGATGCTGCTACTTATGGCCATCATTTCTTCCTCTTCATTATCCGTTTCGCTCTGTGCCAATGTAGCGAAACTGTTCCCTTCCCTCACTCCACCAAGCAGTTTTACAGTGGAAGTTGGTTGGGCGGGACGTTGAACAATGTTGGAGGATGGCCTAAGCTTCCTCCTTCTCTTAGCCGTTGGAGTTTGGCTTGAACCGCTTGAGGCCTCGCCTGATAAGTCCGCAGGTCCCGCTATTGGAATAGCGGACCGCACTCCACACTCCATCACGTGTGTTTGATCCCTTTTGTTTTTTGTTTTTTTCTCTTTACACTTCACTTATTATTTCAGTAAAGAAAAAAAAAAAAAAAACAAAACAAAAAAAAAAAACAATGTCTCCCGTTGGGAATCGAACCCAGTCCACCGAATCGCCACACCAAGTATGATGTCGTCCGCGTGTTTGCCACTTCGGCTACCGGCCACTTGATATTTTTTTGTTTTAACGCTAAGTATATTTGCTTTCTTCACTTGTGAAGCCGAACACGAAAAAGCGTCTTATCGCCACTAAGGTCTATGAACGACTGACAATACGATACTCGTACAACCCAAATGGCATCATGTTTAAAAAAAAACTGACTTATGCAAATAGCAACTACTGTCTGATTACTCCACAATTACGGGATTTTTAAGGAAAGAGGGATATTTTTGGATCATCTAACCATCAACCAAATTACTGCTGAGTTACTATCGCAAAATTCTATTCATCACCAAATAATATTATCTCAGATTACATTCTTACGAAAGATGATATTTCGAGCGTCGCAGTAACTGCAATGGCGTTATACAGTTGCAAAAGTAGAATAGTGGGTTGTTGGCATCATCTTGAAACGGGAAAGAAAACTGACCACCGTAAATAAAATGTTTTTTTTGTTAAAGAATAGTTCTCAACATTATATTTTGAAAACGACAAGACAGCTATTGACTGTTTTCGACGAGGCTTGAATATCGGGCCACTCTTTCGAAAATTTTACCCGCTGAATATTGCCTGCTAAGACCTGAATAGTTTGCAGTTTATCTACATACACTAACGAATTAGCATCAAGAAGTAATCGACTGGTGTCAAATCGCAGATCACTGCTTTATTTCAGGGCACATAGCTTTAAGACTTTAAGGGCACATAGCGCCATTCTGCTAGAACCACATATCGTCCAACGTTGTCCATATAATTGAAGAAATAATCGCTGGTTAAACTGAGTGGGTGAGGATTTGCCTCAATAAATAAAACATTAGTTTTGCTTGTCCCTTAATCCATTCAGCCAGAAGTGAACTTATTACCTCAATATGATTTCTCGACAAAAATTAGGTCGACTACAAGAAGCTCAAGAGTCCAATCCGCGAACTCGTATCGCAGGCCATGGGTTTGTGGCTTTAGTTCCTGCATCAGCTGGAAGTTATACAGGCGTAGCCCGAGATCTTTTCGCAAAATTTCCCACATAGTGAACGGACAAAGGCTGAAATTCATTCAGAAAACGAAAAGCGAAATCAGGTCAATTATGAGAGCCAAAAAAAGATCATGTAATCTTCCATACGTTTCGCGAATCGAAGACCGATCTTCAAAATATGTTTCAATGATACTGAGTTGTTATTCTCATTATATTTTAAATTGAACATATTGTCAAAGAACTGTCAATAGCATTGTGTGAAAGCTATTCTTATTGGAAGAATTATCAATAAAATATTTTTACTTGCAGTCAGTGTTTTGAAACACGTCATCGGAAGTGCAGTTAATGAGTTACTACTTTTCAGGCCTCCGTCATTAGGACGGAAGCTAATGGAGCAAAAACGCAGACAGTGATTTCCGAAAGACGGATAAAATTTACTCCTAAACTCTTTGTACATTCAAAATTGGTTATTGTGATTGCGGAAGTGACCATAAAAGACGCTTGCGTGTCCTCTAACGGTTCCAAATAGCCCCATACCAATGGCGTATATCCAATCGTACTGTAGAAAAATTTACATAAGTTTTTGGCAACTCTTCAAAGAATCTTCATTGCTAGAATGACACTGGCACGTATACTAAACTGAAAAACGCTTCCAATAGTTCTAACGTCTATGTTCAGTCATATGCATATATGTATATGTGAAAAGTGCCTGGCAACTATCTGCTATAAAGCGTAGACAGGTCTAGACATAATCTACGATATGTGCACCAAGAATAAGCCTTCAGTAAATACTCTTCAAACGTTGAATGCTCCTTTTACAAGAAGGCGGAATCTGACCGGTCCTTATGAATTATCCTTAAGTCCCGGAACGATCCGTTTTTCATACGAAGCCCAATATCTAAATGTTATCATTGACAGTAATTTCTTAAGATTAATATGTCGCGACAAAAAGAATCAAGGTTTCGGTGAAAAAAGGTTTCACCAATAAACCCAAGGCCTTCTTACCGAGAAGGATAACTTGGATATATAGGGTTATGATAAAACTATGTCCCACAGCACTGATGAATCTCATTCCATTTGGTGTTCATATCATGATGCATCTGAGATCAAAAACGAAGTCGATAATGAACTTGCTATAAAGACGAAATCTCGGGACCTTAACTTGCGTAAGGACTTTAAGTGTCCTCGAAGAAGATTACCAAGCAGCTTTCTCGTAAGCAAAGCCTGTTCCAAAATTCACGCAAAATTTTAATTTTGCCTCATTTGTGTAGTAAAGTTTTGCCAATGAAATGAAAAAACCGCGTTCAGACAGTTGACAGTTCAGGGTTGTTAAAAATTGATCTCTACACGATAGAATGAGGTACAAAATATGGTCGGAATAATGATTTAACTTCATCAAATGTGAAGAGATTAATTCAAAAATTTAGAGAAACTGTATCAATTAGTGATCTTAGACACTCTGGTCGTCTTTCAACATGTCAGTACGTGAGAGTGTTATGAGAGTTCGGGAACGTCAAGTCCGGGAACGGAAGCAATGAGCAAATTGGCCAAATCGAGTAATTGACCAAAAATTATTTCAAAAATCAAATTTCAGCGGGGCATGTATCCTTATTCTATTAAGCAATCACGATGTGAATATGACGACTTGTCACCTTAATACTTAACATCACGCCCAAACTCGAAACTCAACCTCATTTGTTGTCAAAACCTACTCCTAAACCACTATTCACCTTCAATATAAATTTAATTCGCCTTCAAGCATTCACCTTTATCTTCAGTTTCAACAGAATTAAGACATAAGCCTGGCTAAAGGTTCATGACCACAGAAAAGTGCACGACTTCCATTCGTTCTGTGTCCTCCTCCCATTGTGCACCACAAATTCTGTCGAATGTATTATGACAGTTGAACTACTTCAACTATGCCAAGACCAAGGCTAGATCACCTCATGCCAGCAAAGACTTATCGTTGGAATTTCATCTGCCTCACATATCATCTCTTGGTTTTGGATAGTACATAGTGCACATGCACATGCACATGCACATTCAGCCACCAGCACTCAACATCATAGCTACTGTGGGCCGTGACAAAATGAGTTGTGGTAATTGAAAAATCTTCATTTGAGAAGATCGTAGATCGTCTGCTACTGTATTTCGTGAAACGTGGCAATGCAACAATTTGCAGCAGTACTCGGTCATATGGGCTACCTGACTTTACCAGGAAAACATAATCATGACAACAATGATGTACAGCAGTTAATAGTCTTTTTTGTTTGCTAAAGTCAGCAGCAGATGAGTTCCTTAGAATTTCGCGATGAAAATCTTAAGAATTGTGGACATACGAGTACTCGTACATAAAATGGAAGGAAGTCATTGAATATGACTCTTGTTTGTTTGTCCGCTTAAGTGGATTTCTGACTTTGTTTACGATGAAGTAAGATTGTGCAATATTCGTAGTTTGGGCTGACAAAGAAACTCCCATACGTAGAACAGTTGCGATCATAATAGAAGATTGATGATTCATAAATCACTTACTTCACCAAATACATAGTAAGCCAAAATATCCGAAAACACTTCAATAGAATCTATCAGCATTACCACAATACCACTTACGTCAGCACAATGTCCTGACAAACATCAAAGATCAGTCAATCAATCAGTTATCGCCTGCCACACGGATATATTCGTAAATGTGGTCACTGTTGAGGACTGCAGGAAGAAGTCTAATCAGCATGATTCCTGGAAGGATAACACCATTGATGAATATTAATACAATTTCTACTGCACATCACTGGTCGTGGGTGTACCTAATTGGAATGCCTATTGCCTACTGTACGAATATCTCTTGAACGCAGCAAACAAAGGAACTCCATGAAACCCATCACCCGCCTATCATGTGCCACACCTCAATGTGCCAAACCCAAATACGAATGCAAATGTATCTCTCTGATTGACGGATTGGAAAATATCAAATCAAGTCGATTTAAGGCTTTAGTCTGAAGGCATAACCGCGAGCTTATATAGATAGGAGTAGCTCCAAGGGACTACCATGGATGGCATGAATCTATCTGCACGCTTGTAGGATCTATTCGTACATTTCTAGTCCCATGCGTTCCTAATGGGAATATTGTGTTATGCAAAAGGAAAAGGCAGGATCGCATGCAAGGTTGGCTGATGGAAAAGGGTTTCATAAATAATGGGTCAGTGGAACGGATCGACGGACGGATAATTACGCCAAATGAATTTGAATGAGTTCCAAGTCTATAGAAGGGATACTAGTACATAATCGTACCTGTGTGTATGGCCAGAAGGATTCATTATTTACTGGCTGAATGCACAAAGCCGTTTTCAATGAATGGAAAGTGCAAATGCGTGTTTTGTTATACTTTGTTGTGTGATTACATGTTGTCTTGCATAAGAGAGCAGCGGGAAAATGATGGGCATCCCTAATGGATTTAAGAAACAATGTATTACTGAAGTAATAACCAAAGTGCTGCAGCATGAAATAATACATTATGCTGGAGATACAGCAGAAACATCTTTAATGATTGTAATGAAGTGAAAGGTTTGGATTTTAGAATGCATGACGAACTTGACCTGCTTCTTAGATTGAAAATCATCCTCAGTCCTGGCTTTAACATTATGGTTAGAAGCAAGTTTAAAGAAGGCACAGAATTCGAAATTAAGTGCATGGAGTCAACATAACACTTTTTGACAGCATCTCTAAGTGGGCTTAAAAATAACTTTACTTGTCTGACTTCGAGAATAAGAGTCACTAAGGTGAAAGTCATCTTGATAATGTCCCCACAAAAATATTTAAACTTAATTATCGTAAGGACAATAGTCGATATAAAGAAATCCACGAAGAGGTCCGTTGAAGACAAAGCCATTGACAGAAATTTAAGTGTGTCACATACAAGTATTTTCTATTTGGGAAAACTCATGAGGGTATGGTAGATGCAGAAATCAACCCAACACAGAAGGCATTCGCTGCATCTATACGTTTGATGTGACATCCAAATGAGCGGCGGTAATTCGTTTTATTAAACACAGTAAAATGATTAAAACTCAACAAAAACTAACGTGATGCCAACTTTAATTAAGTGGCCCTAAGGTGTACAATATAAATATTATCTCTGACACATCTTCAGAATAACGCTGGAATCCTTCAAGTAAGAATCCCGAAAAATTCACTAAAGGGTAAGCAAAAAATTTCATACTGAAGCTGAACAACAAGCTTAAGCACTGACGGTAATATGGAGCTTGAAATCAGCGCATAGATAAGTCCAGCACCGAGACAATAATGTCTAAAGCTGACAGGCAATATCAATTCGTCCTTTCAAATAGATGAATAAATGGCAAAACAACTAGTATTAGGTCTCGAAGAAATAGCATATTGCAAAGTGTGTTGGTTCTTTCATGAGAAAAAAAATCTGCAGGCTAATGTTCTATTAGTAAATCCTATTTTGTGCCTCTCTGGGGCAGCATCTACATATTTTTGGAATTTGTTGAATTTATGAAAATGGATGGTGGATAACAAACGGATTCTGGAACGTGAAGGCCCTCATTGTATCACGGGAGGAAGCTTCTCAGAATGTCAGATTCATTCAACTTGGGCTTAGTGAAACATAATGGGAAACTTCGCTTGTGGTTAGCACGCTACTTTCGACAACTGAGTAGGGGTTATAGTAACCCTGTTATTGGGAAAAGTCTTGTATTATAAAAACCGTGTGGATATTGATGTCCATATTGTATAGTGAATCTAGAAATACACCAGTCATCGGAAGTACCCTGTTTGAAAAACGTACATGTCATGGACAACAGGCACAACGCAAGATCAGCTGTATCTACCCTAAAAGACAGCAAGTTTCTAGTCGTTATTTCTCCATATTAGTCGAACTATATGTTTTTGCACAATAAGTAACGATGGACTTTATTACTATGAGTACCTACCCAACAGATTAAACCATACTACAATCTAAGTTGACACTAGTCCATAGTAAATTGACCCAAAAACATATAGCCACCACAGAATGTCGTTGCGCGCTCTCTAGGCTATATATAAAAAGATATAAGAAAATATACGTCTCGTTCTCGCATATCGTTACGACAAATCCAACTCTGTTTGGTTTGAGGGAAAAACCAAAACAAGTGTCGTGGTCTCCATCCAACAGGAAGGCTTTCCTACGGATATAACTAGTCTCAGATAGCTTTATAACAGGTACCACGACATCTTCGACACACCTCCTCAAAAGGCTGCGGGTGACCTCGCTGCTTTCCGTAGCTATGCACACTCTAAAAGAGTTTCTCACCTTCAGCGCAGCCGAGCTGACCACGACAAATTTTTTCGTTCCTAACTTGCCTTCTTTGCCTGCATCTCATCTACACTCCCCTACTCCTCCACGCAACAAACTACCTCTTACATTTTACTACCAAACGTAAGAGGCTTGAGACTTGTGCTGTCTTGTCTAAATCACACGATCTCTCTTTCGATGTCTATGCTCTTACAGAAAACAATCTGATCCCCGACATAAAGAGGAGCTATTTCCATCTTCTTTTAATGTTTTCCGAGATGACGATCACTCTCTCCCTATGTTTACTGATTCTGCCATCCCTAAAGTTGATTCTCCATGTAGAGTGGTCCTACTTGCCATTCACAATAACCTCAACTCTTCTCTCATCGCTATCTCTTCTTCTATTAAACTTGACTTTTTTTCAATTAAAATAAAACTTCCCAACAGGCCCCTGTACGTTATGTGTTGCTACATTCTCCCAGCTCAACCTGATGAATCTTACATCCTTGCTATTAAAGCAATTGGCCGACTAATTGATCTAAGTGATTCCATCGACGATATCCGTATCGTTGGTGACTTTAATCTGGCATTGCTAAAGTGGAATCCATCGGATGATCACTTATTTTTTACCGCGTCAAACACCAGTTCACCCAAGGAATCATTGATAGCATAACTGACTCAAGCCTGTGCCAAGTAAGTGACTTCCCTAATTTTATCGGTAGGCAACTAGACCATATTTTCTCTAGTGATCCTATTAACTCCACAGCAACGTTGTGCCTCTTTATCCTATCAACCGTCGACAACTTTCACCCCCCTCTCCTTCTATCATTTTTCCATAACTCTCCATCCCAGTCCACTTCTTCAACTACCATCTCTTCTTATAACTTCCATAAAGCTAATTTTCGCAAAATCAATACCTATCTTAGCAAATGTTCTTTCGATTTTACCAACCTATCCTTATCTGATGCTGTCTCCATTTTCTACAGTGAAATATTTAATTACATTTCTCTCTACGTCCCCTTTTTACGGCATAAAACATCATCTATTTCCCCTCCATGGTACAACAGAAGACTTCTTACGAAACAGAAGAAACAAATTATGGGCAGTTTTTCTTCGCACCAATTCTTATTATGACTACTCTAACTATCTTGGAACTTACCTGCAATTCACCCAGCTCTATAACTGCCTCTATTAGCGCTTTCTCGAGAAAGCGACGCAGCGCACACCAACCCTTATCAACGATCCTAAGACATTTTATCAATTCGTCAGCTACAAAAGAAAATCTGTCTCTCCTTCGATAATATATCATCGACCGACCTGCATATTATTGCCAACTATTTTGCAAACTTTTTTAAACAGTCATTTGCAGACAACCTCTTCGTACCCGACCCCATCTATTTCAAGTAAATTCCCAATTTCTCCATTGGCCCCTCTCTCTCTCAACCTTTTGATCCAACCCTTATCGAAGAAAAGTTACAAAATCTCAATGATGAATTTGTATCCGGTCCAGATGTGCTCCCAGCAATATTTCTCAAAAAGTGTGCCTCCAATCTTTCGCACCCACTTTCCTCCCTCTTTCATCTGTCCCTCACACAAGGGGAATTCCACCAAGTTTGGAAGACCTATTTCATAACTCCGGTACACAAAAAGGGACTAAAGAATAAAGAGAAAAAACACAAGAATTGAAGCTAACAGATCACTATCAACGCAGAATTTTCGTCAATTGGTTGTTAAAACATGATGGTGGTTTTTCACGCAAAATCGTCTTTAGTGATAAACCTCATTTCACATTGAATGGCTTCGTCAACAAACCAAATTGTCGCATACAATACATCCACAAAAATATTTTTTTGGTGTGGTTTTTGGGCTGGTAGAATCATTGCTCTATTTTTCTTCGAGATGCAATTGAGAGAGCTTTTACTGTCAATGGAGAGCGCTATAGACAAATGGTTGTAGATTTTTTGTGGCCTTAAATTGGAGAAAAAAACACAGACTATCTTTATTTTCTACTGGATGGAGCTACGAGTCACACAACAAATGCACACATTGAGCTTTTACGGTCTAGGTTCTCAGGGCGATTAATTTTACGTAATCATGACATAAACTGGTGACCTAGATTAATCTGGAGAAACCGTATTATTGCTAAAGTTTTCCAGAGTAGCCTCCACCACGGTGTTGTTGAGGTCCTCCGATTCTGAAGATGTGCCCAAAAGCTCATCTTCTACCTATGATCGTATAGCACCTCTCTTTGCTTCATCATGGGTTTCCATTTCCGACATGGTGTCAGAAGAGGAGACCGACGTTTTAATACTCACCTCGGATAGATTGGAGTCGTCGCTATCCATTTCTGGAAAGGATATCGACGCTCCGAGATCCAAGGTTGTGTTATCAGGTGTTAAGGGAGGAGGAGGTTGCTTATCAGCATCCAGCTCATCCTTTTTGTATACCCTTAAGTGTATCGACTCGAATCCGAACCGAATCATGCCTTTCGCCTGCGCGAGAGGGTTAAGGGATTCCTTATTGATCACGATTAACGCGCATCTATAAGAGCCCCTTAGTTGCTCCAGTTTCGCGGCTTTCCAGTCATGAGTCGGAAGAGTCGGGTTACTGAGCCTGATGATTTCCAGAATACTTTCTGGAGAGGAGGGTTCGGCAGGGATCCAGGTACGAGTTCGAGGTCTGCTAGAAATGCCTTCCTTAGACACGACCTCGAGTTTTGCACCTGGCCAAATCTCTCCTAAACCACCTATGGCCTTGGTGAAGAAATCAAGAGATCTCTGGTTGGAACACGCGATGAGCATGACATGTCCTTGGTGCCAGCCAGCGTCGCTTGTGATAGGAGGTGGTCTGGGGTTTTCCCGCATGATGACCAAGAAGTTGCTCGAAAGCTTCAGCTTGACCGGCTGCCACCGTTCAGGTGTAATGGAACCGTCGGTAATATCGATCACGGCGATCACCAATGCGTCCTTTTGGACTTCATTGAAAGTCCTCAGAGATGTGCTGTTGGATGGCACAGGGGTTTTGGAACTATGTGTTTTGGGCCTCTTGGAAAACGGCACGGTTTCCTCCAACGATCTCTGGCGAAGAGTCTTTTGAATTTGAATTTGAAGAGCAGTGGAAGTAGTGGGTAATCCGTCTCTTAGGATGTTTTTAGCCCACTCAATCTTGCTCTTTATGTCCGCACTTCTCTCAACCTCCGGAATGGATCCGAAGGTTCTGATAATGCGTGAAGTACTTCGGCATCTTAGATAGAGCGGTTAGATGGAGCTTGCCGATGCGGCTGAGCTTCAGAATCCTCCTTGGGGGGAGGAGTTTTGGTAGCAGCAATAAATCCGATGCCTGCTACAAACTTGCTGCTGCTAGGGCTTTAGAGGATGGTGCACCATGGCTTGCCACAATTTTACCTCCTCCCGACAATGCAGAAGCCTTGCCGGTAGTCGGTGCAGTCACCGTTCTACCGCCCGGTATTAAAGGAGTACCGGCTACACTACAATGATTAGTGATTTTAAAATTTGCTATGGAGCTAGTGATGGTAAGCTTAGATCTGCGATCAAGTCTACTAAAAATATGATCAACACAGGTTTGTGTTAAAAGAGTTACTTTTGTAGGTTCCCTAATAAAGTACGATTCCAAAAACATTAGAATAATCAGATAAAACAAACAAAGACAAACTTCCTAGATTCAATTTTGCAAGAACCTTTAACCATATAAGCACATTTCAAGTTAACACAGCAACAGTCATACTCCAACTTATCGCTTATAAAGCCAGCCTACTTGTAGCATAAGAATTATTACACGCATGATAAAATTTATAACCAAACATCCATATTTTAGATAAGAAATTTAAATATGGCTTATTGGCAAAAGATTCTAAATGATTTCGAATTAAATAAAAAATTTTATGAATACTTCTAATATTTTTTGATTCATGATAAAAAATACTTCCTTTGGTATTTTTGAATGATAAAAACTTCTGACAATCTCTTTATCAAAATTATAAAATTCGTAACATTCTTCGAAGCTACTATTCTGATCTTGAATATGATTTGAATTTCGAAGAGGCAATACACTAAAATTGATAAAGAGGAATTAAATTATAATGGCCAGCTTCACAATATGTTTAAAAGAACTTAATTTACTAGATTTATCACCCCTATTTACCCACAAGTACGAAAAGTTATTTTCATTTTTAAATGTACAACAGAGCTACTATACTAAATACTCGTAGTTATACTCTCATTAATATAAATTGAATTATTCCCAGATTTGAACCCTAAGAGGCTTGCATTTTTTCTTAGTTTTATTTTTATTTGCAGAACCATTTGCTTGGGTTTTATATGTTATGCGTAAAACGCTCAAAGTTTTTGCCCGTGTAGATGTAGACTGTGTACATTCTTATATCAAAAAAGACTAAATACAAAAGACGTAAAATCCAAGCCTAGGGAAACCCAAATAAAATGTAAGTGCATAGCTAGAAAAGTTCACGTTCTCGAAATACCATAAATAGTTTCAGTAATGGTATGTCGAAAGATACCATATCTACTCATATAATATTTGTATAAGGACAGACTACAAGCAAAGATCATATCATTCATACCAGAGAGCAACTTTGATAGAAATGAATTACGAGGGGCGTTCAAAATATTCTCGGCATCAGGGTGAAGCTGTGGTTGTATATATAAATGGTGAAAATTGAGCATCGCGCTGTAATTAAATTTCTCACTAAGCAAGGAAAAAGTCAAAAAACTATTCATGAAGAGATGGTGGCTGTTTACCAGGGTTTCGCACCTTCATTATCAACTGTGCAAAAGTGGTCAAGTGAGTTCAAAAGAGGCAGAGAGAGCATTGAAGACGATCCCCGCTCCGGCGCCCCGGCTACTGCTTGTACGGGAGAAAGCATCAAAGAAGTCGAAAAACTTGTTCTTGAGGATGCCCGAATAAAGGTGAAAATGATGGCAGAGATCACCAAGCTTTCAATTGGTACCATTCACACCATTCTTCATGACCATCTTAACCTTTCAAAGGTCAGTGCAAGGTGGGTGCCACGAATGCTCACAGCGCCTCAGAAAAAAGTGAGAATCGCATGCTGTAGAGAGCTTTTGGAGATGTGTAGTGAGAACGCGGACGGTGTTATGGATCGAATTGTTACTGGGGACGAAACATGGGTCCACCATCATGACCCTGAAAGCAAACAAGAGTCCATGCAGTGGCATAAAAAAGGAACAGACCCCCCGAAGGAGTTCAAAGTCACTCCGTCTGCCGGGAAGCTCATGGCCACAGTTTTTTGGGACTCAAAGGGAATCTTGCTCATTGAGTACAAAAAAAAGGTGAAACCATCAACACCACATCCTACGCTTCCACTTTGCATAATTTGCGGAAGGAAATTGAAAAGAAAAGACGGGGTAAACTCTCAGCGGGTGTGTTGCTTCTTCGTGACAACGCTCCTGTTCACACGGCGCGAGTTTCCAAGGCTGCTGCGCGAGATTGTGGTTTCGAAGAAATCCAACACCCACCCTATAGTCCAGACCTTGCCCCTAGTGATTATTTCCTGTTTCCGGATTTGAAAAAATGTCTTCGTGGAAAAAGATTTTCGGATGATGAAGAACTCAAGTCGGCAATAAATGGGTATTTTGCAGAGAAAGAGGAAATTTATTTTTTTGAGGGTTTAAAAAAGCTTATCTCAAGATGTAACAAATGCATTGATGTTAGGGGAGATTATGTTGAAAAATAAAAACAATTTAAATTGAATTCGCATTTTCCTTCATATCGATACCGAGAATATATTGAACGCCCCTCGTAACAGATACGTAAATTAATGTTCAATTAAATTTTTTTGGCGAATTCCTAATCCAAATTGAACGCTTTAAGTGCTAAAATGCACTCTTCTAGGTGCCTGAAAAGAGTGACCTATCACGTGAATGTCACGAATAAATATTATATTTACCCAATGACTATCAACAGAGTAGAGGAATTAACCCGTCCTCGTTTCATTTATTTTCGTTCTCATTAAGCAAATTTGCTTTCTGCTTTTATGACACTGACGAATTTCTTTCAAAGTCACCTCCATTGAACGTTCTTATCTTATCTGGAACCCAAATGAATCCAGGAATACTGATGAGACTCTAATAGTTTGCCAATTTTCTGCCCTACTAACACTAATAACCTCGAACACCTAATCATTTTCAGTAAAAGGAAAATGTTGTATGCATGAAGAATGGACACGGTCCAGATACCCAACGGTTTAACATTTGAATACACACTCTCATGATATAAATCACTCACCTTGTTTGTCTTCACTTTGGCTTGATAGACCTCTCTCATCGGTGACAGCAGCTAGAGTTCCATTTGTTGAAGCGTTCGCTAATGACGCCATTGTTGGCGTCAATGGTGAAGCCGGTGTCGATGTTGTTGGTGTTACTATTGCTGTTGATGATGCTGATGATCCTGTTGACGTTGATGACTTTGACACCTCTAGAGTAGCATTCAGCAAAAGTGGACTTTCACTGGACGTTTTCACTTTAGATTGAGGTTCACTGGACGATGTTGCGTGTCCGTCTACATTGTGTTCAACACCCAAGATTATCCGTTCAATGGGTTTCGGTTTAACTGACATGGTGTTGACGGCTGCAGCTGCATTATTACATTCTAATCCGTTCGGTTCGGTGCGAGCTTCAGTTGGAGGAGGGGAAATGGTCTTTATAAGAGATCTTGGCCACGAGTCCTTGGGGTCGGAGGGGGTTACCTTTTTCATGACATCAATTACTTTGGCTGTACATTCACGATGTTTCGACGTTTGAGAAGGTTTAGACTTGACTGGAGTAGAGTCGATCTTTTTAGAATCAACTTTTGGAGAGACAATCGATGCTTTCAGTGAAACTGAGTCGTCCTTGCTTGAATCAGAGTTTGAAGATAATTCATCCTTAGATGACGACCTGGATACTGATTGTTTGACTGTTTCCTTAGGCGTAGATTTTTCACCGAACTGCTTATTTACTTTCTCATTTGAAGGTTCAGATTTGGCAGATTTTTTCTCCTCAATTTTAGCCATTTGCGATTCACTTATCTTGGGAGCCAAAAGATCCTCCCCAACTTTTTGGGAGTCATTGTCAGATTCGGGTGGGTCACAGTGAATGATGTTCTTGCGCAAAACGTAAACCGGAGCAGAATCTTGGAATATCTTCTCAATGCCGGTAAAATCCTGTTTAAGAGGATCGTTATCAGTGGATTTATTCTCGTCTTTCTTAATTTCTTCGGCTAAAATGGCTGCTTGTGGATTTTCTGGCAGAGTAGATACTTCTGCAATGGTAATCTCTTCTGTCTCAAGCGGTTCTTCCTTCTTTCGAGCAATCTGTTCAACTTTTATAGCGCGATGTTCAAAAACTTCGGTATTAGCTTCGGTCTTCATGTCTTTCTCAGACTCCAAGGACTCAATGTCATCTCTTATTTGTTTTTCCACTTGCTTTGTCTCCTTTTGCACCTGTATGATATCTTTAGTTTCATCTGTAATAGTTTCACTGGAAGATTTTGTTTGAGTTATTTTGGGACCTTTCGATTTTTTTGACTTCTTAGGCTCTCTTGGTTCCTTGAGTTCCTTAGATCCCTTAGATTTTTTTGGCTCTTTGGACTCCTTTTGCTCTTTGACCTTTTTGGGATGTTGAGTTTCCTTGGGATCATCATCAAATGTCACTAAATTGGTTTCTTGAACTACTCCCACGACTTCTTCCACTGTTGATTGCTGAGCAGACTCTTCTATGATATCCTTTTTCGCAGTGCTTGGTTCCTCTTCCTGATGTATATCGGTGTCTTTTTGAATTTTAAGGTCGGCTTCTAAGACCTCAACTGCCTCTTCATTTTCGTTTTTAATTTTAACGCTGTCTAAATTAATCGTTGCACCCTCCAATGAGTTCCTGTTCTCACATCCAACTCCTTGTCCAGGTTCTCGTTTCTTAAGATCTCTAACAACATCCATTTCGGCAAATCCTTCCTGCTTCTCATGAGCACATTCGATCACCTCAATCACATTTGCCATTTGCTTTGTCCTCAGACCCCGCTCGGATAAACTCAAAATACCCGTTACAATACTTTGCTTATCGTTCGGATTCCCGGATTCATTTCCATTGTCATCTTTCATTTCGATAAGACTCGTCTCAGACGATACTGTGACGGTTATCCCCTCATTATTTGGACTCGCTGTCATTGGTTCTTCGCAGTTTTCTTTTATTAATGCTTTGACGGCAGCTCGTTCAGTTTGACAATCCACTGATTGATGGACGTGCTCTTTATCATCTTGACGTACAATAGTTTGTGTACTAGCTTTCTGATCACTTTCGTAAGTTTCTTCCAGTGAAGATTCTTTGATGGCCTTTTTCGGCTCAGAATATAGATCCATAGTCGTCGACAACGAATCACCACTTCCAGTGGGACTTTGGAGTTTCTGCTCTTCTACCAGCTGTGACGAGCTACTGCACTCTTCGTTGGATTCACTCTTCTTGACTACACTAATCTCAGGACAATTTGGATTATTCCTATCAATTTGTTCGAAGCTTTCGATCCTTTGGCTAGACTTTACGGTCTTCCGGGTCGTTGTGGTTTTTGTAGTTTTAGTTATGGTCCGATTCACGCTGCCGCGGTTGGCATCACTTTCTGCGTCACTGTCGACGTTTTTATTCATCTTTTTTGGGTTTTTTTCCGACGCGTCCGTATCTTGATCACCTTTGCTAACGGAACTATTACGAGTACTAATTTTGCTATCTACGGCGTTGGTGGCGCTTACTTGCTGAGGCTTTTGTTGTTTGTTTTTGTCGTTTTCCACGTCGTGATAATGGTGGTGGTGGTTGAGCTTTTCCTCTATTAGGCCAGTCTCTTGGCAATGGGTTGACGTTTCAATGGCATTCATTTGGCTTTCGCCGCTGTCATTGCTAATGTCATCGCTTGTGTTACATTCTTTTGCTAATTGTGATTGTAGCTGGGGCTGTGGCGACGGAATTGTTGTTTTCGTTGTTGTTGTGGTTGTTGTTTGAGGTGAATCAATATCATTAAGCGATGGTGTTATCTTATCATGTGCAGTTTCACTGTCGTCGATAACGGGGGGAGGTTTGTTGCTCGTATTTGTTTGATCATTGTTGCTCGTGATAGGACGGGAACTGACAGTTGTTGTGACAGGAGAGGGGATGCTCATGGACTTGTTGTTTTCATCGCCTATGGAGATGGCTGTAATTACTTTAGCTCCAACGGAATTATCTGTTGTCTCAACGGCTGCTGGGACAGAGGACTTCTTTTGTTTGCTTGAACTCTCGGTAGATGATTTTAATTGCTGTTCCGGCTGATGTAGTTGGTGTTGATGATGCTGATGGTGTTGACGTTGATGTTGACTCACGTCATTGATAATGACAATTGGTCTGAAAGTGGATAAGCAAAAACGTAGGCATTAACTGTTGAATAATGGATGAATAGATTTAACCTAAAAAAAAAACACGAATGACGGGGAAACACAATCTCAGGATTGGATAAGTTTGTATAGAATCAATCGCTAAGTCGGTTTTTCGTAATTCTGATACAAGTTTGGATAGAGGCAAAAATCGTCTTCACTTTACAAGACTTACATAGACAATTTATCAAAAAACATACAAAGCTCAGGTACTGTTACCAAGAGATATCTTCTCTTTATCTGAATAGACCACCAGTGTCCACAAGTTTCAATTCGATTGTATACATATACCTTTATCCAACTGTTCAAGTATCGCCTACCTAAAACTGTCAAAAAGCAGTTGGGTTGTACGATATCGAATATTCGAAACATTATCTTCTGGAAGATATATCGCCAATAAAGACGTTATCAATTTTTTATTACCTTAATTCACTTAATTTAGGGCTACAAATAGCTACTGAATACAACATGACATAGCTGGGTGGTAAGTCATTAAGATATTCTGAAAGACATTGCAAGGTGTGGTTGTAGAGCGCTGTTATAACAAAACTAAGACTAGTGGTAACTTCAATGGAATTCTGTTCTATATCAATATTTTCACTTATTGTAGGGATTACTGTGTGTAATAGCTGTAGCTGATTAATACTAGGGTGGAAATTATATAGGGAATCACACTCGTCAATCACTGCTCCAACGAGATAAGATTGTAAATCAGTTGTAAAAGCTATCTCTAAATCCGGTGATTTTGCTAAATATATTTATAACACAACATGATCTTATGGCAAAAAAGCTTGGATAAAACCACATTATTTGCAGTTTTCTTGATGCAGTTAAGAGATATAAAGTTGCAAGAGATGGTTACAATGACGGTTTCGTAAATTACAGGAGAAACTCTTCTTCGCCGAAATTCAATCGGAGCACTGGATTAAATAGGATTTTTTACATTTTGCTTATATAATAGCCTTCAAGTAATTGACCGAGAACTCGCCACACTATTAGGATTGCAACTAGACTAGTATGATCATAATCGGTGGAGGAAAAACAGATCTTAAGACTTATAGAACTAATCAGCAAATACATTCGCTTCCTTATTTTAGGCACGAATTACTTTACTTCTTAATTTCTCGGCTGGGAATAAAAACTACGTTGTTTCGATCAAAAACGGCATGATTTTTTCTGGAAGTTGATGATCATTAAACAAATTCAGTGACTTCCTTACGTTTTTACTCATATTCCTTTAACCTCATCAACTGTATTGTATATGGAAACGTCATTAAATCACAAAAGTCACATTAAATCACAAAACCACTGTCATCTTTAGCTCTGCCAGCTAAAATCAGAGCTTATCCCCTTGGTAGGAGGTCGAAACCGGTGAAGTGTCTCCTTTGTCAAAAACATCCACAAGGTATGATAGAAGAGTGATATTTTGTCTTTCTTGATATTAGACCAGCTCCACCATATCCAGCCACCAAACCAGGTTGAGAAATGAGGAAGAAAGTCGCTGGACTTGTAGCTGCGCTGCTTTAGTGCGTGAACTAAAGAACATATTGTAACAAAATGTTATCTTCCTATTCCCCTAAGGGTGCACGCACTTATCTGGTTCTCTCAGCACCTGTTGTTTGGCCAGCAAACATCACGTGTGTAAGTGCGTCCGCCCGCGCCCTCCAACCACCAACTTCGTCTTCGAGTAAAGACAAAGTTGGAGAGTTATGGACAGTTAGTTGGTCACTCAACTAGTCAGTCGTAAGATCGATATCGATCGATCTATTTGTCTAATTGTTAAGACTTACAATAAATAATTAATTTCTGAGTAATAAAGTTTGTACTTAAACGAATTAAGATCCTGTTTTTTTTTAAAACTAATAAGAGATTCTTATTATATATCTATATGCAAGTTCCAGTCAAAGCACAATATGGACGTTTTGGCAAAGGAACTTCCACAATGGAGTCAGAGGCAGAACTCATGATGACCAAATCTTAGTTACTTCGAAGCTATTTGGACTTCAAATCCGAGGATTTGTCGGCATCTAACCAGGATTACCTAGGAGTCTCAAGTGCAAACTAGTACTAGCGTTCGAACCTCTATACTTGGGATTGTCCTTAAAGGATATGGCCCTACAAATTGGGGGTTGTGCCGGCAGGTTAACTGCCCAACCACTTAAAACAGTAGATGCTGCGAAGCAACAAATAGCAACGGATATGAATGGACTTATTGTTAAAGACAGAAAACGGACAACGACTTTCGGCTATGCACGAGGAAGTTAGGGAAAGAAAGTATCTTTGGCAGCACTGTCGAAAAACATAGCCTACATAACAACAGCTCTGAAAGTGAACTCTGATTAATTGACGGATAGAAATATCATTATAACTACCATATATTTCTTATGCTTCATCTTCTACAGAGTGTGTAAAGTACAATAAAGAAATTTTGTGTCTATCGGCTACAATCGCAAGAGACTGCTAGAGCATTTTCTGATCGAGTCACCAAAAACTTTAAAGGAATCCTAAGCTGATAGCATAAAGCTCAGAAAATAAGTGACAACATAGTCAGCAAAATATTAAAAATACCGACTTAATGTGTTAACTTTCGCTTGACCACCACAACAAAACCGGTGATTTAACGAAGGGTTTCGACAAGCATATAAGACGATGCTTCAAAGAAGAACGAAAGCTGTTCACGAACTCCGTGAGCAAAGGAGATGGGAGATAAATCGGCTTCTCAAAAAGAAAACGAGAGAAGTACTCGATAAGGACATGAAAATACCACCTTGATCAAGAAACATACAACATACGAGTACATCCCGGAATTTATTCAGAAAATTAAAAATACAAGTTTATTCATCTAAATCTGCATTGTCCCCTTCAAAGTCCCCTTATGTCCCCTTGATCCAATCCTCGAAAAATTTTTATATTCGGTTTTCGGTATGTCCATCAGTGCTTCCTGCGATTTTTCCATTACTTCCTCTTCCGTACGCCGTAGTGGTTTTTTAACTCGATTGAACAGAAAGAAGTCACAGGGCTGGATGGTATTTGCTGCATTTTTCGTCAAAAAATTACGAATAATGATGGCACTTCATGGCGTTATCATGATACAAAATCCACGAGGTTTCTGCCCACAATTCTGGTCTCTTTCCTTTCGGTGAATTGCTTCACGTAAACGTATATAATAACGCCCAAATAATACTCTCTGTTTACGGTCTGGCTTTCTAGGAAAAATTCATGATGCAATAAACCGTTGTCATCCATGAAAACCGTGAGCATTGCCTTCTTTTTTGACTGAAAACGACGTGGTTCTTTTGGTCTCGCCTCATTTGGTAAACGCCATTCACTTGCCTGATGGCTGGATTGCGTGTCTTACACATAAACCCACGTCTCGTCTGCAGTAATGATCCTTTTGATGAATGTGGGATCGGATTCAGCTTCGCAAATCATCTCTTTTGCGACGTCAACACGGTCTCTTTTTTGCATGAAATTGAGGTCTTTTGGCACCAACTTTGCTGCTACACGACGGAAACCCAAATCATTAACCAAAATGTCTTGGACGGATCCATAGGCAATGTTCAAGTCCTCCGCTATTTCTCTGATGGTTAATTTGCGGTTATTGACCAACATTTTTCGTCGGTTTTCGATGTCGATGGTCTGCCACTGCGTTCATCTTCGATTGACTCACGACCACTTTTGAACCGCTCGTGCCACTGGTAAACGACCGTTTTCTTTAGAGAATCATTGCCGAACACTTTTCCAACATTTTCAATGTTCGCGCACCATTAAATCCGTTTTTTACGCAAAATTTAATACAAATTCGTTCTTGAAAATTTAAACCCATTTCTAAAATTGTTAAAAATCGCCAACACACACAGAGATAGATGTATTCTTTGGCTACGTAACTTTTGCAAATGTCAAGCTATGACGCTAAGATTTAGAGGGAATGTCAACAACGGATTTACCAACTTAACAAAAACAAAACAGAACTCAAATCGGAATAATGGGAACGACACACAGTGGTTATTCTTTTTGATCAAGGTGGTATGTATACATCTGCAAAAATAATGCTCGTAAATGTTATATAAATGTGAAAAAACTGAAGCATGCAGACATAAGGATAGGAACGTAGTAAGTAATAGAATCGCAGTCTCTGCTTAAAATTGGTAAGAACACTGTTTAACCATTCGGTGAATGGTGGATGATGATCGAAAACAACTTCGTCCATCCGACCGAGAAGAGGTCTGTATAGCGATATCTCTACTAAAGATCAATAAGGTTCCGACTGTTTAAAACAGCGGAGATTGAGTTAATAAAAGTCACCAACCAATTGTAAAATATGGTCGGATATAAGTTTCCCCGTGAATCGAATATTTTGCCCGACCTTCAAGAAGGGAGACAATTTAAAAAGCGGTACCTATAGAGAAATCAGTCTCCTTAGCATCGCATACAAGATTTTGTCTACTACGAGTATGTGAACGCTTAAAATCATATATCAACAATCTGATAGCTTCTTATCAAAGTACGAGTACTCGACTACATGTTAGGCTTATTTCAGATCTTGAACAGAAACCAGGTACTTCCAATCGATACCCGCCATCTCATTATTTATTTCAAGCTGCCATTTATGGGCACGAGATATAATATATGGAGCTAGATTAGGTTTTTACATCCTTGCCTAACCTGTCAGTCTGTGCAGGAGGTATTTTTGATGAGAAATAGTTTTCAACCAGGTGATGGGCTATTACGTGACTGCTTTAAAGTCATAGTTGAAAGAATTGTGCGAAACTCATATGTCAGTACCACAGCCTAATTATTTCAAAAGTCTGTATAACTTATGTTATAAGCTGACGACATTTGCATCAAAGGAAGAAGTCAGCGAGCTGACTTTGTAGCGGCAAAGTTGGGTTTAATGAGGGTTAAACAAAGTTTCATATATGCTGTAAGGAAAACCAACAACAACGGCTCAGACACATGCCACTTCGGCAAACTATAACTTTGAGGTTTTAAAAGATTTTACAAACCTGTACTCCGTTGTAAAATTAAACAATGACAACACCGTAGAGATCAAACGATGAATCACTCTGCCAATCGCTATTTCCTCGAAGAATGAAAAACGAATAAAGAACTTTATAGTATCATTATCGTCCCAGTCTTACTATGGTGAGGAAACAGACGAACATTTCCTTGGTTATTTCTAGAGAAAAATTCTTAGAGTGACCTTCAGTTCCGTCTGCAGAAACGGAGTTTGGAGAAGAAGATAAACCAATGAACTTTAACAATTATACAGCTAAATAGACCTGTGGCCTATTTCACCAAACTACAAATTACAATCACAAATGTGTACTTGTGAATCACAATTACAAATTTGTAATCTGGTTTTCCATTTCACCAAATACAAATATATGAACCCACAAATTTGTAATTAGACAAAAAAAATTGTAAAAGTAAACATGTTGATTACAATTGTGAAAATTCCCGCTGCACCGGGTTTTTGTGCGATGTGTAATCCACAATTGTTTTGTCACAAATTTGTGGAATATCGTCGTGTAATCACAGTACAAAAATGAACAAGCAAAATAAGATGTTTTTTGTCCCTTTGATAAGAGAAAATAATAGGTTTCATTTGGAAAATTTTGCAATTCTTTAACGCACGCAATAAAGTAAATGCGTGGAAAGATATCTCAATTTCATTGTCCGCTCAAGGTATTTTGAATGGAAAAGATTGGAAATATCAGAACTTAAAACGGACAAATGTAGTAAGTACTTATATAGGAACATATACATTCAATTTTTTATTTTTTAGCTTAAAATTGATAATGCAAAGAAGACTGGTTCTGAAGGTGGCACACGTTGCATATAAACCGATCTCGATAATATCATTATTGATATTATCGGTGAAGAATCGCCAACAGTTCGAGGCATACTTGATCAGGTCTCTTCAGTAAATACTGAAAGGGTACTGTCACCCCAGTGTGCAAACGTGAGGGACATTGAAGAGGAAATGAGGTAAACATTACTGCTAATTTTTAAACAATTTTTTTATTTATATATACCTATACCTTTTTTTAATTTAATCAGACCTCAAGTATTACCAAAAAAGCGCAAACGCAATAACAAGATGTTAAATGACGAAGCGGATATTATTCGATTGAAGAAAAGGAGGCTTCAACTCGAAATCTATAATTTACAGTTAGATGCCTTAAAAAAGGAACGGGACTTGGGGTTGTCAAGAAACCATCTTACTAAATAACTTGAAGAGAACAGAAAAGTGATGGAAGAAATCACGTTGGAATTCAGTGACTACTAAAAAGAAAAATAATATAAATAAACATATATTTCATTTAAAGCTCAAAAGTCTCGTTATTTTACATATGTAAACTTTTCTGATGAAAAGTAATTTAAAAAATATTCTAAGGTGGCCCTGCCTTCAAAATTTTCAGCATTTTGAGTATCTCCGTCGTTGTTTTCTTCCTCAGTGGTGGTGAACGTTTCGTTAATAATATCAGTCGCTTGTCGAGAAATGTTGGTTAAGATAATGCAACATTTTATAACAGTAACTGCTTTCCTAGGTTGCAAACGTAAGTGCTTAAGACACGGAAATTTCTTTTTCAAAATTCCAATAGCGTTCTCTGTTATTCTCCGAGTTGATTTATGTGCTCGATTATAACGATCAACTTTAGGGCTTGGGTTTCTCAAAATGGGGGTAATTAACCAATCCTTTAAAGGATATGCTGTATCCCCAAGCAAAACAGAATGAGGTAAAGGTCGAAATCCTCTTTCAAATTTTGAAAAAAGGGACTTCTTCTTAACACCCTTGAATCGTGCACACTTGGCCAGGAATTCACGTATGCGTTATAAAAGTTATAGTCCGGCCCACATACCAACATACAATTTATAGAGTGCTTTCCATGTCTGTCGACATATGCAGATTCAAACTCGCTGGGAGCATCTATGTTTATTAAGGTTCTGTCAATACAACCGTAAACACATGGCATACCTTGCAAGAAAGAAAGTTGTATGCAAAACTTAAGAAATTAAACATTTTTTTTACCAGAAATATTGTAAAAATTTTCACAAATATTTTCGTGTTCATTTGGCCAACACACATCACCAGCAAACAATAAATTAACAATTGCTGCACAAACGCGGGAAACACATCTGCAAACGGTCGATTTAGATATCCCATGCCTATCTGCTACACCATGATATTGCCCACCATTTCCAAGCCAGTGTAAGGCTGTGAGAAACTGCTACCTTGATGTTAATGCAAAGTTTTTTTCAGTCGTGTGGGCTATTTGTGACCCAATAATTGTAATTATTTCCTCTGCCTTGCATCGAGTCAGGCGAAATTTTTCATTAAAATTAAATAATTCCGAAATAACAAAGTTTATTCGCGCCCGATAAATTTTTTTTCTTAAATACAAAACATGATCATCACTTTCGTTAATATCGCTACTACTATGCCTTTGTCGCAAAGACATTTTTTCGATTACTTTCAATATGAAACAAAATTTGTAGGAGGAATTAAAATATTCTCACATACTCAACAAAATTTGTAAATAAATTTTCTTTGGTGAAACATAAACTACATAGTGAGTTTTACAATTACAACTATAAATAGTTTTTGGTGAAACAAAAACGGAAATATTCCCACAAATTTCGCTTTGTAGAATACAACTACAAATTTGTAATACCCCAAAGTTTGGTGAAACGACATAAATCAACAAAATCACAAATTTTGTTAAAAAATGCTTGTAAATACAAATTTGTAAGTTGGTGAAATAGGCCACCAGGTCTGAAGGGCTAGAATTTATCGGTTCCGATAGTTAAAATATATTGAACGAATGAATGAATGAATGAGTCGAATACCGATTAAACCTGGAATGGCTTCAAATCCATCCCACAGCATCCATCCAGAAAGCTCTGTGAAAGATCATGGCCAGAAAAAGAAAAAAGTTTTTTTAAACAAATAGCACCGAGTGTCATATTCCATACTTCCGTCTAACTTAACTATATGCAAGAAGCGAAACTCATAAACCATTGCGGTGAAGAACTGGCAGATTTTATAGTAAATAGAAATAAATTAATGAGGAGTTGCGCACTGATCACTGAGTTTTCTTACTTTGAGACCAATAACATCGTTTACTTACTTTACTTGCGACGGACACAAAATTAGTCCTACACTTAGGGCCAAAACGTTATTTTCGCTATTGTTTGTGGGACTATGATCGTGGTGTCATCCGTGAAGTCAATATGTGCTGCTTTTCTCGGGATTGTAAAAAATTGTCGTACATCACATTCTCAAACAAAGAACCTAATACGCAACCATGTGGCACACCAATAGTTATTTAGTTCATCTTGATTCCAACGCCGTCTTTCATGATCTGCTCATGGATTCTTCCTATTGTGATAAGGATGGTATGACTTTGGTTACTTTCGTGGACTTAATTTGACACTTGGGTATGCTCCAAGAGCGAGGCAATTAAAAGAGTTAAACTGCTTTCCCGGTGCAATGGGAGATTAATCAACAAAAAAAGATTTTATAACAATCTCCATAACAGAGCGCAAAAAAAGTACCTACACGGAAGGTTTTATTGCAGAGAAAGGACAATTTGAATTCAATCAATCAATCAAAAAGTAGGACATAAAAAGCATTCTCTAATACAATTGCGGAAACCAGAGTTATGTCGCCACCTAAGTACAGTTGTAAGACGTTCTCAGGTGCTTGTTATAATTTGGCGCAGTTGTCAGGATGAATAACAGAGGTCTGAGATGGCCTCCTTGGGGTATGCCAATGGGGGCGTTTATGGGTTTATATAATATGAACCTAAAGAGCTCACTCTAGTGCCTTTCCTTTAAATAGATTGATGGCGGACAGACCATTGTATTCGTCCTTAAGTTGTAAAATTAATTTCCTACACTGATGCTGGAGTAATATCTACCGAAATCAACGATATTGCAGGAAAACTCTTTAGGTAAGAGAAGTTAAGCTGGGCTGGGTCTTCGGAGCGAAGTGAGTAAATATCTCCGTGAATATAAGAGAATCGTAAGAAGATATATTAGGGAACATTAGACTGTTATTCATGCATCTATATAATTCACAAAATTTAAAAATTTGGGTGTAGGCAAGGTGGTAGTTATTAGTAGTGAAGATGAGTTCTCTTGCTAGATTATTTATGATACCGGAGTCCGTAACAGAGTCAATGAAGAGAACTTTTTCAACTTTTCATTGGCAGCAGTAATATGTGATTGATCAGTCTGAACCCATTTCATCTTAGAACGATTAAAATCAATCAAAATAACAACCAAATCACTATAGACGTGGTTGAAAAGGGAGTCAGCTAATCTCACCTAACTTGTAACTGCGAACTAGTTGAGCAGGATGAATACAATAACAACAAATGTAAAAATTGGAAACAAATTCGAGGTAATCGGTCGGTATCTTTTTATAAAGAACAGACTTGAAGCAAGTAGGCATTGCTATTCGTTATCTTTCTCTGGACCATCGTAATAACCTACAATTTTTATAAAACAGTCTATGTTTATGAGGACAGAATCTGTGACAGAAAAAGAATGTAGTCGACGAACCTGCTAGGCAAGGTGCAGAGGAAAGTTTATCAGTACCCGAACCTGCATTAGGACTGCCTGCGTCCTGGGTTAGGGCTTCCATTGAAAGTTGGGTTTCATATGAGCATAACCGCAGATAGCAGGTCTCTCCAGTATTTACTACTACTACTACTACTAAGTAAGTATTGCTTACACAGTAAGATAATGGAATCTTTTAAAGTGTGGAAGCCTTAAATTTTTCAAATATCAGATACAAGTATGTGCAAGTATATATAATAATAATAATTCAGGAAGTGATAACAAAATAAAATAAAATAAGGTAAGTAAGATAAAGAAATAGAGAAAAGAATAGAAAAGAACAATTGGCTTTACAAACAAATTGAACATTTTAAGCGTTTTAAATTCTAGATCTAATTAGTTTCATTGGCCAGGTATTTTAAGAGAGAGGTTTTAAATTGTTTTGTGCTTCTAATTTTCTTAATATTTATGGGCAAGGAATTCCACAGCCCTACGGAGTTTACGAAGAATTGGCGTTCAGAAGTCAAGCAGGCATAGCTCGTTTGAAAAAGCATACATGATCTCCCTGACTGAAGGAAGCGTAGCCTATTGAATAGGTATGCTGGTTGCTTAGTTTGAATTATGCCATGCAAGAGACTTAGCGTTCTGTATTTGAGCACATTATCAAATGTACATCCGCTGATTTGCTTTGAGTAAAAGGAAATATGGTCATATCGTTTTAGGTGAAATACAAATCGGGCAATATTATTATATACGACATTGAGCTTTCGTCTGGAGTCGTAGTCGGAGCAGCAAAAGATTTCAGAACAATATAGCAGAATCGGTATTAGGAGGGTTTTCGCTAAAAAGAGCTTTGTCCGTGTAGGAACAAAGCAATGTGCAGTCCAGAGAGCACGTAATCCAGCATATATCTTAACTATAGTGGCGTTTATGTGGGTAGAGCAAGTAAGGGTCCGGTTAAATATCAGGCCCAGGTTGTTGGCGCAGTCGACGTACTCTATTGGATTTTGGACTAGTTGGATTGGTGGAAAGTGAGTAAGGTCCAGTTTTCTTTTATGGATCACATGTGCTTTTGTTTTCTGGGCATTAGGACGCAGTTCGTTCTTAGCTGACCAACGAAGTATACGCTGGAGATCTTCATTCACCTGCGCAGTGGCTTCGTGAACCAAATTCATGGGAGAACTTAAGTGGATCTGGGCATCATCGGCGAACATATGAATTGGACTATGCACAACAACCTTTGGCAGTTCATTTACGTAGAGCGAAAAAAGCAATGGTCCAAGAATGGAGCCTTGAGGTACTCCCCTCTTTATTGGCAAATAGCATGAACATCGGTTTCCCGCTACAACCTGTTGTCGTCTTCCTTCTAAGTAAGAAAATATAAGTTTTGTAGAGGGCAATGAAAATTTAAACTCTTTTCTAAGCTTTAAGCAAAGTACAGTGTGATTAACGGTGTCGAATGCTTTCGAAAAGTCAAGTAATGTTAGTATTGTAGCATGGGTGTCATCAACAGCTTTCCTAATTTAGTCAATTACCAATTACCTATTGCAGTCTTGGAACTTCGTTTTTGACGGAAGCCAGATTGATTCTCACAAAGCAGTTCTTTACACTGTTGACAGATTTGAATCTGTTTGAGAATACATTTCTTAAAAACTTTTGAAAAGAATGGCAGAATTGAGATAGGTCTGAATTGCACTGCATTTCCATTCGATTTCTTTGGAATAGGAATAATTTTAGCATCTTTCCAATGAGCGGGAAAGACTGACGTCGTTAAAATTGAGTTGAAGATATGTGTTATAAAAGGCAGTAAATGTGGAAGCAGAAGCTTAAAAAACTTTGGATGAATTTCATCGATCCCCATAGCGTTTGATTTGATCGATAGTACCGCGTCTGCAACGTCTTCCTCGCGTAATCTGCAGAATTCAAAGTATGATTCTCTACAATCATCCGGTGGCTGGTCGAAAGTAGTTAAGCTTACTGTGGGTGGATCACTTGACATTAAAAGAGTTCAGTTAAGGTGGTTGCAGTCTATATCATCGGGAGTTTTAGGCCTTTGTTTTCCTAACCCAATTTGGCAGATATGTTTCCAAACCTCTCTACCTGAGGAGCAGCTACCGAACTTCCGATAGTAGAAGACACGCTTGGCGTTTCTTATTTTAGAAACGGCTTCATTACGTAATTTGCGATATATATTTAAGAATTCAGGCATTCTGTATTTTTCCCAGCTTTTATAGGCATCATCACGCTTTTTCATAAGCTGTAGGATATTTGGGGTAAATCATTGAAGGTGAGGGAGCCTAGCAGGTTTTGTTTTTAACGGCACATGTTTGTTAAAGACAAAAGCAATTTTTTATTGCAGAAAGTTAGTTTGATCTTTGACAAGAGGCATGCGATAAATACGCTCCCAACTTGTGCCTATAATATCAGCCTGCAATTGACCATAATTTAAGTTATGGAAATCTCTAAACATGACTTTGGATTCAACAAAGTCATTTTTAGCTTGGTAAGTTATATACGAGTATATCAAGTCATGTTTAGAGAATGCAGGTGCTGAGACTTGGCTATATAACAGGACTTTACCCATATCGGATACAAAAATTGAATCGATCAGAGTTGAAGCAGTGGTCGTAAAATGGGTAGGGGTAGACGTGTTAACTGGGCTTAGATCAAGCGATTTCATATGTTCCAAAAAGCCTATGGAGCCGGATGTATCTAACAGATTACTTTTAAAGTCGCTACATATAATGATGTTAGTTACAATGTAGCCTTTCTGGGTGGTAAAGAGTGGAGCAAAAGAGATGGAGTTATTTGGTCTGTAGACTACACCAATCAATATTTCCGCATGACTACATTTGATGTTTATGAAATAGTATTCGAGAGGAAAGTCCTGGCTTGATTTGCAGCTCCCCCTCCGACGCGACCGACCCTATCAGACCGAAGAAGCTCAAACCCTTTTACTTTATAAATTTCATTTGGTACGTCAGCATGAAACCATGTTTCAGAAACACATATGACGTCAATTTTAGAGTCAACGAAAATATGCCTAAATTCATCTATTTGCGGATACAAACTTTGGGCGTTAATATGGCAGATATGAAGGCCCTTGTGTTGTGTCTGGATAGCACGATTCATGCCAACAATATATTCCTTAGCTCCAGCAACTGCGTTTTCCTCAGTACCTGATATACTACCCATATTCATGATGGGTGGCTATGAATATATTTTTTGTAGGAAAATCAGATGCCTGAACGAATGCTTTCCGATGCTTTTTTTTCACTTATAATGCCGCAGCATGTGTTAAGTTTTCTTGGAAAATGGGATAGAGAGAGAAAGAAAGGTGTTTGGGCTCAGTAGTTATTTCGCTTAATGGGTGTCATCCAAAATTTAATGGGGAGACTAAATTCTTAGTCAGAGTTGGCTTGTTCTTAATTTATAGTTCATCTTACTTGATTTTTGTTAACTGAGAAAATGAATGTCTTTCGGGAGCGGATGGAATTCGAACATTGAACCTTTCGATTTGGAAGCAAATCCAATAAAACTTTAGCCACGGCCACCACCTTTTAAAATTTTCCTGCTATCTCTCAAAAGAAGGACTGCTTACTTGCGTCGTAACTACGCTTTTGCTAAGAACCTAAATGCACCAGGCGTTAGTGACACAACATTTTGCGAGGTTTTCTGTGAGAGTAATGCCGACACCGTGGAAAAAAAGGAAAAAAAGGCACTATTTCTATGTCGAAGGCTCATTCACAAGAGATAAATTCGTTCATTTACAACTTAAGGACTTTATTGTGTACCACAGTCACAATTCGTTAATTTAGGACTATTCGTAGGAGAGATGTGAGCCTATTTTGGTGCCCATTGGGAGCACTCGTTTCATACCAGTGGCATCTTTCCATCTGCTATAAAAACCAATTCAAGGGCCTAACTTCAATATATTTACTTTTCAAATGCAACGTAGTAAATATTAAAATTAGATAATTGTATAATATAAGCCTGATCGATAAGGAATTTCAACAAAAAGCATTCACATCGATTCATCACGTTTTAATTATGCCAAAAAAAGAAACATGTTTAGTGTAAAATAAGTTGACCATAGCTAAGGATGTACGAGTAGGAGAGGAATTTTCGATTTAATTGAATTCCCTTCAATTATTCTCTGACAGCTTCAGAATTGAGTTCAGTTAGTAATAAAAATACCACGAATTTCTCAAATTGTCTTCAAAATTAATACCTGCGCTCTATTTCTTACTCGATTGTAGGCGAACACAATTGCCTTATCATTTCCAGTGATAACGACAACAACACTGCAGGGTGATTAATTCATCACCCCTGGTGTTAAATATCTGCACACCTTACCATGTCAGAAGAAATTACAAAAAAATTTATACAACAATTTTGAACCGAAACAACAAATTGAATTCCCTCGAAAAGTAATTACTTGAGGACCGCAGTTGAATCAACCTTCGAAACCAATCCCTGAATCGAATCTGATTTAATGAAGTGTACGCGATGTTTCACCAACATGTACGAAAAATCCCAGTCCACCCCTTCCCACCACTGCGTTGCCCCAAACAATTGAACTAGAAAACAATTTCAATTAAGTAATTTTTGTTGTTTTTTTTTTATCTGTGTCGACAGATAGTCGTCGCCGTGTACGATTGTAATGAAATTGGAAACATTCTCGGATTACGTATCGTAATGCCGGCTCACATAATAACAAAGTGAGCGTTGAATTTATTTTTTTTGTTTCGATTTTGTTGGTGATGCAGTAATAGTCGCACAGACTGTAGTTATAGGTAGGACGTCAATGGCCACCAAAATAACCCTGCGTCTGATGAAATGGGAATGAACTGAATGGAGCATGTGCGTTATCTGTTGTCTATCAAGCCGACTTTTTAATTAAAAAATTAGCAAAACCAGATAAAATGTATGCATGTGGGAGTTTTATCTACAGAAAATTAGCACAAACAAGGTCGTATGAAGCTAAACAGATACGAATAGTAGTAGATACAATAGAATCTATTTCTTCAAAATAATAAAAATTTAGGAAAACTTTATCTTCCTTATATACGAGTACATGTTGTATCTTAGGGGTCAATTCAAGTCTTTTTCTTTCTTTAAGTGGCGCTACATTCCGGGGTGGACCTGGGCCTCAGTCAACAAGCGTCTCCAGCCAGCTTGATCCCTAGCTAGCTGCCTCCAGTTTCGCACGCTAAGTTGGCTGAGGTCCCCTTCAACTTGCGTGCGCCACCTGAGTCTTGGCCTTCCTCTACTGCGCTGTCCGCCGGGAGCGGATTCGAAGACTTTTCGGACCGGAACATTGGTGTCTATTCGCTATACATGGCCCAGCCATCTCAGTCTTTGGATCTTCACTCTTCTGGTTAGGTCGATGTCGCTGTACAGTCCGTAGAGTTCATTGTTGTACCTCCTCCTCCATTCACCGTCAATGCAGATGGGACCGAAGATCGCCCGAAGAATTTTTATCTTGAAGCAACCAAGAACACCCTCATCCATTTTTGATAATGTCCATGCCTCTGCGCCATATAGCAGGACCAGGATTATTAAGGTCTTATAAAGGGTGACTTTTGTTGTCCAAGAGAGGGCTTGCTTTGCTACTCAATTGCCTTCTTATCCCAAAGAAACAGCGGTTGCCAAGAGTTATTCTTGGTTTGATCTCAGCTCTAGTGTCGTTGTCTGTATTTATAGCGGAGCCTAGGTAAACAAAGTCCTTAACTACCTCAAAGATATACCTGTTGAGGGTGACGTTCTGCCCGAGACGTCGGTGTTGGTTGTCCTTTTTGCTTGCCAGCATATACTTTGTCTTGCCCTCGTTGACCGCTAAATCCATTTTCGCAGCTTCCATCTCAATACTCGCGAAAGCGCCACTGACATCACGCTGCTTTCTACCGATTATGTCAATATCGTCGGAGTGTGCAAGTAGTTGGACGGACTTTTGAAAGATAGTGCCTCTTGTATTTGCTCGTGAGTTTTGCACTATTCTTTCAAGTACGAAGTTGAAAGAATCGCATGACAGCGCATCGCCTTGTCTAAATCCTTTCTGGACATCAAAGGTCTCGGTGAGATCTTTACCGACCTTGATGGAGCAGCGTGCATTCTCCATCGTCATCATGCACAGACGGACGAGTTGGGCAGGGATGCCGAAACTAGACATTGCTCTGTATAGCTCGTCTCTATAGATGCTGTCATACGCGGCCTTAAAGTCGATGAATAGGTGGTGTGTATCGATCTGAAGCTCATGGGTCTTCTCCAAGATCTGCCGTAGTGTGAATATTTGGTCGATGGTGCACTTTCCTGGCCTGAAGCCACACTGATATGGCTCCATCAGGTTGTTGACGAATGGCTTCAGGAGTTCACACAATACAGCAGATAAGATCTTGTATGCGATGTTAAGGAGACTGATGCCTCTATAATTGGCGCAGTTCAGAGGGTCTCCTTTCTTGAGAATCGGACAAACAATGCTGAGTCCCATGCATCGAGCATACTTTCGTCCGACCATATTTACAGATGAGTTGGTGTATGCTCCTTACCAAGTCATCGCCTGCCAGTTTGAAGAGCTCGGCAGTCAGGCCGCCCGCTCCAGCAGCTTTATTGGACTTAAGCTTAGATATAGCTATCTTCACTTCGTCCAGGTCGGGTGGACGGAATTGTTGGTCATCATCGTCCAGGTTGAAAGGTTGATTCTGCCTGACAGCGGTATTTAGTTCGTCATCGCCGTTATACAGTCTGCAGAAATCTTCTGTCCAAATCCTTAACATCGACTGCGATTCTACCACGATCTTCCTTTGTTCATCTCTACAGGCTTCGGTTTGGGGTTTGTTTCCGTGGCATGTTATTTGTACCTTTTGATAAAACTTCCGAACCTCATTCCTGGAGTAACATCTTTCAATTTCCTCGACCGCGCGCTTCTCATGCTCTTTCTTCTTCCTCCTGAGAAGCCGCTCATAGAGCACATGACCAGCTCTGGTCCTTCTATGCAGCGCTGCTTTATATGCATCTTGCTTAGCTGCATGTGCTTGCCGGTATTCATCATCGAACCAGGGATTTCGTTGTGGTGGACGAGTGAAACCCAGCACATCAGAAGCGGCATATCTGATGGCGTTTTGGCAGTGTTTCCAATGGTCTTCGATGCTCGATGCTGGCGGTATTGGACCTCTTAAGAGATTAAGAGACACTCGATCGGAAAAGAACTTGGCGATCACGTCTGACGTCGAATTTCCTCACATCATTAGTTTGTCTTGGCGTAGTTTGGGATATCCGCAACCGTACCTCGGCTACAACAAGGTAATGATCCGAGTCGATGTTGGCTCCTCGGAACGTACGGACATCCATAATGCTGGAGGAGTGTCTTGCGTCGATCGCAATGTGTTCAATCATGTTAGGCGAATTGGCGAATTTAGTCTTGATGCGGATTACTACGAGGCGCTCGCTCACATGCCGGAAGCTCAGTACTTCTTGTCTTAGTCTGTCTCCGACAACAAATCCGCATCCAAATAAGCGCTACTTTTGCCGTCGATAGCAATCGTCGTAGTAGATGTCGCAGTTTTTCATCCTTTTTCTGTCCGGCCCATCCCATCGCATTTCTTGGCGGTTATGTGTGCTTTGCAGCAGTCCAGAGCCTGCACTAGTTGTTCAGCTGCACGTAGTCTATTAAGGGACCTAACATTCCACGTGCATATCCGAAGCTCATTGACTTTTAATCGTTTGCGTGGGTTGCCAACAGTAGATCCGTCCATATCCGAGGCTTGTTGATGCTTCGTAACTTAATTTTTTTTTTAAATGGCCGGGCAGTTACGCCGGCGGCACAACCCCCAACCTGGAGGACCAGTTCCATTTTTTGCCCCTAGGATGAGGGGTAGGTAACCCGTTCCGGGATGTGATGGTGCCGTTGGCCGATATAGGGCTCGTCTCCTACCATCTCTTTTCCAAGACCCTGACTAAGTCTTGGAAATCCTTACCGGCCTGAGCTCCAAATATGTCGGAGTAGCCCGGATAAGGTCTTGTATTGATTTGCCGACACTAATCCTGATTTATGGCGCAGGAAACTCGCCATTTGTCCCCTTCAGTTCGCAATCTCCGGTGAGATTCCAGATGGCGCCACGGGAAGGCGTGAAGTAGGACTTATTAGCGGAGCTGCAAGATGTTCGGCTACAGAGGCTCATTCTCGTTATTTAAAGAAACAGCACCTGTCGGAAGATGCTACTTCTACGAGGCCTAATACTAATCGTTGCCACCAATCAATTCAAGTCAATGTGACAAAAAGTCTCTTTATATTTATTTGAAAACATTTAAACCCTTATTTGAGAGAGATGATGTATGGGATTAAGCCAATTTCCTTTGCACTACAATATGAATAAGATGTACATGTGCATCACCAAACATTTTCAACTTGCTCTGTAACCTTGGGGTAACGAATGATTAAAGGTGCTCATATATCTATGTACCTACATATCACGGTGGAACAGATCTAATGGGATTGCATAATTGAGACAATGAAAGGCCTTTTTTCCTTCGGGATTGAGTATGAATTTCTATCAAACTTGAATACTGCCATCCTAGATTCATCGAGATCAGAAGGACGATAGTACTGCCTATCAGTGGCTATGTTTTGTTCGTACTCGGCGTTTGGCCATCGACAGATGTTGTCTTCCGTATCTTCAGCGCAGACTGTGATTCTACTGTTTCATTTCCTTAGATATCCTGCAGGCTTCTTTTGGGCTTTCTAGCCTTCAAAAATGTTTTTACTCTTATATTATGGAATTTTCGAAGTTCATTTCGAGAGTACTCGTAACAGTCCTATACTCCTCCGGGTAAGGGCTTTTTATGTGAAATCTTTCTCTTTCCTTTCTGTTTTTCTCATGGACCTCTCGTCTACATTTTTTCCCACTAGACACTGCCCATAAGGCTTCTTGTGTGTAGGTGGTGGCTTTTATTGTGGTGGTCATGTGACACCCAGTGAGAGAGCATTCTTGTTTGCTGTCTGGCTTTGGTGCAAATGATCCTCTAGATCTAGTACAGACCAAAGAGGATTTTTCGAGGACTTAAGGGATATTTTACTCTACCAACTCGACATTCCCATACCTTGCATTTAAAGAAGTAATAGTTCACGTCAATTTTTGCTCCTCATAAGGATCTAGAACATGGAAAATGCTTTGCATGCATCACGACATGATCAATATAATTGAATTGCTGCAATCCGATGGTAAACACCATAATATTACCACCATATTACTATATAATAACCTGAACACGTTATCTTATAGACTTTAGATTTTCAGATTGAAGATTTGCATTGTTGTCGTCAGATATCATCGTTCTGCTCTACAGATGCATGCTTCCGTTTTGAGCGATATTGGTATTGATTGGTCATTTTATCGTTTAAAATAACTAAATCAATTGCAGAACAATTTGGTATGGACCAAAGACCAGTCTCCTCGCTCATGACATCGTTTGTCTTAACATTTTGCGTAAGGTTGAGTTCCGCAGGTTTGTCGTTGCCTGCCTGTCACTTTGTTTGTTATTTATTTTATTTTATTTAAATTAAATCGAGCCGAAATTGCGGAGCCAAAATCATCCAGGAAACGTAGTTCAATCCGGCATTTGTAGACATTTTTGGAAAGACTTTCAAGAAAAACAAAAAATTACCCCACCCAGGGGCAAGACGGAATGGTGGGACTTGTTTTACTTTAGTATGGCCGAAAATCACACAGCAGCATTTTCAGTGCGCATAATGTTGAAAGACTGATTCCTCAGGAAGCCCTCTTACATTTAATGAAAAAATAATCCCCCTCATAGTATTTTTTTTATATATATAATTAGCGCGGACAAGAGGTTGTTAGTACCATTAAAATGTGTGTACACAGTGCGGGCGATGGAAATATAGGGAGGAAGGAAAGAGAGGTACCGACGTACATTGTTCTTAAGTGTTTGCAAATTATAACGACCAAGAAATACAGAGATCGGCAGGGCATTCCATAAGCGAGTTGTACGGCTTGAGGGTATTCTGATGAGTTGAATGGGCGGAATCCTACAGGCGATTTCAATGGAGCATTGGTAGCGGAAATAGCAATAAAACAAAGTGAGACAGGAGATATTACGACGTTGTTCAAGGGTGTCAATTTACTGACTGATATTAGTATCACCTATGAGTAAAATCGCACGGTTTTGAATCCTATCTAGCAAGTTCAAAGAGATATTGGGGGCACCTGATCGGATGTGTACATTGTACTCCAATTTTGGGCAGATGAAACCTTGTGGAAACCTAGACATTTCGCAGCATTTTTGACGACATCGAACATATTTTCATTTCAACGTAAGTTGTCACTGACATACGTACCGAGAATGGAAAGTTTTTTGGTTTCGACGATATACGAGTAAGTGCCATTCATGGTTAACCGCTGGGTATTTAAATTTTGCTTTAATGAGAGCCAACAGCATTGAGTTTTGGGAGCATTAAATTCCACTCTGTTGATAATTCCCGAATTGGTTATGATATTAATATCGCCATTCAGTGAGCTTAATATACGTTGCCATTCCCGTTATACAGCCGAAGAGCAGGGACGTGAATCCGGGAACGAATATGAAAAGCAGAGTGTACTGTCATCAGCAAAGGAATATATTGGTTTAAAATTAGCAGACAAGAGATCATTAATGAAAATTAAAAAGAGTGTCGCAGACAGAACAGAGCCCTGCGGCACACGAGCATTTATTTTGTGAATATCAGACTTGAAACCGTCCAATACAACTTGAATTGAACTTTCCGAAATGTAATTTCTAATTCATTGAAGAAGAGAGTCATCGATCCCAAAAGCACGTATTTTCGACAAAAAAGCCTGATAACAAACTATGTCAAATGTCTTAGAAATATCAAGTGCAACTATCTTGCTTTCGCCAGATTGATGTACGAGTACCACTTGTCGGTGAAACATTCCACCAAATCACCAGTCGACCTGTTGTCACGAAAACCCTCGGAAAGAGTCCTAAAGACTAGGATTGATGAAAAAGTTTACGGAGTAGTTTTGCCAGCGAGGAAGAACAGCCCTTTAGAAGAACTGGCTCATTGTAAATGAGCATTGGCAGAATTTCTGATGTTTTTGACAAACGACTAAAAGCTTTTACTACCTTTAGGATATTATAGTATTTTTTGCCACAGTTTTTGGTCATATTAAAATTTCACATGCTTAAGTTATTCCTGGCTTGTTTGAACTTTTCTCCGTTTTCCTCTGTCGGGTTAGTCTTGTAGGGCCGAAAAAACATTTCTCTAACCCTGACAGCCCTTTTACAGGTCAAGTCGTATGAGCCTTCTCTTTTGGTTTGATACTCTTCAGCCGATAAGGAAATTTCTAAAGAAGCTGTTAAGTCCGCTCCATTTGGCTTTCTCGTTGGCTTTCTCGTATTGCCATACGATTCTGTTAGGAATCTTTTCTCTAACTGTGTGGTGGGTATACGAGAAATTAGCTGATATGACACAATGGTCCGACAAGCCTAAAGGGCAAAATACATGAACAGAGTACTTATCAGGGTGAAAAGTTTTGCTTTGACAATTATGTTGTAGGCAGACAGAGAAATAGTTGACAATAGGCAATGGAGTGGTGCACACACGAAGAACGCGGATTTATTGTTACTGTTTATTTGGCCAATTATTAGTTTGTTCTTTTAACGCAGCGTGAATTTCGTCGTCGTTTTCCTCGCTGTCATGCAACATGTGCGCGAAAAATTGAGCGTTTGGTTGAGCGTCTCGTATAAACTGGGTCCACTAGAGACCAAGAAGTGGTCGACCCCGTATTGCTCGTACGACCGAGCTGTAGTGGAGGACGTCCGAGAGGGTCCACAAGAGTCCGATGCAAGAAGAGGATGATTTCGTACGCAAAATCATAATGAGCGACGAAGCCCATTTCAACCTAAGTGGTTATGTGAATAAAAAAAATTTACCTTTCTGGGACACGGAGACTCCACATGAAATGCACGAAGACCCATTGCATCCCCTCAAAATGACACCAATTTTTTTCTAATAAAATGGCAGCCAATTCATATTATGACATTACTTTTGCCACACCTTACATGTGTATAAATATGATTCAGCGACGGATTAAAGCCAATTACAACCATAAGACGAGAAATTTCAAAAGTGAAAATACCTCGATCTGATGATATTAAGTCTTCACACAAATATAAGGTCAAACCCCGTTGTAGAAACTAATTTAACCCCTGGACCTACTGTCGGTACCTTCCGGTATATATTGTACAAGGAATTTAACACGGAAACGTAGCGTCTTACTAACAAAAAATAGAATAGCTCTAAAACTGAGACTTCAGTTTTAGACTGTAAAACCACCGATTTAGTCTCAATCCAACTCTTGGCGGTCACCTTGATGAACTAAAAGACATGTTCAAGTATCATCAGACTTACCCATTTGAGACACTTTGCACTTCTAGCGACGAGAACTCCTCTTCGACTTCTCCAATGGTTGGCAGCATATTCGAATGCCAGTACATGTTGAAGTACGCCTCCGAAGGGCCTGGTCCATTTATGACCTCTGGTGGTCCCAATTTCTCACCATCTTCAATCTCGTAATCTTTCTCATCACCACAAACATCTTCATCGTCGTCAGTTCCACTCGAACTTGAATAATAGGTGTCTGCCTCCGGCTCTTCATCGGAAATTTTGATACACTTTCTCACTATCATCGGGTTTTCAACATCCTGATTGTCAATATTATCTTTAGGTTTCTCCACTTCAGGTTGAACTTCCTCCTTTCGAACGCTCGGAGGGCTGTTCTTCTTTATTAAATCAAACAGGCTTGGCATTTGAGCCTGCTCGTTGCCATTGACATCAGTGAAAGGATTCTTCTCCCTCTCCTTGCTGCTTTCGTAAGTTTGAATCTTGAAACGGATCTCTCGGTTCTGAGGTGTTGCTGGCTCTTGTGATGGGGGAGACTGTTTAAAAGTTTGCATTGTGGGTGTTGGAGGTGAGGGCGGTGCCACAGAAATCAAAGTTGGTTCCACACTATTAACCACTACCTGGGTGGTATTACTTACTGGACTACTAATAGTCTGCTGCAATTTGGGTATTTGAGTCTTGCCCAATGATTGAACCCGTTCTGGAGGTTTTGGCTTAGGTCCTTTGTTCTTTGTAGGTGTTCCTGGCTCTGTGGGCGACGTTAGCACAGGAATCAGTGTCTTCTCTGGAGTTTTCGGCAGCGGTGGTGACGATTCCTTGGAATCCGCAGAATTTGAGCGATGCAACGCAGCCTTCGTTGGACTACTAGCCTTTAAGATTGGCAGGTTTGTGGGACGCTGATCCTTTGGACGGTATGAGGTAAGTTTCAAATCAGTTTCGGACTTTTGTTTCTGCACCATGGCGCGTGGTTTGATGATGATTGTCTCGATTTTAGGCGGTAGCTCTGTTGCTGATTCCAGGGACTTCTTTGGCGTCAATACAACTGGAATTTTCGACTTGGCAGTCTTGTTGTCTTCTGTTTGTTTATCATTGGCGAGATTTTCCAACGAACTTCTCACCTCTGACTCGAGGAACAGCTCACATTGCTTCCTCAAATCTGACGTGCTCTTGGAAAAACTGTTCAACTTGAGTTCGCTTTCGGTCTTGGAACGCTCCATGGCTTTTGGTGAGGCTGAGGATGACCCAAAAACGGCTGCAATGGCTTTGGGAATCTTTGTTATCAACTTCGTATCTTCTGATTTTGGTGATTCTACGATTTCCGGGGCTTCCGTCTTGATTCCATTGATTTTCCTTGGAGTTGGTATTATTGAACGTTTCTTTGGTTCAACGATGGATGACTGCCTGGGTTTCGGCTTAGGAATAGGAATTATATTCACTTCAACTCTATCGGTGGTGTCCTTAGGTTTTAGCTCCACGTTTTCATAAATGTTTGTTTTCTCAACCTTGAACTCGATATTTTCGTAATTATTTGCCGGGGGAGCCGATGGGGCTACCTTCTTTGGAGCATCTTCACTTTTTAAAGGAGCCTCTGGGATTTTGAACTCCTTCTCCAGCATTGTGAAGGGCTTCAACACCCTGGCCAATTCATTCTTGTTCATAACCGACGTCCCATTGATACTGGAATAACTCGATAAATCCGTTTCAGACGAATAGTTCGATCCGATGGAGAACTTATCGATCACCGTCGATATCGTCGAAATTGTACTGGCAGTGTCATCGCTCTCGGATCCGGTAGTCCTGAGGGAATTCTCATCCGAGAACAGATTTATGTAGTACTCTGCATCTGGAGGTGGTGTAAATGGTTTGTCGTCTACTATTGCCATCTTGCCATCCTTCATCTGCCTCCGTTTGACCAACTTCCTTGGGGGAACTGGCGGCGGAGGTGGCGGACTCTGTTTTGTACTCCTAGACTCTTCTTCGCTGCTCCCATCGTTTGATGGAAGTTGGCCGTATCCATTGCGGACCACCAACTTGATGGCCACATTATCTTTCAAACATCGCACGCAGTCAATGCGTGTCATCTCGCACACTGATGTCTCATCAATTGACACAATTTCATCTCCTTCTCGAAGGTATCCCCAACTGGCTTCCACTCTAGAGGCGGGACTGTCTTTGGCGCATGACTGGATGAATAGACGCTGTACTTTCTCGCTACTTCGAGTGCCTCCTTGAAATTTCAAACCAAAGCCCAATCGCTCACCGGGCAATCGATAAACGTGAACAGTTTCGATTTGCGGCGATTTAGATTGGTTGCTGTCTGTGGTGGTACTCGTATGTATAACAGATGTGGTTGCAGACTGCGGTGGAACATCATTGATCGAGAGAACTGTTATAAACGATGAGTCTTGGATAGAGTTACTTTGTTTCACTGTTTGGTGTCGATCATTGTGGCTTGTGTCTTTGGAAGACGGATCGTCGACTTCAACCACGGTAATGTAGTCATCCATGATGTTGGTTCTTTAAGTGATGCTTTGTGGTTGTGAGATTTGACAAGACGGTCGTTGTTTATGACATCGATAAGTGAGGGCGCTGTAAAAGACAAAGAAAAATATTCATAAGAAAAAAGGATACGCAAAACAACAAAAAAAAACATATAAGTGCAAATTAATGAAAGGCTTGAAACTTTACGATGACTACAAAACTGTTGAAATTACTAGAAAACGAAGATTCAATGTGACATCGAAAGCAGATAGAATGCTGGGTTGTATATGAAATAAGAGCAAGAAACTAGCAGAAGGTAAGGACCATGAAAAGCGCTCCTTTGCTGAGTTTAAAACAGCATCGACTCGCCACAAGGGCCTGGGCTTTGAACTCACAACAGAAAGTTATATGCATGAACAAAGTTTTTGTCGTGGTTGGAACGCCTTGGAGCATCTGGCGTATTTATTTGCAACATGAAAGGATTCATTTTTACTTTTGTAACAACCAATAATTCAGCAGCTTATTTCAGACTTGATACAGGAAAACGTAGCTCGGTGAATTTTGTCAAGATTACCAGCTTCAGATTCAATTCTATGGGTCGGGTTCCTCGTAGACTCAAGGCCAGGCTCTATGACACGTCCTCATACAGATCCCAAGATATCAGTCGAACTTCTTCTTCCTCAGAGCTGAATATATACCCCTGCTCAGAGCAAGGGTTTTTATCGGTTAAAAGGGTTTTAGTTTTTTCGTATCATTTATTCATTTTAATTTAACCACTGTACAATAGACACAAAGATTATCTTTGGTGAACAGGTTACAGAGCACTATATTGTATAATTAGGTTGATAAAAATAAAAATAAGAAATAAAAACTTATTGGCTATGATTTAATTGTAATTGTGGTTTAAGTATTGTGATATCACTTTTGTGGCAATTGTCGTAAATAAGAACACGACAATTACACATAAATTAATAATATTATTTTATTACAAATAAATAAACTGGTCAAAAACTAAAATGGAATCTGCTTGTCGCAACATGAAGAATCACGAATAGAATGAAGTGTTTTTGTTGGATGCGTTCGCTATCACTTTTATTCTCCAAGATGATTGCAGCGCCATCTTGATGTAAATGAATTAGGCGTATTGCCACAGTTTGAATACGAACAGCGTCATCTATGTATATTTGAAATGCAGAAGATTTCCACATTTGAATAGCAGAAGACTGAACCATTGGATAGTGCAGAACATTGTCGAAAGATGGCAGGAGAATATAAATATCAGCATCCCCCAAGATATGCAATTTAGTTCTAAAGTGGAATTTGAAATTTGAGTTACGAGTAATGTGGTTTAAGCAAAAGATAATGAAATGTAAAAGTAGCTGAGATAGGTGACTCAACTGTAAATTGCATTGAAAAAAGTGATCGTATTAAAAGGAATAAGTTCTATCATTTGTACCCACGCAAACGTTTTACAGTATTAACAGTATGTATATCGCAAACATTTCAGTTCGATTGTTTTAAGTGGGAAAAGCTAAAAAGAAACCCTTTTGTTCAGAAATTCGGGAGATTATTCCAAAGTGTGATGGCATGAACGAAGAAGTAGACAAGTGAAACGGCTTGGTGTCAATGTTTTTAATGTTTTTTTTTATAATGAGCGCGCGCTCACCTTAAGGTGTTAAAGTGATTGTTCACAGCACGGGCAAAGGAAATTTAGGGAGGAAGAAAAGAGAGGTACCGATGTACATTGTTTTTAAATGTTTGCAAGTTATAACGACCAGAAAATACAGCGATCGGCGGGGCATTCCATAAGCGAGTTGTACGGCTTAGGAACGAATCACGATATATTAGAGTCCGTCCGATAATGGGCTTGAGGGTATACTGATGAGCATTCATAGCGAGACGGGTGTTACGGTTGAAAGTTTGAATGGGGTGGAAATAGCGATAAAACAAAGTGAGACAGGAGACGTCGGTGTTGGAGCGTGTCAATTGATTGACTGGTATTAGTATCGTCAATAAGTTTTATCGCACGGTTTTGAATCCTATCTAGCAGGTGCAGGGATGTTTTAGGAGCACCTGTGGGCATTATACTCCAATTTTGGGCGGATGGATGCCTTATATATTGAGGCCAGATCAGAGGGGGTAAAATATTTCTTATATCCCTTGAGGAAACCTAGACATTTCGCAGCATTTTTGGCGATATAAAATATGCGGTCATTCCAACGTAAGATCATTAATGAAAATTAAAAAGAATTTTGGAGACAGAATAGAGCCCTGGGGCACACCAGCATTTATTTTGTGAATGTCAGACTTTAAACCGTCTAAAACAACTTGAATTGAACGTTCCGAAAGGTAATTTCTAATCCATTGAAGAAGAGAGTCGTCTATCCCAAATGCACGCATTTTCGACAAAAGAGCCTGATGCGAAACTCTGTCAAATGCCTTAGAAATATCAAGTGCAACTATCTTGCTTTCGCCGGATTGATGTACGCTTTGGTTCCACTTTTCGGTGAGACATGCCATCAAATCACCAGTGGACCATATTGCCGGTCATTGAAGTTTTCGTGTTTCGAGATATTTCTTGAGCTGACGATTTATCAGCGTTTCTATGACCTTGGAAAGAAGGGACGTAAGTGCAATGGGTCTGTAGGAAGAGAGAGAAGATGATTGCCTTTTTAGGGACGGGCTGGAAAAAGTACCACAGGACTGAGAAAAACCTATCTGGTCATACGAGTATAAATACTAAGACTTTCGGTTATAGATAATACGCGCGAGTTGGGAAAGTGTTCGATATTCGATAAGAGTTTTTAGACTGTATCCGACGATCATTTAATTATAAGCAAAGATATGGTCAAATTTTCTTAAGTTACTAACGTATCGCGCTACAGAATTGAACGCAACATTTAGCTTTCTGAATAAGATAGAATCGGTGATAGCAAGGACCTCCCAGCCATAAATTATTATAGGAATGATAAGTGCATTGGTTAGTTTCAGATTTACGTGTAGGTAATCTCTAGTTGTCGATAAGGTACGGAAGCTTCTGTAGATTTTAGATATAAGGTACGTGATATGGCCACTCCAAGTCAACGAATTGTTAAATAAAATTCGTAGATTTTTTATTTTAGTCCCAATCTCAACTTGCGAGTTGTTTAAAACGTTCGGAGGTATATTACAAAAATGAATTGTGGTGCCTAGATATTGGTAGAATCTTCGATTTGGGTAGGTTTATAAATAATTGGGTCAGAGATGACAATGATGTTATGGCAGATAGCTCTTCATTTAGCTTTGCTACTGTATCTTCTATAAACCCTATAGAGTTGAACGTCATCAGCATACATATGGAATTTGCAATGAAATAAACACATTTTCATTTATAAACATTGAGAATAATAAGGGTTCCCATAATCAGCCTTGAGGGACACCTTTACGGACATAACATAATGAAGAAAGTTTATTATTTAACAACACAACTTGCAGGCGATCACTCAGGTACGACAAGATAAGTATAACTGTTTTGATAGACAAATTAGAGAGGTTAGAGATTTTATTATACAGAATGATAGGGTCAACTAAGTCAAGGGCTTTGGAAAAATCAAGTAGTGACAGAAGTATTATGTGTTGTAACGCGGAGGTGGTGCGTCACTTTAAGTAGTGCTGTAATACAGCTGTGGCCTCCACGGAAGCTTGATTTGAAGAGGGATAACATTTTATTTTTTCGATGTAGGTTTTTTATAGGATAAATTCAAAGGCTTTTGAAAGAAAGAGTAGTATAGCTATTGGTCTGAAGTCTGTGGTGCTGCCTTTTTTAGGATTTGGTATTATTCTTGCTTGTTTCAAAGGATCGGGATATACTGAAGTTGTTATTATTGTATTAAAAATATGTGTTATGTAACGGCCCACAAGGGGGAGAATGACTTTAATGAAATCAGGATTGATGTCATATAATCCACAAGCATTTAGAATATTGATCGCTGACATCGAGAAGGTTTCTTCAGAATTACTAAGTGTTAATAATTGAGAAGAGCATTGGACAGTTTCCGACCTGTTTGTTCACATCAGGGATATAGTAGATCGAGTGAAAGTCTAATTGATACAGTTCGTTAGCCATATAGGTCAAATTAATGTCTCCGAAGTCGAGATATACATATATCTCAGAGCAGATTTTGTTTGTTAATTGCAAGTCTAGGGAAATGAAAATAATGCCGTGCCATGAAAAGGCAGGAACAGATAGCTGACTATAGATCTTTAAGCGGCTTGTATCACTCAGGAGAGCTATGTCAATCAATAATGGTGATTCCTTGGACATAAAATGTGTTCAGATGATATGGTTTACAAAAGATAAGTTGAGGCCTTCCATGAGATCTTTAAGTCGAGTACTGGAAGTGCTTAACAAATGAATATTAATATAACCATACACAAAAAAGTTTGGAGACAGATGACACACTTCTTCGAATACGTCTCTAAGTGATTTGTAATTGGCAACATCAAGTGGACTATATACAGAATCGATTGTGCACTTATCGCTACCACTTAGTATATCGATAAATATGTATTCAAACAGAGAAAGTTCGTTTGATTTAATGACAAAATTGAGTTTAATATTTGCTTTGACGTATATTGCTGTCGATTTATTCGCTCTGCCCGATACAGTCCAAAGACTGTAAGCGAAAATAGGTCATTTGACAGATCTTTGCTTAGCCACGATTCAGAAATGCAAATTATACCAACCAGGTTATGTTCGAAGATTTGCTTAAGTTCTTCAAACTTATTTACGGTGCTCTTAGCATTTGTGAGACAGATGCGTAAACCATCACATTATATTCAATAAAAATCGCGAACATTCATCTATGCAATCGACACTACTATAAGAGTTGTCGTGGGTCGTGATCTAAAATTATATGGGCGAAAATTGAACAGAGAAATAAAGGAATAAAATGAGAGGTGGTAGGGAGAAACTGAAAAATCTGTTACGTAAAAATAAGAAATAATAAAAATAAAATAATTGATTATGCCTGTATGTTGTGTTGAAGCAATGCATCACTACTCTATCCAGCATCAACAGCAAACTCGCCTACATGGACCCAGAAGCCACCCAGAAACCACCCACAACTATTAACTTGCCATCTCACCAAGAGCTGCGAGCATACTGCCCTTACTAGGAATATAGCTTTTACGGAACAGAATTTATTCCTGGGGAAAAGACAACAAATTAAAACATCTTACCAAGAAAGAATGGTATACTCAGAGTTCATATTGTTGCCATCTCTGAACCCGAACTTAAACAAAAAACCTCTACAGTGATTGATGACCGGTAAAGATGGCAAAAAGACATTGTTCGCATCCGGTTATTTGCTTTACGCTGTCAATGAGCCTGCCACGTTAAGGCACCTCAAGAAGCTGGTGGATAAGATTGATCGGAATCAGGGGAAAATCGTGTTGGACTGCGACATACATCATGCATTATGGGGTTATACACACACCCTTATAGTCCGCAATATTCGCAACGTAGTCTCAGTTTAATAACGAAAAAACGAAGAAGCTCTTGGCGTTTTTTTGGCCCCAGTAATCTCTCTTACATAACGGGAAAGTGTATGGAATGAAACATACTATTCTGACCACCAACATACGAACAAAATATTATATTGAAGCACAATGGGATCGTTCAATCTAAATTTGCTGAATGCGATATCCCACAGCTAGACCTTGCGAACTTCACACCAAACTCATTTTCATTTAATTTATGCCTTATAACTCATCTAATTAAATAGATTAGAACGTGACTGTGAAATATACAAGATGTACGAGTATAAAAGACAAATAAGGAAGATCCCGGAGTTTCTGTGAAAACAATCATCGAGACTAACCCAATACGCAAGATTTGTGCCACTTATGTTGTAAAGTGTTGCAAAAAGACAGCCTGACAGCTGACAGGGGTTATTAAAAATGGAGCGCTACACGAAAAAACAAAACGTTTCATATGGTGAGCAATATTTTAAAAATAATGAAGGTTTGTCTGATCTAAGACTTTAAAATCGAAATTCATTTTGAAACTGTATTTTGGATTAAAAATTATTTTAGTACCTTCATCCGCATACAATTTTTTCAACAGGTGCTCTAACACATCTACTTCTTACTGGGTCTTAGTGACTAATTTTCCATCACTAGGGGGTGCTAGGACCCCTTCCGTTAACTGAGGATATTCTTATCTCGTATCCCCTTCTCCGCTATCTTAGTTTTGCTTGGTAGCATTTGGTAGAGTGGTATGATTAGTTTGTCGTCTATCTCTAGTGTTGTATTTCCTCTTCTTTTTTGTTTCTTATAATGAGCGAGCGCTCAAGGGGTTTGTGTACCCTTAAGGTGATTGTTCACAGCGCGGGCAAAGGAAATTTAGGGAGGAAGAAAAGATGTACATTGCTTTTAAATGTTTGTAAGTTACAACGATCAGGAAATACAGAGATCGGCAGGACATTCCATAAGCGAGTTGTACGGCTTAGGAACGTATCACGATATTTTAGAGTCCGTCCGAAATGGGCTTGAGGGTATACTGATGAGCATTCATAGCGAGACGGGCGTTACGGTTGAAAGTTTGAATGGGCGGAATGGTACTGGCGATTTCAGTGGAGCACTGGTGGTGGAAATAGCGATAAAACAAAGTGAGACACGAGACATTTCGTCGGTGTTCGAGTGTGTCCATTGATTGACTGATATTAGTATCATCAATAAGTTTTATCGCACGGTTTTGAATCCTATCTAGAAGGTGCGGAAATGTTTTAGGAGCACCTGACCAGATGTGGGAGTTGTACTCCAATTTTGGGCGGATGAATGCCTTATATATTGAGGCCAGATCAGAGGGGGTAAAATATTTCTTACATCGCTTGAGGAAACCTAGACATTTCGCAGCATTTTTGGCGATATCAAATATGTGGTCATTCCAACGTAGGTTGTCATTGACACACATACCGAGAACGGAAAGTTCTTCGGTTTCGACGATGCCAGTGCCATTCATGGATAATGGCTGGGTGTTGAAATTTTGTTTTAACGACAGCAGACAGCATTGTAATTTGGAAGCATTAAATTCCACTCTGTTGATAGTTCCCCAATTAGTTATGCTGTTGATATCGGAATTTAATGAGCTTAGCATACGCTACCGTTCCCGTTCTACTTTCGAAGAGCAGGGACGTGAGTCCGGAAAAGCAGAGAGTACTGTCGTCCACAAAGGAATATATTGGATTAAATGTAGCATACAAGAGATCGTTGATGAAAATTAAAAAGAGTGTCGGAGACAGAACAGAGCCCTGGGGCACACCAGCATTTATTTTGTGAATATCAGACTTGAAACCGTCAAAGACAACTTGAATTGAACGTTCCGAAAGGTAATTTCTAATCCATTGAAGAAGAGAGTCGTCGATTCCAAATGCACGAATTTTCGACAAAAGAGCCTGATGCAACTATCTTGTTTCCGCCAGATTGATGTACGCATTGGTTCCACTTTTCGGTAAGACATGCCATCAAATCACCAGTGGACCTTTTGCTACGAAAACCATATTGCCGGTCATTAAAAAGTTTTCGTGTTTCGAGATATTTCATAAGCTGACGATTTATCAGCGTTTCCATGACCTTGGAAAGAAGGGACGTAAGTGCAATGGGTCTGTACGAGGAGAAAGCAGATGATTCGCCTTTTTTAGGGACGAGCTGGACAAATGCTGTTTTCCATCTGCTCGGGAGGAGTCCTAAAGGGTAGGATTGATGAAAAAGCGTACGCAGTGGTTTTTTCAGCGAGGAAGAACGCCTCTTCAGAAGAAGGGGAGATATACCATCTGGACCAGAGGATTTATGTATGTTGAGATCTTTAAGTACTCTTGCTACTACACGAGTGCGAAAGTAGATTCGTCCCATTGAAGATTCGACGTACTCAAGTGTAGGCGGAGACAAAGCACAATCTGGGAGTGTTGAGCTAACCGCAAAGTATGCAGCAAGCAGATTGGCATTATCTAAAGAGCTGACAGCTGGAATGTCATTGTAAATGAGCGGTGGGATGGAGGATGAGGCGGAATTCCTAATGTTTTTGACGACCAATTTTAATGCCTTTGGGACATTGCAGTATTTTTTGCCTCAGTTGTTGGTCGTATAGGAATTTCGCACGCTTAAGAAAGGCGTTGCAGTCATTTCTGGCTCGTTTGAACTTTTTTCGGTTTTCCTTTGTCGAGTTGGTCTTGTAGGACCGAAAAAACATTTCTCTAACCCTGACTGCCTCTTTACAGCTCGAGTCGTACCATGCCGTTTTCTTTTGGTTTGATACTCTTCATCTGATGAGGAATAAAGGATCTCATTCCAAAGAGAATCGTGTCTGTAATCATATCAGCAGCGGCATCCACGTAGTTATCGAGGAAGCATAACGACCAGTTAAAATTCCTAAAGAAGCTGTTAAGACCGCTCCAGTTGGCTTTCTAGTATTCCCATACGATTCTTTTAGGAATTTTTTCTCTAACTGTTTGGTCGGTGCACGAGAAATTAGCTGATATGGTCCGACGAGCCTAGAGGGGAGAGCACATCAAAGGTGTACTTATCAGGGTGAGAAGTTAAAAACAAGTCCAGGGTGTTGGCGGCATGACTATCAACGTCTGGTATTCGCGTAGGCTCATTTACAAGGCTGTTTTCCACAGCGAAGATCTCAACACACCGTCCGTCGAAGCCACCCAGAATTGTGTATATTGAAATCGTCCGTAATAACGATTTCAGTATGAGGATACAGGGATACAATTCTTTGAATGGAGTCAGACAGTGCATCAAACTCGTTAAAAGTTGAATTGCTGTCCAGTTTGGGGCTTCTATAAATAAAGCAATAGTGGATAATTTGCGTACGGAGATGGAATTTTAACCACATGAAGTTGAATTCCGGATTAGAACATGGATCTCATTGTGGTGGAGTTTGGTAAGCTACATCACTACGCACATAAATGGAGAGTCCGCGGTGAGAGAAGAATAATGGCACTAGTTCGTAGCCAGGTAGCTTCAGATCAGAATGATCTGAGAGGTGTGGGTGGGGATCTACCTGTGTTTCACTAAGTGCCAAAACAGCTGGTCTGTACTTACAGACATGAACGTACACAGAAAAGTGATTATTTTTTAGCCCGCGTATATTGGCTACGTCTACCCTGAATTCCCTAGTCATAATCACAGACAAACACAGAAAACACAAACCCCGACGATACTAAGCAAGGCTGCGATCCTAAGGTAGCCGTGGCTGCCTCTATAATGGTTTTGCGGCACTGCTGTTTCCATCACAGCAAAGTGTCTTACTCAGACGTTGTTTGCATGCCTAAAACAAGCAGCTGCCTTTATTGATTCCTAGTTCAATAAACCTAATGATACCAAATACCAAGAAGTTCCTGAATAACATCAAAAGTTTACCGGACGTATGTTTTCCAAGGCTTGCGTCCTACTGATAAGGAAGTCAGTCGATGGCACAATTTTTCATATCGTTGCTTAACTTCGCAATCCCGTCAAACTCATAATTCACTTAGTCGGTCCTTTAATCTTATAACACATTAAACGCAGATGCGCATTATCGATAATTACCAGGAGTACGCGTTTTCAATCTTCATATCCGAAATCTTTCTGTGACCAGATGGCCGTATATACCAAGATTGAGCAAGGTATGTAGACCTTTTGGTAAACAAATAAGTACAGTAGAAATAGCGAAACCGATAAAGTGCGTCTGGGGTAGACTATGAACGTTGAAAATCAGAGGCGAAGCAAAAAAATCAAAAGCAAGCGATAGCATTGTATCGGGAATTAAAGCGGTACCTTCACAACCTTTAAGCAGGCAAGCAGTAGAAGATGCACAACGTCGAGGCATGGGTAAACGTCATAACATTCTTATGATTGCGATGCGACGAAAAATGGATTCAAACGCTGAACTACATTGAAGATGAACAGGTAAACCTAGTAACAAAGAACAACGAGATGTGTAATAGATGGAAAGAGTACATTAACACCTTACTAAAAAAAGAGTTTCCACGCAATACTATTCCCTCGGATAACGCGGACGAAGAGCAAACAGCTAATTTTACGGCAGCCGAAGCTAGCACGGGTGTAAAAAGAACGAACCGGTGGAGAGGGGAGGTGGAGGGCGTGCAGTTCGAATCGGATTTTAAAAACAAGTTCATTCAATTTAAAACCGATCCCAGAAAAACATGGGGATTGATAAATGCTATCCTGGGACGAAACAAATTAAACACTGAAGGGACATTGAATAAAAACTTTGATACAGAGCCGCATGAATTATCTAACAAATTTTCAAATTATTTGGCATCAAAAACTACAAATATCATACAGCATTGTGATGCGACAACATCCCGACACCGGGACAGAATCATTGATAAGACTTTATTTGTGAAGCCAACCAACATTCAAGAGGTTCATAGCATTGTCAGTTTGCTGGGGGAAGATAAATCTCCGGGAATTGATGGAACGAATGGAATGCTGATATTCGAAGACACCCCGATATATTCGCACCATTATATGCAAATTCATAAACATCAGCCTGGCACAAACAAATATCCCGTCCATTCTGAAAACAGCTGTGGTAAGGCCGATTTACAAAGGAGGAGTTAAAAGTAAGCTCAGCAATTATAGACCGATATCGATTCTTCCGGTAATGGAAAAGTGTGTCGAAAGTGTAATTACTGAAAGAATAAAGAGTTTTATGGGAAAACATTCCCTGATCCATAAAAGTCAATACGGCTTTCATGGATTTCAGTAAAGCCTTCGATACCTTAAACCACAAAACCCTAATAGAAGCGCTACAACGTGTTGGTATACGAGGATTAATGGCGGACTGGTTAACAGATTATCTGTGTAACAGGCTATTCTACGTCCAATCAGCGGAGTACAGAGCGTAAGAACAAAGGTGGAATATGGTGTGCCACAGGGATCGAAATTAGGTCCAATACTTTTTATCTTGTACACTAATGAGATTCTTCGCTCTTTTAAGCACACCGTTTGCTTTCGCTGATGACACAGCAATCGTGGTACATCACAGGTCGCTGAAAATGGCGACAGCAATAATGTAGGAAGAGTTGGATGCTGCGGTTAAATGGTGCCATGATAACGGCTTGGTGATTAATGCGTTGAAAACCAAGATGATGCACATCCGAAATCCTAGTTTCACATCGACACAAATTCCAGTATACCTGAGAAATGATGCATGTCCTAGTGGCAATACTGAAGTAATCGAAGTTGTCGATAGCTATAAATATTTAGGAGTCATCATAGACTGTCATTTCTTATGGAACAAACAGATTGATAAGCTTCGTATGGAATTAAAGAAAGCCATCTAGCCCATCTGAAATATCACGCTACGGTGTCCGTCTTGAGGCAGGTCTATTATTCAACTATTCATTAATTGAGTCAAAACTGTGGTATGGTGTTCTTGCTTGGGGCAATGCAGCAGCAACCCATATTCAAAAAACTGCAAAAATTGCAAAAATCCGCATTGAAACACATCAACTCTATGAATACACGAAACAACGACACTACCTTCAAAGTCCTTAAAGTAGAAGGCATTTTTAAGATGACGCTCACTTTAGAATACTACGACGACATACGGTTTATCAGGCCAGTGTATCATGAAGTGAATACTAGACGACGGGCCCAAGGTATGCTTCAAGTATCAAGCATTTGCAACAAATATGGAAGAAGACAACTCCTACACAGCGTTCCGGCAACAATCAACAATCTACCCCGAGAACTAACAAACATTGTAAACTTTAAAACTAGAAAAAAAGCGATCAAAACCTTCTTGCTGTTTCGTAAATAAACTCGCAAAAATTCGAATAAGAAATCAGGACCAAGTTGAAACTCATTAACTGATCAATAGAGACAATATTTTCTCCAAGATTTCAATAAAAGAAAGTCTAAACTATTACAATACTAGTCCACTACGGCCCATACACAAACACTCACTTTTAAGAAAGATGTCAGCTTTCTAATCCAGTCTGACGAATTTCCTCCTAAGATCGCATAAAATCTCACCAGTCACAACCACTTCACCGCCTAATCTCACTGTTAACCTTAATAGCACCCCGACTGCCATGGACTACCATGGCTATCATCCATGACTGCCAAGACTACTGCCATCGCCATGGTGTTAATTGATTTGCATATTTGCATCAGCAAACAAAAGATCCCAACATTGTGTTCCCATGCTACACCTGGGATAATAAAATTATCATCAATGTCTACCCCAAGAAAAAACGACTTATGTTAACACAACCATCGTTTAGAGGTACCATTTTCAGCCATTGTTTCTGCTAAAATACAGGACAACCAGATTCCCACTGAACCCACCCATTGGCAATGGCAAAGTCAACTACTCCACCAGTACTTCGATACCAGCACCCCACCACTCAAGCACCATCACCGTCATCTTAATGTAAATTCCCTGGCAATTGCATCACGAGATATTGCTACCGCGGGCTCGTGATAAAGAAGCAATTGCCTCGTTAAATGTTCCTGGGGTACCCCCTTAGGTGGTGCCTTTGATGCCGGAAAGACAATTAGCAATTGCTGTCTTGGCTGCTGCTGTTCTGTTGCTCTTTCTGCTGCTGGTGGTGATACTGCAACCACCAAGCATATGGATATTATGGATACTAAAAGCCAACAACAACGGCGCTTATGCAATTACTGTCCATTGCAGGACTGCCATGGACCCTTTGTACATGAGTATAATTGGACAGGTGGCCAGGTAAATGTTGTCTTTCTAGAGTTGGACCTATGAAATAAATATAATTTCTGTTCTGGGTTTCTGTGGTTCTTATTGTCGTCTTACCATGATTCAAAGTAGAGAATTATGAAATAGAAAAATAGATTCCACACAGATGATGAATAGTTCGGAAAGAAAAAGTAATCACTCAGAGAATGGCTCTTTACGATTGAAATTGGTCTGACTTTCTTTAGAATCTAATGTCTATAGACCGCATTTGAAAGGTAGCCTGAAGATAAATGGCAGAAAAATATGATTATGATGAAGTAAATACAACAGAATTAATTTAGTTCAAAGAAAAACTGAAAGACCTCAATGACGGATCAGTTTTTTGTAAGTCTTCCATGAGTCCACCTAGCTGCGGAAGAATTCTTTTCGGATAGCGTTTTTATTCTCTTGACTTTGGGGTGGCATCTCAAACTGTGGCATCTCGAACTGGAAATGAATTGAATTTATTCTATTACAATATTTTATAATCGTTTTGGCGTTCATGGCTGACTGGTTTCAGAAGTTGTTCTAACACCATCCCTGTCCGAGCGATTTTTATTTATATTAAATATTCGTTACGTCAGTAGCGATATAGTGGTTGATGAACAAGAGCTTCAAATGAAAAACTTTTTCAGACTGACCGTAACTACCAGCTAAACTTAAATTTTGTACAATAACTAATCTTGCTTGCGCCATCCAAAATTTGATCTTTCTCTGTCCAGTTGCTCTGTACGTTTGCTTCAAAGACTTGAATTAGGGCGTGCGTTTACTAACACTCCGAACGTCTTAATCATCTGTGGTGTTGGATACGAATTTTCTTGAATAGGTCTGTATAATCGTGAAGTCCGTGCAATTTATCGTTGAATCTTCTCCTCCATCAAAAGAAATTGGAAGCAGCAAAATTAATTCAAGATCATACTCATAGAGACCATCCGGACGACTTTGCTAACGATATAGCATATGCCAAAGCTTGAACTGACTAATCACTAAACACCTTTACTAACTTCGAAATCGATAAAAAAAAACTTCTGGTTTTATCAAAGGGCTAGATCTACCCTGACGGCGATTAATCATGTTGTTAACGATCGGCTTTAACAGTTAATATTTAGTTGATGGATACCTTTGTATTGTTTCAAAATTGAACATAACTTGGGTACGTTTGGATATACTGAATACTAGAGCTGGGGACATACATACAAGGTGGCGCAAAATTAATCACCCTATCGGAAGATGGTATAATTTCTGCAAACGGCGTTTTTGACCAATAATCGGTCGGTAGTGTTAGTGCAGTATGAATTTCGAAGTCGATTTTCTAATCGTGTCGCGCCAAATGGGCAAACATTCCGGCGCTTAGCTACTCAGGGCGTGGCCGCCACTGGACTGGTCGTTCGGCCGAGAATATCGCGGCTGTGGCTGCCTATTTCGCTGAGAACGAAGAAACATCAACCAGACGACGGGCCACGCAATTGGGCATCACCAGATGGACCCTACAGCGAATTTTAGTGAAAGACTTACACATGTTCCCGTGCATCAGATAATGCCTCCTGACCGTCAGTCGCGTGTGAATTACTGTAAAGCCATCCTCAATCTTAACAACGAAGAGGACGATTTTGTGCCGAAAATTATCATGAGCAAGGAGTCGTATTTCCACTTAAACGGTTACGTCAGTAAGCAAAATCTTCGTTTCTGGTGCACTGAAAATCCGCGTGTGATGCACGAAGAGCCATTACATCCACTCAAAGCCACTGTGTGGTGCGGCGTTCACACGGGAGGAGTGATTTGGCGGTATTTTTTGAGGACGCCATCGGCAATACGGTCGCTGTTACTGGCGAACGATACAGGGCCAAGATAAACAACTTATTACTGCCGGAATTAGATGAGCGGGGCTTGGTGAAAATGTGGTTTCAACAAGACGGTGCAACCACACACACAGCACGAGCCACAATGGATATTGTGAAGGAAGCGTTTCCTGGTCGCGCAATCTCCCGTTTTGGCGATTTGGCATGGCCAGCAAGATCGCTCGATTTAACCATCCCAGACTTCTTTCTTTGGGGCTACTTGAAGTGGCGGGTTTATACCAACAAGCCTCAGTCAATCACAGCCCTTAAGCAGAAAATTCGACAGGAATGCGAACAGTTATCACCGAAAATCTTGAGGAAAGTCATGGAAAACGCGATAAAACGAGCACAAATGTGTATCAACACTAGCGGCAGCCACTTGGTGGATATCATCTTTCCACTTAACAGAAACAATTGTAAAGATCTAAATAAAGATCTCCATCACTCAAAATCATTTTTTTTTTATTTAGTAAAAAAGTAATTCAAAAACAAAATTGGATGATTAATTTTGCGTCACCTTGTATTATATATTAAACAGCGGGCGGGGATGTCGCTGCCAAATATTGATCCCTTCCGGGAGCTCAAAAAGCAATATTCGAATAAGAGTTGCTTTCAACTGTAAAGGATTGCTTCTTTCACTGCTCAAAAAAACTTATAAACATTGTCTTAAGCGCTCTGTGAAGATCGCTCAATGGTGAAAATTCCACACAGAAAACAAAACCATCTTTGGGAGTATAGTTGGAAGATATAGACTGCATGACACCACTTTGGAAAACAAACACAGACTCAACAAGCTTGGAGAAGGAAGAAATTTCATCTCAGTCAGGACATGTTATTAGCTACCCAACTATTTTGAAAACAATGGCTTACCAGGTTGGAGGTTGTACGTGGGATTAGTTCTCCGCCCACGTTAGAACTCTACTGCTGCGAAGTAGAAAATAGATTCTGATAAGGGATGATTTACGTTCTATCACCCTACAATACGAAAAAAGACAACGACACTTAGAACGACAATAGCGGAAGCGCTAGGCTATTATCAAGCGAATATTGCCGCAATCTAACAAAGGAGATACGAGAGGCAGGACAAAAGCAGGATGGATAGTTATGACATATGCTACGGTGACTGTTGGGTAAAACAGCAGTGTATGTTGATACGATTTTGCTGTAATCAGTACACTTAGGCAACATTTCTTGAGCAAACGCCATATAACAATCCACATGAAAACTAAATTCGCCAACGACAGATTCAACATCAAATATGCGATCAAGTCCCCAAAGAAGAATTAAACGATGTCACCAAACAATGTTTCTACGAGCTCCTCGACAAAACTAATTGACTTTACTGCGGGGCGTAGCCAACATCACCTCAATTGTAACAAAGGAATACGATGGTCAACTGATGATGATGACGATGACGCCACAATCAATGTAGTGGATTGCATACGAAACTATGTTGCAGGAAAGCAGCCGATGTGATGGGCAACATAATTTCATAGTAAAGTCACAGTCGGTACTGTGGACATGTGAAATTCATTTCCGCAGAGGGTAACTCAAATTCCTCTGTCATACAGACCGAACCTGGGTACTGAAAAAGAAGATTTCCCTCCACCCGATCCAAATTACGTAAAACAGAACCATGTCCAAACTTCAGCGTAACAATCCTGCCCGCCCAGCGGTCTACCTCCCGAGCTAGTTCCTATTCGGGCCGATAGGTTAACAGTCAACAAAGTATTCACACGACCGTAAATCCTGGAGAACTTGACCTGACCTGGAGAAAGCCGTACTGTCACCGCCAATGGCGCCCAGTACAGACACAACGACGTGTTGTTTCCAAAAGTGTGTGAACATGCTCTGCAGGACATTTGATTCCTACTGGATGATGTCACATGCCATACTGCCAGCGAAACAATCGAGTTATTGAAGTAAGTGTTCGATGACAGCTTTATCTCCTGAAATGGACCTGTTTCCAGACCTCCAATATCGTCTAATTTGACGCCGATGACATATTTTCCCTGGATGGGGGATTTTGCAGTTGTTTGTATATACGTACATGCCAACAACGATTTCAGTCTCAAGCACTCGAAAAAGTGGTCGAACATTGTAGCTCCAGGTTGCAGTCCCTTAGAAGCCCCCATTGGAGCCATATAGTTGAAATGATTTTTCATCATTAATGCGATTAAATTTGGAGTATCTATTGAATAAAAATAACAGTGGCTCGTTTGCCAACATTGAACGTATTATTCTCAAAATCGGAACAGCAGAAACAATTTTTATAAATTCAAAAATTTGCTCTAAACATTTAACTAAAAAAAAATACCTAATCGGTACGTGGAATTTATTACCGTTAGGTGAAAACTTGACATCACCATGTTGGAAGGCCAAAGAATATCAACACCATTAAGATAAATTCAATCACTCGGCATCTAAATTCCTAACCATTTTCAGGTGCTATTGTACATTGCTTCGTTAGTCCATTCTAATTCTCGTTTGCCTTCCCACACCATTACCACTAAACGTCTTTCCCATAGAATATCTAATTAAAACCCCAATAAATTTAATCGAGTAATTAGCTTTCTTTAAAATGTGTGAACAATCACCACACTTGAACGCAAGCATTTTTCATTAACCTGAGTATCCCCCTTCATCTCTTTTCTGTGCTAGTGAAACTTTCTCACAGTCACAAAAGATACAAAATCTTCCTCACATTGAATTAAACTACGATACTTCACTGCCATGTGGAAGACAAATTGCAACTATTATACAAAGATCCGCAACTGGAAGATCCGCATCCTCCTACTCAACCGAAACCCAGACCTTCGAAATAATTTATCTCGAGGAGTAGGAAATAAACATACGAGTAGTATACATATACTAATAGCAAGATTCCTCCTTTGCTAGTACTGAAATTGGGACAAGTTATCCATTAGCAAACGAATCTACACGCAGGTGGTGACCACATTCCGGCATGGGCCCAAGGCCTAGTAAATCACTTTATGGTAGTTGCAGTCTTTTACTATACACCCACGTTTTGCATGCTTATGATCGTGTACTGTGAGCATACCATGGTTCCGTGGTAGCTAAGACGTTATAAGGAGATGTTTCAATAAGGAAAGAAGGTGTTTACTATTTGTTTAGGAGATCTTCGAGTTATTTTAGAAGACTCTCCCTATTTTCGATGTAAGCGATATATTCCACGAACACCTTTTTAGATATCGCAACTTTAAATGCCATTTTGAAAGTCTTGAATCTTTTGAAAATCTTTTTTGAATAAATTCAAAACTTAATTTTTCATATAAAACCAAAACTGCCGAGGCACTAACATCCTCAGAAAGCAGACAAATGTCGCGTAGTGCCGCTATCTTTCATTTTTTTTCTGCATAATTCGGTCTCTCAAAGACATTCAAGGCAGTCAACTTGTATGGAATGAGCTCTGTTGTCAAGGAGAGAAGGGGGCGATTAGAACTGAAAATCGATCATAAGAAGTTAAAAGCAAAAACAAAGCATTATTGCACCTAGCGAAGCTACTCGTAGATTTGGTTTGCTCAGTATGTGTGTTTTACTAAACATATATGGTTGTCTTGCTGAGGCCAATAAGGCTTTTGGCAGAAGACGAAACCCGTTTCAAAGCAGTCAACTTGATCCCAAGGTGAAGGTACGTAATATATTACGGGGACTTTATCAGGCCAATTATAGGTTATGGTTGCCTCCTATAATTTTTAATTTAGTGTGGGCTGACACCCCCATTTATTTCGCTTAATGCAAACTAGGACTTAAAAACTAACAAGAGTAAGGGTTAGGAAGTAAAGGAATGGTGGAGGAGATCAAATTTAAGACGAGAAGTGCTCAGGTTAAAATCAAAAAGGGGGAGGTTTGAGTTGACCTTACGGAGCATGCGGGAGATTGGTTCGTTAGAGCCATAAGAGGGTGGGTTGGGATATAGAAGAGACGAGGACAGCGTAAATTACGAGGGTTAGTTAGTGTTGAAGGAAATAGAATTGCAAGCGCAGTCCACAGAACAGGAGAGCAGTCGATGAATGAAGAGAATGTCAGCTACGTCTCTGCGTTTTTCGAGGGTATTCAGGTTAAGAAGTTTGAGGCGGTCGAGATAGGGAGGTAAGATAAATGGGTCACTCCAGGGTAGTTGACTAAGAGCAAACCGAAGAAAACGACGTTGAATGTTCTCGACTCGAGATATATGAATTCGCTGAAAGGGGGACAATACTTGGTTGGCATATTCAAGGAGGGGCCGGACAAAGGTAACGTAAAGTGACCTTGTCACATAAGGGTTGCAAAATTCTTTAGACCAACGTTTGATAAAACCGAGCGATGAGTTGGCTTTAAGGATTATCTCATCAATATGCGAACGGAAGTTTAACTCTCTATCGTATAAAATTCCAAGGTCGCGAAGGGATTGAACCTGGGGTGCAGGTTGGTCATGCAGAAAATAAGGTCGAGATTGATTGGACTTACGAGTCAAAGTCATAGATTGGCATTTGGAGACATTAAGTTCAAAGCAATTTCTTAGACACCAAGTAGAAAACCTATTGAGGTCTTCTTGAAGGAGAACAGAGTCTTGGGGTGAAGAAATAGTTTTGGAGAACTTAGTGTCATCGGCGTAAATGGATACGGAGCAGTGTTTGATAATCTTCTCAAGATCGTTTATAGTTAAAATAAAAAAGGAGGGACGTAGATGGCTGCCTTGTGGGACACCAGAAGTGGCTAAAAACGGGATTGAGAAGGCTGATCTAAAGCGAACGGTTCTACAGATAAGAAGATATCCGTTTTAACAATATGGGGTCAAGACCGAGGGAAGACAATTTGAAAAGGATCAGTTGATGTGATATTTTATCGAAAGCCTTAGCGAAATCTGTAGCAATAACGTCAATTTCGTTGCCATATTCTAGGGCTGAAAGCACAAAGGATACGAATTCAACTAAGTTTGTAGTAGTTGATCTACCATTTAGAAATCCGTGCTGACTGGGTGATATAAGTGACTTGCACTGAAAGCTTAGAACTTCATATAAAAAACTTTCGAACATTTTAGGTATGTGAGAAAGCTTAGCAATGGGACGGTAGTTACTTCATTCTTTGATCCCTTTTTGTGAACTGGGGTTATGAAACAGGTCTTCCAAACTTGTGGGAATTCCCCTTGTGTTAGGGACAGATGAAAGAGCGAAAAAGTGGGCGCGAAAGATTGGAGGCACACTTTTTGAGAAATATTGCTGGACCGGATACAAATTCTTCTTTGAGATTTTGTAACTTTTCTTCGATAAGGGTGGGATCAAAAGGTTGAGGGAGAGAGGGGCCAATGGAGAAATTAGGAAGGTACTTGAAATATATGGAGTCGGGTACGAAGAGGTTGTCTGCAAATGACTGTTTAAAAAAGTTTGCAAAATAGTTGGCAATAATATGTAGGTCGGTCGATGATATATTATCGAAGGAGAGAGAAGGGGGATAACCGTCTGATTTTCTTTTGTAGTTGACGAATGGATAAAATGTCCTAGGATCGTTGATAAGGTTGGTCTGCGCTGTGTCGAGAAAGCGCTGATAGAGGCAGTTATAGAGCTGGGTGAATTGCAGGTAAGTTCCAAGATAGTTAGAGTAGTCATAACAATAAGAATTGGTGAGAAGAAAAACTGTCCATAATTTGTTTCTTCTGTTTCGTAAAGAGCGAAGTCGTCTGTTGTACCATGGAGGGGAAATAGATGATGTTTTATGCCGTAAAGAGGGGACGTAGAGAGAAATGTAATTAAATATTTCACTGTAGAAAATGGAGACAGCATCAGATAAGGATAGGTTGGTAAAATCAAAAGAACATTTGCCAGGATAGGTACTGATTTTGCGAAAATTAGCTTTATGGAAATTGTAAGAAGAGATGGTAGTTAAAGAAGTGGGCTGGGATGGAGAGTTATGGAAAAATGAGAGAAGAAGAGGGGGGTGAAAGTTTTCGACAGTTGATAGGATAAAGGGGCACAACGTTACTGTGGAGTTAATAGAATCACTAGTGAAAATAAGCTCTAGTTGCCTACCGATAAAATTAGGGAAGTCACTTACTTGGCACAGGCTTGAGTCAGTTATGCTATCAATGAAAAAACATTCCTTGGATGAACTGGCATTTGACGCCAGATGGAATCCACTTTATCACGGGCAGATTAAAGTCACTAAAGATAAGGATATCGTCGATGGAATCACTTAGGTCAATTAATTGGTCTATTGCTTTAATAGCAAGGATGTAGGATTCAATAGGTTGAGCTGGGAGAATGTAGCAACACATAACATACAGGGACCTGTTGGGAGGTGTTATTTTAATTGAAACAAAGTCAAGTTTAACAGAAGAAGATATAGCAATGAGAGAAGAGTTGAGGTTATTGTGAATGGCAAGTAGGACACCTCTACATGGAGAATCAACTTTAGGGATGGCAGAATCATTAAACATAGGGAGAGAGTGATCGTCATTTCGAAAAACATTATAAGAAGATGGGAATAGCTCATGGCTCTTTATGTCGGGGATCAGATTGGTTTCTGTAAGAGCATAGACGTCGAAAGAGAGACCGTGTGATTTAGATAAGACAGCACGAGTTTTAGAGCGCAAGCCTCTTACGTTTTGGTAGTAAAATGTAAGAGGTAGTTTGTTGCGTGGAGGAGTAGGGGAGTGTAGATGAGATGCAGGCAATGTTGCGCCGCATTATATGGAAATAATTCGGATGTTGGGGAAACAGTGTCTCAGGAGCCATCTTTGACGGTACAGACCACCAGAGACCAAGTACATAAAATAATTCAAGGGCTCGACTAAATAAGATTGACAATTTCCCCATCAAGGTAATTTGAAGGCTATGAGCAGCGACGATAGCCTGATCCTTATTTAGGTAAAATGAGAGTATACTCCAGTACGGCTACATTCCGCCGCAGATTTCCCCCATACTAACGGCAAAGGGTTGGTGCAGAGTAGAGATGGTATACGGTTATTACACCACTGCCACCGCAGTACGAGGCAAAAGCGGCTCATCCACGATGGTTATGCCGCCAATGCTCTGCAGCTGCTCCGTTTTAGTCCCGCAATGGCGGATAGGAATGGGATCGATACTAAAAAGCAGTAAACCGAAATTTTGTTTTCAAAAAGGGGAATTCATAATCACAAAACGTTATTGTTAAATTAAGGTTTTCACATTTTTCTCTATTACGAAAAGTTATATTGATAGAAAAACCAAAAACTGAATTTAAAATTAAAAAAGTCCAAAAAGAGTTCTCTTGTTGCTGTTCCGATACCACATTTCCCTCCCTAATCATATTGGAGTAGTCTTTTAATATGTATATACTCGTACAATAAGTAAATCCTAAAAAGGCTTCGAATCCTCTAACATGAGCCGTTTTTAATTCAACCGTCTATATTTCTATCGTATACCTTCTTACTACTTGTGTGTTCCTGTGTTCCAATGAGAATTCTAGTGATACCTTTAGAATAGAATTTTGGAATGATCGTTTTCGTTCATCATCAGCTGTGGCAATGCTTTCAACCAGGCTACTTGTGCAGAAATTTCTACAGAGTAGCTGTGTAGTTTATTCTATGCGTATTTCCGGTACAGATATCTGGAAGACTTTGAACTTTTTCTAGGGATGACGCATTGAGTCCTTTCTTCAGTGATGTTCCATCGTAAAATGGAATCAGAGATGATTCAAACAAGTCAAACATACTGTCCCCGAAAAGTTTTAAAACTCTCATAACAACCCTCATTAAAACTATTAGGATTTAGTTTACGAGCAAGGAATTTATACTTCATACAAAGGCAGTACCTATGATTGAATAGTGTAGTGAAGACGAAGTCTATGTCGTTGTCAGATGGACAAGAGCTACTTTCTGAATATTGTGTTGCATTGAATCCTATTAGGCCCCATACCAGAAGCAACTATTGAGAAGTTATTGCTGCGCAACAAATTTTGCGGTTTCAGTAAGGCTTCTTTTCACCTCAAAAATTTTATCAAAAATCCTCAGAAAATAATAAACTTGGATTTGTCTGTGAGCTTGAATACAAGCTGAACTCCCAAGGCGTAAAACAGTTTTTAAATTTTCTCCAAGTTGATCAACTAATGTACAGAAGCAAAAAAACTGCAATCTGGTGGGATTTAAAGCCCTGGAGATAGTAATCTTCAAGACATTGTAGGCATACTACTGAAGCTCATGACCTAGCACGAAATCTGCTGGGTTACAACGTAAATCTAACAACTTTAACTATGAGTCATTTCTGATAAGAAATGCGATCACCTCTCTATGGTAAATCACAAAACTATTCGGATAATATTACACAAGTAATGACAAGCTTGCTATGTACGTCTTCGGGATTCCTTCTACGTCAACAATACAGTGACAATACTAACTATAGAACAAAATTGATCAGTTGTTGAGAATATAAACGAAAACAATCACTGATAAATCCATCCCGAATTTTTTTACAATTACAGCGCAGGAATTTTTCCTAAGACCCTTAAGGGGTACAACCTAAGACCGAGGTCAAGCTTTGTAGTGCCTTTCAATCATTCAGCGCTAAATTATAAAGTGGTTGCCATAGAGTGGTTGTCTACCGCCGCCGTTTCAATTTATCCAACTGATCCAACTGATACCCGACTTGGTTTTTTGTAAGCCCGTCAATTGGAAACTAGTGTAGTCTTTTTTAGGACGGGCTGGACAAATGATGTTTTCTATCCCCTCAGATAGAGTATTAAAGAGAAGAATTGATAAAAAACAAGCTTACGTTGGGATTTTGCCAGCGTGAATACACAAAAGGCTTCAGTTATTCCGGACTCATTTGAACTTTTTTCGGATATTTTGTGGTCTTGTAAGCCATTTCATAGCTTGAGTCATATTACGCCTTTTCGTTTGGTTTAATCCTTGTAATCCGATAAGGGAAAATAGTATTCGTGACCATATCAGCACGTCGATATCGCAAGAAACTGTTTAGACTGGCTTTTTTGTATTGTTATCCTAGTTTTTCCTACTGTGTCATATGTACAAAATACTAGCTTTATAACACAATGGTCGGACGAACGTCAGGTTCAGAGGTCAAAAACAAGTGCAGAGTGTCTGCGGATATCTATCAACGTCGGGTAATAATTTTAGGTGCTTTACAAGGTGGGTTATGTTGATCTACGTCTCAACAAACCTTCCTTCTCAGACAAAATTTCATCACCCACAGAATAGAATTCTTTGTATGTACGTATGTAGAGAATTTCGTTTCATCGACTCAATGAAGCTAGTTAACCAGAAATCTGCCATGAAATTACATTCCAACCTGACCTAACCTACTCAACTGAAGTTTAGATACATATGTCTGTATGTAAGTATATGTATATCCCAACATCAAGTTTAGTTCCGCAAAAGCACCTTCTACGTGATCGCGGTTTCTTTACTCTCTTTTCTCTTTCAGCAACACTTTTTCCATGTATTTTATTCATCTTTCGCTAATCGCATTATCCACAGCTTAACTGTGAGTTCCCAGTGATGACCACAATTAGCTGACAATGTTTACAATTTTTAAGTTTCCCCACTTTTCCCGTAAACATAAAATGGCATCAGGTTAGCAAAATTTTTCATCCAACATCTCATTATCTGATTCGTCACAATGCCTAGAGGTGCAGCTCTTGAGCAGTCAGTTCCAACGGATTTGCTTTTCATTTTATTCCAACTAATTCGATTCACTTGTTCTTAACTGGGTCACCAGTTACAGCCACCAGCTGGGAGCCGTCATCCATCCACAGTCCGTGAATGCGGCTGATAGTGACCAATTAAAACGTAGCTGTCGCCGGTCATAATCGGTTTTTCGAAAACTTTTGCGGACCATTGTTGGCGATTTCAGCAAAACACTGTTGCTGGTCACCACCTCAGCGGTAACAGCCGTTTAATTGGCTAAATATCCAATGGAACTTTATGAAATTCCAAGAATCGCTAAAGTCAAATTTACAGATCTGGATAGTGGATGTTGATGGTGGAAAAGTCGATTATCACGGTCCATGGTCCATTAGTAGTCAAATACTCGTAGTCGCACTGGATACTCAACAGTAGATACAGTTCTGCGAATGACAAAGTTTAACCCGAAAGCTTGGAATTGAAATTGGAATCCAAATTAAATGCGGGAAACCGGAATGTCTAGTCAGTTTTGTGTGTGTGCAGTGATTTTGTTTAAAGGCTAACATAGTTCGCCTTGTCGGTCTGTCAACGGCATCTGGGCGCTTGAGTGCTTGTCCATATGCACTGCTCTTTGCACAAACTAAACCTGTTGCCCTGGTTTGGTTCGGTACTGCTGCTGCTGGAGTTGGTGGTGTTGGAGTCTTTCAATGGAATGCGCCTTTGCTTGGACCAGTTATTTATGGTGGTGAGCGGGGTAAGGAGCTAGGTACTCGTACTCATACCGAGTATCGCTATGTTTCACTGACCAAAATAAATCAAAAAAAAAGAACAATATACATGCTGACGTCGGATTTTCATTCGTTTTTTTTTTATTGTGCTTGTCGTTGTGCACCGATACGCGTTGCGAACAACGGTGAGTTAAGTTAAATTTATGGCGGGAATGCTCTTTATTTGACGGCACACTGTGTTAAGAACGGGTGGAAATATCTTTTTTTCAAAATAAAAACAATCTGGTGTTTGACGAGTGTTTTCAAATCCGACAAGTGGTCTTTGGATTTTTTGCAAGGAATTCAAAACCTGTTCGAAACTAACGAACAGGAAGAAGAATTTTAAATTACCTTGAGAATATATACATCCATACACATGTTGTGTATGTATGCCTATCTATATGCACATGAAAAACTTTTCAGAAGGACGGGACTTAGATCATCTTTTGTTTAATGTTAAGATTAATTTATGACCCGTACAAATTTGTCGAAATTATTCGAGTAGCTTGCCAAACTAGAGTGAGGGTAACTGACGTAAATAGTGTCGAACAAATCATTTATTTCACCTAGAGTTCTATTATACGGGAGGAAGCGCTAACTGCAGGATTAGTTGAATCTCTGGGGCCTTTATTTGCTGTTTTGTGTAAGTACGAGTAACTACTCTTAGTTTCTGATGCTTTTGCTGAATTCTAATATATGAGAAATTAATAAACGAGTAGCTCCTCAACCCTAAGCACCACAATAACAGCAATATCTATCCCATTGTAGCTACTCTAAATTCTTCCTTATGCAGATAGTGATAGACAATATGATGACTTCACTGGCGCAGGGATTTGTATATCGTGTAAGGTGGCTTACTAATATGTAGTATCAATCTCTGGATGCTTCAAATCAAAGTAGAAATATTGAATAGAATGTAGTTACCAAATCAAAGGTAACTTTTTCTTTTTAACAAGAACGCAAGGTATAGCCGCAAGGGAAAGAGAACGAGATTACCAATAAATATTAGTTTACAATGTTTGCGAGGTATAAGGACTACGAAATAAAGAGCTCTGTATGGAATTCAATAAGCAGATTGTACGATTTATGAAAGACTCAGGGTATTTCAGGTGTTGGTTAAAGACAAGCATTCTTAAAAGCTTTGCAAAAGCTATTGTATAAAATCCATAAGACTGGAGTCAAACGACAGTCAGTGTGGAATTTCACCGAATCTCCAGTGCAAGTTGTACTGGAGACCACTTGCATTTAAATTAAAGATAACCTTGGGAGTGCAGAGCAGTTACGTTTTCAAAATGAGTCCTATCACAGCCATTGATATCTAGAAGACTTCGCATAGTAACAAGCCCCATATCCTGCCAGTAAGCCTACAGTACGAGTACCTTTGAGTTTTTTAACGCGATATGTATTGGTTTGGCCAATAAGTTCACTCTGTTGTTTTAGTTTCAATTAAAGTTCAAAAATAATCAATTATATATTTTTCCAAACCAAAATAAACTTAAGATTTATGATTTTTTTTTACTGAATAAAAGTGAAATCTATTCTATGTATATGTATGCAGCATTATTTGCAACAACATTCTGCGACTTTCCGGGTAATTTCATAATGTCCCTTTCGTAGAACGTTTAATTTTCCTGGGCGAAGAATTTCGAAACGTTCAATTATGCTATGTGCCTGGTTAGGTAGTGTGTATTATTTTCAATTAGGGTTTTAATTTGGGTCACATCAATCTCTACCAGTCACCCAGAACGGCTCAAGTCAGAGAATGTGAAATCACCACCACGAAAACGCCGGAACCGCTCACGAACACTCCAAGCGCAAATCTCCCTATGTGTTTGTGCAGAGTTTTTTCCTCCCCCAAAATAAAAGAGCAATATACCGAAAATACTCCTTATTTGTCTACATTTTCAAAAGTACACCGAATACAATACGTAAAACAGAACCGATCGCGGTGAACTTTCTTGAGATGTGTATTTGAAAAAAAAAAACATCAAGCTAAAGCACATGTACAAATGATGCGGCCTCATTCAAAGTCAACGGGAACACGAACGATAAACAGAGGGAACTTATTGGCCAAAGAAGTTTGCTTTTCAGGTAATACCTGTGATAACCGAGATAGTTTGGAATATTGAAGTCTTTATTGGATATGTACATAAAATAGAATGATGTCAACTTGTTAAGAGAGAAAAACCAACTGACTCATGAACGCAGTTCGGATTCAAGTGTTACCCTTGACTTCATGTTGTCAGAGTGTTACCATTGATTTCATTACAACAACTTCCCCTTTTAGTTGTTTGTTCTCTGTACAAACTAATTTCAATAACAAGGTTATTATCTGTTTCCAGTGATATTTTCGATAATCGGCTGATTTACCTCTAAATATTCGTCTGAAATGAATATAGGGCCGCGCTAATATTTTGATAGTTGCTACATAACACTTGGCTAATCGCATTTTTAATAGTTTTCACGGAGTTTTCCGCTTGCCCGTTTGTTACTGGATTACCTACAGGTGTTGTGATATGCTTAATGCCATTTAAACTTAAAAAAACTTTTAAATTCTTTGGAAATGAAAGTGGAAATCTGAAACCAAAATTCTAGATAGACCGAATTGCGAAAAGCAATTTGATTCTAAACTGAGCTGCGTTGGAAATATGGGCGCAAGCTCTCGTCAACCTTGCTGTGAGTCCAACTGGACTGCATTCTTTTTTTAAAATTACTTAAGACAATATCCCTTGAAGTCTCCTTACCCATTTCCTCAAATGCCGCTGGCAACCTATCCAGCTCCATTACATACTTGCTATATAACAAATCCTGCGTTTCGCCATTTTCGTCCAATGTTACATTGGGAAAACGGGATAAATAGTCTGCCACATTATTCTCTGATTTGATACATTCAATATTATATTGATACCCAGATATCATAAGAGCGATTCTTTGAAGCCTATTCGCCGCCATCATCGTTATTCCCTTCTTGAGGCCTAAAATATGCATCAACGGTTTATTGTCTGTAACTAATAAGAACTTTCTTCCATACAGAAAATGATGAAATTTTTTCACTCCGTAAAGGATTGCAGCAGCTTCTTTGTCAAGCCGGGAATAATTTTTTTCGCAATCAGTTAATTTCCTATAAGCGAATTCTACAAGTCGTTCCAGCCCATTTGAATAAACTTGGGACAAAATGGCCCCCACCCCTACTGGCAGGCATCTATGGTCAACTTTGTTTGCAAGTTTGGGTCAAAGTGTGCTAAAACCCTGTCAGATAGCAACTCTCTCCTTATGCGTTCTACCGCCTTTGAGTGTACTTCAGTCCAAACAAACTTCATATTTTTTTTTTAGTAATCCATACAATGAAGAACAAATAGTAGTAATATTCGACACGAACTTTCTGTACAAATTAATAACTCCTAAAAAATACTTCCCTTGTGGATTCCTTCTGTTCTGTATATATCCTTTTGCCTTTACTTTATCTGCACATGGATTTATGGATTTCGAAAAAAATTCGCATTTTTCTTTCTCTAGCTTAAGTCCAGCATCTCTCAGGATACTAAAAACTTGGTCTAGCTGTTCCATGTGAACATTCCTATTTGGACCTGTAACCAAGAAGTCATCCAAAAATATTACCACTCCTTCAATGCCCATAAACAAGCTGTCCATTTTCTTTTGGAAAATTGCCGGAGCTGAGGCTAGCTCAAAACCATTCTCGTGTAACGATATAACCCTAACATAGTCGAGATGGTTGTCATATTTTTGGACTCGTCATTGAGCTCAAACTGCTGATAAGCCATTGACATATCCAATTTGGAAAACTCTTTCTCCCCATGGAACTTAGCAAACATTCCTTCGATACGGGGTAATAGGTATTGCACTGTTATTAACTGCGGCTTGACTGTTATTTTGTAGTCCCTACAAATGCGAACCTTCCCGTTTTCTTCAGTACTGGAAAAATCAGTGTGCCGAGGTCACTATAACTCACTGGCTCCAAAACCCCAAGGCTCACTAATTGGTGCAATGATGTCTTCACCTTTTCATTCAGGGCGTATGGAATTAACCTTGGTTTGAAAAGCTTACGATTTGCGTTCTCTTTTAATTTCAAAGAAACCTGACCCTTTGTGAGTCTACCTAATTCATTGGAAAACAGATCGCTAAATTTCCGAAGTAATCTATTTACATCACTAGCCTGTGCATTACTCAAATAATTAATATTGGTGATACTTATGTTGAACATCTTTATGAAATTACGGCCCAGCAATTTCTAAATCTTTGCAGATATTATTAAAATGGACAGGCATAACACATACACCATAAGGTTTTATTTTGGAATCATCATATGTTTCCAATATAACATTAGTGCGTTCTATTGCGTTAATATCAAAGTACTCACGGTAAGTATTTAGAACGATTACTGATTTCGCAGCACCTGCATCCAGTTCCACAGACATAAGAACCATATTCATTGATACTGTAATTCTTATTGGATCATGCCATCTGAACTAGAATAAAAATGGAAAAAGGCTTAAATCTGAATTATTTATATAATTAAAATGGGAGCTACTGGGAATTGTTCTGAAGGAACACATTTTCTGAAAATGCCCTACTTGATTACACTTTCTACATCTATAATTTGTATATTTGCATGAGACTTCCTTGTTTTTGTTTTGTCATTGTTTCCACCATGCTCTGCTTGCTGATAACCACGAACTTTAAGATAATGTTCGCTTGTATATTGTTGTTTTATATGTTTTAACTGGTAAATTCCTTCATTTGGTTCTTCTTTAATTCCAATCTCGTGCTGATGACTCACGCATTCAACAGTCTTGGCTATTTTTTCTAGGAACAGTTTGTCCTTTGCCGCACCCTTCTCGAGACCCATTATGAATTAACCCGTATAGCTGTTTTCAGATCTGTGCCAAACTCGCAATATACTGACAGTGATCGCGTACTCTCCATTCGTTAACAGATTCCACTGGCTCTTTCGAAGCAGAATAAAATTTAAAACGTTCTCTGAATACTGATATCGTTGGTTTAAATGTCCATCGAATGACGAAATTATTTGATCGAACGTTGGCTCATTAATTGTCATTGGATGACTCAACTCCCGAAGAAGCGTATAAAAATCTTCACTTAATGCAGTTAAAATGATCGCTTTCTTCTTTTTCGCATCTGCCACGTCATTGGCAATGAAAAATTGTTCCACTTGGCTTTTGAATGTTGTCCAATCATTCATTTGAAAATCGAAACTTTGAATATTTCGTACACTGACATTTCAAAATTCGCACCGATGACTTTACGATAAAGCGCAATAATTTCTTATATTTTTAATATCCTCGTCGCCACTGTGATAACCGAGATAGTTTGGAATATTGAAGTCTTTATTGGAAATGTATATAAAATAGAATGCTTGTACAATACTTTGATGGACGTAGATTGGATTCGAGTGTTACCCTTGACTTCATGTAGTCAGAGTGTTAACATTGACTTCATTACAACAATAAACAAATCAGATAAGGTAGCTTCCTCCGTTTCGCGAAGAGAACAACCTCAGTTTTGACTGAAAGCTTATTCCTCATTTCACAAGACTTCATTACTGAGTGAGTTGACATCCATACTGATGTCTGCCTATATCCCAGGCTGTCAGCAAAGAATCTCTTCTGCGTTGGCAGCAGCTAGTTCATAACTGTTCGTAGAACAGTTCACTTATAGTTCCAACGATAGGAACTGGTTGTTAAAAGGTGACTCCTAAAATGAAATTCAGGCATGATCCTCTCGACTCTGTTTACCAATAGATGTCTCTAGTCTGGTTGACTGGTCATTTCGAGGATTTTGGCCAGTCGGTTGATTTTTCGCAAAAGTATTTATAGGACCCACTCTCCGAAATTCGAATAATTAATTCTATTATATTTTACTTTTTTTTAACTTGTTTTAGTCGTCTTTAGCAGCTTTCTGGATTCTTTATGAAGTCGCTGCAGATTTGTGATCCATTATGAGCCGAACAATTTGCAGGAGCTTCTTGAATCCTACCTGCATCAGGCCAAGAATTAGCAAATCGATGCACCTTTAACCTTAGATGGAAATCTCTGGTAGTAATTTCCAGGGAATAATCTTCTAAACTTGTTAGTTCGGGTTGAGTCGACTAGTGATTGTTAATATGGTAATGAAGCCAGATTTAGTGAAGTCTAAGGTAGTACTATTTAAGCGTTAAGCGTTAGTGTAAGCGTTAATAACTGGCATAAAATTTACACTTGACGCTACCTTTCTCCAATAACCCATACAATTCAAACAATATCTAGCCGTTATTAATGACCTTTATTCTGTAGTTGAGTACATGGCCAAATTATTTTTGAAAGGTTTTCTTAAGATCCAGTGTCACTGTGACACGGATTTTGGATTTAGTCTCAAGCAAGCTACCGGCAGATTTCGTTAGATAGTCTAGTAACCTTGACTTTAATAAAAGTTCAAACGCTACCTCTTATGTCGAATACAGGTAGCTGAAACTAAATCCCGACTTACACAAAGCAATTAACCACATGTGTGAAATTTGTTATGGAATCACAGCGTATCTAATTGACGGCAATGTTTCACCTGAGTTAACCCAACAAAAACAGACTCGCTACCGATAATTTCAAATTGATGTCCAACAAATTGTTCCACTAGGCATTTTTGTGTTCTACCTGCAGCAATCTTAGTCACTTTGACTGCATTCTTTTTCTCACCTGTCGGTCAGTCTCAGTATTCAACTTTACAAACTGTTGATCTTTGTAAGACGTTACTGCTCGTATAATACACTTTAATCAACCATCCGTAGCACTTAACTTTGAACACGAATAAAACATCGAAGCTTAGCTCACGGCATGAGAACAACCTCTGATGTTATGACATCATCGATCTGATATTTCCTGCTATGGGCACACTTCTGACACTTCTGACATGCCCCAAGCATATAAACATAAACCGGTTGCCATTCACTTTTATCGACTATCGACATATCGATGTTTTATTACCTTCTCCAACCATGTCACCATTGCAGAATGCTTTGCTTATGCTCGTAGAGTCGACATGAAGTTAGTACAACTAGAACCGTGCAACTTGCAGTCGAAATGACAGAGGCCATTTACGGCAAAGGGCAATAGGCATTACTTAGTGACAACAGACCCAATAGATCCAATGAGGAAGCAAGTTCCAGTCATTGCAGTCATTGTCTACATCTGTGCACCCTAATGAAAAACAGTTTTCTTTTTCAATGGAATGCAACCGATTTTTATGCTTCTATATGGGTACGGGTAATTGAACGGTTCCGACAGTTGTCACGATACAAATGGGCTCACGATATTCGCGATCGACCATCAGGCTAGCAAGTCAAATGAAACCAAACCAAGTTGACCATGTTCGGTTTCAGTGTTTTCTAATAAAGTTGTTGCAATAATTACTCGGACTTGTAGCCGTAATCGTATTTTTGCTTTCTGCTAGCTGAAGCTGTCACTAGAGTTGGAGCTCCATCTAAAGCTGAACTTCTTATATAAGAAGCTAAAATGCGCCATGACGCATTCTACTCATACTTTGCCATTGAATGTGCCTAGTATTGACTAGTTGAATCAACAGTGTCTCTTTGGGTGGATGCAGTTTTCAACGTCTACTAGCTTTACCATAGAGGTTAGCCGGTGTAACGGAAGACGTCAAGATGAAGTTCTCGTATCTACATTGGGTAATGTTTACTTTTTCTTGGATTTTCTATTTCACACTTGTGAAATGCATTATGATGTTGGTTGTGTTTATTTGCGTACAGTGAAAAGTGAGAAATTATCGCCACTGTTGCATTGGAATGTGAACTTAAATAGTCGCATTTACACTTGTGGTCGTCCTTCATGGAATGTTGTTTACCTCAGTAAATAATGTCATCGAGAGGGTGCAAGCCATGCAAGCGATTTTCAAATAGTAGCCATAACTCTTAAGGAATGCACGTATACAGGTGTGTACGAGTTTTCTTTGTATAGAGTGGCAATCACATTGGATGATAAATTTTGTTCACATTTAAGAATCGTGTATGATGCTTTTTGTTGAATATAATGAGGTTACTCGAGCAAAAGAAAGATGGCCTTCTTGCGAAAGCTTTTTCGTAGGAAGTAGACATACATACGTAAGTGAAAATTCTAGAGTTTTAAACAAGTGAGTAGTCGATTTTGATCGTTTCATCATTGTAACTAAAATATAGGAGCAAATATCTGTAATGGCACTAAGCTAAGAAATACGAGTACTGCGCAGGAGCTTAACATCGACCTACAAAATTACAATTGCTATAATCAGGTCAATTTACAAAGGACCTGGCTGTTTAATGATTTCTCTGTACCGAATAGATCCATATACTATACACATACTCGTACATTAACAGTTAGAAGAAAGGAAGTTAGTGTAAGCCAGAGGAGAGGTACATTTTTTAATTCACGAAAATATAGAATGTACTTTTACCAATGTCGACAACATCAACGTCCTACAAATTAACTCATCAGAGATCGGGGCTCACACTGTAGAACTATGGGATTGTTACTGTATATCCGCCAATCATATCAATCACAATGTTCTGTAAAATATCGAGATATTGTAGAATAGTATAAACAAGGCAAATTCTTCCATTAAAGCATCCGATGATGGGGACTTATATGGCAACAATTAAACCTACAAGGCAATAGAGAAGGCGTAGCGTTTATCAATTGTACTACAATCCCAGTAGATGAAATTCAGGTCCTGTGTCTTTATAATATTGGGCTGTATCTTCCTTCATTTATCTATGATTCTAACATTTTCAGAACTCAGAGTGTAACTAGTCCATTGCGTCTGTGTCATGGTGCTGTTTGATGCAATAACACCGGCACAACTGTTAACAAAATTACGAAATCGACTTTACCTGTGCACAGGAATGGTTTCGTCCAGAATCTGAGCAAGGAAAGGAATGTAGTCGGGTCTTAAACGATATTTAGGATGCGGCGCTGGCGTCTTCCTGGAAAACGACAAAGTTTTTGTTTGCACTCCTCGTTTTGAAAACCTGCGTCTGATATACGCAATGTGGATGACAAGAAACTATATTGTGAAGAATCGGAGGCGAAGAATTTAAGTCTTAAAGTCTTAATGAACCTTCTTACGCAGTCGGAAGGCTGAATTCGATGAGTCATGTCCGGGTCCCGGGTAACAATTGCACCACGAGAAAGGAAATAGCCGATAAACTTACTAGGCAAGGTTCAGATGAGAGTTGTTCTTCAGAACTCGTACCTTCATTGGGTCTACCTACGTCCTCCGTTAGGGCTTTCATTGATAGTTGGGTCTCAAATGAACATAACTGGGTCACATCGATTTCCAGGTTGCTGGCGGACCAAACGAATACTTCCGATGTCTCTAAGAGGTTAGCGACTTTCCTACTGTCCCTCAGCAGAAAAGCTGCTTAGTGGTGTCGTGACGGAGCACTACGCTTTTGCTAAACACTTAAGTATGCTGGGCACCTCTACTTTTATAAAATTGTAATGAAGTAATGTAATGTAATGAACCTCCACTCCACAACATCCCTCTTACATTTTACTACCAGAATGTAAGAGGTCTTCGCTCTAAAACCAATGCTGTCTTACGTCAATCGCATGCTCTTCCCTTTGATATTTACGCCTTGACCGAAACCAATTTGATTCCCGACATAAAGAACCAGGAATTGTTCCCCCTACTTTTAATGTTTTTCGCGACGACGATCCTACCCGCACAAATAAAGATTCCCCCTGTCGAGGCGTCCTACTGGCGATGGACAACAGCCTTAACTCTTCCCCCATTACAATTTCTTCATCCTCTAAAGCCGACTTTGTCGCAATAAAAATATCACTCCCTCTCAAGTCCCTTTACGTTATATGTTGCTACATCCTACCAGCTCAACCTATCGATTCTTACCAATTTGTTATTGATGCGATCGACCATTTACTTGACCTATCAGACTCTATTGATGATATCCTTATTTTCGGCGACTTTAATCTTCCTCAGCTACAGTGGACTCCATCAGATGATCAATCGTTTTCATCGCTTCAAATGCCAACTCAGCTAAGGAATGTCTCTTCTTAGATCGCTTAACAGACTCAAGTCTATGCCAAGTCATTGGTATATCCAATCATATGGGCAGGCAATTAGAAATTATTTTCACAACAGATCCTATTAACTCCTCAGTCTCACTTTGTCCCCTATCTCTCTCCACAATCAATAACTACCACCCCCCCATTCTACTTTCATTTTTTCATAACTCTTCATACCAGTCCACTCCCCCCACAACTCCCTCATCCCACGACTTTCATAAAGCAAACTTTCACAAAATCAGTGAATATCTCAGCAGATCCCTCTTTAACTTTCACAACCTAAGTATAAATGATGCCTTATCCATTTTTATTTTTTATAAAGAAATATTTAATTCTTTTTCCCTTTACGTTCCGTTTTCCCGCCTTAAAACATCATCTACTAGTCCTCCCTGGTATATTCGCAAGCTTCGTTCCTTACGAAATAAGAGAAATAAATTATGGGCTATTTTCCTGCGACTATTCCAACTATCTTGGTGCTTATCTTCATTTCACCGAACTTTACGATTCCCTTCACCAGCGCTACCCTAACAATGCGCAAGTCAACCTTATAAACGACCCTAAGCCCTTTTTCCAATTTGTTAACTCCAAAACAAAGTCCGATGGTTACCCTCCTTCTCTCTCTTTCAACAACAGGTCATCAACCGATCCACTCACCATTGCCAACCTATTTGCCACCTTTTTTAAACAATCTTTCACCAACGACTCCTTTGTACCAGATACATCCTATTTTAGTTATCTACTGAACTTGGACCCGTCTTATATCGAATATAAATTACAGCAACTCAATGACAAATTCACACCCGGCCCAGATGGCCTCCCTGCCATATTTCTTAAAAAATGTGCTTCCTCTCTTTCCTTTGCCCTTTCTAATCTCTTTCGTCCATCCCTTTCACAAGGAGAATTTCCTCAAGCTTGGAAAACCTCCTTCATAACCCCGATCCACAAGAAAGGATCAAAGAATGAAATAACCAACTATCGTCCCATCGCAAAACTCTCCCATATACCTAAACTCTTCGAAAGTATTTTGCATGAAGCTCTAAGCTTCCAATACAAATCACTTATTTCCCCTAGACAACATGGCCTTCTAAAGGGTAGGTCAACCACCACAAATCTCGTTGAATTCGTATCCTTTGCCCTCTCTTCCCTAGAGAATGGCAATGAAGTCGATGTACTCGTAGTTGCAACCGATTGTAGCAAAGACTTCAATAAAATCTCTCATCGATTAATAATCTTTAAATTGTCTGCCCTCGTCTTTGAACCCTTTGAACTGTTAAAATTGATATCCTCTTACCTCGAAAACCGTTTTTACAGTGTTCGTTTTAGGTCAGCCCACTCGGCTCCATTTTTGGCCACCTCTGGAGTTCCACAAGGCAGCCATCTCGGTCCCCTTCTTTTTATATTAACCATAAATGATGACTCTTTCCTCCTTCAACAAGATCTTGATAGTTTTTGGATCTGGTGCCTCAAAAATTCTTTGGAACTTAATATCGCCAAATGACAATCCATCACCTTCTCATATAAGCGGAACCAATCTCCTCCCCCTACTCAATCTTCTCCATAACCGCTTCACAACTCCATTTTCCTCAACACTAACCCTCGTAATCTACGTAGCCCTCGACTCTTCTATCTACCAACCCACCACACCTCCTATGTTGCGAACAAACCAATCTCCCGTATGCTACGTAAAATCAACTCAAACCCTACCGTCTTTGACTTCCACCGCACCACTTCCTACCACAAATCCGTTCTCCTTCACCACTCCAATTAACCTTAGTTTTAAGTTTTAGCTTAAGTTAAATTTTGAAGTTCTAGCTTGTATTAAGCCGAATAAATGGGGGCATTCGCCCCCACTAAAATTAAATTAAATTATATGGATATGTATCTACTACACACATAGTTCAGAACCAGAAAGATGCAGTCGCCGTATATACATATGTACATATATGTGCACGCTCATTTAAAAGAGAAACAAAGAAAAAACATTACAAAACAAGTTTTTGTTTTCAACGCTCCCGGCTGTATCATCGGTCTCAATGATCTTCGCTGGGTTGTAATTAGATTTTGTTAGGTAAATAAATCTATTAATATTAATCGTTTAACGTTTAAGGTTTAATGTGTACAAATGGGTGAAACCTTAACATTTTTGTTATGTCTAGCACTTTACAACGAATTAAAGGTCAGTGAAACTGGATACACCGTTTTTGAGTAATCGATGAGCAAATGTAAAAAGAATTAAAACTATTTATTATAGAAGTTTTACCGCTGATAATTTATGTATTTTAACGTCACATCCGTTTAAGATTGTGACTTAACTTAAACGGTTGTTGCCGCTGATAGGATGATTTCAGCTCACGAATTACGCTGATCCCGTCTAACTTTCCTTTCCAGTTCAAACGATCCCAATTCCCCGTCGCCCTCTGTTTCACCCTGAAAGTCGAAAGTCGCAGCGCCATACGCTAAAGACGGTCGCTGTAGACTTCCGACCGCCTTGCGAGGGTCAAGGGCTCCTTGAATCTCATCATTTACGTTCACGAGAACAAAATAAATTATGTAGTGCACAAAGAGGCTTTGAGTTAAAGTTAACTCCATACTCTTCGGTTTGTTTTGATTCCCTCCCACCCACTAAAATTCTTACTCACTAAAAGCCTATGTAATATTGTAAAGCCTATGTTACATTCGTCTCCTCGTTGGTCAACCATCAAAGACCTTTTATTAATTATACACTATACAAACGCGAACGAAGTCGCGGGTATAAGCTAGTAAGTGATACAACTGAACTTCATAGCATCTCCTTAGATACTCGTATGTACGCTCATTAACAAACAACATTTATGCCTTAGCAACCGGAAGAGTTTCGCAATCTCTTGGGGCAAAGCAATTACCTAATACCCAGCAAAAGTAGGCATTCTATCGACGGGAAAAAGGCGCTGCTAACTACTTTGAAATGACCAGTTCCATGCTGACGGCAGTATTTGAAATCTCACAGTTGTAGTGTTGAAGAGATATTTAGTTACTTACCAAAAATGTTGATTGTTGTTGATTAGTGAAGCAAGACTCTTCCGCTGTTTTGGAAATGTTCAGTGCATCCGTGATGCTGGAGCATTTCTATTTATTTGAGATTTGAGAAATTATCCAGATGATTCATACCACACCAATACTCAGCATATGAGCATCAATCTTAATACCGAGTGCTATAGCCAGTACATCGTGCCCCATCATGAATCTACTCGTACTACCCTATTTGAAAGTAGCGCAACTAAATGCAAACCAAGTTTCCAGGGTATCAACAGATTTTTGTTGGATTCTTGTAGTTCGCATAGAATGTTGTAAAGAGTGACGGTAAGTACGGATCCTTGGTAAAAAGTGATACGAGTATACATGTTAGAAAAAAAATAACACCTTAACCAATTTCAGTAAGTGGAAAACATATGTATGAGTACACACCTACCAAATCTGATGAGGAATACGTTGAAGCTGCTGGTAGAGCTTTACATCCACCAATTTTAGCCAAGTGCTAGAAAATACCATTCGTTTGAATCTACTTTGCTAGTCCCAGAGTGCTCTTTCCACTTTCGCCGTTTAATTTTACTATATATTATATATGTATGTACTCGGTCCGTGAAATAAAAAAAAATATTTTTAATATATTATCGGGTCACAAAATGCAGATGTTCTTAGGAAATCTGGAGCAGAGCTGCACATGAATTTCTTCTTCAAATTTCTTCAAATCTTAATTAAAAGGAATAATAGCAGCCCGATTCATCTTGAAATGTACAGTGATTTCAGTATGCTATCCTGAGTATTTTTTGGCAGAGCTTCCTTTGTCCAGAACACTGAAATTCAGTAGCATTTCAGTAGCCACTTTGTCCAAGCGAGTAATTGAATGCTGTCAGAAAACAGATTTAACATACGATTATTGCATAAAGTAACTAAAGGCTTACCCGCAAATATCACTTGTGTTGATGCGTATTATTTATGCTATTTCACAAATCAGGACTGGCCAAGAGCTCTATAAATAGGCAACTACATCAATCAGTGAAGACAGACTATAGCTTCGGTGTGATAAATGTGACAAGTAACACGCCTTCTTATATGACTTTTATACGAAGCCATCACAATAAGTCAACCTCAGTCACCATAGTCGCATTGAGTATGAATACAATACCACATACGATCGTATTATATAACATAAGCCAATATTATTGCTAGAAGGGCTTTTGATCACCTACTTTGGCAAATATGTATTCGCTTATTCGTAAATTGGACAGCTAAGATGTAAAAGTAGACAAATTTACATAAATATTGCTTCTTCGAATGCACTCCAAAGCTCATTTGTTATGTTTCACAACCAATAAAGTGTCCATCTAACTGAGGCTCTGGTTTTGAGACACACCCGCGTCGTAAACAAATCACAAGTGACGAACGAGTGTATACATATAATACATATCGGCATCGTGTGTAAGTGTCCCCATATTATGGTGTTGAATGCTCTGCAGATACGTTCCCGTATACTGTACAGTATGTCACATTTGAAATGTTCAATGATGCAATAAGTTGCGAAAAGTTAAAAATAAAAAACAACAGCAGTATCTTTTGGGGACATCTGCATTCCGCTGAAGTCTTTCGTGGTAAATCAGCCAAGTTGTGAGTAAATTCACACACCGACAATCGATGGTATTGATAGTTAAGATTTCTTTCGGCTTACGAAACGCCGATTATACACAACATTGTAATTGGCGATGTGGACATACCTAAGGAGATGGTAAGTCTGATTTTTACTCAAAAGTCATACATATCGAGGTTTTGGCGGATTCATAAATATCTTACCATTTTTAAATCAGATTCAAGTCAACCCTCCCAGAGAAGTCCCGATGAATTATGAAGGAATGAGCATGTCACTCAAACCAAATCCATCTGTGTGCAAACATTTTAAGGGTACTTTAAGTTTAAACTGTTGTACGATTTAAAGATCCATGCAAAACGAAGAGAAACATGTCAGTACAGATTGCGACGACCGAGACTGGCCCCACTAGACGGCCATGTACCTAGTGGAAAAAGAAGACCATGAATACTCATTGAAATTTCGTCGACTGTGCTGTGCTACCTGTTAGATACATAGATAATAGTAGTAGAAGTTTAGATCGACATTTACCAGTATGAACTAAAAATATTAATAACACCTCCAGCCAGCAAAAAGGGAACGGTGACGGCGATACAATGAGCAAGGTCTAAAATGTATAAGAAACTGTGGAAAAACTGAGAGTAACTCTTAGATATGTGTTTGCGGTCATGATTGCAGTTCAAAGAAACGAATTTAAAATAAGATTTAGTTATGCATATTTCAAGAATAGTACATAGTAGCTGATTTCATTCTAAATGGATTAACAAGGGTTTGCTATTCGTTGTATTGTGTTGATCAAAATAATTCGTGGGGCACTATTAAATGTAACTGCTATCTGTGCTCAAATTTCGAAAGTTGAGACCCACAAAACTTCTATTCAGAAGGTTCTGCCATGGATGGATATTTATAGATAACACAATTTCGAATTGAAAGCGAAACCTCTAATTTAAGAAAGATGAATGAGACGAAAAGAGCTGAGTGATATGAATTGCAAATATGTACTTCAAATGGGAGTTAAAATATTTCTCATCGATTCACTATATACAGATGCGTCTGTCTACTTTAATCAACACTGGATTTGCATATTATAATATCCATAATCTCTTGATGGATTTTTTGTGTTAAAAAATGTTAATATATACATATCCAACGAAGCAAAACATTTGAAAATTTTTATTGTACTTTATTTTTTCTAAGGTTACTGGTGGTTGGGTGCTATAGAAATAGGAGAGGTGTCAATTGACGATGCCCAATGTTGTAACTGTTTCTACACATCAATTGCGGTTATTTTACCTTGAAATAACCATCGGATACTGGTCGATATTGCCAAACTTATAAACGCGATTGCTGACCAGCAGATGAATTCCCCAGATGGAAATAATGGTGAAATTAAGTTCCGGAACAAAGCAAATAAGACTTTATCCACGCTACTCCGATATATTTGGAGCTCTTACCGGTAAGGATATTCGAGACTAAAACGGGGTCATGGAAAAGAGAGGGGATGAGCCCTTAATAGACCAAAGGCAGCGCTTACATCCCCGAACAGGTTACTGGCTTCGGCTCTCCTGGTTGGGGGCTGTGCCGCCGACGTAACTACACAACCATAGAACAAAACTGAAGTTACGCAGAAACAATGTTTACGGGATACCCATACATCCATGGGTGCAAGAATATGCCTTGCCATAGCTCTGCAGCCTTCCTGAGATACCAAATCGGAACTGTGTTGCCGAAACAAGTTCCACCCTTGGTATGAGTCGAGGACAACCTAAAACCTCTTACTGCTCTTAGGGTCGCAGCACCTAGTACTTATTGCAACTCTACATTGGGTCAACCAAAGGAAGACCCTTCCCGCGACTTTGGGCCACCATGGCACTCCCACAAGGGGGCCTACTGCTTCAAGTTAGGCCCGAACCGAAATCCGGGGGGCTGCTGACTCCCATGGTACCGTGATTTAAGTCCTGGTAGGGTCTACCGGTGGTCCAGCCGCCAACAAGACCTATGACCGACAATTTGTGACTGATCAAATCGTAGTAACCTTCGGTAGCGTCATCTGAAGATGTTTACGATAAGACCAGTACTTTGCTCCGCCCCCGCTTTTTATTAGACAACGTCATTGATGGACGAAGCCTTGATAATTGGGCGGGGGTCCTGACGGATCTACTGCTGACAGCCCTCTGAAAAAACGTAACAAGGACAAAGAACTTCGAATTTGCACGTGGAATGTTAGATCCCTTAATATGTCACGTGCAGTCGAACAACTATCGGCGCCCCTGGCCTGATGCACAGCAGCTGTTACCGCAATCCAAGAAATGCGATGGGATTTTGCCGGACCAAAATGGAATGAAAAATTGCGATATCTAAAATGGCGGTTCTAATCTAAGGCAAAAGCAGCGATTATTTGGATTTATTGTTAGAAGTAGACTTAAGCAAGAAGTCTTGGGTTTTCGGCATGTTAACGAGCGCCTCGTAACAATCCGTATTAGGGCTGAATTTTCCAACATTAGCCTTATATGCGCTCCCACAGAGGAGAAAGATGACGACACTTAAAATAACTTCTATGGGCTCTTCGACAAGAGTTATGAGCAGTGCCTTAGCTATAATTAAAATTGTCCTCGGCGACTTTAATGCAAAGCTAGAGAGAGGGCATATCTTTGGTAGTACTGTTGGAAAGAAATAGCCTGCTAATCTGTTTTGCGGCGGGGCAGAATATTGTCGTAGCTAGCACTCCTGATAAATCAACCGTCAACCAAATTGACCATATTGCGATAGAAGCAAGGCACTCCTCCAGTGTTATGGATGTCCGAACCTTCCGAGGTTCAGCGATACCGCTTCTGATGTGCTGAGTTTAACTCGGCCACCCCAACGAAAACCCTGGTTTGACGACGAGTCTCATGTACGATGCAGCTAAGCCAGATGTATACAAAGCGGCGCTGCATAGAAGGACTAGAGCTACTCACGAGTTCTACGAACAGAAGAGAAAAGATGGACGCCGGTTTCTCAGGAGGAAAAAGAAGCGCGCGGTGGAGGAAATTGAGAGATGCTACTACAGTAATGAGATTTGGAAATATTACCAACATCTAAAAAAAAAAATGGAACGGACACAAACAACGAACCCCTGTGGAGTCGAACAAGGGAACATAGTAGTAGAGTCGCAGTCGATGCTGAGGATTTGGAAAGATCATTTCTGTAGACTGTATATGTAACACCGATTGCGTACCAAATACCGCTGTCAGACAGAATGGACCTTCCAACCTAGACGATGTAGCCCAATTATTCCGTCCACCCGACCTGGATGAAGTGACTATAGCCATATCGTGAAAATGTCGAATCTTAAGTCCAACAAAGCTACTGGAGCGGACAACCTGACCGCCAAGCTGTTCAAAGTGGCAGGCGATGACTTGGTAAGGGGTATACACCATCAAACGAAAGTATGCTCGATGAATGCAACCTCTGAACTGCGCCAACTATAGAGGCATCAGTCTTCTTAACATCGCCTACAAGATACTATCTGCCGTATTGTGGGAACGCCTGAAGTCATTCGTTAACAACCTGATTGGTCCATACCAGCGTGGCTTTAGGCCAGTTAAGTCCACTATCGACCAACTACTCACACTGCGGCTGATCTCGAAAAACCCAAAAACTCCAAATTGATACACACCATCTATTCATCGATTTTAAGGCCGCGTATGACAGCATCTATAGAGACGAGCTATAAAGTGCAATGTCTAGGGTAGTCTTCCCTGCCAATCTCATATGTTTGTGCAGAATACCGATCGACAATGCACGCTGCACCATCAAGTTTGGTAAACAACTCACCGAGAACTTTGATATCAAAAAAGGACTTAGACAAGACAGAAAAGGACTTTAATATCATTCTTGAAAGAATAGTGTAAAACTTTCAAAAGTCCGTCCGATTACTCGCATACGCCGACGATATTGACATAATCGGAAGAAAGCAGCGTAATTTCAGTGGCGCTTTCGCGGGTATAGAGATGAAAGCGGCGAAGATGGGCTTATCGGTCAATGAGGGCAGGACCAAGTATGTGCTGCCAACAAGAAAGGACACCCATTATTTACGTCTCGGACAGAACGGTGCCCTCGACATATATATATATAAATTTAAGGTATTGCAGTTAAGTACTTTATCTACCTAGGCTCCGCTATCAATTCAGACAACAAGACTAACGCTGAGATCAAACGAAGGATAATTCTTGCCAATCGTTGCTTCTTTGAGCTAAGAAGGCAATTGAGTAGAAAAGCCCTATATCGAAAAACAAAAGTCACCCTTAATAAGAGCTTAATCATCCCAGTCCTGGTCTATGGCGCAGAGGCATTGACTTTATCAAAAATTTATGAGGGCGCTGTTGGCTGTTTTGAGAGGAAAATTCTGTGGGTGATTTTCGGGACCGTGTGCATAGACGGTGAGCGGAGGAGGAAATTTAACGAAGAACTGTACGATTGTACAGCGACAATGATATAGCCAGAAGAGTGAAGGTCCAACGACTGAGGTGCTCCGGTCTGAAAAGCCTTTGAATGTGCCACGAAGGAGAGCGCAGAAAAGGAATACCGCGACTCAACAAACTTAACGTGCGAAACGGACAAAGGTAGCTAAAAATCGAACTGGATAGAGACGCTTGTTGGTTGGCCCAAGTCCACCCCGGGCTGTAATGCCACCTTAAGTAAGTAAGTAGGGATACTGTACAAACACTGTCAATTTCCTGGCGAGGAAAGGATGCTTTCTACAACTTATCACTAAAAGAACTATAGACATCTATGCGGAAATGATTAGCTCCGTTTAAATTAGTGGAATAAACAACAAATTCAATCTCTTTCGGAAATTATTCACCATATCTGGAGTCCGACTCTTGATCACTCGACACTTTACTTGCAAAGCTATAATTCATTCATAACTTTTGCTGTTTTCATGAACATACTTAACGACTATCCTTCGACTTCGGACAAATTGCACCATATCAGTTATGATGCAATAACACCAAATCTTTCATCGAAGTCGCTATTCTCTATGTTCAAAACTGGTTCTCGGCACACTCGAGACATCTCGAAACCTCGAATTAACCGGTTAGTTAAAGCTCTGATGAGAGTAACACATGGAATTTCAGATACATTTAAACATTCTTACCAGCAATGGATTAGTGAACTAAATATAAGACACAAAAGACAATTTCAATACCTGCTCCTAGCCTACATATTTTAAGTCGTACATAAGATCCCGTTCAGTTACGTATGGATTTTAATCCATCCAAGTATTATAGTAGTGTAGCTTCTGGCCCAATTAATAGTCTTCAAGGCAATACGACTCAATTAAGTAAATCCTAGAAAGACCATTGAATACTAATGTCAGTATTCTAATCACCTAATCAACGATTGTAAATCATAGATCTCATCAGTCAATCTTTGAATACCAAAATTTAGATCAGCTTTGCACATGACTAAGGCTCGAAGGATCCTTGATATTGTTCAAATATTTACGGTAGTTAAGGAGGAGGTGGCCGTGGTGTAGTGGTAGTAGCAAACGCTTCTCACTCGGAGGGTCCAGGTTCGAATCCTGCCCATGGCAAAATCAGTTTTTCATTGCATAATTGGAACTCAGACAAAAAAATTCTGCGTGTGAAGGCATAACACTGACACGTAGATTTGGCTGTTATAAGAGTTTCAAGCAACGAAAAAAATACTGGGAATTATATATCGAATCACTCTGAGTGAAGAAAAACTCTCCGTCCTATTCGGACTCCCACCCCTGGAGAGCAAACATAGAAACCAAGCACACCTGAGTTTCAAACCACTACAATTTTCCTTTCTCCTCCTTCTATCTGTCCGCCCGCGCCCTGGCAACAGTAAAAGGGTATCAACCCCTTAGGCGCGCGTAAAATTATAAAAAAAAAAAAAAAAAAAAAAAAGGTAAGGGTGGGAGTGGGACATTGATTGAATCAGTACGAAATGGCGAGTTTCTTCAAATGTTGCTTACCAGAGAAATAAATCTCTACCCTTCTAGCAAATAAATTACTAAATATACTCTCAGTATGGAAAAACCCGACTATCTTGCGTATACGATGTAATTAGTAAGAACAAACAGCGCTACAAATTTACCAAAATTGTTTGCTTGTTGTTGAGTACGAGTATTATGATGAATAAATAACCTAAAGCCAATTTGTTTCATGAAGGAAAATCCCAAGCCGATATGATAAACGTTTTTTAAGTCATCTATGGACCCCATTGACGACCTATATCGGCCAATTGGCGAATACTCTTTCTACTACGAGTATAATCTGTACTTTACTGCTGTTTAGGAAGTGCAGTGGGATGAACTACAATTTGGAAGAAAAACTCTGATTTCTACCACAGTAATAGCTGATAAAATGGGCATTTACTATTAGTCTGCATTAAAGAAAGAAGTCTTGAACTTCCAACATGTAAGCGTATGCCTAACGACTATTGACTTACATTAGTGCACTCACCTTCATGTTACAAACTCCACAAGTATGGTGATGCGTTGCTACGACGAGGAAATGCATCGAAACAAGTTGCATATATAGCAACTTTGCCGCTTCGAATAATTAGAACGAGAGCTCTCGCAAGCTCTATGAACAATTAAGAAGGCAAAAAAATAGATTCTCAATGAGAAGCATAAATGGCACGAAAAACAAGCGATCAATGATATTGAGAGACGCTATAGCAAGAATGATGTTCAGAGCTCTCACCATGACCGAAACTTAAATTCCGAGAGATGCCTGCCGAATCAACCAAGCAAACTTAATAGTAGACTCACAGTCTAAGAATTTCGAACACTCCTAAAGAGTGCCTAATGACGAAGACGCACAACATCACAATGTCAGGCAGAAGGGTCATTTCAACAAAGCCAATGAGGCTCAACAATTTCCTAAACTCGACGAACTTAAAGTGACAAAAGTTGGAATGGACTGCATATCCGTTGAGCTATTCTAAGAAGCTCGTTATGCAGCTTGGTGTTAAATTCAAAACCCAAATCCACTTAAGACATTACCCTATCATCTCAACTGATACTCGCATCTAGAAAGTAAACTTCTTCACACAAAAATGCAAATCATCCTAAATCGTCATTCAAATATGAATGCCCAACCCATTCTTTTTCAAATCGTAAATCGTAATGACATCTCAAAACCGAAGATGAAAAAAGAAAGTCCATGACTTTGTTTCCATTTCATTCTTCTCTTCCAACTCCACCTGCATACCGGGTGCCAACCGAAGATACATAACTTCGATGCCTTCAAGAGATCTAAGGTCAACTCGCAACGACCACGAGAAGTTCTAATGATCTCCTGACCTAAATTCAGAGGGGGAACTCTCATTGGATCCATACATAAAGATACATATAGGTACGATTATCTGCCTGGTGTACCTGTACCTCTCACTTCGTGGCTCCAAAGTTGATTCCATCGTCATCCATCCGCCATAAAACAACAAGAATTTGGAGTTGAAGATAGAATGAAAATCTCTTTCTGATTGTCTCTTCCCCTGTGTGCTTGGGTTGCTGTTTAATGGATCCGTAGGAGAGCTCAGAAACAAGAACTCGTATATCTACATACAGATCTCCATAGTGGTTCCAATGGCGAGAAAGAGGCTGAATCGAAGAACCAGTTTACTATGATAAATGACTATTTCAGTGGAAATATTAATAAACCCTGGGCCTGGTCTGGGCTTGTGTTTTTTTTTTGTCGTCCCGTTCTTGAGACAACAGCGACATCAACGTCAACGACGATTGTATAACCAGAGGTCGACGCCGATCAGTCGGTTGTTGCTTTAGTCAAGATGGAGGGCAAGTGATCGTAAAAGAAGGTCAGCTGTACACGGCCTGCATCTTGTACGAGTATCTCCATCTCAACTCAAATTCGAATTCAAACTTGTCTTTCACCTTCGGTGACTCAGTTTGATGTGACAGTTAGAAGAAAATTTTCTGCATTTTCTGTTCAATCCGAAGCCGGACTACAAAAACTGCTCTTAAATCCCGTACCATAAGTGGGTGCAGATACGTCGCCCACTTTAAACGATAAAATGATGAATACGTGATTGGATTCAATTATGTTGCCTCCGATGGAGGTAATTCTGATATTGTTTTCTAAAGAAGTGAGCAATTGAGATGTTGGACAATGTAAACGCTCTAATCATAAAGAAGATAATGGGACCAAGTGTACTTATTGCTATGGACAAAGTGGAAGTAACCACTGAAGGAAATGATCATTGGAGTCATAATTGAATTTTTTTTTTGTCTGCGGGGTTTCTCTCATTGTCTCATTGTCTACAAACTTAAGAGGGTCTAATGCTTAATCATGATCGTGATAAGATTGAAAAAGTTATGATACCCATTAGGCCGATTAGGCTTGAAGAAAAATAAGAAACAACAGTGAAAACGGAAGTGGAGATTTTGTCTCGCGTCTAAACAAGTTTGAAGACTTTTTCCCATTTGTCGTGCGAGAAGGGAATTTCTCCATAAAAGCTAATCAACTTAAACCTGGACCCAGATGCAACACGTTTATTGACTAAAATTTTCCAAGATTTCCTCGAAATACGAGTATTTCCCTTCCAAAAAAGTGAATCTGACCTAGTGATCTATTTCTAGCTTCACAAATATGTATGCAGTTTGTGTGAACCAACTATTATATTGTATATTGTGAAAAAGATGTGACTTTTAGGTAGAGGCATACTTTTGAAAAGTCAGTTTAAGCCGGTTTCAGCAGGTCATCGGATTGCCCTTCTCTTGTGGATTGATGTATATTCCATTATTCCATCAATGAGTAACCGATTAAAATTCTCACGGGATGTTATTTTGAGTTTAGCCCCTCGCTAGGTTCCTTGATAGTACTCGAAGAATAGACCGTCTTACTGTTACACCGATTTATTGCATGCTCGGCCTTTGACGTAAAACGTCCATGTGTTTACACTTTTCAAGTTAAAGTTCAGTGTATAGAACTTCCAAGTACAGTTAATTGGAAATACAGTTATAGTGCACTCAATTTCGAACAAGTTGTTGAACAGGTCGTATTATTCATAGCTAGTGGAGGAATGGCGGAGGAGCTGGATTTGACAAGTTGCTGCTGGCTGAACGTCAGAAAATTCAAGAGTTTTTTCATCGAGAGATGCTCGAGTTATTGTACTTTCATATGCGATTGAGTTGAGGACAACAGTCATACAAGAAGCCATGAGAGGAGTAATTAAGAAATTATTGGCCATGGTGTAGAAACGGAGTGATTTTTGTTATGTTCAGACAAAAGAGGTTGATCGATGATCAATCGATGGAAGCTGTCGAGCACTAGGCAAGGTGATGATGAAAAGATTGTTTCATAGATCTTCGTGGAAGCTCACACCCAGGGGCTTAGGATGTTTGCAGCAGACGAAGTCCAACATTGGATGTATCGAAAAAATCTTCAAAAGTCTTCAAAAGATCCTGAAAGAAACTCGGCTAAAATGAAAATAAGAAAGTTTGTATTATTATAACAAATATTCACTTCCTATATTCATGAGTAAGCAGAGAATGCTTACATGATAGTTTACACGATATCCAAGTATATTTTGGGCCCCATAGGACAGGTGTTTTAAAGCCTTCACGGGCTGTGAAACTATAGTAGCGTCCAGCAACAATACGAAGTTAATCCCTTGATTGTTTACAAGAGTATGAACGCAGTGGGGTTTATCAGGTTGTTAAGAGGATTGCACATATCTTACGCAAACAGCCGTTGCCATTTAGATGGAGAAGGATGGAATAGAATGACCACTACATTGAAATCAGTGAAGATGATGTCGACAAAGAAATAGCTATAAAGGTGCGTGATGTTACTAGAAACTGACACCTTCAGGAGATATGTAGATGAAACTGCGAGTTGAGTTTGGAGAGTATATCATATTACAGATTCTCAAACTATGTCACGATAAGGGACGAATTAAACAATTTGATTCAGAAATAACCTTGGTTTTAGATTGTACTTAGTCCTGGAGTTTCCCTTATCCTCCCGAGGAGCCTAATACCGCCAGCTGCGAACGTAGAAGACCAGTGGCAAGACTGCCAGAGCGCAAACAAAGAGCCCGTTTCTGACGTACTGGGCTTTAACCCATGGATTAGCGAGCTCTACCTCAGAAGTGCTCGATCGTGGTATTAGAGACGTGCTATCAGGAGAATGAAGTTGGGAAGTTTTACCAATAAATTAAACGAATACTTCAAAGCTTTAAAGCCCGAACAGAAATCTACAAGAATTCATAGTCAGTGCTGTGAAACTGGAAAGATTATTTCTGCAGACTGCTAAACGGTGATGACGAACATGATGACGACAGGCAGAATGAAATTAAATAATTAACCTGGAAGAAGACAGACAAAATTGCCAACTACACGACGAAGATGAAATCAGCACAACAATTTCTAGGCTTAAGTCTAGCAAAGTTCCACGAACTGATGGCTTAACTGCTGAGCTGTATAAAGCAGCAGGTGATGAATGGATACGGAGCATACATCGATTCATATCTAAAATTTGGACCAAAGAAAGTAAGCCCGACGAATGGAATCTCAGTATTGTTTGTCGTTTGTCCGATTCTAAAAAAAACGGAGATCCTTAGGCCCTTTGATAAACAGTTTGGTCGGCCTCTATTAGCGTGGTCTTAGATCAGAAAAGTCCACCAAAGATCAAATTTTCACATTAAGGCAATTCTTAGAAAAACGAAAAGGAGTTTCAAATCTATGCACACCACTTCTTCATCGATTTCAAAGCCGCATATGAGAGTATCTCTATAGAGCCATGTCTAGTTTTGGCATCTCTGCTTTGGGTTTAGAAGGCAAAAAGACTTTCTACAGTCCTGCCTTACCGAAAAAGCTTGGATACTTACGAAAGCGGATGAAAATGTTTTCGGGTGCTTCGAGAGTAAAGTTATTCTGGTAATTTTCGGTTCTGTATCTGCATGAATGGAGAATAGAAGACATTTCGACAGTGAACTGTACGGACTGTTCAGCATCAGAAAAGCTCGGATATCAGATATCAGGTCGTGGCTTAAGTGGTAGTGGTTTTCAAATCGGATGGTTCGGTATTCAATACCAGCCCCGCCAGAATGACTAGCTATTTTCCAGAGAACTAAAATGCGTGGTTACCCAAAATCCTACAACAAGTCCAATTACACTAACAATTTAGTCTCCCCATTAAATGTTGGATGCCACCCATGGAGCAAAATAAATACTCACGAATGATTATATTCTTCATGATGCCAGCAATGCAGATTTCTACGATCTCGAAGACGAAATCAATGAAAGAAAGTAATAATAACTGCCCTGAAGGTGCCTATTTTCGGTTTGTCTGCTCTTGCACATATACACAGTTAAAATTACCTTGTATATATACCACACAATTGACACAGAGTTGATTCAGATGTGGTTTCTAAAATGATACACCGACTACTTAGTTCATAAGCTTGCTATTTATCCCAATAACCCATCGTGAACTACTATATTTTCCCAAATTACGCTTTCAAGTCTCTCATTTCACCAGAATCGCTCTACTATACACTTGTGTCCATGCGTCCTCTAAAAGACCAATTATGCAACAGAAACCCATTACACAATAATTTTCCCGGTTTATGTTTTTTATTGCTTTCCCACCTTAATCCGACATAAAGTCTGGCGACTACAATTACATCATACGACTGGAACTGCAACTTTGCGATACCAGATAAAATGGGTCATTAACCACCGAATGATGGCCAATGTGTGAAAATAATTTTTTTTCATTAATTAAACGTTTCTCTGGAACTGACAATCTTCTCAAAATTCCAGCCGAATACGAATAATGCACTCATTAACTTTGTTTATACCGACAGAGAATTGCACCAAAGTTCACATGACACTCCATGTCGGTAAATCAGGTCACGTTCCCGCAAAAGAAGCAAATGTTTCTGTCTACATTATGCTGTCCAAGCCATCAAACCATCATCACCATTGCCATCATCGCCATCAACATGAATACGTATCTCGCATATCTGGGCCATAAATGGTTTCCACCTAGTAGTAGGCAGTCAGGTCAGTAACCACAACCAAACCAACTAACCATCCACCATCCACTATTACTAAATCTGTAAAGATAGGAGCAAGGAATAACCGTAAATCCCTATTGACCTGTATATTCCATCATGTCGCCAAGGAGCGGCTAACTGCAAAAAAAGTGAAGACTACTGAGGAGAACATGAAGAACTGCTGTAAAGTGTACGCCAATATATGGATACCCGCGAATATATGGATAGCTAACAAATCGACTTCCAATGTTTAGCTACAATATTTCGAAGAGTCTGTGATTGCCAGAGATAAAAAGAACTCCCTCTCCTCAGATACGAATATGTCTTCGGGATGGTGGTTCACAAAACTGCGAGCTCCAGCTTACCAATTTGTACATGATGTGCTACCCATACTGGTTCGGATTCCCGGACCATCAGAAGTGGAATATAAAGAAAAGACGACGATTCTGAGCATGGCGCGGATATTACCAACTCCGATGGATCTGAGTTACGTTCAACCATAAACGGATTGGCTACAAATGCGAATACCATGCTTGTGACCACTCATACATCCTTCCTGGTGGGTAATATTTTCGCGAGACGTGTACTCTTATTAGTATGTGTTGGCACGTATTTGGAGCAATTTATTGGGATTTGATTGGATTCTGAAGTTCCGAAGCTCTACCACTCTGTTGTAGCGGTTTGGCTGTCACAGTGGAATAATTCTTTACAGTTTGCTCTTTTTTTATAAGAGTATTTCTTTTTTTTCATCTTCATCGTTGTGTAGACACTCTGGGATTCAATGTTACATTGTTGCGGAGGGAGATGGAGTCCCTCCCATGCGAGATGAAATTATGAATTATTTAACTGGAGTCACACAGCTGTAAGTGATGTGGAATTTTCCAGTCAATTAGCATGACATTTGTTGATGCTTCTTTGCCACAGAGAGATGTAGTAGTCATTTGTGGGCCTTTGCCTGGTATGAATCACAGGAGTGTATTTAATTGGATAAGTTTTCAAGTTTCTAGATTTTTAAGTCTGAAATTTTGGTATTAAGCTAATTTGAAAAATTAAGTAGTTTTCAAAATTATGGGGCCGTTAAATTTCTAGAAATAAAAGAATAAAAAAGTGCTCTTTAAAAAGTTAAAGTCAACTAGAGATGAATGTAAAAAAGAGCCTTAGGTGTAGTTGGTTAAGCTTCCATTTATTTGAAGAGATCACATTACAAGTTTTATGTACATAAATGTAGCTTGAATTTTCATATATCACATGTAGATGAATAACTAAAAAATGCCCAATCAAACTAGATAATATTCTCCTCATGACCATCTAAACAACCACTTTCTTGTTACGAGATATGTCGTGATTACAACCAAAAGTTAGTTTAGAATGAAGAATTTAAAAGGAGAGAGCATGACTGCTTGAATCTTTCCAAGTCAATGCTTTCTGCGGACCCTTACTTGCTCATGGCCTTTGTAAATTAGGCAGACAAAAACATAACCAAGGTTGTAATTTTAGTACTGTTTGCTTAATACATAAATGGCCTAAATAAAGCATTACACAACCTTCTTATCGATTTTAACGTTGACTATGATGTGTCGACATCACATTTAAGTGTACATGTGATATTACGGAACTTCACAATACTAGGTTATGTTAGGGATAATCAGACAAAACTCCTAAAGCACAGTCGCACAAGACTTGGAAAAGACTTCTATAGGAAATGAGTTATACGAATAAAAAATATTTCTAGGAAATTTTTTGAATGATTACGCAAAATATGGTTAGTTTTGGCCAGAGTCTGCACCAGGAAATGTATATACTCGTAGTCGCATCGCCGCGAACAACTTCAAAAGAAATGAAGTATGTGACACTGGTTGGCATGTTTTAGACTTAATTTTCATTGACTCAAAAAGCCTTCTTCTTCTACAGGAGACAAACAGAATTCTTACATCCATGAACTACTCTTATTCATATGTATATCTCGATAAGAGCGCGAGGGTGTTATATGTACCGACAGCTAAGCCTCACTTTAGGTTCTGTTGAACTAAACAAGATTTCGCAAACATATTCAGAGGGCTGAATTCACATGGACTTGTCTATTTCACAATCAACTTACCAAGAAAAACTTGAGTATTTTTAGGACTTAAAATTGCATTTGGTCTACTTTAGCCTTAGGTCAAGAGTTCCACTTGTCAATAGAAGTACAGGTAGTATGATTCTCTAGGACGAAAAACTTACTTAACACTAAACAAATTCTTTACGATATTACTAAAAAATTACCCTCATAAAAGGCTTCACACTTCCTTCCGGCATCTTAACAAAGCACTAAATTCAATGTGCTCTGCATAAAAGGCACAACCATCATCGCAGGCAGGATATTTTAAAGGTACTGCGGACATCTTCTCTGTCACTGCCTATCTCACGCCCTTAATGAAAAGTAGGTAATCTACTAATAAATATGTGTCCATACGAGTATATATGGTGCTCTAACTTATAGTATGTATTACTTATGTGTTGCTAGTTGTTACTAGTGTGATATTGTTGATGATTTACGTCAGTTGATAAAAAGGCAAAGTACTGAAGTCTTAATGTGCAGAGTAAATAGTGCGGAGGATTACGCCTCCGTAGGCCAGCCAGTAGGCAATTTCCCCATTCTGATATTCGTAAGAAAATACGGCACTCACCAAATCATTAAATCGACAAATCGACGATGTTACTATTAATCTAAGAAAACCGAAGATTTAACGTTGAATGACTGCAATCGCAACACACCGCTAAAAACTTTGTTGATAAAGTATTTCTCAACCAATTTACAAGTCTTATTCAAACTGTACCAATTGCTACAAAACAGTGGCATCAGTGTAAGCAGCCGTCAAAAATGCCGAAATACATGTTGGGGTTTCACCTGCCTGGTCAACTCTACAAAACTTCTGGTTTACAGAAGAGCGCAGGCATGTAGAAAAGCGACTCGCCTTCAAGGCGGTACTGCATAGAATACCACTTGTGGGCTCACCAAGAAAAGGAGAAGGGGGCATCGAGATCTATTTACCGGGAGATGACTTGGTAGATAGCATACACCAAAATATTTTCAAGTTTGATCTGAAGAAAATGTAACTACTTGAAAAATAAGTCTGCCTTGTTTGCTCGAATCATAATAAAGGAGACCGCAGTTGACGCAACTTAAACATTGTCATCATTAGCAGAACTCACACAGCTTTTACTGGTTTATTTATATTGTAGTATTACAACAGAAGCGGCATTAGGTATAGGTTTAGGTAGAAATGTCGACAAAAAGAGACGTGTTATCGTAGGCAGCTACATTATAAGGGATTTCGTCTACCTCTACCTACATGTCAGTCAATGTTTTTTTAGCATAAGAAAACATTAAGTAATAATAAGGCTTTGTCAAATCACACTTATAAGACTCTATATATCGAACCCTCATTATCTCAGTCATGCACTATGGCACAGAGTCATGGACTTGAACGAAGGCGGTAAAAATATTCTCCGTATATGTTGACGGGCTTTGGAGGAGGAGATATAACTACGAACTCGATAAGATCTCACCAACATAAATTTGGTCAGAAAAGTGTGCATCAATCACCGAAGATGGTAAGAATATGCAGAACAAATGGATACGAACGCTCCAGTCTAAAGAATCTTCGATTTCAATGCAGGGGGACAACTCATTTAGAACAGAAGTGTTTTACGACCTTAAAAAACTTTGTTGACAAAAGATCGTGCTAACTGGTGAGGTTAATTGGTCGAGATTCAGGTCCACTTCTCACCGTATCACCATTTAAATACGAGTAAGTAGTAGTTATAAGTAGTAATTCCCCTACAGATAGTCTATAAGTCTTCATGACAGACCTAAGTCAGTCAAAGGAGGCGTTTTTCGTGTTTACCACGCTCTTTTGGATTCAAAGTTTATTATACAAATATTATACAGGGTGGTCCAAATACAAGTTTCTTTTTAAACATAAAATAGAAAACAAAAATCAATTATTTTCGGTATGTTATGTCTTTATTAGAAAGAGCGAAGAGACCCATTAGATATGGTATCTACCTTCATTCATGTAGCTGCCTGGGCTGGCTTGGAAGTAACGCATCTATCTCAGGGATTGCTCGGACAATATTCACTTTAAAAGCTTGAATCGTTTCTAGATTGTCTGCATAACATCGATCTTTAAGGGCACCCCCCAAAAAAAAGCTAACGGGGTCAAATAGCAGCTCTAATGTGGCCAATTGACATGGCCAAGACAGCTGATAACACGATTACCGAACTTAGAGCGCAAAATATCGATTGTTTGATGGGCTGTGGTCAAAGATCGCCAAAGATCGTCCAACTCCATATCTTCAATTTCAGCCCGCGATAATTCGGTAATCATGGCTCTGCAGCGCTCACCTTTGACCGGATTGGCGTTTCCAACTGCATTTTCGAAATAAAATGAGACGATGGTCCCACTGCCACAAAATACGCACCAAACTGTCACTCTCGACGAATGCATTGGCTTCGCATAGCCGCCGAGATGAAAACGCGCCTCGTCAGAAAAGCTGATTTTTCGGTCAAATTCGACGTCCAATTCGAACTGCTGTAAGGCAAGAACGAATCGGATGGTCGTTTACCTTCAATAGCTGAGTCAATTGTACTTTGTAAGGGAATAATGCGAGATCTTTAAGGTAATAAGCGAATAATGCAGAATTCTCATCAGGCTGGTGCGTGAAATGTTGAGTTATTGAGATCAATGGCGAGTCGATATTCCTGGATTGAGTAGTTACAAACAAGAGGGATCTTTATAACGTCAATAGACCCTTATCCTTTCTTTTTATATTGATTATACGAGGGCGGGTCAATAAGTCCATGACTTTTGGAATAAAACACAGATTTTTTAATAAAAAAATAATTTTATTTTTCAACGTAGTCTCCCTTGAGCTCTATACACTTTGTCCAACGCTTCTCCAATTTTTTTATCCCTTCCAAAAAAAATGATTTGTCGAGGTCCTCAAAATAGGCCTTTGTTTGCGAGATGACTTCATCATTGGAGTCAAATCTTTTTCCACCAAGCCATTTCTTCAGGTTTGGGAACAAGAAGTAGTCGCTCGGAGCCTAATCTGGAGAATAGGGTGGAAGAGGGAGCAATTCATAGCCCAATTCATGGATTTTTGCCATGGCAACTGCACATGTGTGCACCCTTGCATTGTCTTGGTGGAAAAGAACTTTTTTCTTGGCCAAATGAGGTCGGTTTTTTTTCAAATCGTCATTGAATCGGTCCAATAAGTTGGCATAATATTCCCCATTGATTGTTCTTCCCTTTTGAAGGTAGTCAATGTGGATTATCCCGCGTGCATCCCAAAAAACAGTCGCCATAGCTTTATTGGCTGACAAACCCACCTTGGCCTTCTTTGGCGCCGATTCACCCTTAGAAACCCACTGTTTTGACTGTTGTTTGTTCTCTGGTGTGTTGTGATGGATCCATGTTTCGTCCACGGTTACAAAACGGCGCAAAAACTCCTCCATATTGCGATTAAACAACGCCAAACCTTCCTGTGAAGTTGTTACACGATTTTCACTTTTTTCCATTTTCTCCTCAAATTAGTGAGTAGCCTGATAAAAATAGCTGTCAAACACAAACTAACTGACGCAGCAAGTTTAAATTTTGACAGGAGTCAACTGACAGATGCCTGTTGACAGGAGCAGTGTTGCTGTTTCAGTAAAGAGGTCAGAAATTCAAAAAGTCACGGACTTATTGACCCGCCCTCGTATGATACTTTGGGTTCCATCGTATGTAGGGAACGGTGATAATGTCAGTCAATTTAAGTCAACGGTTTAACCCAGGATGTTACAGGTTACTTTAACATTCTAAGCGTTTCTTGAAATGATTTATGCAGATGCTATAGAGACGGATAAGACTAGAAATGTAAGAATAGTTTGGGAAAAGCTATAGCCTTTCCGACCTTTGCAATTTCAGCTTCATCTCGCATAATAATCACAAATAATAAATAAATTCGTTTAGACGCAGGCATTGCCTTAGGGAATGTATTCTATTAAATGACTATTTCTTATTTTTAACTACTCAAGGAAGATCTGGCCTCGAGATAGTTAAACGGTAGTTGAAAGATCTTATTGGACGGGTTAATTAAGACACGAACTTTTTATGCATACCAACGAGTACCTGCCTTTCAAGAATGTAAATAAATATAAAACCAAGCAAAAGTACAAAAGTGCCATTTCAAAATACGAAATCCCAATTAGAGACAACAAACTAAAAATAAGAACAAAACTGACCAAAAATGGTTGCATCGACGGAATTCAAACATGGTTGTCAAACAAAATAAGTGGCATGGAAAATGACATCTCAGGGAGAGTTGTTATGCGCATTCAGGGGCTAATTATATATCAGATGTTCTCATCAACAAAAATTTTACAGTTCGCAAACAAGTTTTAGTTGCTGCAGGAAATCAACAAATTTGCGAATCAAACTGCCAAGTCGTTATTTCCATAATTAGCCAAAATTATTCACCTTTCAAAGACGTGACGTACATTTTGACATGTGTAGATTTAACTGTCAAAACCGTAGTAAACAGTCTGCTTCACTGAGAAGTAAAAACTAAATTTACCAATGAGAATATCGCGCTATAAATAAAGCGCAGCAACACATCACAACAGTATCCTCTGAAATAGAAAGTTCCGCCAAAACAAGTAACAAATATTTAAATCGTTAATCGTACAAAAAGAAACAACAAAACTCACTACCATCAGTGACTAATTTATGGCCTGATGATTTTCAATTTACCGAATTGTGACATCAGTTACATTAGCTTCCAAATAATTTTAATGCGATTGCAGACCTTACGAGTATTATTGTGTGGTCACTTGCTTTCAGATTCAGATTCAGTTTCGATTTCGATTTTGCGAATTGGAAACAATTTGCGCAATGATTGCTAAATTATTCGGGCCACTATTTTCGGAGGTAAACAGATTCACTTTTTTTTGTGTGTATAATTAAAAAAAAATGTCACGACACGACACTCTTTGACGTTTTACCGTGCGCGCGCCGTGGATAAAACAAGAACGCCTGGAAACTAATTTAAAATATAAATTCTCATCGAAATGAATATTCGCGAATCGTCGCGACGATAGAGTCTATAAAAAGGTGACCGTTTATGACGCAATGTTCTCGCATTCTCGGAATAAATTTGCAGTTACGAGTACATATTTCGCAAATATCAACATATTGTGGAAAATACAAAACAAAACAACAAATTCTAGCCACTTTGGCTGGCATACTCAGCCCTAGTGACACAATAAAAATTGCAATTCGATCGCGTTTTCATGTCAAATTTGTTGCGGATACGAGAAAAACGCGCGGTTTTTTGAATGAGTATACCATGGCTTGCTCATTTGAGAAAAATTCCGCGGTTCCATAAGTATGCGAGAAGAGTATATATACATATATCCGTATCTCTACTCGCTATCGTATTTAAATTCACCTGAGTACCACCTTTTTTGCATCTGTGGGATGCACATCGATGAGCAATTCTGAGTCACTTTGTGTTGTTCCGTGGCTCAGTGGCATTACGTCAGTGTCAAGGTCGCTTAAACACAAACAATGCAACAAAAACGGCACAGATGAGTGCCGGTATGGAATTTCGAGAAAAGTTTCAAATGACAGGTATTTGCTTTGAAGCGCAAGTAGACTAGAGTCTTAAGTGGGTGCAAATGAAATATTTGACACTTCAACTTTATGTTTGTGCAAGTCGAGAAACTTGACATAATATGGAGTGAGGTTTGCGGCTAAGGTCGTGACAAAAATGTATCAGTGACATGGCGGCCTTTGTAGCTACTTAAATACAAGTATTCGCTACTTATCTCCATTTCTTCGCATTAATTATTCTCAAGGTCTAAAATCTGTATCATTCCTGCTCAATGATTAAGAACCAAGAATAGATGTCATTTGATTATGTTAAAGAGTAGATACTTTATAAGAGTCGGTCAGGAAATTGAATTTTTGTTTACTTTGCGAGCACTCTAAGTTAAACATAATACTTAATCTATAATATGTCTTTTGACGCTTCTTACAATCAATTTTTATTTTTATTTTTATATTTATTAAAACTAAAACTAAGAAAATAAATTTTAAGTAAAAAAACTTAGTGTCTGGACTTTTTGTTATAATATAAAACTTAAACCTATGAACTACCTGAAAATAAATCTTAACCTACTTAATCCTATACGAGTACATACCGGTTGTAGATAGGAATAGCCTTACAAATAAAACATATTACATATACTACAACTGCCATAAGATGTTGCATCCTCTCGAAGAGGAGTATTACGACCTCTGATATGAAACATGTAAAACCTGTCCGAAGTACGGTGTTAAAATCATACTCCGAGTCATATCAGTACGAATGATATTTTTAGCGGATTAGTTGCGAGGTACATGTTAAGCTGAAACCCTTGGAAGCCTCTGAAATGGTGGATAGAGCACACAAAGCATACACACTCGTATACAAGACATGTCAGCATCCTCCAGATGTGTAGTATCAAAAAAATTGCCAAAACATCTTGGGGCTATCACGGCTCACGGAGAAAAAAACAAAGCTGAGCTGAAAATTTTACATAAAACTAATAGTAGAAAAGGAACATTGAAATGTTCTACTTATCTCAGTTCCTAAAGAGAACAGTTGAGTCGCAAAATAGGAACAGAATTAAAACTTTGTCTGAAAAACAGAAGGAGCCGGCACCACGGAGTGCAGGTTTCTGGTGATTTTAAAAGCGATCTTGTAACCGGTCTGCTTCTGCAGTAGAGTAGCGGACATAAGATAGATGTAGTGATATGGTAAATCTAATCGCTAAACACCAATAATACCAACGGTTCTGAAAGATATAATCCAAGGCTAGGAACGTCGCTTCAGTTGGAAGCGTATGAATGAATCCATATCTAATGAATCTCAGCTCTCCCATCTACAAGAAAGACGATCCTATGCAAGAACCTCTGAAGAATATCCCCATAAGATCTTATTTAGCATACCCCTTGAAAGCCCTTAACCTCCACACTCAACGACAAATGCTTATGCTTATGTGGCATTCGTATCTCAAATCGACAGTAGAGATCTTGACGATTAAAAAAATCTGGTAAAAGTCCACTGAATTTCAGATTCATACAATCTATCCTTTCATCGTTCTTATGGCTGTATTGATAGTTTGAAGCTGAAAAGGACGATGGGTGAGTTTGGGATACAACAAAAACTGATCCCACTCTGGCATGTAATACTAGCGATCGTGGTTCCCAGAAATTTTGCTTTGATAAACTCGAAGTTGCTTGTCCGGTATCAGGAAAACTGGAGTACAACTTTCTCTAAAACAGATTTCGAAATGTCGAAAGTGCATTTTCTAAGGCAAAAGGCAAAAGGCAACAGCAAAATCAAAGGTGTATTAGCTTTGAATCTTAATTTTAACTAGGTGACGCAAAAGTCATCACCCTATCGGAAGATGCTATTGACACTTGGTAAAGTGCTTTCAGTGCCCCTTGGTGGCATTTTTTTACCTATACACGGCTAGGCTGATTTTTGGTAGCTCGTTGTCGGGAACAAATTCATATGTAAAAATTAATTTCGGTGAGTGAAATGCAACTGAACATTTTCATAGATGGAATCCTACTAATATTTTAGCAGAGTATTCCAAAGGGACTATTTGGTGAAAGATTATCGGAAGCTGGTTCCAATTACTCTTTTGCGCTTCATCCTGCTTCAATTACAACTTAAAAACCAAGCCAATTTCCACCAACTTTTCACTTTCACCAACTGAAATATTCCTCTTGGCATAATATTTCTGTAATATTAATTGGATCCCATCTATGCAAATTTTAAGTTGCATTTCACTGTCGTTATTGGCTTGTTTAACAATATATTAAATAAACACTTTATATTATATACTATGCACTTAATATTGAATAAAGAAATAGCAAAATAAAAACTATTTCTTCGCGTTTCACAAGTGCTTTGTTTACATTTTTTAAAGCACGATTCTATTTAATCTAAGCCATCCAAACACTTCACAAGCACTTATTTCGATACTTTCGTATCTTTTTTCTAGACATTTCAACTAAACACGTACTTCAACAACAATTTCTTTAAAAAAAATATTAATATTATTCCGTACCGAATTTTAACTTCTAATACGAATTTGTTCCCACCAACGAACTGTCAGAAATTGACATAGGGTTTTAAGTACAAAAAATATCCGCCAAAATTTTGGTTTCGGTTGTCAATAATTTCTGCAAATGGCGGCAATTCTACTTTGACATTTGTGAAGTCAACAGATACAAAATATACGTCAACAAGACATGAATCGCTATACTCCTAAGGAAAAGCAACGCGGAATAATTGTTACACGACTTTTTTGCGGAATAATTCGCCGGTGGTGTTGGCACAGCGTGAATTTCGGCGTACGAGTACATTTCCCGGTCGTCCGACACCAACTGGGTGAACCCTACGAAGTTTAGCCGCTCGCCTAGAAGAGTATGTGACAACACGAGATGCGTTGGCCGGCCCCCCGGAGCAGCCGTTCTGCTGAGAAAATTACAGCTGAAGGTGTCGCAGAGGACCCCGGAGTATCGACCAGAAGACGTGCCACTCAATTGGGCATCATTCGGCGGTCTTTAAAGAGAATTTTGGTGAAAGACTGTAAAATGTTCCCTTACAAGGTGCGGACTGTGCATCAGCTGTTAGCTGTTGACCGCCAAGCGAGTGTAACCTACGCTCAAGACATCCTGAATCTCGACCACGAAGGAGGCAACTTTTCATCGAAAATCATCATGAGCGACGAGGGCCATTCCCATCTCTGTGGATATTTGAATAAGCAAAATTATCACTTCTGGGCACCGACCATCCGCGTGTAATCCACGAAGAGCCATTACACTAGCTCCAAGTTACTGCATGCTGTATTGTTTAAGCTGGAGGCGTCATCGGGCCCGAATAGTTACCAATTCTGGCGGCGGACTCTTATCCGATATCATTTTCTCGACTTAATGGAAAAAAAAAATTAAGACATGAAATAAACATAATCCAAAAGCAGAACCAAAGTTTTTCGTTCATACAAAAAATTACAGCCAAAGAACATCGGGGACAACTTTTGCCCCACCTTGTAATAACTCAAAATTCGACATTTGCGAGATAGGCCCATTTTCACTTTTGGGATAAGGAAAGAGTCCGAGAAGATAAATCTAGGAAATATTGTGGATGATGCAACGCTGAGCTTGTTTCGCAGCATGGAAATGTTTATGTATTGCTGCCGAATGCACAAAAGTTTTAACATTTCTGGGTAGATGTCGTTGTTTTACGACTTTGCAGTTGAGAAATGAGCGTTGTAGGAAAACTTAAATAAAACTCTCTGCTTTCTTTTCTTATCAATCTCGCGAGTTTGATACGAGTACGTGTATATTTATCTTTGAAAGAATCTCTATTTTAAAGGTGGTGTAAAACACGAGCCAATCGTACAGAAGTTTTCGTTATAAGAGCTTTATGTCCTCAAACACGGCTCTTACTTCTCTATCTGAGAAGTAAATTACGTCTTACTTACAGAGAATATAATTACTCCAGATTCCTGGAAACTAGGGTTAGATGGACAGAACAAGACTTGTCCTATATGTGGACATTTAAAACTGAGGACAAAAGTAAATGTTGATCAACTATTAATTAATTAATTGGAATTAATTAACTCCATTGATTCCACTGATGTATTTCTACATTGCATACGCTACATTATTAACATATAGTAGTACAGAAAGACGATATTTGTTCCAATAACTGGGTTTTTCCTTATGCCCGTCGGGAATAGAATTAAATGCTACAGACTGTATGAGACTCTAAAATTGTTTTACCCATACTAGTCACGTCCGGCTAACTAACGATTAACCAAATCTTCAAATCCAGGCTTCCATTCTTTTCGTCGACTTTAAAATCGTATTTGAAAGCATACTGATATCTGAAAATCTAAAATGCGAAGAAGAAGCGCCTTCGAATTACTCCCAAAATATCGTGTAAGTTTGAATTCAAAAGGTTATTAGTTTAACAGACAACAACCAGAAAATTTACGAACCCAAGCGCTCAAGTCAAGTTATAACGGTTGCCAGAAGCTTGGATAATCAAAATTCTGCTTTGTTTGTCTCAGTTAGCGACCGATAACCTGCCGAGAACCCATTACGTAGATAAATAAGAGTACACAAAAGACTTTAACCTCTACAACTTGTGCAAGACTTATCCGTTTAACCCGCTATTATATTTTAACTTTCTAGCATGGCAGTATTGGTCAATGAAATGGTTGCTTGTAAAGAAGGGCATCTAAGTGCGGTGAAATATTGTACAGTCGATATTTCGAAACTCAAAGGAGCTTACAAAAAATTCGAATTAACGGAAAATTGTCGAGTTGGAGCGAAGGACAAACACGAAATAAGTATTTACATATGTACATATGTATATATAACAATAAATTAGACACATTTTATTACAAAACACACACTGAATTGCATACGTAAAATTTTTGCTTAAATTTGTTGTTTTGTAAAGAAATCAATGATTTTTTTTGCTTTATTAACTTCCAGCGTCCTTGGTCTAGAGCATTGTCTATGACAACCAGTGCCGAGAATACCTCGTCGTCCACTTCCGTTCTTAGTAAATATTGTACACAACAATGACTTTGCCTCCTTTGTCTACAGAGAACAAAAAACAAAAACAAAAAAACAATCGAATTACTGAGAGGAAACTAGCTACTGATTTCGAATTACAGAGTGTTTGCTGGCGGCCCGACTCGACAATAAATTTGAATTAACGAACGTACAAAAACACATATGTAGGTTTGATTCCATTTATCAAGGTTTTTTCAAGGGACCTCACAACAAGTTCGAATTATCAAGAATTTGGAATTATCGAGAGTCGACTATATATCTTTTAACACTAAAACTAATAAAATAATAATCTTAACTAAATTGGGCTGTGATTGACTCCCAAGAAAAAAATTGACATAGATTAGTTCCTCTTGCTTAATGACAGCAAATCTGAATTGTAACAACAAGACTCAGGATTTCCAACGGAGAATCTATTAATATGGAAAAACCGCGAATGATCATTATCGGTAGTATTGTGAAGATCCCGTACCCAATTAACAATTCTGCTCCATAGCAGGCGATCTGCAAGCAACATTCGTGACAGGACAAATCAGTTCATAACATTTGACGAGGGATGTGTTCAGGTTCTGACCATAGGAAGTTTTTTGACGATTTTTTTATTTATTCACCTGTTTCTTTTATTTCTCCTCTCCAGCAAATTCGAAACTTCCCATCTGATCATCAACTGGAGAACTTTTTAGCGTTGAGGGTTAATGTCGATTAATTGTTTTCTTCAAAATCATTGATAGCACCATCCATTGAATCATAGCACCTGCTACTACCAGAAAAAGTATTCTAAGCATAAACATCTCAAACTATTAGAAAGGTCCAATCTTTCTGCAGTCACAAATAATAAATGACTTCGCCTACTGACGTTACTGACCGTAGTATCGAATTATTAGGAAATTAAGTTGACACAAAGACGAACTTTTAATATTCTCCGTTCGTTTCGTAGTTTATACTTTCAGCAACTAAAACTTTGATGCTAGAACTTTGATGAAAGACAAGTTTTCGAGCTTGCTCGCCATGTAATGATGTGAAATCTCGAAAACCTATGATAAGTTTTCAGACTCATGGTTACTATATGGTTATAATGACAAATGGGTGCTGATCTTCCGAAGCCCGTATCTAATGAGAGAAGAAACGATTACTGGCTTTCAGCTAGAAGTTTATTCTATCGCAAATAAATATGATATAATGCGCACATCGCTACGAATCATGCGATGTATTATTAATGTAACAAATATAACCCTCAATTTAACAAATATAACACATTTCGTTTCAAACTAAACATTCGTGAATTTGATATATGAAAAGAATACAAAATAAAAACTTCAGCTACCAGCAGTCAGCTGGTCACATGCATCGATCCGATGTAATAAATGATTCCCAAAAGCATCCTACACACTCATCGAAGGCTAATGTCCAGACGCAATAACTGTAAATGCCCGTAAATAGCACTCAAACTTCCAAAGCGTACATACCTACATTTGTACTTACTCGTACGAGCACTCGCGCAAGTCTCATAAAACAAACAAACAGATTCGTTAAACGTAATTAAGTCACCAATGGCTGAGGTAATAAACTTCAACTTTATTGAACACTCTTCTTAGGAATTCAAGGGGGTGGACGAGGCAACTGAAATCAGTCCACAACGCTCTTCATAGCCCTATCTCAAGCCAAGCTTACATAACGACCATGAAGCAAGTACGAATATCGTAGCACTTAGTCCGTGTTTGAACAGACCCAGAAATTTTAATGCATCAGATTTGACGAAAGGACGGGAAAAACCAAGCTTGAGGAGAAGGGAGATCTCGAAATACCGAGATATTTATCAAAATTCCAAAATAAAACGATCTTCTGTCCAAGGCCCCAAGCAAAGATCTTTCCAAAAGCAGGGTACGCCAGTTTTTTTTTTCAACATTTTAGCAGCGCATCAATAAAACAACTTGTGAAACTAGGAGCTCACTGAACCATCTCATTGCAGCCTTAGGGTGTTTTTTTTTTTTGTTTTATCTCACAGAACGAGCTAATACTTCATTGCCGGATGGAAGGTAAGTTGGCAATTTATGAAAATAAAAAGAAAATAAAAATTAAAATTAAAAACAGGTTCATCATGATTGTGTCCCAGAAAGAAACATGGGCAGCAGCAAGTGCACACGTGAGTGTATACCGAGAGAGAGGAAGCTCTGCGTACCTAACACACTCTTGATTCACTTGATTCACTTGATTCATTACCCGTTTTATCAGTCTTACGGTCTACACTCTACGTCCTAGAAAGTTGTTATATCTGATTTTTTTCCTTACTCTTTTTTAGCGATTTCTGAAGAAACAAGTTGGGGTTCGCAAATCGTCGAAGGTTTCCTCGAAGTGGATTTTCACAAAAAAAATTTGTACACGCAACAAGTGCGACAAGTGATCGTAAACTGGGAGAGATCTTCTGATGCTAGAAGTAATGGCTTTGCTAGATCGTTAAATGCGAAATGGCCAGGTGGAGGAGGTGCTAAAGTTAATTTCCCAAAACCGTTAAGACTCGGTTGTGGCTCCTTGTCGACAACATAATGATTATGACCTGCTCCGATAACGCTTGAAACTCAGCGTGCATAACAAAAATCCACCAAATGAACGGATTTCACCAGTACGAGTATGTTAATGGATCTATTTATAAGTATCTATCTCTGTGATCGGTGAGCATCAAAATACTCGAAAAACATCAACCCTGCACCATATATCAATACTATAAACCAACTAACTATCCTACGAATAGCGTTTTTATACTAATTCTAATTTGCATATTATTTAGTGAAAACGGTTAATGTAATCGAAATATATTTTCATACGTCACTACTCTCGTAATTTCTAAATACACACAGCCGAGTGTTGCCTCTGGTACATTGAACACGGCCCATCCCACAGGTGGCTTAGGACAAACAAGTTTTGTACAATATGGAAATATGCGTGTTTACGTCAATCACTACACATAGTCCACGAATTTTATCTAGGAATTTGAATTTTATGCCGAAAGGCTTGCAATTTTCTGTTTGCTTATGTATGTAAATTATGAGTTGGGTGTCGCGAGCAACACTTTGAGGATGGGTTCAGTATTGAGAGAGAAATTTCTGGACGATTTCAATGCACAAAATTGGTTATAATATAATCAGCTGGAAAATGATTTGCGATTTGAAAAAGTGCTCGCTATACATATGGTCAATCCGAATATGGGGTCTTCAGGCATACCCATCCAGGTCTGTGCACTAGAAAAAGCAATTGGGTGCCTATAAAACAGGTGCGCTCGAAATTAGCTGAACTTGCTTTGGAGACCATCCTGGGCTTGATTTCTATTTACATATTCTGGAAAATTTACATAGTTGTCAGTTTTCCAGTGTTCATGGTATCCTATCACAATTTGCGTGGTATTTCCTGATGATAGAAATGTACATGTAAGCAAAATGGACTCATGGTAAAGGTATTGTAATATTTTTTGGATTTGCCTGCAGATATAGACTACTGGACCATTGCAATATATTTCAAGCCCAAATTATAACTATACGAAAAACAACGGCCTTGCCCTCATTGTCTCTAATAAACAGAAAATCTTTTGTTATACATGTTTGTGAGATGTAACGAATATCTGAACGAGTTAGTTGATAGAGGTGCAGGTGTGTTGTGTTTTAGAGCTAGAAATGTTCGGAGCAAGTTCAAAGTTGACGAATTAGCAAGTTAATGGACAATGCAAGTTTTATCCGAAGTGGAAGATCTACCCATCCCCTACTCATCAAATATTTCAACTGAGAAATGCTGCATTTCAGAGACCAGCTGAAGATTTTAGCGTAGTACATGGTTAACATTAAGACCGATCTTCCAAAGCTAGATCAATGAAGAATAGAGGAAATAACATAATAATTTTAGAGCCTAACAACATTATAGAATAAAGATCCTTTCATCTTTACATATATCACCATAATCTTCACTTGAATGGAAAGTTTTATGCGTAAAAGTATAGAATATTTGAGTGTAAAGGAACTGATGGTAAGAACGGTAAAATATGATGTTGCAAGGGTTCAAACTTGACCTATGTTTGATCCCCTTTATTGAGAAAGCGATTACTTAACTTAACTTAATCTCAAATGGACAATTCTTGTAGTTGTTTTCCTGTGTACAAACAGAGATGGGGTTTAGATGCCGCTGCTCTAAACCACCTATTTTGACGCTTGTTAGTTCTATTTTAAAGTCTTCAGATAAAAGGAACCTAATCGGATACTTATTAGTCTTTAAAAATACGCCTATCAGTCAGACTTAGTGCAGAAAACAATTGCCAACATGGGCTTTATTAAAGATTTTGTGCTTTGTTGTATCACTTTGAGCAGTTAGATTTCTAAGGTCTAACTGAAATTATAGGTTACGTTGCTTCATACAGTCTTAATAAGTGACACTCACTTCTGTAACACTGTAAAAGTAATGACGAAACTGCGAGGCATCTCAGATCCCTTCAAATATAGAGACCGTAACAGCAAGCTTCAGTCCTTATGAAGTGAGAGTTTGCCAACCTTATTCAGGGCGGGAGCGGTAGATATTCAAGACCAAATGGATGATGAAAACCTGCTACTCATTAATATTTGGGGCGAACTTTTGGTCTCATCACAAGTGCCAACTGGAAATTGACAAAAAAGGACAAGCAGAACCGGTATGGTATGGCATATGTAAGATGCCAGTAAGAGATCTATCCGATTTAGTCTAATATTTTTAGATTTACTGAAGAATTTTAACTTTTTTTTTATTTTTAATTCATTAATCTCAACCAATTCTTTGTCGACTGAGCTCAGAAACGTCTAACATACTCGTAGCCAAGGATCCCAGAAACTAAGATCACGAAATGACATCTCAGAAAAAGACGAAAATACTGCGAAAAATTAATAGCTCCAGCTTAAAGAGTTTTCTAGAACTGGTCTACATTCATCTCCTATGGAAAAAAATTAAAGCGGTTTTCGTATCCAAAATTAATAAATGTTCCCAAATAAGTTTGAAAGATATTAGACCCATTAATCTTTCACCATTCTTTCTGAAAACTCTGAAGCAACTAATTTATATTTATCTACGTATAAACATTGATACCCAAATTTTGTCGCAGGGTAGCATCGGTGTAAACCGCTCTGTGTACACTAGCATGCACCATTGAGTATTCCCTTCACGTAGAAAGCTCTTTTAACAACGTCAACACATCTGCGATCACAAATGCACAAATGTCAACTCTAAAAATACCCGTTGATAGCTCACCCCATGAGTTGATCAAACTCCTGATTAGTAGTCCAATAATCAACTCAAAAATGGGTTGAATGATCTGTCAGCAGAGAAATCATTCTAGAAAATATATTGTCGAATAAATTACTCAGTTACACTTCAACAAGAACTCCCAAGTTATAATACATTTCCATCGTAGGTCATTCTGAAATGTCAATGTCTTTAGGAACTGCAGAGTTAAAATCAAGTCCTTGGCATCTTGGCATCTTTATAAACCAATAAATGATTGACAGTCTAATCATCTCTCAGGGAAATGGTGGAGAAGTTTAATATTTACCTCTAATGATTATCGGCATGTGGAACATCCTGGGAATTATAATTTGAATGAACTCGTCAAATATGGGAGTCGCTAAATGCCAGAAAAATGTCCCTTAGGTATACCGACCGCTATTTGTAGAGTCATATTAAAGCTACGAGTAGATTCAATCAAAAGCATAAACCAAACCATATTTGACCGAAACTAAATATGAAACCATTTTGCATACACAAGTATGCGGAATAGCAACTCATTCAAATGACCAGCTTCACTGGCTGTACTTCAAGCGGTCAGTTCAATTTTTGATGACTCGGGTCAATATGTGCGGCGTTATTCCGGCAATAGCGTGTAGAATGCTGACCATGAGCTCGTCCAAAGCGGTTGACTTGTTAACGTAGACTAAGGACTTGGCGTAGCCCCAGATAAAATAATCGAGTGGTGGCAAACCGCATAATCGCGACGGCGGCGGTGGTCGCCAAATTTCTCGTTGAAACCACAGCTCGGATACATCGATGTTGTTGAGCTCTGACCACAAATATCCGGTCAACATCGATCTATACCTGAGATCATTGACGGTAACGGTGTCTCCTTCCTCATTTCGAAAAAAGGTCCGATTATGCTGTCATGCCATACACCACACCAAACAGTCAAACTTTCTGAATGCATTGATGCTTGGTTGAACACATTTGGATTGTGTTCGCTCCAATAATGGACCTCGTCCGAGAAGATGCTTTTTTGGCCAAAATCCGGATCTCTAGCCAACATTTTCAGCGCCCAATTAGAGAACTCACGGCGTTGTCTATGGTTGTCGGGCTCCAATTCTCGCGTTAACACAATCTTATACGAAATAGGCCCAAATTCAATCGCAAAATAAGACGGGTTGACTCTCTGGCAATGCCCAATTTAAGTGATCGGCGCCGGATCACCATTTCTGGGTTTTCTTCTTCTACTGGCCGATACGGCGGCTATGTTTTTTTCATTTTGCACCAATCTCCGATTGGTTGGTGGTTTCAAATCCAAAAGAGTGTACTTGCGCTCAAACTTTTCCACGGTGCCATAAAGCCATGCTGACGATCGACCTCACGACGAAATTTACGTTGCGTATTTACCGGAATTTCGATAATATTTTTTTAATAATTTCCGCACGATCGTCGAACGTAAAACGATCCATGATGAAATGGCAAATTTTACTGTCATTAGTAACTTTCAATTGGAAAAACTATCATTACTATCTGGTCACCCGTTACAATAGCTATCCGGTGATAGAGATGTCCTTTCTCGATCTTAATATCCCCTCCTGAAACATTCCAACGTTTTTCAGACTAAAAATAGGGTGATGTTAAGTAGGGATATCATGATCACTTCAACCAGTTGACGGCTTATTTTTAACCTAAATCTAAAAGTTTCATCTGTTCGTACTTATGTGTACCTATATGTATACCAGGTGTTTGATACCCAGGTATGCAGATAAATATACAACCAGGTGAATAACTGGTGAGATAGGCGAGTGTAGTATAAAAATAAGCACTGTTACTGAAAGCTGAATTTGATACCTATTGATACTTAAACGAATTGATTAAAATTATGTAAATTTAAAACCTTTAGGCGTCTTATCAGCAGCATAAGTATCATATATTGACCTTCGGTCGACCGACAATAGTTTAAATTTACTTTAAACTAGTTGCAAACCCTGCAGAAGAGATGTTCATCTGCCTTATTCTCCTCTAATTAAAAAAAGCTCCATTCAAGGGGTCACTATTTCATCTACGAGTATCTGGCCAAACCGACAAGGATGTTAGGACGGAATAATCAAAAATACGATTTTTAGGATTAACAAAGTAACCATGGCTACAATAAACACTCAGTTACCATATGTAGGAACGGGCCTTAGTCTAACATTATACGAGTAATACAAGATCCTATTATAAAAGATGTTTACTTAAAAGTCGCCATATTTCCCATAGCGATAGCTTTCAGTTAACAGGCGTGCACACAAACGTTTTGTACGGCGGTGGCATCATCAGGCCTTGTTTCTATAAAAATGAGGTAAGAGCTCACATTACAGTCAATGGTAACCTATACAGAAAGGTGAGCAACGAATAATTGTTTCCAAGTTAAGGTGACATCGGTGTGGACGGTACGTAGTTCCAACAAGATGGGAACAGATCAATATATTGAAATCAAACTTTAGTGAGAAAATGAAGAAGATTGGGGCATGTAAATTGGCAACCAACCTTGCGATCTAATGCAGTTCGATTGCTTTCTGTGGAGTAAACCAGCTACAATTGAAGCTTTGAAAGACAATATATGGTGAGTCATTACACGTATACAGTTTCGGATGGTCAAAAAGAAACCCAGTAGCGGTGCTTATGAGTCCGAGATCATATTAAAAAAAAATAATTATATCAAAAAATTAGCTTTATTAGCCGACTATTGTTATTTAAATTTAATTTACCCGCCTAAAAGAAAACACCCTAAGAGCAAAGTAGAGGAGGCATATGACCTATGTGCATCCCCGTATTGTTACTATTCATGAAATTCTAACAATTGCAATTTAATTAATTGCGTCTTACTACTAAATAATACAAATTTAAGATTTTCTGTTAAAATCAAATGCGAAAAAGTAGTTGTCTAGCGACATAAAACTACTCTATTTATTTATAGCTTACCATTGGAAACTAATAATCGAAGATTTATTATAAATGCGTGAGGGCAGTGAGGAAACTAATATAAGCTACGGGGAAATGAATATTTAATCAAATAGGTAAGCCGTTAAGCGAATTGCACTGAAATATGGCAATGACAATGATAAAAAAAGGCAATTAATAATCCGACCACTCAATCAACGATAATATTCGTGTAGGCTGTTGTTTAAAGCAAAAAATAACTATGTACATAAACCAACTACAGTCAAAATTGGTTATAACGACATCGGTTATAAGGAAATATCCGTTATTGCGAACAAATCTTGAAGTCCCGTCCGAGGTTCATACAAATTGTACTAACCGAATATCGCGTTTAACGATATCACCTATAAGGAATTATCGCTTATAACGAACAGTTTTAAATAGAAAATTTAAAAATCTATCGCCTATAACAAATATTAAAAAAAATTGAGTAGGCATTGCAAATTTCGTACATTTAAAATGATAAATTCTGGGGATTTCACTTTTGCTGTTTTTTTTTTCTCATTTCGCATTCTGTTTTGTTTTTTTTAAAGAACTGGAATAGTAATTTTTTATACCACGAAAGGTTAAAAGTGTTAGTTTTTTTTTTGAAAATGAGTTCAAAACTTAGGTTTTACAATCGAAGAAAAATCTACAATAATTTCAAGGCTCAAAGCTGGTGATTCCAATAAAAGTTGGGCAGCAGAGTTTTCTGTATCGGCTTCAACAATCCACCATTTTCAAAGGCCGATATAAAATTAAGAAGAATTTTTAAGAATCCAACCTGAAAATAAAGAAAGTTCGATGCAGTAAGCATCCCGACATAGATGCTGCTTTGCTCAGCTGGTTCAAAGCCCAAAGAAGCTTGAATACTCCATCAAGCGGACCAATTCTACAAACTAAGGCAGAAGAGTTTGCAAAATGGTTGGGAAAAAATTACTTCACCTAACAATGTGGTAGTGTTTCTAAAGAAATTGTGGATAATTGGTTGCGTGGTGGCCAAAGCTGCGAGAGAGCTATTCAGATGATCAAATCTTCAACATCGACGAAACAGGTTTGTTCTACAAAATGACACCTAATAAAAGTTTGAAATTCAAAGGTGAAAAATGCGTTGGAGGTAAAATGTCAAAGGAATGCATTATGGTTTTAGTAGGAGTTATATGACCGGAGCTGCTCTACAAAAGTTGTTGGTTTTTGGAAAATCAAAAAACCCGAGGTGCTTTAAAAATGTCAAGAAGCTTCCATAATTGTATGAGTCCAATAAACGAGCCTGGATGACATCAGCCATATTCGGAAAACATTTAAGAAATTGGGATAGAAAGTTGACAAAACGAAAGGAAACAATTCTTTTGGTAGTGGGCAATTGTCCTGCACATCCAAAGATCGATGGTCTTACTTCTATGAAGCTTATGTTTTTGCCAACTAATACAACTTCTGTGTTACAACCAATGGATCAGGGTATAATCAGATCACTAAAAGAGCATTACAGAAAGCTTCAAGTACTAAACATAATTCGTAACATTGGGAAACAAGATGGATCACATGTAATGAGTTTGTTGGATGCCATTCTACTGATTTCCAGAGCTTGGGAGAGATACCCTGGCAACTACGAGCGTAAAAAATTGTTTTAAACATGGTGGACTTATTCCACAAGAATCTGATAATTCAATCAAAACTGAGTTCGAATAAGAAGACAATTGGCCTTTGAGGCACTGGATTAAACATATTCAGTCATATGATAACTTGGGAACAACATTGTATCTGCAGCGTTATTAACCGACGGACAAATCATTGATTCTGTCCAAAATGAAAATGTGGAGAGCGATGGCAATGAAGAAGACAAGAAGAGTTTTTAGTCTTGTTTCTCTGATAGTATGAAAACATTTTGCAACATTTTTACTTACAGAAACTGAAATAATTGCAGTGAAAATTGAAGATGCACTTCATGCTGTCAATACCTTGAAATCGTTCGTTTTGTTGACTGATACTTTTGACCAAGCTTGCGAAGAATTTTCGACCAAAATGGAGATGAAAATAGAAGGAGAGTTCGTAAGTCAAGTTAGTTGAATCGTTATTCATTCAATTCAACTAGAATTAATTTAGTTGCACCTGAAAATTAATCATGACTGATTTTTGCTGCTTGAAGCAGTCACAAATATAAATACGGGTTTAAAACGATTTCAAATTTAAAAAAATGCTAAACAGCAAGTTATCTTTTTGCTACGTTATTTGACAGAGAACAAAAAGCCTTGCAAGCACTCACCTTATTTTATTTCAGATGTATTAGCTTCCGTTAACGGTTCTCTTGTTGATCGATGATCACTTCCTGTTGCAGTTTTTTTTTGTGTTTTTTTTCCAGTGCACAGCACTAACACCTTCAGAAACTTTCTGCTAATCCAAAAAAAATTTATATCCAGCAGCGTAAAAGACACCTTTAACACTTTTTACGTTTTAATTTATTGTCACAATTTTTTCCTTTCATAAAAACAAAATCTGAAAACGAAAAATTATTTTGAAAACAAAAGAATCTAGAAATTAACCGTTGAATGATCTTTATATGATACGATTGAAAGATCTTTTTTTTTATTATTAAATCAATGCAATTCACTTCACAATATCTTCGAATACTATCGCTAAGATTAAATGAAACACAAGAATCTACTTTCGATTGAATTAGTGAATTCTTCCGCCTGGCGGACTACGATTCAAGGATGTCAGTGATCCAAGATCACTGCCTCCGATGGAAATAAACGAAAACCAAAAAAAAAAGAAAAAACAATCGAATAATCCAATCCAACGCATTCATCGAACTTCTATGGCTTCTTTGTCATTTTTTTCCCCCTTTAACGTATGCTATTTTATTTTTTTTGCGATACCGATACGAAAATAACATGTTCCGGGTGCTATTCCTGAGCGCGATTAATCTTCAAGTGGATACTTCACTTCAGGGAATAATGCACGCGATACATTTGTTTCAATTTCAATTTCAATTTGAGTCGATCAGGCGATCTGTTATACTGAAAAATGTCACTAACAACACTTTTCATACGAGTGTACGAAAAAAAAACCAAAACAAAACAAAACACTCATTTCACTGCTTTTCTGATACGGATACTTAATCCGTGAATTTGTAAATTCGTGTCGACTTTTTGTAAGCAACAATTTTGTTGTCTTTTCATGCGTTGATGTGGTTTTGCTCGTATTTTATTTGCGTGTACAGAATCAGGCGGCACTCGGCTTACTGCGCTTTGTTGACGATCGTCATTAATTAATTAATTAATTAGGCCAATCCAATGCAAATGCAAATGCAAATGCTAATGTAGACAATCGACGCGAAAAAACATAAAAACGGTAGCGGTTACGGCGCGCGAGTACACATGATACAACATCAACGGCGATCCACACGGTATTATTGTTTACGTACGTACAATTAAAAAAAAAAAAAATTAATCCACTAGATACTTCGACACGGATTATTCCTATCTCTCTCTATTCGCATTTTTTGAACATGGATAGTGATAGTACCTCTTTACAAACAGACTACTCGCGCATCGGACTAAACTCTAACTGAGCGCTGGATTATTGGAGAATCACGTCTACACCAAGTAGCGACAAACAGCGTGTGAGTCTGAGCCTGAGTGTGAGTCTGACTGGGCCATGCGGTAATGTGTATACAATAGCAAATACGCTATAGCTACGAGTTACGAGTACCTATGTATCTCTTAGGGAGAAAAAAAAACACAGCATTATGCTGGTCCCGTTGTTGTTGTTGTGTTTGTAGGTTGGAGCAGCTTCAGACGGGCCTCTAGCTCTTGGTTTTCTCATTGGAGTTGTTGATTTTTATGTTATGTTTGATTTCTCTCTCATGAGATTGTCTGCGCTGCGCGCTTTGCTGAAGATGTGGAGTTGGCTCATGGAATATTAAATTCGAAGCTACTGTTCAGATCTCAACTTATACTTTAGTTGAACTTTCTGTGAAAGACATTTTTATTTAACAGAGAACAAAAATTTTTTTTCAATTTTGACAGGAAACGGAGTACATGGAAGATATATCAGTTTACGAGTTGACATTCAGAAGCTTTAAAGTTTTTATTTAACTCCGTATACTGTTAGTAATGAAGTTCGGTAAACTAAGCATATATATGTACAATACGCTTACTCCTAATCAGTGAATATAACCGTTATTAGCAAAGAAATTTATTTTTTTAAAGTAGCGGACAAGAAGAACAAGACTTCGCCAAAAACACGCGAACACCGCACATAAAATTGACCACCGCTGATCGATAGAAAAAAATACTGAAATACTCGTATGTTATATGCGGTTATATTTAGAGGTACATGATTTTAAAAAACTAATGCTCCAATATGGGCAGAGAGAAGAATTTTATATTGGACGCCTCAGCACAGAGACTGGGTTTAATCCTGTTTGATAGCGCACCGGCCTCCACAAATACCAACGAATGAGTGGATCACACAAAAATTATCACTGGAGACTGGAGATCGATAAATACTCGTAACTGCCATTAGAAAACTTTTGTTACTTTGATTTTTCTAAATATAGTAACTAGGTTTAAAACTCGAACCAGCAAAACAATCCTGCCTTTTTATTCTGTGGCGATGTGTGTTAGATTATTCATCAAATCAAATGAACTTTAAAATTTTGTTTCAAATTGGTGGGTTTATGAATAAAATTATATAAATAAGAAAAACTTAATATTGTCAATAGATTTATGGCTTTGAATGCTAAAAAAAAACAATTTTTACGAATGATTTCCCATAGAATTTGTTTACGTCTAGCTATCGACTTCTTAAATTTTTGTTCGTAACATATGTACATGACAAAATAAATAATTAAAAAAAATACGAAGATTCATCCATTTTTCTATTTGATGGAAAGATGATGCATGTCACCGAAAAAATGACAATTACGTAAACCCGCCGACCACACTTTCGTAGTTTGATTCATGACTATATTGTACGTATAGGCGCCAGCCTGACAGTTGTTGACATACCCTTAACGGAGCGACGAAATCAGGTGAGTGACTAAACCCCGCGGAAATGGAGTTGAATTTCCTTTTGCCCGCGAAGCAGGCAGGCGAAGCTATGGAACTTTAAAAAAACATTACGATTCATCCATTTTTCAACTTTTTATGATCAAAAAACCAGGTAACCCGAAAGTAAATAATTAATAATTCGCTTTCATTTCGATTCGGACTTGACATTGAAGTCTTTCAAAAACAATATAATTCGTTACCTGCCATGTAATGCATCCTGAGTGCAAGGAGGCCGAACAAGGTGTGTATGAACTCCAAGATGGTATGATACGAGGCTATATTAGGTCACCAACACATGCATCAAATGTATGACTGCTCTACGACTGTTGAATATAAAGCATAATACGATCACAATTGGCAAAAATGTTTGAGTGACAAATTGAAATGCTCGAAAAGAAAGCTGAAAAATGACTATGTCTCAGGTAGAAGTATGATACAAAAAGTCAGTCATGGACGGAACAATGACAAAAATATATTAGAGCAGCGAATTTGTTTGTATGAAGATCTTTAAATACTATTGCTTGTAGAACGAACGAATGTAACCGTTCAGCTAACTGCGAAATGGGACAACAAAAGTGCATACTTTCATAATTATAATAAATAAAATACAATAGAAACAAATAAAATACAATAGAAGAGTGTTACTCTTTTATTCTTAGAGTTTAACAACCGAGAATATTAAACTACATTTACAGCATTTTTATCAGGATTAGGATTTATGTATGTAAAGGGTCCGCCGTCTAACGTTTTTTTTTCAACTAGTGCTTATTTCGTGAAATAGCTCATGCCTGATTTGACAGATAATTAGTTTTATCCTTCCGGTTAATAATGGAAAATAATTTCATTCAAATGGCTGCCTCGGCTGGCCATGCAGTAGCCTACACGATCGGTCCAATTTTTAAGCACATTATCGATTGTGTGCAGCTGTATTTCACCAATGGCTTCACGAATATTGTCCTTTAAAGCGTCAATTGTCTCTGGCTTGTCGGTGTAACACTTATCTTTTACGACACCCCACAAATAATAGTCCAACGGTGTCAAATCGCAGCTCCGAGGTGGCCAAACGACATCAGCTCTGCGGCTGATAATGCGATCTTCAAAAACAGGGCGCAAAACATCGAGTGTAGCTTTGGCTGTGTGGCACGTAGCGCCGTCCTGTTGAAACCAAATATTGCCAATATCCTCCTCTTCAATTTTTGTGAACAAAAATTCGTTCAACATGGCCCGATAACGATCGCCATTGACTGTAACGGCCACTCCTTGCTCATTTTCGAAGAAAAATGGCCGAATTATGCCTCTGGACCAAAATCCGCACCAAACAGTGACTCGTTTTGGGTGTATCGGCTTTTCAATGTATGCGTGCGGGTTTTCTGTGCCCCAAATGCGACAATTTTGCTTGTTTACATACCCGCCAAGATCAAAATGAGCTTCATCTGAAAAGATGACTTTTTTGGCAAAATCGGCATCTTCTCTTAGCATGATTTTCAAAGTAATGTCGCAATATTTCCCAGCGCTGTTCAAGCATATACACAACCATATTCGTTCAGCGGAAGGATAAAACTAATTATCTGTTAAATCAGACATGAGCTACTCGTAAGTGTTACCATTCACGAAATAAGCACTAGTTGAAAAAAAAAAACGTTAGATGGCGGACCCTTTATAATCGTTAAATTATCCACAAAACACTTACCCAGCTAACTTTACTTGGTAAACATATTGTTAAATAGACTACAAAAATTACTTAATGAAATACAACCACAAAATTAAGCAAGTCCAACTTGCCATCGTTCGAAACTTTCAGGGCCCTGCCTTAGACCTAAAACTAGATCGATAACAAGTCCTACAGAAGGACTTCACGATAAGGTTATGGATTTTTAGCCAAACTGCTGACTAGCATGAGTAGTACATATTTCACATGTGACGTTTTGAAGAAGATCTAAAAACTTCAACCAAAATTCGGAAGTGAAATCATTAAGGAGCTTGACGATGGAATGTGGACAAAAAAGAGAACAATTTTACTTTTCGTTGACAATGCTTCGTGCCACAAATTACACTTCAAACCTACTAACATTGAAATGTGTTTTTTTTTTCTGCAAATACTACAAGCATCATACAACCCTTGAACCATTTGTTAGAACGAAAAACTCAAGTTGTTTAAATACAGGTTTCCCATATAAATGCCATGTTTAAAACCGAGTTTTTCCGTCTATGAATATGGCCCATTTTTTTAAATTCACGGTGGGTGATGGGTCACTTAATTCAATATTTATGTTTTTTTCAGGCATCATTCACTCGGTTAGGGCTCGATATAGAAAATGTTTAGTTCGAAAGCAAGTGCTTGCTATAGAAGGCGGTCGTATGGAAAGCTTTCTTCGTGACATTGTGACACCCCAAATCATTTCGATTTGTTTTAGAAAGGCAGGCGTTTCTAAAAATGCTCAAGAAATTAAAGTTCTGGATATCATTTTCACCGACAACAATAATGAATACGCAAACGATTGGGAAGGGGAACTAGACGAAGAGAACAGAGATTGTTTGGTGAGATAAACGAATTAGAACTTGTAAATGAGATGCTTATGCCCCTATTACAATACACAACTTAACTCAGTTGTGTTGTCATCGAGACAACTCAACTTTGGGACAACCGAACTAATTTGCGGTATTACGGAATATAACCATTTTCAGTTGAGCTAATGCAGCCAACTTAAGGTACGGAAATTGAAAAATGACAATGACATTTCGATGTAAACAAAGGAATTTTATGAGTTTTTTTTTATAAATTACAATAAAAAAGGAAAAATAGACGCTACTTTCGATTTATTTCTCGATGACGAGTATGAGGACGATATTGTTGATGTTGCGCGCATAAGAAAACAAATCCGTGATAGTTCTAACCCTTTGGAACTTCCAAATGCCAAGTAAAATGTTCAAAATTTAAAATTTCCAAACTAGTTTTGGGTTTACACATTTATTAGCTATTTTCGGCTGAATATGGAAGCGTTTTCTTACATCCTGTATGAATTGAAGGATTCCTTGAAAGAGACTGTCTGCCCGTCATCAATTCCACCAATTTTAAAATTAGATACTGCACTTCGATTTTTATCCGAAGGAAGTTACCAAAAGTGTAGTGGAAATGACCTCGATGTAGGGCGCTGGCACAACTGACAGTCTCAGTGGTTATAACCGAAGTACTGAGAGTGCTACAGGATCGTATATGTCAAAAATGTATAAAAGCCCAATTTTCAGAAGAGGCAGTGAATCGAAGCTAATTTTTTATCAGAAGACTGGTTTTCCGGAATAACCGGGTGTGTAGACGGGACACATGTTCGTATTTTATCTCCCAAAAAGAATCTCCTCCATCTATATTTGAACAGAAAAGGATATTATAGCATAAATATTATGATGGTAAGTAATAATCGCATTAACTGATAAAAGACAAATAGTTTCGATTAAGGTCTGTGACTACAAAATGAAAGTCCGCTATGTAGACACAAGAAATCCTGGCTCAAATCATGATTCTTTTATTTGGAATATGAGTGACTACAAAGAGTTTTTACAAACAAATAGTTAACACAATTCGTGGATTTTAAGTTGTACTCGAATACCTGCAAATTTTTGAAACTATTTCGGTTGCAATCAATTTATTTTTGAGGCGATGCTGGGTACTCATTGCAGACAACCCTGATAAGGGAAGCTCGATTTAATACATCGCATGCAAGGCAAGGAACATCATTAAAAGAACCATTGGGTTTGTTAAAAACAACTACTTTCTGCTCGAGGGCTGCACGGAAAAAGCTACGAAAGTTGTCAAAGCCTGTTGCTCACTACATAACGTAAGTCAACATTTTAAAGTAGAATTTGAAGTTCCACAAATTGATTCGAATGCAGATCAAATTAATGAAGTCAATGATGAGCAAGATGTTATCAGCGAAGCAGCTGCAAGAGTTATTCGAAATGAAATAATGCCATCTATTCAACACACACATTAAAGGATTTTATTAAAACAACATAAAATATAACTTCATTTGGTAATTTAACAAATAAAAAAAAAAAAAAATAAAATTAAGTAACGTAATACGAAGTCTTTGTTTTTACGAAGTCTCTGCTCTCTTAGGATTAATTTGTTTAAAAATTTTGTCCTAGAGATCGCATGTCCAGCATTTCAATTTTTTTCTGCGTTAGTTGCATATTCAACTTGTACAGTTCACTGGCTACGGTGCTCTGCTTTTCTACCGGCTCATTTTTTTTTTCTAATTCCTAGGATCTCTTATTAAGATCATAATTTTTCGATTGAACTTTTTCCAGTTTTTGCAGTGTTTCCAAAATTTTCCGTTGGTTTGCAGTCTGCATTTGAATGGCTTCTAACCTTTCCACTTCATCACTTTTTCTTTTCCTTCCAACCTTGTAGCGTGGTTCAAAAAATAGAGCTGATGTTTGGCGTATCCATTGTATTTGGGGAAATATTTTCATTTGCCTCCGACATTTCATAATCCTTTATTTTGGTTTCTAATGTGGTTTCGCAGTGAACTTTTGGAATACCCATGGTCTATCCCAATGTACTCACAGCATCTGCCAGGCTTACTTCTTGGGAAGAACCTCCCCCAGTAGCTTGGATCTTTCTTTTATTAGAAGCTAACTCCTTTTTCTTTAAATTTTCCCTTATAATGAATCCAAACCTAAGATCTTATATTACATTACATGATGTATTATATTTATTTATATGTATATTTTTACTATAAAGGTTGTCTCAAGGTTGTAATCGATAATACCGATTTCTCATTTACGACCAAACTACAACTAGAGTTGTGTACTGTACTATAATAGGGGTATTAATGACCAAAAAGAAAACGCTGAAGGGGAAGACGACAAGATTAATGAACATGAACAACAAGGATTAGGTACACAAAATTGGTAGGGATGAGGCAATTAATGCATTTTTTATGCTTAAACAATATATTGACACTGTTTGGATACAGTTGAAGAAATCCTTTTTAAAAGGCGTGAAGAATTAATCATTCAAAAGAAAATAGGTAACTATTTTCAAGTTTCATCGAATGTTATCAAGACTGTTTTTTTTTATTATGTATCTATCTATGTACATGGTCATTATGTACATATTTATTATTGTTTCTTGTTATGTTTTTGTTTTTTATAAATAGTTGATTTACCTAAGCCCAATGAAGAATATGTACTTTTTCTGAGATTTTTACATTGCTTATTAGAAATAGTTTTTTTCTTATATCCGTTGTTTTTCATAGAATTTTTTTTTCTTATATTCCAAAGATTCTATAGAATTTCAGTTTTTCTTGTGTGTAAAATAATGCCGATGGGCTACCTCTGATGAAGTCGACGATGTTTATCAGTGTAGCCATTGTGACAGAAATAAATTGATTTTTAATTAAAAACACTTGTTTATTTCAAAATTACTTCTTGCGTGCAGTTTGGGACTCCCTTTCCTATACGCCAACAATCAAAATACAAGAGTATAGAGTAGGTGCAATGGCCGAACCTTTATGGTTGTTTTACTGTTTTACTATTTAATTGTAAGCCGTCGACTTGAGGGCTTCTTACAAAAACAAAAATGGTATGACATGACGTCCGACAAGCGAGGAGGCCAGGAAATGTCTCCATACTTGCTAAATAATTTACTAAGAAAAAATGCCCTCAACTCCTTCATCGAGACACTGACGGTGTGCGGGGTGGCAACTTCTTGTTGAATTAGCGTTCTGCTGTTGTGCAGCTTGCGGAAACAGAAACTCGTCGAACATTCAGTAATCCACTTCAGCAGTCCCTATTTCTCCATGGTTCAAAAAATTGTCAATTGTCCGTCGGGCAAAAATCTCACACCACTCTGTGGTTTTTGGACATGTAAACATTTGAGACAACAATAAAACATGATCTGTTTATTCACGTAGGTATTCGAAAACTTTTCAGTCGTTCGCAAATCTCCGGTGAGAATAAACGTCGTTCGGCTTCTCGTAGAGTAAAAAAAAAAAGTAATAATTCTGTTATAAACTCAATCAGTTGGAAGTTTGTTAATTGACTCGGTATCCTAGCGGTTAGCGGCGCCAGTCAGCAGATCGTGGTGCACGGGTTTGAATCCCGGGTGGTGAAACTTTGAAATTTTTTTTTCTCTTTTCTTTTTTTTTGTGTTTTTGTTTTTTTTGCTCAAATTGTGTAAAGAGACTAAAAAACAAAAAGCACGTGATGGATGGTGGAGAGCGCCCAGCTCTTCCCATAACCGTGGCCATAAAAAGGAGGAAGAGGTTAAAAACCCCTCCTAATCTAACAAAAAAAAAAAGTGCTGTTTTAACAGCTGAAGAAGACAAAGAGGAGGAGGGCACCAACAACTTTGCCTCTCTAGCTTCATCTGTGTCGGAAGACGAAGATGAAGAAATTAATAATATAAAAACCAGTATACACATGCTGGAACAAAAAGTGCTTGCTATTAAGCAACGACAAACTGCACGCCGACAGAGGGAGCAACAAGAAGTAGAGAGCTCCCAACATCAAGAGCAGAAACAACGACTGCAGCAACAACATAAACAGCAGCAGCCGAAACAACAAATGCAGCAAAAGCAACAGCAGCGACTGCTGCAAGAACAACAACAGCTGAAACCACAGCAGCTGAAAAAACAGCAGCCGCAGCAGCAACAACACCAACAACAACAACAACAAAAACAACAACAACAACAGAAGCAGCAACAACAACAGCAGCAGCAGAAGAAGGAGAAGGTGCCTCCGATCAACACCTATAAACTAGAGGTAAATGCAACCAAGGACCTGTGTAAGTTGGTCATTGGTAACAATTTTAACATTAAGAGATTGGGGAACGATCGTCATGCCATCCACTGTAATACAGTGGAGGGCTACGCGAAAGCTAAAGAGCTCCTAAAGGAAACGACGACGGAGCACTTCTCATTCACACCGAAGTGTGAAAAGCGACTGTTTTATAGCAGCCAACTCGATGCGAGGGTAAAGGTAATCTGCTACATGGCCCTTATCAGGCCCATGCTGGTATTTGGTTGTCCCGTGTGGTTCAATGTACGAGCAAGCTTAATGGAAAAGATTCGGGTGTTTGAGAGGGCTTGCCTTCGCTTGTACAGAACACCAGAGTCGGAGTACAAATTTTTTTATCCTAATGAGGTCCTTTACAACAGGGCGAACCTAATACGAGTGGACAACTTCGTAATTAAGCTGACTCAAAGGCACATTGCAAGAGCAATCACCTCGATGAATAACCTAATATCTGGGGCTTACTACCCCAATTACCTTTACCACGAGAGTGTGCGCTGTGACGGCTTCGTTCCACCGGAAGCATTCCTCTACCTTGATCAGATAGGGTTGATCCAGGATAGATCAGCGGTGCCGTTAATCTTCCATGTCGCTCGGACAGCTGGGGACAGGCGACTCAACTACAACAGAGACGTCGCACACAGCAGTGTGGATCGCCTCAGGTTCAGTAGGGCGGTGGGGAATCGCGATAAGAGGAATGTCGTTCGGCAGCACCAGCATTTCTGGTGGTTGAATGATGGAGAAGATGTTTCGTCGTCGTTTCCGTCAATTACGGACCAGCCTCACTAATGAGGCAGGGCTGACCAATATATTTGCTTTGTAAATAGCGATGGCCAGCTTACATAGGTTTAGGTTAACATTTAAGTAATATATACATGTGTTAGTGTATATAAAGGTATATACTAACATATGTATATTATTGTGTATAATTAATAAGTGTGTGTATGTGTATTTTGTGTATGTAGGTTAGGTAGACTAAGGTTGATTTTAAGTTAGATATTAAGTTTTTATAAAAAATAAAAAATAAAAAATTGTCCATATGCTAAGTTTTTGTAATCAAATTTTTTTCTTAGCCCTAAGTATATAAAATAAATATTTCCAAATAAAATGTAAATGAAGTCGAAAGACATAGATATAAGAATTTAGAGTAGCTTAGAGTGCCTGTGTGGGGCCAGTAAGTTAGTATAAGATTGTTAAGTAATTGTAAGCTAGCATTTAAGCATTTTTTGTTAGTATGTTAGAGAGTTAGTGATTAAGAAAATAAAATGCATTGAAAACTGAAAACTCGAAAACTTTTCAAAATTATTCTCGCTTACGTTGCTCACAAGAGATAATAGCTTCCGTTAAGATACTGCACAAATTGTATATTGTAAGGACGGAACTTCAATTTCTTTTTAAAAATAATGTGCTGTGTTGATTATTTTTTATTCAAGTAAACGCCCTACTCGTACGCAGAAATGAGTGCAAAGGAAGCGCAACAGCAGTATAATTACTAGTACTATTCTGCAGAAACGGGATTGCAGCTGCAGTGGGTACGCAAAGAAATCTGATTAGTTCCTATATGATGATAAAAATTCAGTAGAAACAGATAGCAAATCCAATATTGGGTACATATATTGAATCCGCTGCCGAGTATCGATGTAAAAAATTATAGTGCTGGGGAGCAATGGACATTTGGGCTGAGTGTGAGCCACAGTGGAAAACATCCAGTCGAAACCGAATTACCAAGCATTGCATTCATGTACCTATTTCATTTAAGAAAGTAAAAAAATGGAATTCTTTTGCAAGACTGGAGATATGATATGATCTTCACTAGAATAATTTTAAACATTAAAGGTTATACGAGTAACTCCTGCAACGAGTATAAAATATTGTAGGCCTTGAGACCAATAACACTATGATTGGAAAATCAAATACTTTCAAAATGAGCAACATTTTGCGAGAGCATAAACATCTCTCATTGGTCTCAGAAAGCTTTCTCAAATACCCATAATAATGGGATTAGACTCCTTCCTAAAAACATCTGACTTCAAATTTACGCTGAGTTACAGAGAAATGATCTTTCTTGATCCGATCGAACGTCATTCTCTGTCAACTCCAAAAGACGAGTCATTTAGATGCAGAAATCAGGTTTTCTCACATACCTGCTGTCATGGATTTGAATGTAACTTTAATGCCCGATTTCACAGTACGAGCTCAAGTGTCGATCCAACGATAAGCTCAGGATTAACACAAATTTGTTTTTCACAGTGCAGGCTTAACGATAAACTTCACTTAAATAGTGGTTTAAGTTAAGCCACCAACTTCCGTGGCTTAAGTGTCGATCCGGAAAATACATAATTGCCATTAGTGTATTAAGATAATATTTACCCCGAAATACTTCAGAGAAAACCTAAATAAGCAACAATATATTATTATGCTTTGTAATGCTGTTCAAACGAATTATCAAATCAATTTTCCTAAAAGGGAAATGTCAAATTAATGTTTCTGCTCAGTTGAAAACAAATACAATAAAAGTGTTTGATTACTATGGAAATGATGGACTCGGATCAAGAAAATATAAGAGACGAAGAAAAAAAAACTAGGACTTTTTCTTTTTTCCTTGATGTCCATTATTTAAATTTATTTTTCACACAAAAAGCACTTCAAACGAGAATTAATAACGAATTTGGTTTGATATTTCGTCTTCAATCACAATGACTAATTACCATAAATGGTTCACAATGGCACTCAATTAATGACTTAACTAAACCACTGTGAAAACGAAAACTTCTTATGTTTATGTTTAATCCTACACTTAACTAAACCAATACTTAAGCTCGCGCTGTGGAATCGGGTATAAGAGATTACGCGTGGTAAGGGAGTTCTGTATGGCCTGGTGAAAGATGTATTTAATTCAAGAGCACGAAATATTTTCGATCCTGAAACTTGTCCAAAGAAAATATCTTTCATGCATGCTCAGTTTTAATCCTAGGGTATCACTTATCAAACTTTAACACCTATCATTTTTATCTAGCAGTAAAATCACCAAGTGTAGGTTTTTCTATCATTACGAACCAAATACAAAGTGTACAACGAAGCAAATAAAAAACAAAACAAAAAAGTCATGTCTCTCTTTTTTTTGAAATCATAAAAGAAAAAGAAACACGACACAAATTTAAATACCGGTCGTCGTGTGGTTATTATCTGAAAGTTGTTGTAAACTGAGGAATTCATTCCAAAAACCACACCACACCACCGAAGATACAAATACTCATACTACAGCACGATCTAATGCTGAGTGGCTTCGCACCATGGCATTTCTACCATTTTGATGAATGAAAGCCTACCAGTCTGGTGGTCGTTGTGGTAGTGTTTTGGGGCCAACAATCCAGAGTTACGGGCAGCCATGATCATGGTGTAGCATATTATAATGTCACCTTCATCTCTGCGTCGTCAGATTGTCACAAAAGTACCAAGTAACCTACCAACTCTACAGCTTAATTAGAGGCAATGAAAAATTTATCGGTAATTTCAAAACGGGAAAGTATCCTCGATAAGTGGCGAATGAATTCAATTTCATGGTGATCAGCACGAGTATATGATGCCATAAAATTGCAATAAAGCGAGAGAAAATGTTAGCTATCATCTTCATCAACGATCTATATGTCATCATCAATCTTTCAATAGTAGAATAATCGGGCAAAATGGCAGTTTTGAAAAATTCGTACAAATTATGAAAATGTGCTTGCGATTCTTTTTGGGACTCAAACAGAGTACAGGGTGGCTCTTGTTTCCTGTTTGGTTGTTGTCTTTTCCTTCCATAGAGTATTTTGGAGCCATACTTTTCGATTTCGGAGATCTATTGGCACGGACAATCTGATCGGGACCATGACATAATACCACACATTTCAGTGTTTGCCTTATTTTCTCTCATAAAAATTAGCGGGATCCTCGATTTGTTTTCGCCTCTGGGTAATAAAAAACTTTTTCATGAGTAGAAAATTTGTTAGAGATAATGAACAAGATTAATTGCAGGACCGAGATTTAAATTTTCATAGACTGCGTAAATATGGTATTTACTTTCTTTTCCACATCTACAATCATTGTTCATATGTTGATGTTGATGTTGATGTTGATGTTGATGTTGATGTTCATAATTTCCAAAGATAGCAACAGCGTTTTAGATTCCATTACTGGATAATTCTAGAAAAATAATGAATCATTATCGGACTCGTTTCTGAAAGTTGTTTAAGAATCATGACTATCGTAAATTTGTTCTGCTTGAAAGAAGTGATCAAGGGGCAACTAGCAGGTTACTCAAGAGTAGGACTGCGAGGAAGAGTAAAAAATGGTTATTATAATACTATATAGCATCCGCGATTGATGTTTGCTCACTCAGTAACGAAACACAGCCTTTGTAGCTGAGCATTAGCATCTAGGTTGTGGTAACTATCACTTCATAACTTGGGAATACCACAACCGGTCCAAAGTTCGTCAAACAGGGAACAAGAGTAACTAATCGCAGTTCACTTACTTATTTTAAACATACGAATCTAGTTGAAAACCCGAACCTAGGTAAGTATATAGAGTTATTTTCAGTGCTCCGTCTCTAGCATTTACATGGAATGTTAGATCATATATAGCTGCCACGAAGACATAAGTGAACCCCAGCGTTCTGAGGCTATGAAACAGTAACCAACTTTGTATATGGACCTACGGACGATCAGAAACGGATTCAAGCTTATTGATTTTTTAGCGGAATAAAATGCTACGATATCGTAGGTAGCACATGTTTGTTACACCTTTACATACGCATTCACTAAAACATCGGCCAAATTGATTGCTGTGATCAACACAAGACAAATAACAACTAATCTTTAGGTTCGAAGATTTTGAGGAGCCAACATTGAAATGGAGAAAGAAAACCGCTCGCGATATCTACGTCAAAGTACACGGGTTCGCCGACAGAAAGAGAAGAGAAAGATGTAAAAATTATTTTCAGCAGCTTTATGATAAGCTAAGAATAGTATTTTAAAGACAAAAAAAAACCCGAATAGAAGCATGCAAGGATAAATATGAGAACGATGTAAGAGAGTGGGAAAAAATAACCCCTGCAGACCGTTTTTAACTGCGACGACGATCAACGTCATCAACGACGATCAACAAAATTATTCATTAAAAATTAATGATCCACGAAGCAACAATCACAGAGCTATTTAAATCAATGGAAATAAATTAGGTGAAGACCACAAGTGCTATTCAAGTACCATGGCTGACCCATGAATAGAATCTTGGCATCATTTGCCACGTTCCCTGATGTCAAAAAAAATTCTGACAAGATGACACGCTGTCTTGTCATATTTTCTACGCCATATATAAATGAAAGGATTGCGCGAAACTCACATATCACTATCAGAGGCAGATACATCTTAGGAGCCGAGCTTAATTGGCAAGGAGCTTTAAATAATTTGCTGCGCGTAAATGAAGCAAGGTGGTTGATTGAGTCTCTGCTTCTTCCTGACTTGTAGCCCCACTTGAAAAAATTAAGCAAACTTTTATTGTTCAATTATTTACTCCGGTATGCTGGCAAACGTCCAATTGGTGGTTCTTAAAATTTATGTGGGCCACAATGTTTTATTGTACTAGGTAGCAAACTGTCGTTCAAGTAGTCCATAAAATTCGACGTAATTGTGATAGCAGTCCAAATCGGTCTTGCAGATTCATTTTTTCAACGGGACATTGGTTTTTTTTTTTAAAAGAACTTAACACTCAAGGCGGTATAACTACTCTTAAAATTCCGGAGCACGTGTTAAGTTTTTCGGAAAATTGGATAGAGAGAGAGAGAAAGATATTTGGGCTCAGTGGTTACTTCGCTCCATGGGTGGCATCCAACATTTAATGGGGAGACTAAATTATTAGTATAAAATGACTTGATGTATTTAGGCAACCATTCACCTCACGAGATTTTAGTTGCTTGAAAAAATGTCTTTCAGCTGGTATTGAACCCGGAACCGTCTGAATGGGAAGTCAATACACTACCACTTGAGCCACGGCCACCACTTTGTTACAAAGCCTATGATTATGTGTATTAATATTGAGCTTGAAAATAATCTAAAACTTTTATGACTAAGAACTATAGTGTTATATTTCGAAGAAACAATGTTGATGTGATAAACTGGCCTCCCTACAGCCCGGATCTTATTCCAATTGAGAATATCTGATCAATTATAAATCTTAATATTATACAGAACCCTCCACAGACATACTAAAAAACTTACTAATTTTAACTATCTTAAATAATGATTCGCAGGTGTGCAGCAGTACTAAAAGCAAACGTAGACCCAAAAAGTACTAATTAAATAGATAATATTCCTATGCACAATAATATTGTGATAACCGGTTAAATGTGAACAGAATATTTGCTATCAGTTGTCAAAGTTTATCCATTATTCCTCCAATGGAAGAGTCTTCTGCATTTCAAATATAAGATGGCGCTGTTCACATTTCAGCGGTTTTCACAATATAATATAATATGTCTAATATTATTTGTGTCTAAATTGCAACTTTAATCTGAACACTATTACTGTACTCTTTGGAGATATAACTTATCTCTAGACATTCGACACTATATTTGGATGTACGGTATCCCTAACCCCATATCCTGCGACGGCTTTTACATTGTAGGCTACGGGCCTGATATAGACAACTATTTAGTATCAACATATGGTTACTTACTGGGGTGCTCCTGAGCCGCAACCAACAAGCGTCTCCAGCCAGCTCGATATTTAGCCCGTTTCGCACGCTTGGTTGTGGTCCCCTTCCATTTGTGTACTCCACCTGAGTATCGGTCTTCCTCTATTGCGTTGTCTCTCGGTGGTGGATTCGAGGACTTTTTGGACCGGAGCATTGGTGTCCATCCGCTCTACATGACCCAGCCATCTCAGTTATTGGACCTTCACTCTTTTGGCTAAGTCGATGTAGCTATTCTGACCATTCGTCATTGTATCTCCTCCTTCACACACCATCTATGGACCAAAAATCACCCGAAGAATTTTCCTCTCAAAACAACCAAGTGCACACTCATCCATTTTTGATAAAGTCCACGCCTCTGTGCCATAGAGCAGGACTGGTATTATTAAACTCTTATATAGGGTCACTTTTGTTGTTCGGGAGAGGGCTTTGCTATTTTTTCTTATATTATATTTTTTTCTTATATTATTCTTCGTTTGAACTCAACGCTGGTGTCGTTATCTGAATTAGCTGCAGAGCTTGGGTAGACAAAGGGTGACGTTCTGTCCGCGACTTCGGTGTTGGGTGTCCTTTCTTGTTGACAGCACATACTTGGTCTTGCCCTCATTGACCGTTAAGCCCATCTTCGCCGCTTCCATCTCTATACGCACGAAAGCGCCACTGACGTCATGCTGCTTTCTTCCGATTGTGTCAATATCATCGGCGTATCCGAGTAATCGGACGAACTTTTGAAAGATTGTGCTTCTTGTGTATGAGCGTGAGTTTTGCACTATTCTTTCAAGAATGATGTTAAAGAAATCGCATGACATTGCATCGCTTTGTCTAAATTCTTTTTTGACGTCGAAGGTATTGGTGAGTTGCTTACCGACCTTGAGCAGCGTGCATTCTCCATCGTCATTCTGTACAAACAGACGAGATTGACAGGTATTCCGAAACTAGACATATCTCGTCTCTAGAAATGCTGTCGATGAATATGTTATGTGTATCGAGTTGGTTTTCTCCCAGATCTGCTGTAGTGTGAATATTTGGTTGATGGTGGACTTTCCTGGTCTAAAACCACGCTGATATGGACCAATCAGGTTATGTTCACACAATACGGCAGATAGGATCTTGTAGGCGATGGTAAAAAGACTCGGTAGTTGGAGCGGTCTATTTTCTAGAGTCTATTTTCTTGAGGATCGGACAAACAGTGCTGAGGTTCCATTCATCAGGCATGCTTCCGTCCGACCATATTTTAGAGATGAGTTGGTGTATGCTCCTTACTAAATCATAGCATGCCGCTTTGAAAAGCTCGGCAGTCAGGTCGTCCGCTCCAGCAGCTTTGTTGTGCCTAAGCTTAGATATGGCTATTTTCACTTCATCCAGTTCGGGTGGACGGAATTGTTAGTGTAGACTGTCCATGTTGTAAGGTTTTTTCTGCCTGACAGCGGTATTTGGTTCGTCATCGCCATTATACAGTATACAGCAATGCTCTTTAGAAATCATCAACATTGACTGCGACTCTACAACGATGCTCCCTGGTTCGTTTCTACAGGCTTCGATTCGAGGTTTGTATCCGTAGCATATTTTTCATACCTTTTGTTAAAACTCCCGACTCTTATTCCTGGAGTAGCATCTATCAATTTCCTCGTGCTCCTTTGTTTTCCTTCTGAGAAGCCGATGTTCGTCTCTACTCTTCTGTTCGTAGAGTTCATAAGCAGCTTTAGTCCTTCTATGGAGGGCCGCTTTGTATGCCTCTTGCTTAACAGCGCTTGCACTCATCGTCATGAAATGAAACCCAACACATCGGAGGCTGGGTCTCTGATGGATTTATGACAATGTTGCCACTGGTCTTCGTTACTCGATGCTGGTGGCATAGGACCTCTTAAGAATTTGACAAAGAGTCGCTCGGAAAGGGATTTGGTGAAATCTTACGATTTTAGTCGTCCGACGTCAAACTTCCGTACTGTATTACAACTTCCAGTTGATATAAAACTCATTCACTGAGGAGCCGACGACGCAATAAATGGTCACGCAGCTTTAACCCTTGCACCAATAGGGATCTTAGAAGCTTTAAGTCCGAGATATTTACGCAGAATTTTCCAGATAGTGTATGGACAAAGGCCAAGTTGCTGTGAACGACGTCGAATCGATAAATTAGGGTCCTCTTCAATACAAGCTTCCACAACTGCGGTATTTTCTTCCATTTTTCTTCCTTAGTGAGTACGACGTTACAAATGCTATTCTATTCGAAATCCAAGTACGAGTTATAATAATGATTCTAAGGCTTACACCAACATCATTACAAAACAGAATGCAAACTGCGTGACTTTTAATTTAAATAGTTGAATACCCAATGCCAATGAGTAATAAAACAATGATAGACTTCGGGCACAATACAGGATGTATATTTGAGCTCTAAATATGGAAGCCATTCCAATTTAACGATTCGATACAGTGTTCGCTTTACCACATCACCTCCGATTTGACAACAATTTCAAGTCCAATTACTGGCACTTGCATTACCAATTTTTGGAGCAATTTTCGGCAACTCTTACCGGTTACGACTTCGGCGTTTTTTTTTTCCTTTTCATTATCTTCATTTCACTTTTTTAAATCGACAACTATTTCAAGTGTATACGAGTACATATGTGAAGCGTTCGGGCACTGGTGCTGCTCGAGCTCGTAATTATTATTACATAAGTCGGCCCCACGGAATCGTTTATTGTTTCACTGTAACGCGCTCTAAATTTACCGGCACTCATGATCCGAATGCTTAAACATGCGTATCGTGTAATTGAATCTACCAACGGTAGACACTCTTAATTTTATCTTGCCACAAGTGTGACGTGAAATTTTAATTCGGTCTAAAACCATTTCTTTACGAGCACAGAGTTAGAAAAAAGATGAAGAAAAATGAAAACAAAAGAGTTGAGGTCGGAAAACTAAGACACGAACTTAATGTCACAGTTGAATGGTTGAATCTCTTTCAATCCAAAAGTCAGGTACAATGTAGGTATAGGTAATTGGAAAAATCTGCTGAGCACTTGTTGAAATATCTCATCATCTCAAGTAAATGAAAGGTAATAAAAAACGCAAATACTGTGATGGTTATTCTGATACACGAAGTGACCCAAGCGGTGGCTAGTCATTTGAATATCAGTGAATTTTAGATTTTGCTTTTTGTAGATGATTACGTAATACAGATTGTTGGGAATTGCTGTTGTAAAGGTGGGTGTTGTTCATTAAAACCTCCCGTGAGAATTATTCTCTGATTAGTCATATTATATGATTTGTGTATGGGAAAAATAGGTTCTTCGAACAAAGGCTTTGGACGATATTTGCATAAAGTTAACGGTCTTATGTTGCTTTTTCAAAATGGTATTGCGTTTCAGATTTATTTCGATCAAAAGTGAATACGAGTATTTCTGTTGTTAGACCTGTAAATTTCCCATCTCATTCCATTTACGAATGTAAAATGTTACAAAAGTTTTTCTTAGAAATTCACTGGACAGCATGCTTAAGTCAGCAACTTGTTGTTTGCAATGGGAAAGCGCCCAATTTTTTACAGTCATATTATCACTAAAAAAGATTTTCCCTTCCGTCTTTTTTATGCAATACCTCCTGTACAAGTGTCCTATCGACATCTTGCCACATGATGAAACTATAATACTACAAACCAAATAAGTCTATGATCAATGGAAGACATTCTACTGATGTTCAAAGTTCTGATGTGCAAAAATTGTCTTGGAACTCTTTTATGATAGGTTAGGTTAGGTAAGAGTGGCTGTTGGAAATACCAACCCACTTAGGCCTATTGGCCCATTGTGATGCCAAGTGGATCTATGATCTTCTAACTACTGGAACCAGTTTGAGCTTATAATAAAGCGTAGGAGACTGTTAACGTCTATTTTTTCTAGATCGTTTAGGTCGTTGTAGAAGAAAGCTCCTAGATGAAGCTTCCTTCTCTGAGAGAGAGCTGGGCATGTGCAGAGTAGGTGGGGGATTGTCTCCTCCTCTTCCTCGTCCATGCAGCTTCTACAGAAATAGTTAGTAAAAGCGCCAAGCCTTCTTGCGTGCTTGCCTATGAGGCAGTGGCCGGTAATGACACCTATTATGGCGCTGAGATGTTTCCTATCTAAAAGGATCAGACACTTAGATCGACTCAAATCCAGCCTTGGCCAGATCTGTTTGGTCGCTAGACATGTTTGTCCAGCAGTCCACCTAAGGTCCGTTCTTTTATTGGCATCTAGCTTTAGTGTTAGTTTGCACGTAGCGATTGGTATACCTATACTACCTTTGTCCGGTAGGATAAGTAGAGTGGTTCCAATTTTGGCGAGTTCATCGGCTCTGCAGTTCCCTGGAATGTCTCTGTGGCCCAGCACCCAACAGAGGTGAATGTTGAACTGCTCTGCCATCTCCATGAGAGATGATCGGCATTCAAGGGCAGTTTTAGAACACAATGAGACCGAGTCCAGGGACTTGATGGCGGCCTGACTATCCGAAAATATGCGGATATCCTTTGCAGATATCACGTTTTTCTTCAGCCAGGACAGAACTTCTTTAATCGCCAAAATTTCCGCCTGGAACACGCTACAGTGATTTGGAAGGCGGAAAGAGAGGCTTAGATTTAGCTTGATCCATCTTGTCCTCCATGAAAGCATCCTCCTCCCAGAATGATCTAGAGGGGAAGCTTACATGGAAGTTTTTGTCAAACCAAAGTTCAGGTATGGTGTAATCGGTGTTCTCTGTGAGGATTCCTAATGTATTAAGAATATTGGCGTGGCCAGATGAATTATTTGTCCACTGTTTAGTCGCTTTAAGGCGAATAGCTGCAGTCGCAGCTACTTGCCTGCTAAAAATGTCGAGGTGTGTCAAGTGAAGCAGAATATCTAATGCCTCAGAGGGGGTAGACCGCAAGGCTCCGCTTGTGCATAGACATGCTGTTCTTTGGACTCTGCTTAGTTTAATGCGGTTGACTGCATTCTCCAAGGCCGTCCACCAGACAACCACCCCGTAAGTAAGTATCGGTTTTATGACCGAGATGTATAGCCAGTGGGTTATGCGAGGTTGAAGGCCCCATTTGTTCCCAATGGCTTTTTTGCAAGAAAATAAAGCTATTGTAGCTTTATTGACTCTTTCTTGAATGTTAGGTTTCCAGTTTAGTTTCCTATCAAAAATGAGACCCAGATATTTTGCTGTATCGGAGAAAACTAAACTGGTACCGTTTATTGAAGGAGGGTCTATGATTGGAATTTTATATTTCCTAGAAAAGAGGACAAGATCAGTTTTATGGGGGTTTATTCCCAATCCACAGCGATCTGCCCAGCGAGTTAATCTGTTAAGATTTACTTGGAGGAGTTCTTTAATGGTATTTAGATGTTTTCCTGAGACGGCTATGGCAACGCCATCCGCATAGGCAATCACTCTGCTACCACCCGCTTCCAGGTATATCAGTAGTTCGTTCTAAGTACTAAGTACTTAGTACTAACAGTACTAAGTTCCAGAGAAGGGGAGAGAGGACACCACCTTGTGGCGTACCCCTACTGACATATCTTTTAGCAGAAGTCTCACCCAGTTTGGAGTTGATTATCCTGCTTTTTAGCATTAGACTAATCAGCTCCCCAAGTGAGCCGTCTACCTGCAGAGTTGACAGCGCAGTCGTGATTGCGGATGTGTTGACGTTGTTAAAGGCGCCCTCTATGTCTAGGAAAGCAACCATTGTGTACTCCTTATATTGTAGGGATCGTTCGATGTGGCTAGTCAGAGAGTGCAAAGCCGTTTCCACCGACTTTCCAGACAGAAGTCTTGGATCAACTTTGGCTCGAATATGGATATCAATCAGTCGTTCTAAAGTTTTCAGAAGGAATGATGATAGACTTATAGGTCTGAGGTCCTTTGGGACTACATGAGAACATTTTCCAGCTTTGGGAATGAATACTACATTGACTTCTCTCCATAACAGTGGAATGTGGATAAGTTCTACACAGCTCCTCATAATATTTTCCAACACTGGTAGAATAATATCTGAGGATCTCTGTAGCTCGGCAGGTATAATACCGTCCGGACCAGCAGACTTGTATGGTTTGAAGCTATGCAGCGCTCAGAGCAGTTTGTCTCTCGTAATCAGACCATGAATTTTGGTCACGGTTGCAGTAGGCTTGTTTGGGCTGCTACTGGCCGCGAGTTGGGAGCTACCTGGAAAGTGGGTGTCCAGAAGCAGGTTGAGTGATTCATCACTTGAGGTTGTCCAAGAGCCATCGGTTTTTTTCAAACAGCTGGGCATCATAGGATTTGTGGAGAGGATTTTTCTTAGCCGCGAAGCCTCAGAGGTTTCTGTAATTTTGTCGCAGAATGACCTCCAGGATTGTCGCTTTGCTTTCCTCAGTTCTTTTTTGTATAATTTGAGGGTTTCTTTGTATGAGTCCCAGTCAGTCACATTTCTTGTGCTTTTTGCTGCGTTGAAAAGTTTTCTGCAGGTGTTTCTGAGCAGTCCCAGTGCCGATGTCCACCAATGTGGCTTTTTCTTGCCTCTTGGTTGAATAAGAGGGCAGGAAGCGGCCATAGCCTTATTGAGAGTCAGAGTAAATTCCCTGACTTTCATGTCGAGCTCATTGGTGTCACGCGGGGGACTTGATAGTTTAGAGGATATCGTTTCCGACAGTATTCCTCTATATTTTGTCCAATCAGTTTTCCGGTAGTTCCGGAACTGAATTGGATGTATCTATGGTCTGAAAAGGAGTGTTCAGACGATACCATCTAGTTTGTTAGCCTTTGGGTGATGCTGTCGGAGACAAGAGTAATATCTAATACTTCTTGTCGGTTTTTTGTTATGAAAGTGGGCTCATTGCCAATATTGCAAATTAAGAGGTTAGTACTTAAAATATAGTCTAAAAGTGACTCACCTCTATCACTGATGTCGGTACTGCCCCATACCGTATGATGTGCGTTAGCGTCGCATCCGATTATGAGGCCAGTTTTTTGGCTTCCCGCTTCCAGTACCACCCTTTCTAGGTTATCACCAGGGAGAGGGCCCACTTGGTCGTGGCCAAGGTAAGCCGATGCCAGCCAGTAAGAGCCTTTGGCAGTCTCTAATCTGGCAACGGTTAGGTCGGGGTCACTGAGGTTGGGAAGTAGAAATACATTAAGGCTACGTTTCACTAATATACAAGTTCTAATCTTACCTTTGTCTATTGTATAGAGCGGAACGTATGTGGGTGTCCTAAGTCCACGAACCACGCCTTCTGCAATCCATGGTTCCTGGATTAGAATTATGTCTTCTGCGTTTTTGGAAAGACGCAGAATGAGTGCGGCCGAAGCCTTTTTTGAGTGGTGGAGATTAATCTGGAGAAACCGTATCATTGCTACAGTCTTCCAGAGTCGCCACCACCGTGGCCTGCCACAAACTTGCTGCTGCTAGGGGCGGAGGAAGTGATAGGACCATGGCTTGCCACAGTCTTAACACTCCCTGAAGGAGTTTTGGTAGCCGCGACAAGTCCGTGGCCTGCCACAAACTTGCTGCTGCTAGGGGTGGAGGAGGTGATAGGACCATGGCTTGCCACAGTCCTAACACTTCCTGAATTCTTATTTTTTGGCTCGTTCCTTTTGCCTTTAGAGGATGGCGCACCATGGCCTGCCACAGTTTTGCCTCCTCTCGGCAATGCAGGAGCCTTGCCGGTAGTCGGTGTAGTCACCGTTCCACCGCCCGGTAATGAAGGAGTACCGGCCTCGGTTTTTGTTTTTTGGTTGTTATCCATTAATGGTTCCACGAGTAGCGGAGAAAGGGATGTCCATCTGTACAGAGATCCGCCGTATACAGATAAGGCTAGCTAATCCGGAGGTCGCCAGGTATCCGGATACTCCGTTTGCGACTGAGCTATTTTTGGAGATACTGGGCCCTCAGCCAGGTTGATCTTCGGCACGGGTCGTATAACACTTTGATCCAGCCCAGGGGAATGATGGAGTGCTTTGGGAGTTGGGGAGGGAGGGGGTTGAGCATCCTTTGGTTTCAGGACTCGTCTGGAGAATTTCTTCTCGAGATTCATTGACCCTACTCAGCCTCTACAACTCGACAAGTTCGATGCTCGAGGTAGAAGAACTCTTTTATGATACAGATACTAATTCCCAGTTATGTCACATCCGAAATCAGTACTATGAGAAGGTTCTGTCGAGTTGAAAATCATCAATCACAACCTTCCGACAGAGAGAGACACTATTCTCTTTGCGAATAGCGCTCATTATTAAACAAAAGAGAACCTTAAGGGATAGGATTTCCTTTCCATCTTAGCAGAGCTTTACGAAAGTTCCTAAGAAAGCAAAAAGCGCAGTAAGTTGTACCGCAGCCCACAGTCATCACGGACTTGACTGATTTCTATATTCTACTCGCCCTGAGTCATCTGATATTTCTTAGTGTCGCAAGCATGAGAGCCGATGTAAAAGAAGGGAGCACGAGAAAAGTGCGACTGGAAGATGAAGAGGTAGGCAGGAAAGAAACCAGGACGAAAGAATAAGATTAGATCTAAATTGGATAGTGAACTGGACTACTATTTAATCGTTCGCATTATAGGACCAGGATTATTCACATACTAAATTGTTGAATGCTAATTGAAATGACTTGGTATGAACTCAGCTGAGAGATGATTATACATAAATAGATCGCGAAAGAGATCGCCTGCGACAAGATACAGGGGGCTAAGTCTTCAGAGCACTAACAATATTTTATCATTGTGTAACACGACAATTTTATCTGGTGCAATCAGCCCTGATGTGTTTACGGACCATCAGTCTATTAATTTGAGGATAAACCGTAGTTTTGAAATTTGTTTCATGGACATCCGACAGACACTCAGAGAAGACATGGGTGTGGCCATATCCTGAGCATCAGCCAATGGTGGCCATTTTCAAAACTACGGTTTGCTTTAACAACTGGACTCTGGAACATTACAAAGATGCGTATCTACGAGTACAAAACCGATCGAATAAGTAACCCATCATTGCGCCAACAGCCATGGGAACATATTTCGCAAGGAGTAGAAACAATCAGCAGAAGGAAGTTGTCAAAGTTGCCAAACATGTAAGAACATTGGACTACAGCTCACGTGGCTTACTGAAGACTGATAGAAGAACGGAAAGTTATTAGGGCTCGTCTTGCGATTATACCGGTTATAGATGGGAGAACTAACAGCTTAACGTACATCGTGACAAATTTTTTTTTTTGTATTAATTATCACTCAACGGATAACGAAAACCTTTAAAATGCTTCCTCACAAAGAGGGAAAATGCAACCATGCGATGGGTGTAAAAGAAAGAAAAGGTGTGAAGAAATCGCGAATAAGATTCCGATGGAGAAAAACTCCATGTTCGAAAAATCGATATCGTGAAAGTGGTATCGTAAGTAAGTAATTTCCCCGATTGAGATTTTCGCGGTTTTTGTAGGAGATTTTTCTATATCATTGTGCTCGGCGATCTGCAGAATGTAAGATATCCTTTGTTGAAAATTAAACAGTTTTTAAATTTATTTTATTTTAGGAAAGTTAACTAATAAAAAGCAATTGGAAGTGCTTGCGGAGTTTATGGAACGAATTTATCGAGATTTAACGGATTTACAAAAAAAAGTATGGAAGAGGTTAGGAAGTTTTCGGAGTTAATTGAAATGGAGCTGAATAGGGCTGTTCCTAATAAAGTTGGCTTTTGAATGGAGAAAAGTAAACATTTGTATATTTATCAATTTTATTTTGATTATTATTATGTTTTTTTTTTTTTGTTACGAGTACAATTAGGTTTGGTCAGATAAAAATATGGACGACGACAATTACGATTGCCAGACATTAAAACGAACAATTTTAAAACCTTAAAACAATACAAATGACGGATCGGAAACATTTTTATGGCGCAAAACAAAGGAAAACTAGGATGTCTACAAGAATTACGACCGATTTTTCTCAGGACATATTACTGTAAAATCAACAGAGGTTGCATCTTATTACGATACACGCCCCCCCCCCCCCCCCCCCCCCCCCCAATAAGCAATACCACATTGTAACTTGGAATGGAAAATGTCATAATAAATTATCTTCAAAAGCTTGGTTGAACAAATAATAAAAGTGACGAAGGGAGCATCGGAAGTAATTTCTCAATTTATTAATTTGGTTAGCAAAACACAACCTAGAATCTAAGGTTAGTCCCAAATACCTAAATTTATTAACTCTCTCAACTAGGAAACATTTATTACTACAAGTTTGATTATAAGAAAAGAAGTGAGACGAAAAACCAGACGATCAATATCAGTTGGATAGTTTGAATCTATTACACGCAGGAGCGTGTAAATAAACATTTACATCAAAACTATACGAAAAGGATAAACTAAAAACCATTATCTTAGTTTTTGAGCTTGTTACTAGATTTTGTTCGGCAAACCAGTCTCAATAGACTAAGATCCTAGTTAAGATCACAAACGAGGTCCAATGGGCTGTTTAGACCATAAGTGAAGCCAATGTCGTAAGCAAAAGCAGTTAGTGAACCCTTGAAACTTAGAGTAAAGAGAGAATTGATATAGAAGAGGAACAGAATTTTACCTAAGACTGATCCTTGAGGAACGCCTAAGTTAAAATATTTAATGTGAAAAATATTTAGTGTAAATTGACTTGTTGTTATATTTTAGGCAACCATTCATCTCACGAAATTTTAGCTGCCTGAAAAAAAGAATGTCTTTCGGGCGCGGCTGGTATTGAACCCTGAAACGTCCGATTGGGAAGCCAATACACTACCACTTGAGCCACGGCTGATGCAGTTAATACTATGAAAACACATCAAAGTGCTATGGAAACCAATGCTAAGAAAACATATAGATCGATTGATCGGTTCTACGATCAACGATAATAAATGCTCCAGCAAATGAAACGACACTATAAGGAAATGGAACATCTGCGGCATTATGAGATTTAGACCAAAAATTAAGCTAAAAGAAGAACTGATATGTATTGAAAGAAAAATTTGATTAAAAATCTAAAAACATTTAAATGGATTGTATAACTTATTTGTGGATTCTGTATATATACCTAACACGTGTAAATATTTTTGCTTTATAAATGAATCATGTTTTATTAAAATGAACTATATTAAAATAAAAGAAAGCTATAAACAGGAAATATATTAACTTTACATTGTCAGAGAAATATTTCTTCTTATTTCTTGAGCTTCTCCATGAAACTCAGATTCTCTCGTTTCAATTACATCAGTGTTGGAATGGATGCAAATATTGTGCAACGCAGAGCAAACGTTGAAAATTTGTATGACCTTTTAGGGGCATAATGCAGCTCCCTCATACCTAGCAAACATCTCCACCTATTTTTTTAAAATTCCATTCGTTCTTTCAATTATGTTACATCCCTTAGAATGTGCTTCCCTAAATTTTCTCTCCAGTGATCCCGTCAAGGCCATAAAAGCATTTTCTATTATAAAAAAAAAATATGTTTATTGTATTGCGGTGCTATAATTCTGCTTCAAACATACCTACAATATACAAAAAAAGTAATCGACATGCACATGCTCTTTCCAACTTTGAAGTACAAATGAATGAAAATATAGCAAAATAAATTCGATAAAAATAAAACTAGTTAAATTAAATTTGATTCTTTGTAATTCACAAACAAAAAGGTATTCGACAACCCAAATGTCTGATGTTGTCAAGGATTATCTGAAAATGCTATTTCGGCTATTGTGGAAAGACCAAGAACTACAGTTCACATAATAAAAAAGTTTAAAAGTGAAAAATCGGTAGAAAACAAGGTAAAAACAGGACGTTCTAAGAAGTTGTCTGAGTCTAATCAAAGATTGATTCTTCGGGAAGATAAGAAAAATCCAAGAACTAATGCTTCAGAACTGGCAAAACATACTGAGGAGTATTTGGGCGTAAAGGTTACCTCACAAACAATTAGGAACATCCTTAAAAGCAAGATCCCAAAAAAATAGACAATTAAGATTGGAGTTTACAAGATCTTACGCTAATGAGTCTCAAGAGTACTGGATGGACGACGATGAAAGTAAGTTTAATCTCTTTGGATGTGATGGCAAGGTTCTGGTTTATAGAAAACCGAACACTGAGCTAGAAGAAAGAAATGTAGTACCGACAGTTAACATGGCGGAGGAAGTGTGTTAGTTAGTGTGGGGGTGTATGACAGATGTTTCTTGTGTTTTACGTAGATACCTGCCGTGAGGGTTAAGCCTACTGTGCGTCTTCGCACAAGATATCAAAACAATACGTTGATAAGCGCCCTTCGGGTAGTACAAGTATTACCACCAGTACCAGATTCGAATTCCCCCAAAGTTCCCCTTTGGTGAAGGGTCGATGTCTATACCTCCGCCATTCTGTGGGTCATGGCACCCGGTTGCAATGCAACTCCAGATCGAATAGACCAGTTGGTTCCATAGCAATCAGATGGTTTAGCACAGGTCGTAGCACACTACAACATATGCTAAGCCATGAGATATCCAAGCTCCATTCGGTCTACTCTTCCCGCGATTTTGGGTATAAACCTACAGCCACCACGATACTCCCACAAGGGGGCCAACTCCTAGGTCAGGCCGGAACCATAGTTCCGGATGCTCCTGACCTCCCGTGGTACCAGAATATAGCTTCCGGTCGAGCTTCGCAACCTTGAGGTTACTTCCAGTTGGGCACCTCACTGCCCAGAACTGGCGGCATTACAACAATTTGAATTTTCTAAAAACTACCCGCTAGCTGCCTACTGCGCCTTCTATTGAATACCTCTTTTGCAAAACAACGGGTTCTTTCGAACCGTACGGTATCAGTGATAATTCCACTGACATCGTCGGTCGCACCATTAAAAGTTATGCCCATAGCCTGCAAGTTCCTTATGTCAGCGTAATTGGGACACTCACATAGGACATGAAGCCAGTCCTCATAAGTGGCTCCACATGAGCAGCTCACAACCTCGCTAAGCCCCCTCTTATGCAAGAATGCATTAAGAGAGCCATGCCCGGTCAACAAAAAGCCCAGGCTGAGGTTAAGATTAGGTTCAGGAAAAATTCTCATGTTTAGCGCATCCCTTAGGAAGCCATAAGTAACCCTGCCATTTCCGCTAGAATCCCATCTAGATTGCCATCTAGGTAGAACACATGCGTGTAGCAAGGTTTTACGCTGCTTCAGGGATAGGCCATCCACTTCTTCTGGGGAAACCCAATCGCGCCCATTTAGAGGGAGACCTTTTCTGATCTTGAACGCAATACCACGACGCATCACTTCTAGATCCAGAGGTGGCACTCCAAGCAACACCTGCGTTGCCTCTGTGGAGACTGTGTGGTACACTGGTAAACAACCAAGCAAGGCGACTCTTTGGCAAGTCAAGATCCGCCTTCGACCATCAACAGTCATAACTCTGTAGTACCATACCGATGCTCCTTATGTTGCACAGGCAACAAAAAGGCCATCGTATATGATACGAACAGAACGCCCGTTGAGTCCCCAGTCAGAACGCAAAATGCGCCTTACCTGGCCTACAGCAGTCAGCATGCGTTGTCTGGTTCGAACCAGGTGAGGAATGAAATTCATACACTCACCCACCTCAGTCACACATCTAATGCCAACGCCGTTCAAACGTATCGCAGGAGCCCGACGTCTTACATTCAATTTGCCCTTGAGCTTCATTAAAACCGTCTTATCCTGCGACACACTTACCCCAACGCTTTCTCCCCATTCAGCAACGACTCCTAATACCTCGATTTCGGGCCTAGACTAGCCTTCAAGGATGAGGAGCAGGTCATCTGCGTAGGCGCAGCACCCACAGAGCTCTCTCAACATTAATTGAGACGCTGTCGTGCGTACTTACCACACTCGCTTTTCTGTCGGAAAAGTAGCTTCCCCAAAGCCCAATTAATACAACCTGGTTACTATTCTCTGCCAGTTCAGGTTATCAAAGGCACCTTCAAAATCAATAAAGATGCCTATAACCACACTGGCCCTGCTTCTGAGGACTCTGTCTTTTAGGAAAGACCATGCATCCTCGACACACTTTCCTGTTGTAAAGCCGAATTGGAAGGGGGACATTGGTTCCGCCATGCTCTCCGAAACCCTTTCCAGTACTTTTCCTAGTACCGAAAGCAGGCTGATGCCCCGATAAGATTTAGGGTCAGACCTATTCTTATCGGTGGACTTCAGGAGCACAACCACCTTTGCCACCTTCCAATCCTTGGGGAAGTAGCTGCAAGCAATACATTTGCTGTAAAGACCAAGCAGGTATTCTGGGACGGCCTTCCAGATGGCTCTCACCATCTCTCCGGTCATTCCATCAGAAGTGAAACACCGTACTCGACTTCTTCAGTCCTTAACTCCGGAGGGAGGGGTGTATGACAGCTTCAGGTGTGGGGAATTTAGTTTTAATTGATGGAACAATGGATCATCTCTATTATATAAATTTGCTGAAACAAAATTTGCGAGCTAGCGCCGAAAAATTAGGTCTTGGACAATATTTTGAGTTCTATCCGGACAACGACCCAAAGCACTCCGCTTTAAATACAAGACTTTGGTTGTCCTAAAGTGATCAAAACGCCTGCTCAATCTCCGGATCTGAATCCTATAGAGCATTTATGGGGTCTTTTGTAAAAAAAATAGTTAAGGGCACTTTTACGAATAAAAATCAAATGAAAGCAGTTTTACAAGAAGAATGGAAAAATATTGATGCTGAATACACAAAGACTTTAGTTAAATCAATGCCGGCACGTCTTAGAGAAGTGATACGTCGCAAAGGAAATGCAACTAAATACTATTATTGCTAGTACAAACAAAAAAAGGATTTCTTTAATTGTCGAATACTTTTTTGTTTATGAATTGAGCTTCTGTTTGTGTCGAAATGCAACTTTTTTATAAACCTTGCAATTAAAATAAAAGAATCAAAGTTGTTTTAAAAGAATTTATTTTGCTGTAATGTCTTTTATTTTTTAATCAAATTTTGAATAAACATGTGCATGTCGAATACTTTTTTTGACCGATGTATCACTTCAGACATTTCTGAAAGGAGATTCACAACAGAAACATAGCGCAACTCTATTCTCAAGCTTCGCGAGAGAAGTTTCCTTTCGGTTTGGATTCACGGTACGGGTGAATATCTTCAGAATTACTAAAGAATTGACAGGTGATTACAACTTAGACTAACACCCAGTGAAAGCTATAGATGGTTCTTAGCGACAGGCGATTACAACTTTAGACTACAGCCTTAGATAATTCCGTGCGCATCTCGGATCAAAACAAATACAGGAGATGGAAGCAACACTTCGCTTCGCTGAAGAGAACCAAGTCTTCGCACCCTTATATGAGTTGCCTGAAGTAACACTCCTCCGTATTAGCACCTCGTCTCCCAGTAAAAACGAGATCTCACCGTGATAAAAGCAACCGTCGTCGGACATTATGTTATCTTAGAGAATGCACTTGTAGAAACTGAGTCCATTCCGTGAGAGTGAAACAGATGAGTTATCGGCAAGCGTCAAAAATAGGAAAGCCTTATGTATGAAGCCAAATTTGGAAAGAATTCGTGTACTGTAGTAGTTGTAGTTGCCAAAAAATAGGCCAAGTAATCTTCGAGCAAGAAAGCATCACTTGAGCAAGTAAATTTGCGATCACAAAACACGCTGATGGATATGTTCCATGTTCAACGTGTTATGCAAAATATGTAGAAATAATCTCTTCAGCCAATTCTTTCAAAAGAACAAAAAAATTTCTACTATCGAGAAGTCAGCTTAATACATTCAATATCCAATTTCTAATGGGAATCTATAAAACATCTCATATATGGGAACAGCTTATGAGAAAACACACACATATGCCGAGTGTGCAACATAGACTACGATACAAGAGAGCATACTCCTTGCCACTGTAACATTCCAAGCAGATCACGTCTACGTCTCGTAGTTAAGCCTTATTTCGAAGCAAAATATTATACACTACTGTCAGTTTGAAAACTTTGCGGAGTTTATTAATAAATCCGGCATTTTGAATGAGGTCTAACTCGAGGATACCTTATGCGGTATAATCAGATTGCAGGGATAAAGATACTAAGTCTTACCTCTCGAATAATATAATCGTATACCTCCGGGTATCTAAGGCCGGTTGAGGCAACGGAAACTCACGGAATGAATGATTACCAAACATTCTTATAAAAGAAAGGATCAAAACTCGACTCGAGATATTCGCAAATCTCTGCACAACATGAAGAAGGAAGCCAATTTCCCATAGCAAAGAAAGCGACAAAACTTGGTATTAATTCCAAAAAGCGACAAAATTGCCCAAAAAAGATGTACGAAGCAAACTAGACGAGATGGAATGCACCAGTATACCGGAGATAAAAGGTGGAAAAATGAATATTCTGTAACCGTACCGTGTATAAAGGGCCAAAGCAAAAAAACAAAGGGAGTTCCAAAGCAGCTCATGTCGAACCCCATTTTCATTTTCAAAAACCCAGCAATCAACACTACCAGGGACGTAAAAGTATGTTGCGGATACCAGCACTATGGCGGACCAATACAGGATAGCTTTACGAGTACACTAGCCATGTTAATGTATCCTTAAGTCACATAAGTACAACATATTGCTGTAAGACTGTTTAAATGTGTTAGGTTATTAATCTTGGAAGTTTACGCCTACTTCTGATGGAGATGTTAAGGGCCACCTACGAGAAATAAATTATGCTATTGCTGGTCAGAACGAAAATTATGTCCAGCAATTTGAAAAAAATATAATCACATTACAAGTAGTGGAAGACATAGACTATATGCATACGCACATTACCACCCCATCCCTAATGAATGCTTTCAGAACAACCCCAAAGATTGAAGACACATTAAACAGAAATTCACAGAAAGTTTCAGAGGTAAAAAATCTTCACAAAAATGCGTATCTATGATATTATAAAAAAAAACACGTATTTCAGTTGAGGTCACGACGACGCATAGCCTGGCCTTGATGAACAGTGTTTCACCATATCCGTATGTACCGCTATTCATGGTAATTACATACCACAAGCATTACTCGTTAATTTACAACACTCTTCGTCTATTTTCGTTTTTAAGTTAATGACTGGCGTAGACTATACTATTGGTGTGGCTGTCTAAACCTCACGGTTGCTCCTCACTTATGCATCACTGGCTGGAATCCGTCAATTATGCTCGATGATGATTTTTGCTCACGATAACAGAGATCCGATGATGTAGATATCCGTGAGGTTGCCTGCGTGGAAGAGTTACATTTAATACTTAGAAAGAGTACAGCACCACTAGTGAAAGTCTTCTCTTCTGATTGTGGTTATTAAGCCTAATTGCCTGCGGTCTAACAAGGCGATAGATGGAAACCATTTTTGCGGTCCTCCGAGAAATCTTATCATAATTCGAGAGTTTCTATCTGAGGATGCAAGATGATAATTGTCAGATGACATTTTGTGGTGAATGTATGTCGCTTAACATATTTCTGATTTATGATGTGCTGGCTAATAGGATGGAATGGGAAAAGTGTTCGTGCGGATGGAAAGTTGTAAGTAGATGCTGTAAAAGGTAAAAGCACACTTGCGTTTCAATGAAATTAAATGTTCAGAAAACGAACAGCGATCGTTTACTGAAAAGATATGCTACCAACGAAAGTAGTAAAATCTAACTAACTATTGTAACTTGATAAGACTTTGGACTTGGATATGGTTGTACAATTTCGAAAAGAAAGACGTGTTGATCGGATAACTATTTGGAGCTGTCAAACTTGAATTGATTTAACAATCAAGTTCCTATTCAAGAAAACAACAGAATGCGTTAGACCGCATATTTTTCGACAAGAACTGCGGGTGTCATTTAGCGTTCTTGCCAATTACACATGAGTTAGCGATCTGTAAAACAGAATTTATAAATCCTATTGAAACGGAAAATAATTACATTGGACAATCTTCGTCTAAGGGAAAAAAATTTTAGGAGGCCTTCAGATTAAATTAGAAGTTATATGGCATGATATATTTGGGATTAAGCTTTGCATGACCGTATATGCAAACTTAACGCGTAACATTGTACTGTTTTACTATGAAATTCAAGAACTGTCAACTAAACACAACTCAAAGGACCAATCCCTCAAAAATATATAACAATAGGGCTATGTCCAATCAAAGTTATAGTTTGATGATGAGAGAGAGATTTTCTAACCGCATCGCTCAAATATGTAGAAAAGGGCGAGCTATGGTAAAGGGATTGGGGTTCGATCGATATCGAAAGCAACAGTCTATATTAACACGGCAATTGCAATAAAAGTGTTGAAATTACTGTGGATGGGAAACCACTAGAACCATCTCTCTACTAATGAAAACTACAGAACAATCGATAGATGTTTTCGTGAGATACATTTGTGCAAAGAAACTCTTGATGTCAGCTGTCATCTCAGCTTTAAGACAGCCAAATCCAATTATAAAGGAACGAGTATATCAATTGTCAAACATGATGGGTTGGCAGTTATAAATATGTATATGTACTCGCAGCTAAAGCTACGTAAACATCACTTAGTTGCCAGTAGAAGACCACAAGAACCACTCCCACTTTATAAAAAAGTAAAAAACAAGGCTTATGCGATTTCTAAACACTGTGTATAATCCGAACTGTATGGATGGTGCTGCTGCGTAACCTGCATAAGTGCTTAATGGAAACTTTATGTTTTGGCCTCATTCAACAACCCTCTGCACCGACCTCAATTGGTTGATATCTATTCACAGTTTGGAACAGAGAATTGGTTAAAGTTCCTGTCTACTTAAAAACTTAAATATAAAGCTACTAGAAGCTGAAATGGCCAATAACCTCATTACACCTCTTCCTGTCCCATGGACTATATGGGATCTTTTCAGCTTTGTTGTTGGAAAAGCTAAGTAATAAACCAAGAAAACTACCAAAATTATCTTCGTTCCAGAAGGATGAAATAAACTCGAATAACTATACCAGGAATTATGAGAAAAATACAGCGTAGCGTGCGAAGTGACAAGCGTAACTACATCAATGCTTCTACACAGAAGTGACAAAGAGGTGCAACAACAGAATCGTCTAGACCGAAACAAACGCGGCGTCAACTTGGTGCTGCCTAGTAGTGTAACTATGACATAAATCAATTATGGATAAAGTATTGAAGTGTCGAACAAACAGAAAATAGTAACATCATAATACTCTGTCGTAAATGGCTAAACCTCCGAATGAGTTAAGTACTCATCATGATATATGATAAAAATATAAATACAGCCATTAATGAGTTACTCGTAGACATTTCAATTAACTGTGTAATACTATATGATCATCACCTCTATGATTCGCAGGGCTTTGATCTTATGTAACTATCGCAGAGAAGCCTTAGGAGCACCTGGGCAGACGTTTGAATTATATTCCAATCTTGGGCGAACAAATGACTTATGTAACGAGGCCCCATCAGAAGGGAAAAGTATTTCTTACATAGCTTAGGGAAACCTAGACATTTCCCAGCATTTTTGGTGACTTCAAATATGTTATCATCCCAAGCGAGACGCACTGGTTTTGTCAGCGTAGAAGAACACCCCTTCAGAATTAGGAGAAAAGGACTATTTAGACCAGCGTTACTACATGAGTGCGAAAGTGGATTAGCCCCCACTCCCTGAAGTGTAGGTGGAGACGTCTCACAATCTGGAAACATTGGGCTGTTTGTGCAGCAAGCAGATTGGTCTTGCCCAAAGAGCTGATAGCTGTCATTATAAATTAGCGCAGGGATAGAGAATGAGGCAAAGTTTCAAATATTTTTAACTGACGACCAACAATTTTACTACCTTGGAACACTTTAGTATTTTTTGCTTCAGTTTATGGTCAAATTGGAATTGCACAGGCTTAAGTAGATCGTTACTGTCATTCCTGCCCCTTGTAAGACCGAAAAAACAGCTCTTTAACCCTGAGGCGTACTACGCTTCATCCGATCAATAGTGGCATTCACGGTCAGTTAAAATTCTTAAAGAACATTTTTAGAGCGTTATTAAAGCAATTTGCAAGAATTTAGCTGATATGATGCAGCGGTCCGATGAGCCTTGAGGCGAGAGCGCATCGATGTTGTACTTATCTGTGTTAAAAGTTAAGTGGTGGCGGTATGACTAGGAATATCCGGCTCTTTTGAGATAGATACTATCAATATCTAGAGCTAATAGGATGGGTTAGACAAAAGTGGGATGAACAAATGTGATATATACTACTATTGCTACAGATTGCATCAAATCATCGCATATTTGGATTTGGATTTGTTGTGAGCAGCAGGTCAAACAATCAAACATGACAAAATATTTCTTAATGATACACCACGCTCAAAAATCTTATTACAGCAGAGGTTCGGTACTAGAGGTATTTCAGACTTCACAACAACGAAGAAATACTAAGTTTCCGTGGCGCTGTCCTTAAATTCGCCAAGTCAACAATGGATTTGGCTCAATGAATTTCTCTCTCCCACTCTGGACAAAATAACAAAATAAATAGCGAAGTGACTGGAAGGACCTGGTCCAGACTTGTCTCGTGCTGATTTATTTATTTTTAAGACTGAACCCTAAATGGTTAAACTTCTGCAGACTATTTACCGATGCGGACTACCCAAATGCCGATGTCGACAGAAAAAACTAAACCAAAATTAAGTCAAGAGATAAACTTACCCATAGCAATACGACACTCCTTCCGAGCAAACATATTTACATCAGCAGGGGATGATTTGGTAGATACCATATGAGCACACCAGCTTATTTCCCAGACCTATTTCTCTGACTTTTCTAATATACAGTTTTGTATTTTGTATATATAACCTTGATGGGACGCTTGTCAACATATGGTAAAGACTTACGCGATGTGTTATTGATTGTATGGAATGGTCTTCGATGTATAAGATTTATTTGCATTTTATAAACGGCTATTCGACTATTAGCGGAATACATTTTTTTTCTGACATAATATAATACAATAGAATTTTAAAAATATTAAGTCTTTCCAAGTCTCAGTTATTTGCTCTCCATACCATAAGATTTGTCCGTTTTTGATGATCCCATCTCAATGCTAAACTCCAAAGAGCACCTGACTTGCAACTAAATTGAAATTACCTTTGTAATTTGCAATCTTTTTAATTAAGAGAAGAACACTTGAGACTTGCATTTCCAATTCTCAAATTACATCCGCCTTATAAGCAATCGCATTCATCTATTCACTTTTTTTCCTTTTCTTAAACACCAAAACGAAGAACAAATTTCCTCCTTTTTCAAAGGTAAATGCATGTACCTGTACACGAAACGTACCATTACTCCATGTACAACTAAACTTTCAACTTCCCGTTAGAATTTAAAAGCAAAAGAAAAATACAAATCTATTTACGAAATGCAGAAACAGAAAAAAAAAACGAAACGTAACCAACGAGAAGAGAGAATGTATAATGGACTCTTCATCGTGGTTCTCGTGCAAGTTACCTTGCAAAAGAAGTCTTCCAAGCAAGTATCTGTACTTATCGTACACCTGCATAATAGCAAAACGCAACTCTACCCCGATATAGCGACCGCTTCATCACCTACGGATCACGATTACAATAACCACGACGACGGAAGACGGACGACGGACGACGTTGAAGGTAAACGATGATCATCAGAAAACCAAACAACAAGAATCCGTACAGAAGTAGGCCTTATGATAATCTTCATCAACGGTTGTAGACCGCAATGTGCCGTATCATCATTGCTACACTACTGACCTCAAAACCGAAGGTAAGCCAAGAACGAATGATGCATGAATGGAGGGTTGCAATTGGTATTTCTGTTGCCGATGCACATGTTATGATGGCAACATGTGATAATGAAGGAAAAGGGACTTTTAAATATGTAATCACTTAGAGACAGCCAGCATCGGACGATAGACGATCAAAGTTCTGCAGTCAACTCTTATGAATATGTTGCCATTCTCCTGCTTCAACTCCCTAGTTGTGTTTATATTGACTTATTATGACCTTAGAAAATTTCTTAAATGATGATCAATTCACTTTGTGGTTGCTGGTTAAATTTTATCACTAGCGCATGCACCATGATTTTATACGGTTCTATTCTATTTCAAATTTCAAGTCCAGTTCGCACCTCAACTCTTTTGTGTAGCTCTCCTCTCACTGGAACTATTCTGTTCTGGTTTATCTGCACTTTACTGAAAAATGATTTCAATTGCAGAATGTTAATAGTTACATTCCATCGATTTACCTGTCAAGAGGTGAGAAATATGTTCCACTCGGGCGGGTGGAAGTAAAACAAAAGTTGAAATGTGTTAGCTTAAGTCATTTTACGTATGTGGGCAGAGGTATTTTTCGAAAATATTTCATCACTTTAGTATCTTACTAGACTAGACTGTTTATGAGTTTAACTAATTATTAGATATTTTACTTTTTGTAGTCGTGAATAAATGGATAATTGACGCTCGTGCATGAGAAGTTGATGACCTTTTAGTAGATACTCGTACTCGTACAACTGCCGCAACGTGTGGGTTAGTAAACAATTCAAAATCGGAGAGTCAATAGCGAAGGAGATGGTGAGTTTATGCCGACGACATGGATATGTGCTGGTGGGAGAAATTACCATTTTTTATTTTTTTTTATTTTGAACGAGTTTTTTTTTTATCATTTTCTATTGGCCGAACAAGTTGGAATTGAGGACAAACGAGTTGGTGAGTTATATTAAAATGGGGCCTAACCAGGTTGGTTATATGAAGTTCGATATTATTGTGAAATATGGAACATGGAATAATTTGTAAAATTTCGAATGGTGATTAAGTGAGGAAAGTGTTTGTTCTTATTTAAAAAAATATATGAGAGCAAAAGCTGAAAATATTTCGGCTCGTATTTGTTCAAATCCTGCTGCTTGTCAGCTTAGAAATTATTAACATATTTTGCAAAAGTGTATATTTTACGATTTTAAAGTTTTGAATAAAGAAATTGGTTGAGCTCATTTCATTATTTTTTTTTTGCATTTTTTTCGGTGTGTTTTAGAAAACTGACTAGAAATCCAATTGTGTAAGGCAAAAATCAGTTTGTATACAGCACTAAATATAAAAATAGTAGATAGAGTCTTATACAAGTATACTGCGACCTTATGGTCTATTGTGCTTGAACCTGGTTATACCTTGGAGAGTCTAGTTCTATCTCCCAGAGCCTCCTGTTATATTATAATTCTTCTAGAAATCCATGTCTGGAGTCCATGTGCAAATTTAGCCTTGGCATGAATTTGCTTAAAGCCAGTTTCTTTTATGAGCGTTTGATGTGGATCATTGACCAGTATACATACATACATCCATTGAAAGATCCTGGTGAATTCGTATTATTTATTTATTGGCCAGATTCTGTTTGTGTACACTTAAAGAAGTTGTATTCTAAATTGACCTGACCTTGGGTAGTGCATCATATTCTTTCGAACAAATATTTAAGTTCCTTTCGATTCCTTCTGCTATTGTTGGGACGTAGGTGTAAGAGTAGAGTGTAAGAGTGTTAATATTCGACTATGCGGATCAAAATTCAAAAAATAACTGCACGTCTGCAAATCTCCTAACTGCAAACGTATTTTCCATTATCGCGCAGCACAATCATTAGAATCACAATTCCAGCCATCACCTCATGCTGTTGCAGTCAATAAAATTATCGATGATAATGATAATGTCTAAGCATGAAGGTGTTAATCATTTTCCATCATCATTAAAAAAGTGGCTTAAGACGTTCACAAAGTATGCGCATACGAGTATTGCGAAGAATTTGACATGATACTTTGACATTTTTGAGTTCGTTTTACAATAATAGTACTAGACTTAGTCTATATGGTTTGGGTGAAGGTTGAGAATGCCATAATTTACAGAAATATTTACTTAAGAGCAAAAAGTAAAAATTGAAATAAAAAAAAAGTGGAAAATACAAAAGGAGTATTTATATTGCTTTGGTATAAAGTTTTCAAAAATTGTCTTCAATAATTTGAGATCTGTAACGCAGCGCAGTTTCGGTGTAGCTGTATAGAAGGTCCCATCCTTGGTCACCATTAAGCATGCCCAGTGTTTGGTCCATCTCGAGTGTATAGTAACTAAAGTGGGCGTAACGGACTTCTTTAAGAATGGGACGTTCTCTCAGGTTGCATGCTCCAGTCGGTGGGGTATATAATTGAGGGATAATAGTTCACCTCTTAATTTAAAAATTGTACTTATTAGGTGCGAGCGGTTCTTGTTCATAGATTTGTCCTTTCACGCTGGCTATACTGGAGTTGGCTATAGTGCTGCCTGTATTGTAAAGAACGTGCTTCACTCACGAAACCGTCGTACATTTTATGTCTCTTTTGTGTTAACAAAACGTTGAATTTTTCCTTTAAAGAGGCAGGTTCTTCATTGGACGCGATGGTTAGATTGAGGTTGCGGTCTGACGCTAGTTTTTCCCATTCTTGCACACAATTACCCCTAGTAGTCAGAATGTGCTTGAGGAATATCTCATTCAATCTTTTACTTTTCAAATCAATAACTCTTACTATGTAGTCAAAGTGGAGTTTTAGAGTATCCAAGAACTTGGGCGCTACGCCGGTTTATGGGTGCAACATGTAGTTTGGAGATGTACCTGGTAAACTGAAGACCCTCTTGATAAAAAAACGAAGAAGCTCCGTGTAGGACGATCGACTTTACAATTGCTTCAAAAATTGTAAGCTTCGAACTGTGGTTTACATGCGCATTGTTAACCGTTTTAGTGCCAAGGAGCGCCGTCGCGCTGCTCTCGCTAGTATTTTAGTATGTATGGCACAAAAAGAAGTGTTAAGACAAGCACTCCAGTCTGATCCCACTGCGCTTTTCGCTTCGGCTAATTTACTTTGAAGGTGTTTGGCGTTATCAGTACCCCGAGATATTTGTACTCTCGCGCGATTTCAATGGGATTCCCGCTAAACATCATCTTCTCATTACGAGCATACCTTCCATCTCCACTTCTAAATATCATTATTTTCGATTTGCTTAGGTTAACTGACAAGTTCCATAGTTTGTAGAAGGCTTCAAGTCGGTTTATCATGAGCTGTAAGACGATGTCATCTGCAAATAATAGTGCTGGAATACTCACACCACTCAACTTAACGCACGCTACATTGTTGTGATACATTGCACTTAAAATGTTTACAATTTTCGTCGATATCCTGTTGCTTTTTAGCTTATAAAAACGATGCCGCTTTATCTATATTTTTGGCATTCATGTGTAGTGAATATTCAAGTGAGAGTCTCTTTTTTAGGTGGTCTTCGGTTCTACAGATGTTCAGAAACTGTTTTTTTTTTTTTCTGATATGAAATTTGCTCTTACAAGAAAGTCCTCAGGGTCACCGTTTGTCCATTTGATTAAATTTATGAAAACATAAGATGCGTCTTTTCAGTCTTATTTATGCTACCCAAAATACTTGAAAGGATACGACAAATAAAAATAGGGTAATACAAGAGGAAATCCTCAAAATTGCAAAGCTAACACAACTCCCGTTCAGAAAATGCGATGTAATGGGCGGATAATAAAAGTTGAAGAACTGTAACATTTGCAACGACTGGACTGAAAGAAGTTAATGCTTCTAAAGAAGGTTTCTACGTACACTTTGTATTTTTAAAATCTCCAACAAAATTAAGAAATCGTTAAAATAGCCTACGACATAACACGTCTGGAAACAAACTTGAGTTTATAGTAGTTCAAAAGCAACTTATCATCACGATTGAAAGCCACAGTTTGCTCATGTCTGTTCTTGGGATTCAGCCGCATTTGAACTACCACTCAATAGATAGAATACATACGAGACATACAAATAGTTTTCTATAGTTTTGCACCTTTAACGGAAAAATTGTAAACAAATGAAATTTGACAGTTTACATGAAAACAAGGCCTAGTCTCACTTATCCTCATCATTTTGTTCTCACAGACATTAACATTATCATGTGACGACAGAAATAATTATTTTGCATAAATCGTCAGGATATGAACCTACAATTCTGGCCTAGAGGCCGACGAATATACTAATCTGCGTATGAATATGGTCCTGAAAACCAAAAAATCGTAATATGATTCACAAGAAATCCAGTTAATCGAACAGAAAAAAATTAATTCTGGATTCTACAACCACTATGAAACAACCGCTCAGTTTTATGACGAGTACAAAGATCTAAAATCATGGTGGAAGACATATTCACAGGATCAGTTGTTAGTCAGAGTCCCTACAATGGCATAAAACACGTAAGCAAATCAATCACGTGCTGATCGATGAAATACTCGTATACATGCTTACTTTCAGAGATGCAAATATCAACTCTTATCATATTCTGGTCGCAGATCTACTCTACTGTTCTAAAAGCTGCTACTACCATAAGAAAAAAAAATTTACTTTCGACCTATCAATCCATAACAAGCCCGCAGCTTTAAATTCTTCCGTATGCAGTTTCAGCCTACAAATGCGAACAAACAGTTGGTCTAGTTATACATCAACAAAGTACCAGCTCAGTACGTGCGCACAACAAATTATCAGCAGAAGAGCATGTCAAAAAGGCGCTGCAATGTGAATATACTACGGAAAATGTAGAAAAGAAGATTCTGTGAAAAAAATACCCCGCAGGAGATGAGCCAAAACATATAGAGTCTGGGAATAGGAATAACATCGTAGTTGTGGTATGATATACAATAATATATTTAAGCAGCTTTCAGAAATATTCATAAAAGGAATATCGGATCAAAAATATGCAAAAAAAAAAATTTATCAATTCTCGATAGGTGCAAAGTGCTCGTCCAGTATTATGGATCTTTTAACATTTCGGGCAGCCAATGTAGACTCGGATAACTAAACGACTTCTGCAGATTGTTTAACGAAGGGGGTGACCCACATTTCCGTGTCAAGGAGAAAAAAAGAGCCAACTCCGACCAAATTGAAGTAAAGAAGGTATGGATCTTCGAGATTGAAAATCGAAGTATGAGCATCAGATACAAAATTATTTGTTTGAATGCAATGAGTCGTATTCTGCTGGCGGTGTGACGGTGTGGAGGTGTGGCAGTGTGGCGGTATACAAAAATGAACTGGGCTGTGAGCTTATCAAAACTCGTCTAAATTGTGCTGACTGCAATATACTGTAATCTGCAATATTTCTGGTATTCGTTATAGTTTTATTTGTGCCAATCGTTTACATTATTGCTCTTTTTAGATGAATTTTCTGAATTTCTCCAAAACCTTTCTTGTAAAAATGGGTGATTTAATGTCGATCTTTTGGATGAGCCAAATGATGTTAATTATTTTTTATTGGTCTTATCATCTATTGGATTCGCATCTCTAGTGTTACCTAAACCATTTATTTATGAGGCTACACAGAAATAACTTAATAAGTTTTAAAACTGAAGTTCGTGACCCACAGACAACTGATCATTGCTTAACTACAAACCAATTTGATTTTGCAATAAACAGATCTAAACCATTGCAATTTAAAAAGTTTAAAAAAATCGACTTTACAGCCTTAAAAAGTGGCATCCGTCAGTGGCATTTGATTTATTTCTCAATAAATTAAAATTTCATATTTCTAACTGCAGCCAAAATTGAAACACAAATGCAATGACGTTTCATTTATTGAAGAAAATGAGAAAGAAAAATTAGCTCAGTGCTCGTGTTCGTAAACATCCTATGAATACTAGATTAAAAAGTTTTTAGAATAAAGTTTGTTATGAGTTGAAATTAGAAATTATATCTTGTAGAGATAATTATATCAGAACAAGCTGCTTCTGATCCATTTTCATAAAAACTTAGCACGTGTTCAGGCATTTTAAGGGGTTACATATGTTTCTCCGCTCAAAAACGGAGCGTTTTTCAAGATTTTTTTTTCGCTGCGATATTAAATTAATATAAAAAAAGTAAAATATACATTGTGTAAAGTATTCCTTGACGAATACAAAACTTTATTGACAATTGAAGAAAAACAGTTATAAAGTATACATTTCGCCCATCTCCGGAAACCTCTCTTCCAAAACGTGCTGGGCGGTACCAGGAATATCTCTGGTAGGTTTCATTTGAAACAAAAAAAAAAAACCTGTTAAAGTAGATGGATAAAATAAGTCTCTATTATAGCCGTTTTCAAAAATTTTCATTTTTAACAAAATGGCAGCTTTTTGAACGTACGAGGCTATTTTTGACTAAAAAACGAGTCACATTTTTATTTATAACAAATCTAAAAATTAAGATATCAAAAAAATCCTACGTAGGAGACTAGATAATGGTATTAAGAATATCCGTGCGAAATGGCATGCAAATCGGTCGAGTGGTTCAAGAGATATTTCTGGTACCGACTCGGAAAACACTGTTTCGAGAAAAACGCAAACGAAATGCAAAATCTGCAGTGTGTCTTGCCTGCGTGGCTTCGAAAGCAAAACTGAAAATGTGCTCGAGTAGTGCCTTCTGGAATATTCTGAATTCTAATATTCTTATACAAGGTTTAAATCTATTGCTAAGGAAGTATAAATATTTGCGATTGCACTGATCCGTCATTAGAGAAGGTAGGAAGGCAGAGCAAGAACGCAGCTGCTCATGTCCCTAATGAGCGCTCCGCCCGTTCCGAAGTCTAACGGTCATAACTTTTTTAATTATTGGAATTTTTGAAAAATTCTTGCGGCATTTGAATTGCAAAAGAATATAGCTTTTTTTCGTGGAAAAAAAAAATCGATTTTTTGAGCGGAGAAACGTATGTAACCCCTTAAGTGTAGTCATACCCAATTGAGTGGAAATTCTAAGAAAGAGTGGGACACAGCTAATGAAATTTTGAATAGAAATACGAGTAAGCCGAATGCAGAAATTGTTCTGAGTTGATATATCTGAGCCCAGTGAGGTTGTCAATATCTTTAATGACTGCTTTACAAATATAGTTAAAGGTTTACATGGCCTCCCAGGACAAAGAAACTTTTCGTGTCACTGTGATAACACAATAGGGCAAGAGCAATACATACAATCAGAATGTTTGTTTCTACTTCAAACATTTTACAGCACTGGAAGTACACAAAATTATACAGTCCCTAAAAAATGCACAGTTTTCTTCACATGATAATATTTCAAGCTGCGATCTACAAAATATATCTTTTTTATCTCTGATGTTTTAAGTAACATATTTGATCTAAACATTCAAATGGATGTCTTTCCTGATTCACTTAAGACCGATGTAGTAATTCCTCTACACCAAAAAGGCGATACTAAGTCTTTGAATCAGTACCGTCCTTTTTCCCCTTTGAAAAAGGTGTTAAGTTCAGAATACTGTCTCTAACACAGCTCTTACTCTTGTAATAATCTTTTTAATATCAATTCAAACATTAGTTTTGATCTAGATTTGCTTCGTAGGTGGTTTGACAATCATAAATTAGCAATTTGCAACAAAACGAAATAAATAATATTCAAAATTAGGGGGACTGCCTGAAAACTTATTTTTACAATATCATTCACTAAATTGCTTAGAATTTAATCTAAGAAACGCTTGTCCCCATTATCAACTGCTTTGTTATTGAACGTGTTAAATGTTAAAGGCTTAGCTGGAGAGAACATACCTTGCACTTGAAGTAGTACTTTAACTTAGTAGTTAGGCAGGTCTATCACCTTAGTCTTGGTTGCAGACTTGGTATTTTAAAATTGGTATACAATGGTCTTTTTAAATCCAAACTGCAGTACCGTATAGCCTGCTGGGGCGGTACACATTTCAACGAAATACAGCCCTTGCTAATTAAAGAAAAACACTACATACGAATAATCTGCAACGCACATCGTACGACCCCCAGTCATAGAATATTCAAAGACCTTCTAATACTACCCTTAAGACACTGCTCTATTACTACAACATTTTATAAATGTTCTTTCAAAATTCTGGGTATAACAACGCTAGACCGTATGGCAACCTTAACTTGCGCGTTACTTCTACGAATTTTGTAACTTTACCAAGAGTCAATAAAGCACTTTTTACTCGGTTGTTTACCAGCATTTCACCTCGCTTGTTCAATAATTTACCGGAAAGTATCAGATGCGAGAGAAGGCAATCTTTGTTTTTACAAAATATTATCACTTGGCTTTTCTCTTATGATCATTATACAATACAATCGATTAATTTTTTATCTATTAAATGAGTTTTTTTCTTTTTCCATATGTACATAAATCTTTCTTTTATTGTACTTTCATTGTACTATTGTTTGTATTTATTATAACTCTTTCCTCATCAATGATTAAATAATAATTAATAAATTTGTTTCTACATAATGGTACATTCTCCACTTGTCTTCAGGCAACAGAATGTTCCTAACTATTTCATATATTATAATTCAATTATACATTAATCTAAACGTTTTCTGACAACATGTAATTTATGTAAAAATATTATTAAAAAAACGAAAGCAATATTTAGAGTCTAGACTTTACCCACAACAGAATAACTTACCTGCCGATATATTTAAGGCAGCAGGAGCTGAGTTCGTCTAGTGCATAAGTATACTCATTTCCACCATTTGTTTGCCGTTTTGCGTAAACGTCTGAAACTAATCGCATATGTCAATGATCTCTTGGCTAATATTTGTGCGGTTTTACTATGGGTAGGTCCGCAATTGACCAAATATTCACACTTCGGAGGGAACACACCTCTTATCAATCTTAAGGCTGTATATGAAGCATCTGTAGACAAGACCTATGAGCATATAGAGGCTGGCTTAGTCGCACCATACCTTGCAATCTCACCTAGACCTTTGCTTTAAAACTGGTTTTAGACAGCGTGACTGGTAGAGCATCCTGTGAATTCTTTAACATCATACTTAAAAAAAATTGTGCGAAACTCGCAAGAGAATACCAGAAGCACGATTTTTTAAAAACTTGCGAAACACTTTCACAAGCTTTTGAAACTGATATCATTCGCAGAATACAGAGAACTGTCACTCATTGATTTACAAGTATTGGGTGTTACAAGAGTCAAGAAGGGTGTTTAGCTTTAAATGAAGGCAAAGCATATTTTCTACCTCTACTCCGCTATTAACTACGATAATGAGAACCTATCAGAAATCAGGAAATAATAAGAAGATTTTATATAAAACCCTATTCATCCCAGCCTAGCTCTTGGTGCATGAAACTATGACAACTTCGACCCGAAAGGTGTTTGATTCCTACCCGAAGCGACGAGGTACCTGCCTTAGGTGGAGCGCCCAAGTGGAAGGGGACGTGGCACCTAGTCATTGTCGTTATGCCGGAGGCTTTTCATGTTTTTAACGGAAATCCTGTCACCTTTACATAGGGATGTATTTTAGGATCACATACAACAGCTGTTTAATAGACATGAGCTAATACGAATGGCAGATTTGGGGTTTAACATTGTAGGATCACAGCCCATCAATTCAAACAAAGAATTTTTAAGTTGACGGAGTACAGGAAGTGACTAGCTTCGATCGTGGCAATTTAATAGTAAATAAAAAAGATCAGTACACATCTAGACTATAAACGTACAGTGGACAAAAACATAAATAGTAAATAGTTGTATTTTTTCTTCAAACAAATACGATTGACGCCATGAATGGAAAACATTTTCCAATCTAGTAAATTAATGAGAATAACCACTACTATAACTATGACTACACATCAATTATGCTTATTCTACATATTCATGGTATCGGCTGTGTACAGGGCTCGTATATCTAGACCTAATTTACTTAACGTATAAGCACAAGTGATGAGGTCGAATAAAATCATAAAATGTTGGCTCTCAGTCGGAAGTGACTGACGTTTATATAAGTTTTTTTTAACTTAGGAGCTGAGGTCAATGAGATTTTTCAAGACCAGCCAGTGTTGTAAAAACAGATAAAGTAGAGGATGAAAGGTTCAACCGCTCTTTTAAAATCAAGTCGCTTTTGTATGGAGCTCCAAGTAGATTAACTATCCGACCACGTAAAAACTTCATGCTGCCGACCCTGCAGATCCAAAAAAATACGATATTCAAATCTACATATGGAATGACCGGACCTTAAACAGGGCATATGAACCCGAACAACCAGTAGAGGGTGTAGACTGTTATAAAGCGGATCCCACCGACATGACATCCAGCAAGTGCGGCGAGATAGGCCGGGCCAAAGGAGGATAAAAAATGTTAAATATGCAGAACAGAAGCTACAGCAGAAGCAGCATAACAGATGCGGATATTCTGTAAGTGACAGACTGAGGTATGAAATCTTGTTCATGAATAAACCCTTTGTAACAATACACATGGTGACTAAATTTGCCAACATCGGCCTGATCAACGCTCACGCACCCCGATAAGGAAATATTACGCTACCAATGAATGATTCTACGAGCTAATAAAAGTATAGCCTTAAAATAGAAAAGGCGGACATCTTCGGCAGTACAGTTAGAACAGGCCCTACGACAGCACGTTTGAAAACGCACTTTGGCCAATTGACTTTGCTGATTGAAATACAAGATGAGGTAATGTCCAAATGTGAATTGGCTGTCATTTTGTTAGAAATGAAAAAAATTGGACTCTGTTTACATGAAAAGTTTATTTGAAGGTGTAAAATTCATGACATTAAGTTGAAAAAATGATATCGGTCAAATGACCACCTCCTGGGTTGATGCCCATTTAGGCTCGTTTTACGGCATTTTGAGTTGTTGCTCGCAAAACATCTGCCTCCAAACTGGTGATTTATTCTTCAATGTTGGATTTAAAAACAAGGTTTGTGGTTTGCTGCATCGTTGCCCGAGCTGTATGAGCGGTTGTCCCGTCCTGCTGAAACCAACAATGCTCGAGACACACATAACCACTCAAGTGGAAATGGGCTCCGTCGCTCATTATGATGCTGGATACGAAATTATCCTCTTCTTGCACCAGGTTTAACACAGCATGGAAGTAAGTTAACCTCACTTGACGGTCAGCATGCAACAATTGGTGAACGGTTTGCACTTTGTAATTTTCAGTTCTTTTACAAAATATCGACGCAATGAACGTCTGCTGATGCCAAATTGTGTGCATTATTTCGTTGATGTTTGTAGACTCTCTCGGACGTCCTCGGCCACAGCAGTGATATTCTCAGTGAACGAGCAACACGGGGTCTACCACTTCTTGCGACATTTCCAGTTTGCATGAGACGCTCATCCAAACGCTTAATTGTTCGCGCACATGCTGCAGGATGATGACGAAATTTACGCTACCTTAAAACAACAGACCGAAAAATGGTCAAATAACCAGTAATAATAATTCCGCGATCTTCAGGTGTGTATCGCTCCATTGCTTATTGTCAACTAATTCGTTATCTGTCTACAACGTAAATGTCAAAGCACAATGACACTTGACGCCATTTATAAAAATTATGGCATCTTCACATTATAACATTACTTTTACTCCACATTATACTATTATTGTTAAATATATGTATCTACCAAACCTTTTTCGTCACCTCAATATTCACAAAGTAACATTGAGGTCATGAAACGATCGAAGTAAGACACGAAGAGTGTACGAGGGTAGCCTAAGAAATGCCAGACCTGACGTATAGATAGCGCTTGTTGTTTAAAAAGAATAACTATTGTAGTAAGTACCAACCTTATCAAGCTTCAATTTGAAGTTTACGCTACGTTGTTTAACATTTATTCGGCAGCCATCAATGGTGAACGCTCTCAATGAATTTTTATATATGGAAAAAATTGCTCATCGTTATGTGATACAATGCTTTTATTTGAAAGGCCTAAATCCAATCTCAATCAATCCAATCTCAATCAAGCGAGGCCGTACGAGTTGCCAATCGTATCGAAGCTATTGAAAAGTGTATTGAACTAATAAGAGACTAGATACGTAGAAAAATAAAAATATTTTTTCCTAAATTTTTTATGTTTTCTTTACTTCTTCGGTAGTTCTGGGACTACCCTCTTATCAACCGCAACAAACCAACGTAAGCTTTGCCGATAGCGTATCTCATTAGCAAAATAAGAAGGAAAGTAGAGAATTTTAAAAACAGGCAGTCGAGGAAATAGAAAGATTGTAAAGAGAACGCCTTAAGCTAAAAAGGTCCGAATCGAAAATTTACTTCTGCAAACTAAGATGGAGATGACCCAATTTTCGTCTTCCGTAGAACGAACCATTCAACATGGACATCCAAAGCCAAGACGTGCAAACACAACACACAAAATTAAGTAAAGATAGTACGAGTAATATATGAACTTAAATAAAACAAGGTTGCCAGACGGGGAGACCTACTCACAGAGTTGTTTAACGTAAAGGGGATAACTAATTGACAGGAATTGGTAGGATGAAAGTATACTCCAACATCGTTTTGTTTGCCATTCCATAAGAAATAAAACTTTTTAAACTATCTCATCAACATCGCGCAGAGATCTTACCTGCTGTATTTGAACGCCTGAAAGCATTTGTGAATGATCTGACCTGTCAGCGCGGTTTCAGTCTCCATCCACCAGTGACAAAATTCACACTACGACAGACTCACCATTTACTGATTTAAAAACGAGATACAAATATACAAAGGCTTGTTTAGTTTTAGCATCCTAGATAAGCTAGTCAGATTATGTTACTTGGATACTACTGCCCTACGTTTGTGCTCTAAAGCACAGCCTAAAAAACCTATTACTTTTGTGCAAAAAGGTAACATTCGATCCCTGGCAATCTGTGAATGTCACCTCAATTTATCTAGAAAATCAACTGTTGGTGCACTTCCACAAACTGATTCAGTGTTTTAGAGAAACTCTTTATCACTACTTCCATCAGAAATACACCATTTCAAAGGTCTCCAACTATTTTGAAGTTTTACTTGTTTGCACCCAAATCCAACAAAGTACGATTCTGCTGATTCTGCCATTCGGAAACAAGCATTCCTAGTCTTTTCGTAGTATCTATATTAAAGGCATTCAACTCAACATATAGTGCTGGGAATGAACATTATTCTACATACTCACCTTGTATAATACAATATATCATTATGTGATGATGAGCTGTCTTATTTGTTTCCCCCTTTTTAAAGACAGTTATTAAGAACATAATTTTTTAACTACCACTAAAATTCAACAATTTCCTGTTCAGAACGGAGACTTCCATTTCCAAAAATATGCCTAACATTAACGCATAATTAGAACGTAAATCTGTAATGGACGGCCACAAACCTACGAATAACTAAAAGCCCATAAACAACTTCTTAATTTGGTTGTTGCCTCTTCCGTTTGAAATCACAACAAATCTCTGCACAGAGACCTGTTTAACATTTAACGTTACGACGTATGGTCATTACACGGAACCGACAAATATTATACCAGTCTAATTGCGGGAGAATAATGGTATAAGCCCACCAAGAAGTCGTACAACACAGCACAGCACAGTACAAATATTTCGGGCATATTGAAAAGAATTCTTGAACCTAACTGCGCCTAGGTTTGCGCATTATAAAATATCTCACAGCTCTACAACCGGTGTATGAATATCTTCAAACGTATGAGTTTCAGTATTTGACTTTGGTGTTATTGCCCTCTTCATGACGCAAAATTACAATCACACACTGGAAGCGCCAGTAGGTGTTCCATTGTCCATTGAATAGATACTAATTAATTCCAATAAATAAAGGTTTAGAAAACGAGACCCCTATTGCTTTGATTAACATCATTTGATGGAAGGTGATTGAGGTCATTTTTAGTTTGCTGAAGAATGAATTGGATGGTCAGAGAAGAAGAAAATGAAAATATTGTATTTGCTTACCGGAGATCTGGGTCAGTCTGATCTGGTTTTGGTGGGAAAAATCACTGGAGGAGATCATCTGAGGAAGACCGATTAAAAATTCATTATGCTAATTGCTATTTGGGAGAACTGAGAGTGCTCATCGTTTTGATTGAGCTTTCCGAATCTTTTGAATTGAACTTGGACTCAATAATGCTTTTAGCCTCGAAAAATTTAGATTTTGTTAATTATGGAACTGTGCCAGACTTTCTCCGTGCTCTACATTTTATGGCATGGTACGACAATTTCTGGGGTGCCCACATAAATATTTATTAAATGAATTTCGATATTGGGCAATATTTTGTAACGCTATTAGAATTTTGAGCTCATTTTAGCATTCCATCTGATTGGTGATCTTTGTGTCAAAAAATGTGAGTGATTGTGCTTTTATCCCGGAACTACGAACTTTGGTAAAATCTTCAAAATATTCTCAAGCAGATGACAATGAAAATCATTTAAAACTTAGTTAAAACCTCTTCTTGAAATGAATCGTGGTTGGTAATTGAATACTTGCCTATTTTTGTTTTGTATAGGATCACAATTATTTTGTGAAAATAAAAGTGAAACTGAAAGGGAGGCATGTATTGTATTATTTGGAAACTCAATGAGAAAAGAAAGAAGAGGACGGACCCCAGAGTTGTCAGAACACAACATTACTCTGTGGTGATTCATAGAGGAACGCAGCATGCAGCTCCAACGTAAAGAAACCAAAAAACTTCCGAATAGATTACTGATAACTAATTTTGAGGAAAGCGATTTTTACAGATCTAAACAAAAAGAATTTAAGAGGCTACTTCGGATTTTGAAGAACGCCCGCCTCCTTCACTTGGTGAAATACCAGCAGACTCGTCAAAATTCTCAAAAGAGGCAAATCACTAGAAAACTCAGAAACACTCCGAAAATCGAATAACACCTACACTGATTCGAAAATGGACACACTCAGTTTCCAGTTTATCATATTGTAGCCGGCTTACAATTGTCTGTTATCACTGAACTGCAAGTGAGCTTAGTAACATTAAATACGGTTCCGTCGCTTTTGATGGTTTAAAATCATGTGATACCATACACATACCCAATTATCTTGCAAAATAAATAAGCCAGGTGCTAAAAACTATAGCTATGGTCCTGTAAGCGGTATACGGTAACCAGTATAGTGAGAATAGGTTTTATACCTAAGATTGATAAAGACCACTACTCACTCGCCTAGAGCTTTGGACCTATAGGCCTAATTATTTCATTCTGAAGAGCATATAAAAAAAGATCTGAGCTTCATATGCGAAAAATTTGGGAATGCAGCTGTTGCGAGACTACGATTCAATATTTAGAGGCAGACTTCAAATTTCACTTGATAGGAAAGAGTACACATTCATCATTTTGGTCTACATTGAGGATGCCATCGACATACCATCTTTTGAGGGCATGTGTACCTTAAATGTTTTCTCAAAATTCTATGCTAAGACATACCAGCTTGATCAAAAAGTTCCCCGAATAACCACCGTGTGACGCTCTCATTATTCCGATTTGAGTTCTGTTTTTTGTGTTAAATTGGTAAAACCGTTGTTGATATTTCCAATAAATCTTAGCGTCATAGCTTGAAATTTGCAAAAGTTACGTAGCCAAGAGTACATCTAAGTCTGTGTGTGTTGGCGATTTTTTACAATTTTTGAAATAGATTTAAATTTGCAACAACAATTTGCAAGATTCTCCAATATGTCATCGTCTAATCCTACAACCATCGCCAATTATTTCTCTAATTTCTTTAGTGAATCCTTTTCCATCCAGACTGAAAACCCGGGTTCCGAATGCTTCGGTTATTTCAGTAACCGCACTCAGACATCTCGAATGTCTATTGAAATAACGCCAGCACAGCTACTAGACAAATATAAAGATAATTTTTCTCCTGATGGTTTGCCCGCAATTATTCTGAAAAAAAAATCTTATTCAACCGCTTCTAATTATCTTCAGACTTTCGATCTCCCAGAGGGTTTTTCCTTGCCTCTGGGACAGAATTTATATAATTCCTATTCACAAAAAAGGACTCAAACATGATATTACCAACTATCGACCCATTGCTAAGTTATCCTACATTCCCAAGATCTTTGAGACCATCATTTATGATACTATAGGGTTTTCCAATAAGGATTTGACAACTTTTTTTTTTGAATAAAACGCAAACCATTTGAGATATTTCAAAAACTTTATTATCGGCTTGAAGTACAATCAAAACATTTATGAATGGAACTCGACTTCGTTCATATGGCCACCGCGGGCACGTTTGCAGCGGTCGATTCGTTGGACCCAATTTTCAATGACTCGGCCACACATTTCGGCCGCAACGACCGCTATTTCGCTTTCAAACTTGCCTCTGAGCTCTTCCAACGTCGTCGGCTTGTTGGCATAAACCAATGACTTAACGTAGCCCCACTGCAAATAGTCAAGCGGCGTTAAATCGCACGAACGAGGCGGCCAATCGACTGGCCCATACTTACTCTTCAATAAATCGATTGTAGCGTGTGCTGTGTAGCTTGAAACCGTAGCTGTTGAAACAGCATGTCGTCCAAGTCCATATCTTCCAATTCGGGCCAAAAATAATCGGCGATCATGGCGCAATAACGCTGACCATTCACAGTAACGTGACGATCGTTATCGTCGACGAAAAAATATGGCCCAATAATGCCGCCGGCAATGCAAACCGCACCAAACAGTTATTTTTTGTGGATGAAGTGGTAACTCATGAAGCACATGTGGATTTTCACTCGACCAATAACGCATATTTTGCTTATTGACTAACCCATTGAGCCAAAAATGAGCTTCGTCACTGAATATGATTTTGCGATGAAATTCATCATTTTGGCGCCAATCGGAGAACGTACGTCGCTTCAAATGGTCCATCGGCTTCAATTCTTGAGTCAGCTTGATATTGTATGGGTGTAAACCAAGATCCTTACGCAAAATACGCCATAATGTGGTCTGAGCGTTGCCCAATTCTTGAGAACGCCGTGGAATTGACTGATTTGGATCGTTTGCTACGGACGCCTGAACGGCAGCGATATTTTCGACCCTTCGACCAATCCGTTGTCTCACTGACACGGTAACATCACACAACGAATATGTAGACTCAAATGTTTGCACTAAACTCGTTATTGCCTGTCTACTAGGGCGAGAATTACGACCGAAAATTGGAGTTAACGCTCTTAAAGTTGCAGTCATCGACTCCGAATTTCGGTAGAAAAATTTTATAATTTGCAGACGTTGCTCGTTCGTGAAAATGTTGAGTTTACTGACTAAATTGACAGTGACAGTTTGATGATTAGTGAAAGAGTGCGTTCACAAATTAAATTCAAAGTTGTCAAGTCCCTATTGGAAAACCCTTTATGTTCTTTCATTGCAGATCTATTTGTGTACCGAACCAACTACGATTTGTAATACACTGTGTGCGCTAGAGCAAGGTAAAGAAGTGGATGTGATTACCACTGACTATAGCAAGGACTTTGATAAAATCGCACATAAGTTAATTCTTTTCAAACTCAATGCACTTGGTTTTCAATCTAGGATGAATTTTTTGTTCAAATCCTACTTGGAAGAACGCTTAATTTTTTTTTTTACTTAATTTTCATTTTAATGATGATTAATGATGTTGTAAATATTATAAAGAACTCATAAACCACCTCGATCAAAAAGTACCACCGTGTGGCGCTCCCATTGTTTCGATTTGAGTTTTGTTTTTGTTTGTTAAGTTGGTAAATCTGTTGTTGACATTCCTTCTAAATCTTAGCTTCATAGCTTGACATTTGCAAAAGTTACGTAGCCAAGAGTACATCTATATCTATGTGTGTTGGTGTTTTTTTACAATTTTAGAAATGAATTTAAATTTGCAACTGTTTGCGCCAACACTTCAGTTTATTTACATTAATATAAAACATAAAATTTTTGAATTTCCCGCCTTAAATAAATATTGATTTGAATTTTTCATTATGTATAACTTGAACGTTAATCCATACAGTAAACTTTCCAGAAGAACAAACTCACCACACCCAATTTTCTTCCTTTCCTCATTAATACAATTTGAGAATTGAATCATTACATTGTTAACTTCAAATGCGAATCGTTCGTTATGGTTTAAAACAGAATAAAGTAATAAAATAAAATTTTTATAACGTTTAACAAAGTACAAGCGGCTTGTCTTTTAATTTAAAAAATTCATTTGGAATTTTTACAGCAACAACGAACTTGTAATAAATTTTGCGTAAAAAACGGATTTAATGGTACGCAAACGTTGGAAATGTTGGAAAAGTGTTTCGGCAACGATTCTCTAAAGAAAACGGTCCTTTAGCAGTGGCACGAGCGGTTCGAAAGTGGTCGTGAGTCAATCGAAGATGATGAACGCAGTGGTAGACCATCGACATCGAAAACCGACGAAAACATTGATGGAATAAAAGAAATGTTGATCAATTACCGCAAATTAACCATCAGAGAGATAGCGGAGGACTTGAACATTGCCTATGGATCCGTCCAAGACATTTTGGTTAATGATTTGGGTTTCCGTCGTGTAGCAGCAAAGTACCAAAAAACCTCAATTTCATGCAAAAAAGAGACCGTATTGACGTCGCAAAAGAGATGATTTGCGAGGCTGAATCCGATCCCACATTCATCAAAAGTATCATTACTGCAGACGAGACGTGGGTTTGAGTACGACACGCAATCCAGACATCAGGCAAGTGAATGGCGTTCACCAAATGAGCCGAGACCAAAAAAAACACGTCGTTTTCAGTCAAAAAAGAAGGCAATGCTCACGGTTTTCATGGATTACAACGGTGTTGTGCATCATTAATTTTTTCCAGAAGGTCAGGCAGTTAACAAAGAGTATTATATAGGCGTTATGAGACGTTTCACGCAAATTCGCCGAAAGAGACCAAAATTGTGGGCAGAAAACTCGTGGATTTTGCACCATGATAACGCACCGTCGCACAGTATCATCAGTATTCGTAAGTTTTTGACAAAAAATGCAACAACTACCATCCAGCAGACACCGAATTCACCTGATTGGACTCCCTGTGACTTCTTTCTGTTCAATCGAGTTAAAAAAACCACTACGGGGAACGCGTTTTAGCAGCCGAGAGGAAGTAATGGAAAAATCGCATGAAGCATTGATGGACATACAGAAAACCGAATACAAAAAATGCTTCGTGGATTGGTCCACGCGCTGGCATAAGTGTGTTGCATGCGATGGGGATTACTTTGAAGGGGACAATATAGTTTTAGATGAATAAACTTGTATTTTTAATTTTCTGAATAAACTAATAAACGGGAACTTTTTGATCAAGGTGATATATCGATCCATATTGATGATAAAAAAATCTATAAACAAATTTAAAATTTTTCTGATTCTAAACCTCTACCAGACGATCTCAGTAGGTTCTCAACTTGGTGTCACAAAAATTTCCTTGAGCTCAACATAAAGAAATGTCCAGCGATTTCATACTCATGGAATCGTTGTGACCGATGTGGACTATCGCGAATATGCTGGTCTGGTATGGGACCCTCCCATGTGCTGTTCTCTACATTCTTCAAATTGACTCAAATTGATCGGTCTTCTACGAGTATCTCCGGAAAAACGTCGCGAATCCACCAACATTAGGCTTATATAACAACTCTTAGCCCGCATCAGCGACTGCACCTCACCGCTGGATCGGTTTTTTTTTTAATATCAACCCACACAATTTAAGAGCTGTTCCTCTTTTTCGTCCAAATAACCAACGAACGGCATATGGTTTTAACGAACCATTGTCTCCTATGCTACGTGAAGCTAATAGGGCTCCCCATGCTTTCGATTTCCATTGCAGCAGAAATAGCCTCAAAAACACCCTCAGTTATCACCTATCTCGACCATGATCTTCCCTGTCATTTTGTTTTAGTTTTAGTTATAAGAGCAGTTTTTACTGAAGTAAATAAAGTCGTGTTAATGGGCTTTCGTCGAAAGGGTAATTATGTGTATTTTAAAGGTTTCGAGGTAAATGTTGCCCTAAAATTGATAAGCCAAAAGTTATTGAAGTTGAAAAGGGATTTTTTTAACTTAAGATTTAAATGTATCATAAACTACTCAAAACAAAATAGGGCCCACCAAAGATTTATTTCGATTTTTGTCTGGGAACGCTTCCACGAAACCGGAAGTGTAGCAAGGAGACCTGGATCGGGAAGAATCAGAGTCACAACTGCGCAAGAAGACCGGTACGTAATAATGATTGCACGTCGGGTGTGTACCGTAACCGCCCGGACGTTACAACTGCGGCAATCTACTGCCGTTCAAGTAAGTGATTAAACCGTACGTAATCGACTCCATGAAGATGGTCAACGGTCCAGAGTGCGCGCCATTCGACCGAAACTGACAAGGGCAAATTGGGCAACGCGCTTAAGTTACGCCTGTGAGCATTCGGATTGGACTATGAACAACTGGATACCTGTACCCTTTACAGGCGAATGTAAGGTCAAGTTTTTTAGTGAAGATAAACGAGTACGCGTGTGGAGAAGACAAGGTGAACGTTTTACCGACCATGCATTCACGAAACTGACCGTTTTGGGGGCGCAAAAGAGAGCCTAAAAACTTAGTGGCCCTATTTTGTTTTGAGTAGTTTATATCTTATTACCCCCACTTTTTTCAACTTTGAAACGTGTGCCTAGTATTTACAATAAAATGTTTATCCCCTAAGCACTCGGTTTTTTTCTCTCTGTTCCTGACTCGCATAGAGGTAAGATGTGATCTCTAATAAAAAATATGGTTCACCACTAAACACTCGTTTTTTTTCTTACTCCTACTTCTTTCTTCCTTTGATTTTCCTCCCGTAAACTTAATTATCCAATTGCGATCGGCAATTGGCGTCCCCCGAATTACGACGAAGAAACCAGCGTATTTCCTCCGAAACCAACAACTGTCAAGCTACCCTACAATCCCCCTAACCACTCAGATTCATATGTTGGGTTTTGAATGTTCGTCAGGTGTTTTATGACACATAACCCTCTACCCATTAACTTATATTCTTACCTCGACATGGTCTTCGTCAGTATCTCTGACCGAAGGTAGGGTACCCAAACCCTGCCCCTGCGGAAAACTGATACAAGACTGGAAGACGACTATTAACGGCTCAACAATCGGCATCAAGTCCAAATTAAAGAAAAATAAATCTGATTTGCATTTATGCCGCTATGGAGGATAAGGATGCCAGCATCAGATAAATTATATGACTGAACTAATGCTCAGTGCCCCAGCTATGATACCAAAATTGGATCTTAACTCAAGGCTGGGTAAGGAAGCAGTTTTTAATAGGGTCATCGAAAAGCACATAGCACGTCCGAAAATGGATTCAGGTTTTAAGAATTTATAAGGGTGAGTATTTTTCTAGTAGCTTAACATCCATAAAGGACTTGGCTATCGCTTGATCAACTAATCATGATCATATTGCGATCGACGCCAGACACTCCTCCAGCATTCCGGATGTCCGAACTTCCAAAGAAGCCTTGTTATAGCCAGGATACGGATGCGGATATCACAGGCACAAAGGAGTCGAGTAAGACCACCAAATTTCGAAGTTGAAAAGCTGCAAGGAATAGCATTGGAAGATTCTATCAGAGAATAAAACGAATATGCCAGTTCCACAAAATTAAAATTAAAGCCTGCAAAGATGAACACGGACAACAAGTACGAGTAGGAGGATCACAGTCGGTGCTGAGAACATATAAAGGAAAACCAAAGCCAAAATCACAGTTGCTAGCATAGACTGGATGTCTACTGAACTATTTAAAACAGCTGAAGATAACCTGGTTGGGAGCATCTGTACGATATTGTCACAAGAAAGCATGCTTTAAACTCCCTCCGCCCTAGTAGGATAAGAGTTTCTCATCGTATACGGCGTTTATCCCACTCTCTCAACCTGGAAAACGTCCTGGCAGTTGATGCTGACCTCTCAAGATATCTTCTCTGCTATTCTTACCTCTCTTATTCACCGTTGCTCTGGTGAAAACCGAAAAAATACAAATTATAGGCTTGAAAAGAAAATGACTAGCATTAGGGGTTAAATAGATTTTTTTTCGCACATAAAGAGTAACGAAGGCGAAGTTTTAAGCTTAAAAAATAAAAAATGATTCAGATTTGACATTGCATAATTCTTGTCAAGTCGCTTGTTACTACATAAGCATACAGGGTGTCCCCTATGCTTTCGTAAGAAAAAAAATTGTAAAACGTTATGTTAAGAAGACATTTTCTAGAGAAAAGTGACCTAAAAGTCAAAAATTAGCGTGAGCAATGAAAATGGAACAAGCTTAGAAATTGGATATCTAAAGACTTAAACAAGATATCAACTTTATTTAAACGCCGCCACAAAGGCTATTATTTCTTCTAAAAATGAAGTTTCTACCTTTAGTACTAACAGAGCAATTTCCGTTAACATAGGTCAGAGTACACCAAAGTAAACCTTTTCTTAAATCCTCGATAAATGCTGTCAACACTGGAGATGGACCCTTACTGTAAAAGGTTTTTTTCATAGAATATACCCAGGAATCATTTCCCAAATTATCGTTGTCTCATTAGGGGACACACTGTATATTCCAATGATGACATATTCAATAGGAGGCAATTTGTAAAGCCTATGCATCTTCTATCTACTGACCACATGTAAATATTACTTACCTTGTTTATAAGGAATATTCTAACAGCTGACCTTCTAATGACGTAACTTGTTTTACTTGCATTCTTCCATCATTTCAAGGGATTTGCTTGCGTACATATGAGATAGGTACAGCTAAGTTTCCCAAAAACCAACACTGGAATGTAGTTTTGAATAGTTGACTTCAAATACTCATCAGGTCGAAGCGTAACAAAATAATATTCCTGGGCAGTGGAAATAACAGAAGCACCATGCTTTTTCATCTTTCCCATCTTATTTTACAGCTGATGACGACAAAGAAATACGCGGGTTTGTTGTAGGATATGAGTTCGATTGATTGATTAAATCATGGAGAAATTTGATCCCAAAGTTTTGGCTAAATGCGAATAACGAATTTGAGAATGATGAGAATATTATTGCCACTACAATCAAACAAACCAGAATCAATAAGGCGAAAACCTTAGTAAGTAGCCTACGATTGGATGCATGTATTTATCGAAAACAAACTGATTGCACGATGCTGTTATATTTTTATTTTTTTAAAGCGCGGGCATACCGAGACTTTTTCACCACGTTCGTCAACTATGTTTTTCTAGCTTTTGATGCATTGGCAAGCTGTCAGCAGAGATGTTGGTACAATAATGGCTCTTTTCTTTGGTCATTGTATCTGTTAACCGCAAAATTGATAACATTAAATATTATTTCACTTATTAACTGTGACCGATATAACAGAGTATATAAGAGTTTATCCCGAACGTTGTTACCTACAACGACCTTTTCCACTGATTTTATTAATATTTTCTGCCACCTAATTGGCCAACTTACATGGTGCTCTTGTGCTCCAATAAATCTGTGGCTAATAGGCATCTAACCAAAAGTTAGCTTCAAAAACCTGCAAAGACATCGAAAAAATACTGATTTAATAGAATTTGCAAATCACTTTGGTTGTCACAGTATTACAACTACTACATGCGCTAGTTTTTATTTCGCATCAATAATCTAGACCATATCGGAAAGGATTACTGAAAAAGAAAATCTGCAAAGCAAATATATTTACTTTACAAATTTTAGAGGATACTGTGCCAACAATATGGTTTGAAAAACTTCCATTAACTGTACAAAATTGTATATTTGCTTTATTTTTTAATATTATTATCTCATTTCTTATAGTTTTCGTTTAACTTGTTTATGATCACATAATTTTGTCGTTTGGTTTTTGTTCTTAAATATTTAACATTTACATATTATCATCAATCAAAACAAATGTGGTTTTTTGTTTTTTTAATATTTACATTTACACGTACATACTCCAGATTAAGTACTAGTAAAATATACAATTCCAGCTTCCTGAATACGCACCTTTTTTTCTGTATCTTTGTCTACCCCTATATAGACCATGTACATCTCTGACTTTACTTATAATAACAACTATAATCAGGCACTTGATTGTCTTATCTTTTATCTACGATAATTTTTTTTTATGTAAAAAAATAAACTGAAATGTTTATTTTAATAGAATGACAGAGTTATTTGTCGGTTTGTAGGTAGGTCGGGTTCGTTTTTGAGTGGATGGGTGTAGCCTGAGTACTGCTACCGGTGGCGGTTTTATCTATCAATCACGCTTCTCGACATGCATTCGAGTAAACAACGGCATCATGTAAAGTGGGAAATATTTCGAAAGGACCCTCACCTAGAGCCATACTGTGTACAATTGTACTGTAGACACGATCAGATGGGCTGGCAATAAATAATCTCGCACTGAGAAGAGCAATTTCTTTTTTAATTTCGCTGAGTGTCCGACAACCAGCGATATCAATGTGGCCAAGTGAAGAAAAGTCCAGAATGAGTACACGGAATGAATTTGATTGCATTGTGTCACCATTGGCGATATTAATCAAGGACGCTCGTAGTAGTTTTTGTGCGTCAACGTTTATAGCTTCGTACATAGCTTTCTTGTAGAAGTTCCTTGTTGCGAAGTTTAATGATCCTGAGTACCGGAATATTTTTGTTTCTGGAACTTCCACAGCACTGTAATGATGGCCAATATCAACATATATACCTTCACTGCCAGCGATTGTTCCAAGAAGAGCGCTGTATGGTTTCAGACCTTTAATGTAAAGAGTCAAGAAGGACAAGCAGATACCGACGAGTAACCTGAAAGTAGATTAACAAAATTATTTTGATACCGTATGTAATGGTAAATAATATTTATCTTAAGCAAAAGGCAACTAAGTATATTGGAGTGACAATAAATAATTTTTCAGTTGTAAGATATAATTTAAATGTCAAATCTCTGAGCAAGCTGCGTATATACAATATTTTGTAAAGTCTTAATCTATGAGAAAATAAACATAAATAAATCAATCAGAAAGACATAGTAACGAATTGTATAAATTAAAACATATGTACTATGATTACTTATAAATAAAAAACGGATAATGCCTTAATAAAAAGAAAAACAACTAGAAACAGGTGCTTCCAGTGACTCGCTTACCACAATCATTATCACCTTTAGGGAACGGCTAGTTGAATATTGCTCACTGTACCTATGCCATTCGCAAAGGGCCCAAACAAAACCAAATCCATTTTAGAGTCTGACAAAGGAATAAATTTCCTGGTCGTGGATGAAGTTAAAGTTCTTTTAAAATTAGCAAACTAAGCCAAACGACAGACAGACAGCGAAAACTGTCCAAAAATATATCCCGAGAGCAGTATGCCTATGGACACGTTGTACCAATTAGCAAATCACTGGCTATTAAGGATTCACTAACCCTTGACTTGGACACATGTAGACAACGAGGTACTGATCGAACCGTAGCGAGGAAGAAAATATCGTTGTTTTTATCGTTGGCAACGAGGGAGTTCCTGCTCCCAATTTAATTGAAGGCACGCTTAACGGCATTGAGAAATGACCAACAAATTCAGGCCTTACAGTTACCGGCGGAAGAAAAGAAGACTTGAAAATTTTTAAATGTCCTTCTAGGGAAAAAATGAAATTTTAAATAATTTTTGGATGAAGGCATGTGGTTTTAAAAATGAAGGCAAATACTTTGTTTGTATAGATCATTTTTGTCCCGAGTTTGGAGGAAAAAAATATCTTAAGGCAGATGGTGTTCCTTCCTTATATTTAAATTCTGATTTGGATTCAAACTTGAATTTAGAAGATCTGAAGTCTCCTTTAACTAATCGAAGAAGAACGTCGAGCAGTTGCAGCATTTCGTGTGCAAGGTGCGATCAGTTATTGGAAAGATGTGCAAAAGAGGAGAAAAAAAAATATTGTCAAGTTACAAACTTAAATTAAGAAATTTAAAAATAAAACATTATAAAAAAAACTGCCATAAAAATTTTTAATAAAAATAAAATATCTACGACGTCTCAAATCGAAAGACTCAATATTTCAGACCATTCAAAAACATTTTGTAAAATGCTTCTGAAAGAATCAAAGACTACAAAATACAACAGCCACGAAAAAGAACTTTCCCAAAATATTTATTATAGATCACAAAGTGTCTATAAATTTTGGAAAGATAGACTTGGCTTTAAATTTCCTCACATTTCCTTTTTCTGTAGAAGGGCACCTGTAAAAGGATTACAACCAGGATATGAAAACAATGCTCATATATATCTCATATGCTCATATGCATATCTTAAGTCAAAGTTCGCTTTATTAAACCAGTGAGAACGTTGTTTTGTCCTGATATTTGATGAAATTAGGATTCGTAAAAACCTCACATATAATATAAAAAATGATTTAATAGATGGTTTCGAAGACCTTGGTGTAGAAAGAAGCTAATGAAATAAAGGGTTTTCCAATAGGGACTTGACAACTTTGAATTTAATTAGTGAACGCACTCATTCACTAATCATCAAACTGTCTCTGTCAATTTATTCCGTAAACTCAACATTTTCATCATGGTAAAGTACACGAACGAGCAACGGTGACTGCAACTTTAATAGGGTTAACTCCAATTTTCGGTCGTAATTCTCGCCCTAGTAGACAGGCAATAACAAGTTTAATGCAAGAATTTGAGTCTACATATTCGTTGTGTGATTTTGCTGTGTCAGTGAGACAACGGGTTGGTCGACGTGTCGAAAATATCGCTGCCGTTCAGGCGTCCGTAGCAAAGGATCCAAATCAATCAATTCCACGGCGTTCCCAAAAATTGGGCATCGCTCAGACCACATTATGGCGTATTTTGCGTAAGGATCTTGGTTTACACCCATACAAGATCCAGCTGACTAAAGAATTGAAGTTTATAGACCATTTGACGTACGTTCTCCGATTGGGTTCTGGAGAAGACGCGCCAAGATGATGAATTTCATCGCAAAATCATCTTCAGTGACGAAGCTCATTTTTGACTCAATGTCAATAAGCAAAATATGCGTTATTGGTCGAGTGAAAATCTACATGTGCTTCATGATTCACCACTTCATCCACAAAAAATAACTGTTTGGTGCAGTTTGCATGCCGGCGGCGTTATTGGGCCATATTTTTTCGTCGACGATAACGATCGTCACGTTACTGTGAATGGTCAGCGTTATCGCGCCATGATCACCGATTATTTTTGGCCCGAATTGGAAGATATGGACTTAGACGACAAGTGGTTTCAACAGGATGATGCCACAAGCCACACAGCACACGCTATAATCGAATTATTGAAGAGTAAGTATGGTGAGCGTGTTATCTCAAGAAATGGGCCAGTCGATTGGCCGCCTCGTTCGTGCGATTTAACGCCGCTTGACTTTTCTGACTTTTGATTTTTTTGTGGGGCTACGTTAAGTCATTGGTTTATGCCAACACGCGTTGAACATAAAAATTGCGTCCATATGAACGAAGTCGAGTTCCATTCATAAATGTTTTGATTGTACTTCAAACCGATAATAAAGTTTTTGAAATATCTCAAATGGTTTGCGTTTTATTTAAAAAAAAAAAGTTGTCAAGTCCTTATTGGAAAACCCTATATGTGTTTTCATGCTGTTTTGTTTGATAATTGGAAAAATGTTTTAAACTTTTTTGTGTCAGGAATCGGTGTAAATGGGGGTAACCTAAGCGAAATTATAAAAAACAATTTGAAAATCTGTCAAGAACTTGGTCTAAAGGTATGTGCTATTGTTTGCGACCAAGGGGCCAATAATAGAAAAGCTTATAAAATGTGGTTTGTTTCTGAAGAAAACCCATTTATAATTTTTAATGATGAAAAAATATTTTGTTTTTATGATTTCCCCTATTTGTTAAAATCACTTCGTTCTATTGAAATCAGATCTACAAACTCCAGATCGTAAAGTGTCTTTTGATGTTATCAGAGAAATATACAATTTGGACGTTGACAACGTAGCTAAGACATATTTAAAATTTAGAAGTTGCCAAATAGCACCAAATACTTTCGGAAAAATGTATGTTCACCTTGCAACGCAAATATTTTTAACTTATTGCTTAAAAGAAAGCTCTAATAAAGCTGCAGCAACGAAAGAGTTCGTACTTAAAGTCAACAATGTATTTGATTGCATGGATAGTGGTTTACATTATGACAAGAATGTTTTAAGGCGTGGAGTTCAGCTAGAGAATCCCGCTTATAATGAGTTGAAACAATTTTTGTCATACTTAAAAGATATACAAAAATCAGTTAACCTTCCAAGAATCTCTTGTGTAAAAGGAATGGAACAAACTATAAACGGGGTCTTATTACTTTGTCATAATATAAGCAATTGCCTATATGAGAACGTGGATTATTTACTAGCACAAAAAATTAATCAAGACGTATTAGAAAATTTATTTTCTATTATTCGCATCAAAGGTGGTTACAACAAAAATCCGTCTGTTTACGAATTTAATGTTTTGATGTCGAAAATTCTCTCGTCAAATCTTATTAATTTTTCTCCTTTCAGTAACTGTGATAATGATGATGTAGAATTTTTAAACGTAGACTTATCCCCAATTCAAACTAATATTCCAAAAACTTCTTCATTGCTTAAGGGTCGTAAGAAAATCGTATGCGATGAAACTCTGTACGGAAAAGTCATTTGTGATATGGAAATCGAAACTAAAATCACATTATAAACAATATCAATGCGATATTTTACTGGATATCTTGCTTTTAAAATGCCTTTAAATTGTTCCAAACTATTTTTAAAAACTGATGAAAAGAATAACATGTCCTTCGGAATTTTTCTTTGTAAAAAATTATTCTCAAAGAAGTGATTTTGAAAGTCTTAAGGCTAATTTTTTAACGTTTGTAAAATTCACTTCAAAGTATTTAATAGAATTTTCAGAGATTTATTTCCACAAAAAAGAAATATAAGAGAGACAATAGCCTTGGAATACATAAGGATAACAAATACTAAAGATCCGAAATGGTTTGATGAAAAAAGTCCTTGCTATGAGCATCGCAAGGACCTTCTATACTTTGCTCTCCTCGTTCTAATACGGAAGCATTGTTCGTAGAAGGTAGAAAAAAATATAGCATCCAAAAAATATAGCATTAAAGAGAGCGCATTCTGCTTTGACCGAACAGAACTGCTTTGACAGAACACGCAACTTGATAATACAAAACAATTAAGAGTAACATCATGTCTGAGTACAATTCATTCTAGTTCGAACGAACTGGGACGTACGGGTACGTCCCATTGAATGGAAAAATGGTTAGATTTTTTCCTTCGGCGTGCAATATCTATGTAACCTATAGCATCTGTGATAGCACCATTAAGAGAATCAGTTAAGGGTACCAAACACTTTGGATCGGCGGTCATAAAAAGCTTTTCACACGAGAAATCCTGAGAGTCCCATCCGAATTTTCATGGGTGTATGCTGCTGTCATCAGACCATTTCTTACATACATACACTAGCCTCTAGTATGTTAGCAAGCAGCCAATAAAATTTTAAATCTCAAGAATATTAATAAGGTGAAGTATAATAGTACAACTTTCAACCTGATACCCATGGACATATTAAAACCAAAATCTGCAGTGTAACTTTTAACTTAATCAATCACCAGACTGAATAACGCGTGAATTCTGCGACTGAATTACTTACTGAACACAACAACATTAACGGATTTAATAGATGAGTGAATATGAGGATCAAGAAGTTACTTTCTCTGTCACTATCCTAAATTATCCTATAAAATCAAGAATTCTGAGAAAATTTTCCATTAGCTGCATGGAAGACAGAACTGGAATACACAGTAAAAAAAAAAACTGTTAGGGATTAAGATAGTTTGACAAATTTGTTTCGATGGCGAATTCTAAACTGCACACAAAGGAGCACGAGTATATCACACTTGATCTAAGTGTGACCACAGACATTTCGTCTCCTGATCGGCTCCTTAAACTTAATCTATTTGATGAAAAATTCTTCCAAAATATTCATTCAATCAGAGTGAACAGCATATTTTATGGGAGATAAAGTTGGCTAGGCACAAAAAAACAAAAAAAAGTGATTCAGCGCCGGAGGGTCGACACGGATCCCATACCTTCTCAAATGCGAAAGAAAATAATAATGCTTTTATTGATTGCTCTAGCAATCGAATAAACGAATATGAAAACTGCGATGATAACGTCGCACATTAAATGAGCGAAGAGTGTTAAACTGGACCCAGGACTCGCAGTCTGACGCAATGCAAAACAAATATTATCATACTTTGGTTTAGGAATTACTCTACTCACATATGTAAGTTCTGAAATAATAAAAAGAATAAATAGGGACGCATATTACAGCTTCTAAAAAAGATTGAAAATATTTCTGTCTGTCATGCAGCATCTTCAAAGCACTCTATGGCGAATCAAACTAGCAATTCAAGCGTATTTGTTATGGAAAGAATATAGGATTTGAACAGCAACGTATAACTATTATAAACACCACCACATCCTCAGCATAATTTTGGAAATCTATTAAATATAAAAATGGAGATATGAACAGAATCTCCAAGTAGCTTAAAACAACACAACTAAGAAGTCATTTTATGAATCTACTCAATTCACCACAGATCTCACCACCATTCCACTATGCAGCCCCACTGATTGCCGACGAATTCCTGGATAGTCCGTTTTCAGTAAACGAAATTAAAGAAGTCATTGATACCGCTAAAACGAGAAAAACCGGAGATGACAGAATTCTATAGGAATTCTATAAAAGTTGCAGCTATGAATTCAAATCCAGAAAGTTTCAAAAAGGGCAATTGTCTATCCGCTTCACAAAAAGGGTGACTATGACGATCCTACAAACTACCGAGGAATATCTTTTTTTGAGCATCTCTGCCTACTTGTTTGCTGCTCTTATATACAGGGTGTCCCCTAATTTGTCAACGATAATTTGGGAAATGATTCCTGCGTGTATTCTATGAAAAAAATCGTTCTACAGTAAGGGTATATTTCTCTCATACGGTTTCTCCAGATTAATCTCCACCTTACTCCACCTTACTCAAAAAAGGCTTCGGCCGCACTCATTCTGCGTCTTTCCAAAAACGCAGAAGACATAATCCTAATCCAGGAACCATGGATTGCAGAAGGCGTGGTTCGTGGAGTTAGGACACCAACATACGCTCCGCTCTATACAAGAGACAAAGGTAAGATTAGAACTTGTATATTAGTGAAACGTAGCCTTAATGTATTTCTACTTCCCAACCTCAGTGACCCCGACCTAACCGTTGCCAGATTAGAGACTGCCAAAGGCTCTTACTGGCTGGCATCGGCTTACCTTGGCCACGACCAAGTGGGCCCTCTCCCTGGTAATAACCTAGAAAGGCTGGTACTGGAAGCGGGAAGTCAAAAAAACTGGCCTCATAATCGGATGCGACGCTAACGCACATCATACGGTATGGGGCAGTACCGACATCAATGATAGAGGTGAGTCACTTTTAGACTATATTTTAAGTACTAACCTCTTAATTTGCAATATTGGCAATGAGCCCACTTTTATAACTAGAAACCGACAAGAAGTGTTAGATATTGCTCTTGTCTCCGACAGCATCAAACAAACTGGATGGTATCGTCTGAACACTCCTTTTCAGACCATAGATACATCCAATTCAGTCTGAGTGATGCTCCCCCCCCGCCAACCAGCTTTCCGGAGCTACCGGAAAACTGATTGGACAAAATACAGAGGAATACTGTCGAAAACGATATCCTCTAAACTATCAAGTCACCCGCGTGACACCAATGAGCTCGACATGAAAGTCAGGAAATTTACTCTGACTCTCAATAAGGCTATGTCCGCTTCCTGCTCTCTTATTCAACCAAGAGGCAAGAAAAAGCCACATTGGTGGACATCGGCACTGGGACTGCTCAGAAACGCCTGCAGAAAACTTTTCAACGCAGCAAAAAGCACAAGAAAAGTGACCGACTGGGACTCATATAAAAAATCCCTCAAATTATACAAAAAAGAACTGAGGAAGGCAAAGCGACAATCCTGGAGGTCATTCTGCGACAAAATTACAGAAACCTCTGAGTCATCGCGGCTAAGAAAAATCCTCTCCACAAATCCTATGATGCCCAGCTGTTTGAAAAAAAACCGATGGCTCTTGGACAACCTCAAGTGATGAGTCACTCAAATTGCTTCTGGACACCCACTTTCCAGGTAGCTCCCCACTCGCGGCCAATAGCAGCCCAAACAGGCCTACTGCAACCGTGACCAAAATTCATGGTCTGATTACGAGAGACAAACTGCTTTGGGCGCTGCAAAGCTTCAAACCATACAAGTCTGCTGGTCCGGACGGTATTATACCTGCCGAGCTACAGAGGTCCTCAGATATTATTCTACCAGTGTTGGAAAATATTATGAGGAGCTGTGTAGAACTTATCCACATTCCACTGTTATGGAGAGAAGTTAATGTAGTATTCATTCCCAAAGCTGGAAAATGTTCTCATGTAGTCCCAAAGGACCTCAGACCTATAAGTCTATCATCATTCCTTCTGAAAACTTTAGAACGACTGATTGATATCCATATTCGAGCTAAAGTTGATCCAAGACTTCTGTCTACGGCTCAGCATGCCTACTGTAAAGGAAAGTCGGTGGAAACGGCTTTGCACTCTCTGACTAGCCATATCGAAGGATCCCTACAATATAAGGAGTACACAATGGTTGCTTTCCTAGACATAGAGGGCGCCTTTAACAACGTCAACACATCCGCAATCACGACTGCGCTGTCAACTCTGCAGGTAGACGGCTCACTTGGGGAGCTGATTAGTTTAATGCTAAAAAGCAGGATAATCAACTCCAAACTGGGTGAGACTTCTGCTAAAAGATATGTCAGTAGGGGTACGCCGCAAGGCGGTGTCCTCTCTCCCCTTCTCTGGAACTTAGTAGTTAACAAACTACTGATATACCTGGAAGCGGGTGGTAGCAGAGTGATTGCCTATGCGGATGACGTTGCCATAGCCGTCTCAGGAAAATATCTAAATACCATTAAAGAACTGCTCCAAGTAAATCTCAACAGATTAACCCGCTGGGCAGATCGCTGTGGATTGGGAATAAACCCCCATAAAACTGATCTTGTCTTCTTTTCTAGGAAATAAAATAAAATTCCAATCATAGACCTTCCTTCAATAAACGGTACCCGTTTAGTTTTCTCCGATACAGCAAAATATCTGGGTCTCATTTTTGATAGGAAACTAAACTGGAAACCTAACATTCAAGAAAGAGTCAATAAAGCTACAATAGCTTTATTGTCTTGCAAAAAAGCCATTGGGAACAAATGGGGCCTTCAACCTCGCATAACCCACTGGCTATACATCTCGGTCATAAGACCGATACTTACTTACGGGGTGGTTGTCTGGTGGACGGCCATGGAGAATGCAGTCAACCGCATTAAACTAAGCAGAGTTCAAAGAACAGCATGTCTATGCACAAGCGGAGCCTTGCGGTCTATCCCCTCTGAGGCATTAGATATTCTGCTTCACTTGACACCCCTCGACATTTTTAGCAAGCAAGTAGCTACGACTGCAGCTATTCGCCTTAAAGCGATTAGACAGTGGACAAATAATTCATCTGGCTACGCCAATATTCTTAATACATTAGGAATCCTCACAGAGAACACCGATTACACCATACCTGAACTTTGGTTTGACAAAAACTTCCATGTAAGCTTCCCCTCTAGATCAATCTGGGAGGAGGATGCTTTCATGGAGGACAAGTCAATCCATCTCTACACAGATGGATCTAAAACCGATAGCGGAGTTGGTGGCGGTGTTTTCTCAGATAAGCTAAATCTAAGCCTCTCTTTCCGGCTTCCAAATCACTGTAGCGTGTTCCAGGCGGAAATTTTGGCGATTAAAGAAGCTCTGTCCTGGCTGAAGAAGAACGTGATATCTGCAAAGGATATCCGCATATTTTCGGATAGTCAGGCCGCCATCAAGTCCCTGGACTCGGTCTCATTATATTCTAAAACATCTCTCATGGAGATGGTAGAGCAGTTCAACATTCACCTTTGTTGGGTGCCGGGCCACAGAGACATTCCAGGGAACTGCAAAGCCGATGAACTCGCCAAAATTGGAACCACTCTACCTATCCTACCGGACGAAGGTAGTATAGGCAAACTTGCAAACTAACACTAAAGCTAGATGCCAATAAAAGAACGGACCTTAGGTGGACTGCTGGACAAACATGTCTAGCGACCAAATAGATCTGGCCAAGGCTGGATCTGAGTCGATCTAAGTGTCTGATCCTTTTAGATAGGAAACATCTCAGCGCCATAATAGGTGTCATTACCGGACACTGCCTCATAGGCAAGCACGCAAGAAGGCTTGGCGCTTTTACTAACGATTTCTGTAGAAGCTGCATGGACGAGGAAGAGGAGGAGACAATCCCCCACCTACTCTGCACATGCCCAGCTCTCTCTCAGAGAAGGAAGCTTCATCTAGGAGCTTTCTTCTACAACGACCTAAACGATCTAGAAAAAATAGACGTTAACAGTCTCCTACGCTTTATTATAAGCTCAAACTGGTTCCAGTAGTAAGAAGATTATAATCCACGTGGCATCACAATGGGCCAATAGGCCTAAGTGGGTTGGTATTTCCAACAGCCACTCTTACCTAACCAATATCTCCAATATTGACAACATTTATCGAGGATTTAAGAAAAGCCTTACAGATGTTAACCCTGACAGATGTTAACGGAAATTTCTCTGCCAGTACTAATGGCAGAAACTTCGTGTAGGACTTTATTTTTAGAACAAATACTAGCCTTTGTAACGGCGTTTAAATAAAGCTGATATCTTCCATTTTCTAAGGCTCTTCCACTTTTAATTGATCATGCTAATTTTTGACTTTGAGGTCACTTTTCTCCAGAAAATGCCTTATGAACATAACGTTTTAATATTTTTTTTCTTATGAAAGTAACAATAACAAAAATAAATCTTTATCAAGTTTGCACAAAACCCCATAGATTTTATGATAGTTGGGAAAACATGCAACATGCAAAAAATAAATTTATGATTTTTTACCATCGTTGCTAACAACAGTTGACAATACTCGTAAGAGTGGTTTTCCAAGAATTACTAATTTTCCAATATTTTTTTAAAATTGCATAGCTATTAAAGAGTTTTGAAGCGTGCTGTTTCATTTAGCTACCTGTCAAAACCCTCATTTCCTTACCTTGTTCCTTAAAAGTTCTCAGAAAGAGTTAGGTTTCGGGGGTATGAAGGCGTATTTGGAAAAGTTACCTAGCAAAAATTGTATAAAAGGTTAGGAAAAAAATAATTCATCAGATTAATTTTTTACGCTAAGGTTACAGTTACTTAGAAACGCTAAATGTCTGCATTTACAAACCAAGAATACGCAGACATTATTTAAAATACGTTTATGGGCTTGGAAGTTCAACTAGTGCGCGACAAAGATAGCATGAACTTTATCCTATCGGACGACTTTCTAGTAAAGGAGCATTTGGAAGTACGTATCGAAGGCTTCCAGAAACGCTATCAGTTTCAAATACACAAGTAAGCTCCACAAGTAAGAAGGATGAAAGAATACTGGAAGCTATTACAACTGATCCATCAATCAGCATCAGACGCTTAGCTTTGCAATTCAATGTTTCCAAATATAAGATTTCTAATGTGCGGCATGCAGAAAATCTTTATCCATACCACCATACACTTGTACAAGAACTGCTTCCCAATGATTTGGACAAGAGACTTGAGTTTTCTAACTGATTGCTGGAGCGGAGTTTGAATGACAAGAATCTCAATTTACAAGAGATGGGATCATAATCTTCATACCTGGGTTGCGGACAACCCATATACAAGGAGACATGAATCATTTCAATACAAATTCAGCGTCAATATGTGGGCAGGTGTGTTTGGAAACAAGTTAATCGGCCCTTTCAAACTGCCACCTAGGCTCAATTCTACAAACAATCTGGAGGTTTTGCGAAATGATTTACCAGAACTATTGTAGGGCATTCCACCAATTCAACATAGCTTCATCATATTTTCGACAGAATGGAGCTCCAGTCCACTATGGTTATGAGGTTAAAAAGTGGCTAGATAGGAAGAAATGGACCAGACCAGTTCAATTGCCTGCAAGATCTCCTGACCTTACCGTATTGGATTTTTTTGTAGGGAGAAGAATGAAAGAACTTGTTCATTCAACCGAAACTTTAAGTGAATTGGAAAAGCGTATTCTCGAAGAGTCATCAAAAATGAGGCAGCAGTTAGCATTAATAAACATTCGTAATAAAATCCAAGAACGGGCTCTAGCATGCATACAAAACCAAGAAGGGCACTTTGGGCATCTATTATATCTGTTTTAGTATACACATAAAATAAAAATTATCTAAAACCACACAAAATCATTTTTTATTCGAAGCCTTTGAAGCTAAAGCAAAAAACCCTTTATTATAAATTTTACCTGTTGCAGGTTTTTCCAAGTATAATAAAATCTGTGGGTTTTTCTGCAAAATTATTGATGATTTGTTTTTATTATTGTTACGTTCATAAGAAAAAAATAGTAAAACGGTATGCTAATTAGGCATTTTCTGGAGAAAAGGGACTTCAATGTCAAAAATTAGCACGGGCGATGAAAATGGAACAGGCTGAGAAATTGGATATCTAAAGACGCAAACAACATATCAACTTAATTTAAACGTTGCAAAGGCTAGTATCTCTTCTAAAAATAAAGCCCTACCTATTAGTACTAACAGAATAATTTCCGTTAACATGGGTCAGGGTACACCAAAGTAAGGCTTTTCTTAAATGCTGTCAACTGGACACTTTTAGGTTCAAATTAAAAAAGATTTGCAGGATATAGAAGAACTATTCTACAGTGGATCATGTATTTGCATTACTTAATATCGCGGAAATATATAAGCAGAAACATAAAAAACCTATAAGCCTTTTTCGTCAATTTCCGGGCAGTTGTCACAACCTTAGGACGTGAGGCTCTGTTCTGCAAACAAATTATGCAATATCGGTTTTTCTACGAAAATAACTAACATTCTAAAAGCACGTACGCAAATAATGTGGCGTATGTATGGGATGGAGAGTAGTTTCTGGAGAATTTCCAACAACAATGAGATTGAAGCCAGGATGCATCCTGAGTGCGTTCCTGTTCATTATGTTCATCAACGAAATATCAGACAATGTAAAAGGTGGAATCGAGCTATGTAGTAGTAATTCTTAGTAATTCGGTGGATGGTTTGCAACTTATGATGAAATGACTCAGTGTTTACTGTAAATGCTGTAACCTGAATAAGTCGAAGGTTATAGTATTCAGTGGTGACGGCGGCAGATATACTCAAAGCAAAAGTCGACGTATCAAGAAAAAAGAGTTAAAGTTGTCCGTGAGCCAAAAGGAGTGATGATAGACTACCAAAAGTTGTACTCAAGCATGTTATAAGAAATAAAGCGAGTTTCATTCAAGAATGGGAACATCTTGCGTCAAAATGTTTAGAATGTCTAAAAACAAAACTCAATATATTGTACAGTACACTGAAATGTAATCTATGTAGTAGAAAAATCGCGATTTCTTAACTGCACATATGTAAATTTAATATTTACAATCAGAGGAGAGCTACTGAATTTGAATTTAACCTATCTTGTGCAATCTTTGCAGCATGCAGTTCGAGAATATGACCAGTTTTCGGATAAGATTGTTTAATTCGCATGCTATAGGACCAGACGAAGCAATTCAAATTTTGAATGAAGATCGTGGGCGCGATATACTTTCCAACTACTGCGTAAATGCACTTCGTTAACCGAAATCAAGCAGTGTGGGCGCGGTAAGTACCTAGATGGAGGACCACATGGGAACTCGGTACACCGTGTGCTGTTGACTAGCGCCACATGGGCATAGTACCCCGGCGTGAAAATCCCGGACTTTACAAATTCATTTGTAAAGATCCCTCGAAATAATAATAATAATAATGCACTTCGTTATAGAAAATGTATAGTTGAAGAAGATTTTTAAGATTTAGAAAATATCTATGAATTGAATTTTCTTTTATAGAAGTCTGCTAGACGGACATCGTCCAAACCACAACAGACTTAAAATATATTTAAATAATGTAATGAACTAATTATGAAAATAAAAGTCATATAAACTAAAAAAAAAACTGCACTATATGTATATACACATTTATTTTCAATTGCCAAACGCGGGATGTAACAGTACGACCGGAGCCTATCAAATTTCCAGCAGATGCTTTTCTAATATATTCGTTGGCTTTCATTATCAATATCCCAATCGTATTTCTATTAAAAGTTTAAGTAAGTAGAGTAGCATATTAATTTGTTCTTATTAGTTTTATTAACTAATGTTTACAAAATACTGAGGTTTTTACACAATGTACTTAAAATCATGTTAGAAAAGATACCCCCCTTATAAACAATAAGCAGACGATAAGGAATAAAAGAAGTGCAACGTCCAAGAACACCCAAGCGCACGTAAAAGGCAAAAGAAAACTTGTAAGAGAATCAATAACCGAGATTAATTGAAGACAAGCAGCGATACCTGTTAACGGGTACAACAAAGTTTGCAATGGATGGAAAGAGTTCTTTAAGGCACTATCAAAGGAAGAATCCCTACCTAGTACCATCCGAGAGACTTTACGAAAGCCGAAATTACTGAAGCAGTAAGAAGAATGAACTGGTGGCGAGCAGTCGGCCCGGGTTAAAATCGGAAATCTTGGATTTACTAGTACAATACACCAAGACCTCGATTTGCGTCGTTGTGATTTCGATTAGCGTCGCTACAGAGTTGTATTAGAAGATTTTTTGTTTGATTATCATTCGTTAAGTTACACGCATAAAGGGGATTTCCCATTTTGTTCTTCTTCTTTTATTGAAGTATGTACCTACTCTACATATGCATTTCTCCCATGTACCTGTCTTGCTACTGCGCCGCTTGTGGGGTTTCCCATTTTATTCTGTTAGCTAATCACTGGTTGTCTTCAAACCGCTCATTTCGGCTGTTTGTTGTTCGACTCAGCAAAGATTATTTTGATCAAAGACAAAGAGCACAAATGAACGCGTATGAATTTTTGCGTGTGCCGACAAAGATAAAAAAACAGAGTGAAACTAAATCATTAAGCCAACTAAGCACAACTAATTCATAGATTCCTCATAAAGGAAATGCAATGCCATATGTTATTCAACGGCAACCCTTTTTTGTTTGCTTTACATGTGGAATTCCCATGTTCGATCATCTGACTCTTCCGAACAATGCATTCACTAATAATCAGCACTGTGCTGATTTTATTCAACGCTGAGTTTTTTTTGAGCGTATGAATATGAGTAAGTATTTTCGTGTATGAATAAATCAAGAAAAAAGTGCTTTTTGCAATTCTCTGGTACGAAACTAGTTTTTAAAAAGAAGTGCTGAGGTAAAGACGTAAAAATTGATAATTGAAAAAAACAATGATCAAAATGAGCAAAAAGAGAAAGAACATTAGTTTAGAGTTAAAATTGGATATATTAAAGCGTTATAAATTGGGAGAAAAAGCTGTGGATATTGGAAGAATCCTTGGTTTAGCACCTACTACAGTAACAACAATTTGCAACAGAGATAGTTCCAAAATAACTGAGTTTGCGAAAACGGCCACACGATCACAATCGAAACAAGTTACAAAAGTACGAAGTTCCTTGATGGTAAAAATGGAATCTCTTCTTTGTACTTGGATAGAAAACCAAGTAAGCCGAAGGATGCCGCTGAGCAAAATGGTAATAAAAAATAAAGCCCTATCCATATATAACGACCTAAAACAAAATACCCCATCATCAAGTGGCGAGAATTTAGGAGAATTCGAAGCTAGCAACGGCTGGTTTGAACGATTCAAAACACGAGCGAACTTGCACAGTGTGGCTTTAAAGGGTGAATCAGCTAGTGCTGATACATCAGCATCAGAAAAGTTTAAGTTAGAACTGAAAGCCATTATTGATGACGGCGGGTATTCAGCTAAACAAGTTTTTAATGTAGATGAAACAGGTCTTTTTTGGAAACGACTTCCATCAAGAACATATCTTTCGAAAACCGAAAAGTCGTGCCCTGGATTTAAGCCCAGCAAAGATCGCTTCACACTTCTTTTGGGAGGAAATGCAGCAGGAGACTTTAAATTTAAGCCTTTTCTAATTTACCAATCCGAAAATCCAAGAGCACTAAAGAATGTTAAAAAAGGTGATCTTACTGTTTATTGGCGGGCAAATAAAAAAGCATGGATGACTGCATCTCTATTTAAGGATTGGATAGAAAACTGCGCTGTTCCTGAATTAAAACTTTACTGTTCTTCCGAAAATTTAGACTTTAAAGTGCTGTTATTAATAGACAATGCACCAGGACATCCAGTTTTTTCAGATGACTTTCCCAAAAATATAAAAGTAGTTTTCATACCTCCCAACACTACATCACTTATACAACCCATGGATCAAGGTGTAATATCCAACTTTAAAAGTTACTATCTAAGACGAACTTTTAAGCAACTTCTGGAAGCAACAGACGGAAATGATAAGCCCTCCATGAAAAAGTCTTTCAAGGACGACAACATAATGATGGCAATCAAAAATATAAATCTTTCTCGGAAAGAAGTTAAAACATCCTATATGAACGGATCTTGGCGGAAATTATGGTCAGACTGCGTTCCTATAGATGAGGATGACATTAATGACATTCCAAATGTTTGCAAAGAGCTTACGGTCTTAGCTGTGGAGGCTGAATTTGATGGAATGGGAGAGGAAGACATTAATGAGCTATGGTTATCACACGAGGAAGAGTTTGATAACGAACGTTTGCTTGCCATTAATGTGGAACATGCATTAGAGGAAGATTCTGCAGCATCTGATGTCACAGCGGAAAAAAAACTAACAACTGCAACAATTTCTAAAGCGATGCAATTGATTTCACAAGCAATGGATATTTTTGCTGATAATGATCCCGACGAAAACCGTAGTTCAAAAGTTGCAACAGCTGTTATTGACGCTATCAGTTGTTACAAAGAAATCTATGTCCAAAAAAAATCTGTTAAAATTCAACAAACATGGGACAATTTTTTGAACAAAAAGGGAAGGCAACAAAATCAGGTGGCTGAAAGTGTTACACATAATTTAGACTCACCAAACTTGGAAGAATATTAGCACAACAGGACAATCTCAAATGTGAATTACTTAATTTATTATTTTTATTTCTTTTGTATACGTATATGAATATAAATCAATTTAATTTATTTTTGTTTGTTATTTTAAATGAATAAGTAAAAGCACTTGTTTCTATTAAAAATCAAAGTTTTCATCAAATATTTTTATGCTGGAACCAATTAATTAAAGAACAGAGCAAATATGTAAACATATATGAAATCGTGTTTCGATTTGCGTCGTTTCGTTTTGCGTCGCATTTCTCCGGTCATCATTAACGACGCAAATGGAGGTCTTGGTGTAGTCGTAATTATATTAATATTATAATAAAATAATGAGAAACAATCGGACATCTAACCAGTGGAGGACGAGCTTTCTTGTTTCATTGTATACAGACACAACAAGTTGAAGTCTTAACGTTGTGCAAGATTTTCTTTCGAAGCAGAACTTTAACAACTCCGAACCGACTTCTCTTCTTTTCGCCTGTGATAGCGTTCTTATAAGCAACAATGTGGTAACCCTTCTGGTAGTCCATAATTGGATAGAAAAACCGCAAGATTACGAGTTACGGATCAGTCATTCTAAGAACCGAGTAACTGCATTATCGCTGTTCCAAACTCACAATCCCAACTCCTTAAATTTATTTTGAAGGATCCATCGTGCCAAAGTGCGGACAATTTAAATACAATACTTAGGCTCTGTATTTAATCGCGATCGAAATTGCAATTCCGATGACGACACACATAAAGTAGGCGTGGGTGACTTAAATGGCGCGAAAACGCAGTAGTATTTTGCGACAGAAAAATGTCGCTTGAACTTAAATATTTGTTATACACGACAGTCGTTCCTTAGGCCTTAAAATACGCATCACAATGTTGGACGATATACGTGAAATTTAAAGTAAAATTTCGGGGACGTAACTGAAAATGATACGAATGTCAGCGGCTGTAACAATACGTGATCTAATAATTACGTACATTCGCAGAAGTCTTCATATTAGGAAACCAGAAATGGACATACTCCGGGTTGGACAAATCAGGTGAGTTTGCCGTATTCAACAAAAACCGTCTGTAAATCCGATTCCAAAAGCAATAGAGGCTTAAGATTCACCGAGCTTCGAAAAAGAGACCGAGAGAAGAATAATTGGATCACTTAAACGCGAAAACATCGACAAACTCTTGGCATCGATAATGAGGTGATACAAAATAGAGGGCCTCCAGTGAGAGAAATATGTAGAATTAAATGTTATTATACGCGTGGTAAAAACAAGAAAAATAACGACATATTATGCCTCAGGCAAGGCTCCGATCAGGACACAAGAGCTACGATGAAAACGAAATAGTATATGAAAAAAAAGGATCTATAATTAAATGCGCCGTACCAACACCATTCTATGGCTTATCTATCAAAGTTTAGCTAAGTGGATAAAAACGGAAAGTAACAAAAAAAAAATTAACAACTAGTACAACCAAGTAATGCGTCTAGTCACTGCCGTGTACCTATAATGTTTTCAGACAATTTTCGAGCATAAGACTGCAATAAAGTGAACTGAAAAGTCAACAAACAAATTCGATTGGTTGGGAAAGTCTGGTCAAAGAAACGATAGAAACTGTGACATCTGTATTATACTACCACTAATTTCATTGTTATTATACAGTCAAATATAAGCAACGGGTGTTAATATTTCGACATATGTATGTATGTATTAATGAACTCCTTATATCACTGATACACAAGTCAACACAAGTCTTGTATACACTCCTCTCCATATGGACTACGAATGTCTTGACATCAAAAAGAACACCATCTCTACGAAGATGTAAAAGAAAAGCAACAAGAGTATAGTTTAATCGACATATGAGCATCATCTAACTACAAATTAAGACTTATTTACTTTGGAATGGATAGAAATTAAATCATGTATGTAGATCTTTCTATATGTATATAAACTAAATTTATCACGGCGTCTTTTGAAGGTACAAACACGGATACGCAAAACAATATTTAGTTCTACCGGCACTACAGCTATAGAAGACGGTACTGTCTTCTATAGATGTAGTACCGGTCGACCACATTTAGACATCAAATGTCCGAAATCATTTCCATAATTGAAGGAAAGTGTAAGGTTTAAATCCTTTTTTCCATAATCATATCTGAAAAACAAAACTAATAATATAAAGTCAAAGAGGTTTTTAAGTAAATACAAACTTAGGTTCAAAATAAAGCTTTTATCAGATTTAATTGAGTAAAGCAACGTTAAATCTGACCGATAATTTAACTGTCTACACTAATATGTAAAGAAGAAATATCGTTTATATCGGAGTCACACTTCCTTTCTTTTCTTACCCCATATCAATATCGATGAAAACAACGCAGATGAATGTCACAACCCATGTAAGCACTTCCAGCTTTCCTTGTTGAGCGAATTTCTTCAAGTCTTTGACTTGCATAAACATCGGTTTCAGCGCCACTATTATAACACCCGCCAGAACGCACTAAAATATAAAATAAAACATGCAATAAGCTTATTTAAAATAATTAAGTCACCTTCTCACCCTCGGTAGCGTGCTGAAAAATGGTCCAATCCATAGAACTACTGACAGTAGAATCATTGCAGAAACAAAGGAGGCTACTTGAGTTGCACCACCTGTTTGTTCCTGAATCACAGATCGTGATAGCGAACAAGCCAGTGGAATACATGAAAAACATCCACCCAAAACATTACCTACTCCCAGAGCAAATAGTTCCTGATTAGGGCGTACTTCATATGAATGTTTCTTGCCAAAAGTCAAGCCCATTGACATCACAATCGAATAACTAACAACAGCAATTGCTATCGCATCAACCGCAACTATTGGTAGCAGTTCCAGAGGCGGAAATTTAGGTTCCGGCAATCCCAACGGAATATTACCAAGCAAAGCGACTCCGTATTTCTCATTTAAATCCAACCATTTTGACGCCAAAGTTCCACCGATCACAGCCATCAACTCGGCAGGAATTGGAAACCGTGTACGCTTAGCGACCCACGGTTTAAGGAACTCATTCATAATGATCATAAACAACAAAACACATGAGCATACTATCACAGCTGCGATATTCGAAGTGGGTATTGCTTTCCCCAAATCTATAAATGTGAATACAATCTTGAAGGCGCCTTTGTGACGAGGCACTGATACTCCTAGCACGTCTTTTAGCTGGCTTGTGACCACATGACACGCTGCTGCTGTCGTGAATCCGCTTACGAGAGGTTCACTCAGTAAAGAGGCTAGTGTACCCAACCGCATAAGGCCCATCAGTAACTGTAAGGAAAAATAATAAATTTTAAAATAAAACTTAAATTTGAAAAGCTAACAACTCACATGTATTATTCCAGTCATGATGGCCGTTGCAGTGACAACCTCTAACGGCGTGTAACCATCTTGCCCCGGCTGCAAATCTTCCGTCGCATATGTTTGCACCACTTTGAAAGTCATGATACTAATCACAGCAAACGTGCCTATTGATATGTGTCTCGACGTGCCGAGGAACAGGTACACTAATACTGGAAAGATGGCCATGTACAATCCGTTGCTTGCAGTTACACCAGCCAAAATGCCATATGCCATTCCGTGCGGAATATTCATGATGGCCACAGTGAAGCCAGCAATAATATCACCCAAAAGATCCTTCCGAACTCTGTACTTTGGTAACCATTGGAATATTGGTACAATGCCTTGGAAAATACTAAGGAAACTGTAACTGCTCCAGTAGCTACGCATCCCATATAAGATGCTTTTGTCACGCGACACATAGCGTGTTTGTTTGATGACTGCCTCCTGCGTGAGAACATCACGCTCTATTTCTATTTTAGGTTTGATCTTCGGATTTTGATTGAGGAAAGATTTTGTTAAAGCTTCGCGTCTATAATGCACAGATAAATATGAAAAAAAAAACGAGAAGAGATAGATTTTATCAATTTTAAAGGGAACTGAACTCTAAGACGGTTTATACATTGCCTACTCATTGTTTAAGTCTTTGGCCATATTGTTCAGCTCAAATTGATGTACATTGGACGCTTCGTATCGTATGTGTGATATTGATGTCTGATAATGTTGATGGTGATGGTGGGGGGTGGAAGCACTTCTAATGGATGGACCTTGTTGGATTTTCTTAAAATGTTCTACAGCAAATTTGCGAACATATTTAAAGTCGAGCGGTGGAGGTTTCTGTGAAAAAAAGGGAAAACTGTTATTCATATGATACAAAAATTTTGTTTGTTTTAACTAACTATGAATTAAATATGATCCGTAATCGCAAGTGCTACAAACTAGATTTCTACTATGTCGGAGATCAATTTGATTCTATTCAAAGATTTCTAAGTGATGACGAACGTAGCTACGAAACTATACTCTACTGGCTTGACAAGCTCATGCGAACAATAGCGAAATATTAGCGTTGAGTATTTACCCGTCCATTGAAAGTGTTTGTATCCACCATTCTGAGGACTTGGGAATAGCAGGAGCGGTTGATGGCGTGACCTGTATTTTCTATAAACATATTGTAAATAGTCTAACATTTTCTAAATGATAATCAATACTTTTAGTAGCTAGTTTAATTCTCATCACAATCCGGTATATTCGAGAGAGTTTGACTTGAATTTAGGTGATGTTGACTACTCGGAGGCTCCTCTGAAAAACTAAAAGGCTGAAAAATTAAAGATCATATAAGAAAAGTTCTAATGTAAAGTTAAACTACTATTCTACCATTGTCATAGGATTAATAAAACTAATTGACAAAGCTTAGGCGATTTTAACCTACGTCAGCAAATTAAACCACCTTTCTGAAGTTATTTCTGCATCTGTCACCAAGAGAGATCTAATCAATAGATCAATCTAAAAGAAATCACGTGCGTGATAAGAAAATTTAATAATAATAAAATTTATCGCAAAAATATTGCTTCAGCCATTTGTCAAACAATGTTTACTCGTATGTGTAGGGGGGAAACAGAGGGTACAATCTGGTCACAAGGCTATTATATCGAATCTTGCGTCAGTAGTGGTAACGAATGAGGCCATCAAATATGCTGCTGCTTCCTTTGATAGCTTTAAGTGGCTTAGCTCCGATAGCATACCAACAGTTATGCTACAAAAAGCTATAGCCGAGGTGCTATAAGTTTGAAAAGAATTTTCACTGATAGCGAGCAGTAAATTGGAAAAGATAGCCCGCCAAGAGGTTTCAAATCAATTACTCTTCATTTGTTCAGTTTAAAAAATATGAAGAAAAATTGATCGTGTCCACAGACGCGGAAGATGCTGGGAAACTACGCTTCAAAACCTGGAAGGAGTATATGCTGTGGATTTTCATCGATATTTAGGGTGCTTCTTCTACAATATATTTGTGGATTAGAGCAATTTTCATTTTATCGTGCGCCAATATGTGGCGTCCTGTCTCTACTGCAATGGAGCATGTTTGGAAGCTTAACGCTTCCAATAGTTCTAACGTCTACGAGAAGTGTATAGGAACTTTCTTCACCGAGGAGAGTGCTTTGCATCTATACGGCTAGGATGATACCAATAACATGCATGAATCGTATAGCCTTGATTGCATAGGGGCAGGGGCTTTCCATAGCATGCCTGGATCTATGCTCACTTCTCTAGGCGCATCTCACTTCTATTGCTGCACTCTTAAAGCAACGACACCTGAGCTCCTGTTGTAGCGAAAATACGAAGTCCATTTTCCCTTGCTCACAAATGATTTCGGGCAGAATCGAATCCAGAAAAAAAATATAGTAGAGTCTTCACTCCAAAACCAAATTAAGATGCGGGGCAGGTGGTTTTTGGAGGACTGCAAAGTGAGATTTCACTCTTTGTTAGGTAAACTTGAGTCTGCCCCAAGAAGTGGTATACGCAATTCTGGAGGCAATAAACTATATTAAAGGAATCGGTGTAGGGACGAAGTGCATACGTTTATAGCAACAACCAGCTGCTTCAAGCCTCCGTCAGGACTGCCTTCATTTAAGGCTTCCATTAACAGTTGGGTTTCGTGTGAGAATTACGGCATCACTCTCTAGGGAGACCAAATGAATGCTACTTAACGTATCTAAAAAGTTAGTGCTTGCAGCACTTCCTTTACGAGTGTCTGGCTTATGCTAGCATCAGGCGGTAGGTATCTGACACTTATGTGTCGGTGCTGGTGCTGTATGTGCTTTAGCATTGCAGCATTTACTCATCTTTTTATGAAACGTTGCGAAATTCTAGTAAAAAGAACACGCAAGGAGTACAATGTACTCGTATTGGTGTTCTGCTTGAGTGGTCGCTTTGCCGACAGAACAGAAGAAAAAAAACACAATTTTTTAAGCAATCAGATATTGTAATAAAAAGAATCTACTCTTGAACGAACATTTTCAAAAATATCTTCCAATACAACAGGAATTATATCACAAGGCTTTCAAAATTTCTGTCCAAATATTACAGTCCAAGAGAACATTTGCATAGAATGATCCTTTTTTCCGAAGCTAAATGCTTAGTTAATGATGAAATCACAGAATACATCCTTTATGACTGTGCTGCCTTAAGTGTCAAAGTGTCTCTTACCAAAGAATGTTGTGAACCTTGAAAATATTAGGTCTCTTTGGTTACTTTTTGTGGCGAAATTGAAGCTGTCAAAATTCAAAGATGGCAGAAAATTCGCTCAGAGAGAGAGAAATTTGCAAGAAAGTAAACAAACCACATTATACACAATAAAACGTCAAAAGTCAATTAGTGAATTTGGTTGGTGTTAGTATAATAAATTCTTTCACAGAATAGCTGTTTGCTTTGTCAGTTGTTACACTGCTTCCCAACAGAAATTTATGAGGCAGAAAATTGCAACTATTTCAATGGAGGGGAAATGTTTATCTCTCTCACCGGCTCTCTTTGTTGCAACTTTTTGGAGTAAACAAACAGGAATTTGTAAAAATTTGTACGAATTTGTACAAATTTGTACGATATTTCAAGTTAACAAACAGACCTATTATCATTCATTCTGAGCGTAAAAGGAAATCACCTCCTAAAATTCATACCTTTTCAAACAAAACGTATTTCAATGTTTTATTTGTTGATTTATGTTATAATTGAATTTTCGATACGGTTGACATAAAGGGTAATCTCTAGATGTTGCCCTGTTTATGAATGCCATATTTAGCTTTGAAAGTACTTTTCCCGTTATTATTACTAGTTACAAACAATATTTTACGTAATCCCAGCTTCGGTTCTATCCTCATAGCCGAATGATTGACGCTTTATTTTCTCTGGTGGTGGAGACTGCTTCTGATGAATGTCTTCATTAATTTCTTATTATGCTTTCCCTAGAATGAGACTGTCCCTTTCCTGTAATAAAGGATTTAAAACAGTAAATCCCATTTTGCTCATTGCTGAATTTTTCATGGCAGTTTTATCCATTAACCGAATTCAAGACTGAATTCATTATGATTTTTATAAAGGGTTTTTCAATGTTCTAGTTTTAACAGCTCACGCGTGAATCGTGACATATGTCAAAGTCAAACATGCTTAGTTAGCGTTGCCATTTGACCATGGAAAGACCTACACCCGAACAGCGTTAACAAATTATTGAATTTTATTATCATTTTACGGTCGTCATACTGAGCAAGCGAGTCAAGCCATAGCGACCAAATTTCGCACCAATTTCAGGTTATGCTAAGTTTTTTCTTAACGAATATTTTTTCTTAGCCTTAAGTATACAATATAAATAATTCTAAATAAAATATAAGTAAAGTCGAAAGACATAGATATAAGTATTTAGAGTAGCTTAGAGTGCCTGTGTGGGGCCAGTAAGTTAGTATAAGACTGTTAAGTAATTGTAAGCTAGCATTTAAGCATTTTTTGTTAGTATGTAAGAGTTAATTAGTAAGAAAATAAAATGCATTGAAAACTAAACTAAAACTCGCACCAATTTCACGCTATTGGACATGATGGCACCTACCCGTATGTGTAGAGTGCGTACAGAGGAAAATATTGTTGCTGTATCCCCAGTGTTAATGAAGACCATAATTTGTCCATTTGTCGCCGTTCGCACCAATTGGGATTGTGTTACTCGACTACGTGGAATATTACGCAAGGATCTTGGTCTAGAACAGAAAATACAGCTCGTGCAAGAACTGAAGCCGAACGATCAGCCACAGCGTCGAATTTTCGGTGAGTGAGCCTTAGAAAAGCTGGAGAAAGATCAGCTTTTTTATCGAAAAATTGTCTTCAGCGACGACGCTTATTTCAGGTTGAATGGGTATGTTAATAAACAAAACAACCGTATTTAGATCGATGAGTAACCTTAGGCAATACAAGAGCCCAATGCACCCTGATAAATTCACTTTTTGGTGGGGTTTATGGTCGGGCGGAATTATTGGCCCGTATTTTTTTAAAGATGACCGTGAGAACAACGTTACCGTCAATGGCGCCCGCTATCGTGCAATGATTTCAAATTTATTTTTATCCAAACTGCACGAACTGGTACTGGTCGACATGCGGTTCTAACAAGACGGGGCTACATGCCACACAGCACGCAAATCTGTGGACCACTTGAGAAATGAGTTCGGGTGAGCAATTCATCGCTCGTTTTGGACCGGTGAATTGATTTGACGCCTTTATGCTATTTTTTATGGGGATACGCCAGATCACTCGTCTATACCGATAAGCCTGTGTCAATTGTAGCCTTGGAAGACAACATTACACGTGTTATTAGCAAGATACCAGGCAGTATGCTCGAAAAGTAATTCAAAATTGGACTCTCGGTATGGACCACTTAAAACATAGTCGTGGTCAACATTTACATGAAATATTCTTTCAAAAGTAAATGGCATTTTATACATTTTTGCAATTTCCCTGTGTTTTTGTTTTTGACAATTAAAAACCAAACGCTTAAAAAATCACCCTTTATTTGTCGACGATTCGAAATTAAAATAGAAGATAGACAATTGGTTCGTCTCTCATCACAGACAAGTACGTCAAATTGAATTCCTATTACAATCTACGATTTCATTATTTTATATTGCTCTGCGAAAGCTCATGAACACCCGAATTCAGATATAAAATTCAGAGAGCCAAAAACGTAGTCATGCATCTTTTTTGTGTAGCCCTAGACTTTCGACTGTGAAAAGAACGAAAGAACATGACTTCCCAACCGATTTACTCTGTCGTCTATCTTGAGACATAATATGCAAACACAATAGCCATCCACGTATTGCAATATAAATGCTGGGAAAAAACAGGGCGAAAAATTATAACCTATGTTACGGTTATTGCTAAAGGGAACAGCCTATTTGAATGTGTATTTGCTATTTGCGGCCGTCGCAAGAAGTGTTAAGCTTAAGATGAAAGGAAAACGAGCGTGATCGAAGATGTTTAATCAGTAAGTGATAAAACAGTGATAAGAAATGGAATCTGGACTTGCAGAAGTAAAGAAGTTATTTTCGTAGTAGCAGTGAGAAGATTAATATCACGCATGCAGACAGTATAATGGCTACAAAAATCATCATTCCGCTGTCAGGCAGAATAGCTCTTTAAATTTAGAAAATAGTAGCCAAAAGTGTGAATAGCAATAGCATACATAACTTCATACACCAATTTGTTTGTAAGAATTGGTTGGATGGGTGTCCTGACAAATATAATCGCATGTAGGATCCTCTCGGAATCAACTCAACACCACCTACTACAGGGGCATCGAACTCCGCGCCTCGTTTTGATTACACCGAATTCAATTAGCGACTCCCTAATTGCCAGGCATATACGAGTAGAATCGATGGATTCGGTTCAACTAAAAACGTTTAGGTTCCTTAAGGGATAAATCATGCAGTCATAATGAAATTAACTTTACAGAAAAGTGATTTTGTTGCTGACATATATTCGTCACTGCTAAAATGTAATAGTTGATTAAAAATCAGATGGTCACTAGTCTTAAAAATTAAAAAATTATTTTCCGAAATCCGTTTAATTGATATATTACATCAAAGAAGATTTAAATATTTTCAATTGGATAATCGCTAACTGTGTCAAATCTTATCAACGGCTAATCGTAGGTTTTCGAAAATCACATGATTAAATTTCAGACAGGTCATCCTGGAGTGGAGAATGAACTTGGAATAAATGCTGGATTGAAACTAATTCTTTGAAGTAACACAGACACTGGAATTTTAAGTTACTTATTGTTGAATATTTAAAAAATAAAACTCCTCATTCAACCCCTAAAAAATTTGTAGATCTCGTTCAAAAATACTCGTACATCAAAACACATTTCAGCTTTTTTGTGATGATATTTTAAAAAGAAGCCCTTGAACGGAGAAAACACTTTGCTCAACTCATGATATTCGACCTTCGGTCCAAAAATACCCGAACGCGGCACATAATATAATGAAAATAACGATTCAATCGAATCTCCCTCAAAGTCACGGGAGATGAATGAACTATCGATTAAGGAATGTGAGAACACGACCGCGAAGAGCTACTCACCCTCTATCCGTGCGACAATTGACTTGGAACTGAAATAAACAATCGCAAAGCCACTACAATTCTTAACCAGTGCTGGTGTAAGCAGTGGGTAACTTATCGGAACTGACAAGCCTAATTCAATTTCCTTTTCTTTTAATCAGAAAAACTTCGAACTTTGAAAGCACGCGATTGCTGGGAATTTAGTTGCATTTGGCACTGATAATTGGAACACATAATGTTCAAGGGCTGTGTCTGTAAAAGTGTTTCTATCTACCAATCAATTGCGTACGATTTAGAGACTCCGCAATGAGGGATGGTTTAGGTTATACATTTTAAGTGATAAGAAATCATATCAATATTTACAGAATGACGCAATTGTTTTTGGCATTTTAGGGGTTTAGTATTTTAGTTTTCGATTCAGAACAATGCATTTGCTTGATTAAATTGAAGCAAAGTTACAGTTGGATATATATATATGAGTATCAGCTAAGGTTTGGTAAACATTCTATCTTGTTTTTGCAATTATTAAACATTTCCATTCCATTTCTGCTTCACAAGATTAGGTTGCTCTTAGTAATGAAAGGGATTTTAAACGATTGCTGTGAGTGATCTTTACAAAGAATATGAAATTTTTAAAATTCGTCTTCCAGCATATTTGACCACAAACATATGTATGTAACATATGTGCTCGAATGCGAAAGCTTATCAAAGGTGCCATACGCTATTGAAGAGATTCCTAATAGAAACTCGTACATAAAGCTATACGAGTTTGTCTTTTTTTTAGTTTTTAAAAAATATATGGTTGGCCGTGGCTCATGTAGTAGTGTATTGGCTTCCCAATTGGACGGTTCGAGGTTCAATACCAGCCGTGCCCGAAAGACATTTTTTTCTTCACACGTGTAAGTTTATAGCAGTAATACTCTAATAGTGTTAAGTTCTGGATACAGGATACTATCATATTTTGGGAGAAGTTGGAAAATATGTCAAAATTCCACCGAAACTCAGAACAAAAGGGAAGCTTTCAGGGCCTTATGAAAAATTTCATCGACTATTTTTAACCGCCGTGCCCTGTTACAAAAATCTTGAGCTGCGTTTTTAATAAGAGCAAGTGTTAGGAACAGTCGCTGAATCTTATTTTGAAAGAGAGTGGCAGAAAAAAAGCTTCTCGATTCTCAGGTGGTGATGAGTCTTAGGTTTATGAGTGTGATCCAGAAACTAAGTTGTAGTCATCACAGTGGAAGTGTGTTGCAGCTCAAGGGGAATACTTCGAAGGTCATTAGTGTTATATCATTGTATCTCAAAAAATGTTGATTTTATGAATAAAAGTCGGACACCTTTTGAACAGATTATCAGAAGTCCTGGGTGACAGCACTCTCTGGATTATAGGTAGGCAAGTCCAAAGAATACGCTGACACAATTTTGAGAAATCCTCAGAATAATTTACTGTAGATGACTCTGGTAACCTTACCACTAAACGTGATAGGCTTAAGCAATGCAAGTGTCTGTTTTCGTTGGAAAAGATATAACAGAAAGTTAAAATATTATATCTACACGTAATAGAAAATTTCCCCTCTTTTTTATTACCAACACTCATATTAAGTCCAATTTTTTTGAAGTTGATGCGTCGCGCTGACCATTTACTACTCTATACTACTCCATCTTAATTGAATTAAAGGATTCTTGGCCAACAGGGTTAGTCCACGTAGAGTTTATCAGAAATCAGCTTATAACTTTGGTGTTATTTCAGCTTGCCCTGGGCAACAAGGCAGCTCAGTGTTACCAGGGTTTCGAACAAACTTAAACATAAACCTGAGAGATTGGACGATAATCATGGACGAAAAGTTAAATACTAAACGCAAAACCATGCTCACATGAATGAACATTGAAGATACCAATGATAGTAATACAATAAATAGATTTAATAAAATGCTTAAACAAACAGGTGACGAAATAAAGGGATCAATGTTCACACAGATGACTTGAAACTTAAAGAAGGATTTAGAGCGGTTCGGTATTGAAACAAATGTCCTTTAAATGCTGAAGCAATAGGTAAGGACATGTTGCTGAAGAAAGTGGCTGCTTACATAAAAAGTGGATGGCCGTCTAAGCTGGCAGATAATGAAGTTGAAGTGAAACCATATTTCTATCGTAAGTTAGCTTTAACAATTCATGATACTATAATCTTTCTTAGTGCTGGCCATGATCATATTATCATTCCGGAGGTAATGCAGTCCAAAGTACTTCGATATGTCCACGAGGGGCACTGTGGCCTGTTTAGAATGACGCGGCTAGCGCATATCAGATCCAGAACGGGAGTACAGCAACTGGCCTCCAGCAGATGAAGCATGGGAAAGGAAACACCTGGACTTTGCTGGCCGTTTCTTTAATAAAATGTGGCTCATTTGCATGGACTCATATTCCAAGTTCCCACGTGTGGTGCCGATATCAACAATAACCGCCGAAGCAAAAATTAGGGCAACTCATAATCATTAAGGCAATCATGTTAGATCAATGAGTAATTTAGAGTTAGTGGTAATTCAATTTAGCGATTGCATTAATATGCAGTATTGTAAAACTATTATTTCACTTTAATATAGCACTACCGTAGTGGAGTGCTTTGCAGGCAGAAGCCTTTACAAGCAACTGCAGAAAGGCATTTCAATAAGGTCCGACATTTTGACAACGTCCAATGTCTGCTACACATATGTGTATATACGAGTATATGTATACGAGGGTTGTCTGAAAGCTGGTGAATGCTAGTTGTGCATCTTTTGACAGTTACTTACCGAAGTTTCAGTCATTTTGGACTCGCAGTTTTTAGTTGACAGTCGTTTGAGTGAGTCGATGTGAGTGTTTTTTGTGAAAATGGAAAAAATTGAGTATTGAGCTGTTATTAAATTCTTGTTTTTGAAAGGCAATACGGCTACGCAAATCAAAAATGAGTTGGACTCTGTGTATGGGGACTCTGCACCATAATTTGCCATAGTGAAATTTTGGGCAGCTGAATTTAAACGTGGCCGTAAGAGCTTGGGAGATGATGAACGTTCGGGACGTCAAAAACTGCAACCACGACGATAACATGGCTAAAGTTCACCAAATGGTGTTAAACGACCGCAGAATTAAAGTGAGAGAGATAGTAGAGGTTATGAAAATGTCCAAAGAACGTGTTTGTTACATATTAAATCAAGTTTAGGCATGACAAAGCTGTCCGCGCGTTGGGTGCCGCGTTTGCTTACGTTAGACCAAAAACGTGTTCGAATGAACATTTCCAACACTCTATTAACGGAGTTTAGGCGCAATAAATCCGAGTTTTGGCGCCAATTAATTACTGTAGATGAAATACGCCCGAAACAAAAATTCAGTCAAAACAATGGACTGCAAAGGGCGAGCAGGCTCCAAAAAGCAAAAAAAAGCTGTGAGAAGTGTGTAGAGTTACAAGGAGACTATGTAGAAAAATAAAAATAAAAATGAGAAAAAATGTCTTGTATCATTGTTCGGAAACTTTTCAGACAAACCTCCTATTGTATGGTCGTAGTAGAAATCGGTAAACGTTTGCACTGTTAGAACGACGGTTGTGGTTTGTTTACTGTAAAAAGATTTCGTTTCAATGATCATCTACAATGTTTTTCAACTCTAAAATTCATTACAACTCATCTAGTGCCTGTCAGAATTGTAAGTCTTCAAGAAAACCCAGACAAAATAGACGAAAAAAACGAAGACGAATTCCCGACAACTGATATATCTCTCTTCTTCGAGCATCCAATTTGTGCTATTGAGCAAAAAGAGGAAGAAAGGAGTGTGATGAATAATGTACTTTTTTTGCTGCTGCAATTTTCTTTATATTAATAAATTATTGTGCAATTAAATTTTCTCGATCGAAATATATACTAGGGAAACCACGTTAAAAAAAAAGAGCGAGTACACTACCTCAGAGGTGGTGCGGAAATGTGTGCATACCTACAGTCTGAAATCGCGATAACTCGAGAACGGTGCCTAGTAGGGAAAAAAGTATTTTTTGTAGAGAATTTCACGATCTACAAACTTTCTCTCATCCATTTTCCGGTACCTCTCACCGTTTCAGAGATATACGCAAAAAACCAAAGTTTGTGACTTTTAACCTCGGATAAAAAACAACGCAGAAGCGGGATCGACGGAGACTTTTGACATAGCATGTGTAGTGACGTATTTAAGAATTTAAAATTCCAGTTTGTTGGGAATTAATACAAACTGGAATGTCCATTTTGAATGAAGTGTACGAGGGTGGCCGTGGCTTAAGTGGTAGTGTATTGGCTTTTACAGTCCATTCGATATTTTTTTTTTTAACTTAACAAAAATTGTTTTTTTGATTTTATTTTTAAGTGAAATATTTCGTTATCTGAGTCCAAAGATAAGTAAATTAAAAGTAGAAATAAAGTATTAGCAACATAAATCGAAAATATTAGACGTGAAATCTGGCTAGGCATTCTCGGATATGAAAGAACTCAATATTTTGTTTTCATAGACCGACATCAAATTTCTCAGTTCAAGTACGAGTACATTCGATATTCCACCACTTGCAGGAAGGACTGACGCAAATCCTTCATTTTTCATCAGACGTTAAAAACGAAAGGGCACATCAAGCTGATCAGAAACGAACATATTCAGGTCTAGTTAATGAAACTACGAATGAAGCAATTTATGTTGAAATCACTTCTAGTACGATTGAGGTAAATATGAATCGGGTCACAAGTCTAAAATCGAAATTTTTAAATAGCACATTTTTTAACCGCAAGCAAAATGATAATTCTAACACGGGTCATAAATACTAATCATCCACTCTAGGTTCTTTTTGCTTTGCGTATCAGCTGACAATTCCTAATCTTCCTTTGTAGGTTAAAGCACAAATAGACCTGATCTGCGTCTATTTGTATACTGATTATCTTAAGTAAGATTTTTTTCGATTTCAATTGTCGTAAATTGAGAAACATAACTAAAGATATGAGTGTCTCAGATTTACACATTCGACAAATTGTCCCACAAAATTAAAAGTCCGAAAAAAAAAATTTGTTTCACAACAAATAATACATTTGAATGCGGAATTAAAAAAATATTCACTCTATCTTATCTTGTTCAGATACGCACCGGTGATTTCCGATCCAATATTTGTTTGTATCGAACATTTTCTTTTCTTTTCAATTTCATTGCACTCAAGTTAGCTGCCCCTTGTAACTGGTTGAACTGTCTACAAAATTTTAATTTAAATTCACACCTAAAAAATTTGCGACGCAGTTTTCAAAATTAAAATAAAAACACCACCTATCATTCTGCTGAAGGCTTAAGTTGTAAATCATATGGTCTTACACCGGATCAGCAGTAAGAAGATGTCTAATATACAATAGACAGTAAAGATTTCACGTTAGTTAATTTGACAAAATTCTGAGATTATTCAAGTAGTGATGAAGTATTTTTGTACATGCTTTGCTTAAGCTCGTTCACAAACTCTATATTCGCGTATATCTGTAAATGAATTGTTTTCATATTTTGTTCACATTGAAGTGAACTTTGTTTCGAGGTCAGCAAGCGTATTAGTATCGCTCAAGAATAAGATTTGCTTTCGTAAATGGTCGTGATCTACATGATTTGCTTGAAACTTCGGTGGTAGATAATTTGAATAATCCTCATCAGCGCTAAATATCTTTCGCCTGGTTAACGAATAGATTCAAAAATTTTGTGCTAAGTCAGCATCCTTTCGGCAGGAGGAATTTATAAGGCTAATCACAAAGAGTAATGGATTATAAGCCCACCAGTGATACGCCTCTAATCAGTTCTCTATTGACCAAAGAAAAACACCATATTGCCAAAAAATGTCCAAATAGATGGGGGTAGTTTGCCTGCAAAATGCTACCAAAGACGGTTGTACCACTCAATAGAAGTTCAGTTACATTTAACTCCAATGTTGTACTGGGCTCTGAAAAATTGGTTTTTGAACCTTGTAGAGTAAATTCATACGATTCCACTGTTTCAGATAGATCCCATGTTTCGAACTATGCTTAAGATTAATTAAGATGCCTTAAAATGGATGTTCAATATGCGAGAAGAAGCACCTACTGGCACCTATTCTTTACAATATAATCCGTGGCCATTAAGATTGGATAAATCTGTCTTTTTTTTCCCAAGTCAGAGTTTGGTCAGATTTACTTGCAACTGTACTAACGTAATAACCAGAATTCTGGATTAAATGTGCCAAAAGGCAGTCAGGGGATATGGATTTTTTTCCGCAAGAGCAGCATATTTGTTGCGAATGTGTGGTATAAAATTAACTTACCCTAGCCCGGAGACAGCTCAAGGCGAGAAAATGTAGTAGCCCCACTTATTGGGGAATGTGTGCTTCCGGAAAGTGTTGAAAACCGAACCATATTTTAGATATGAACACGTTTATCTGGTAGCAGATGCCCAAAACATCCCGACAGTACTAAAAGACCACTTCTGGAAGGTACTGATTGGAGATAAGGGTGACTATTGCGCCCATAGCTGGTGATGGCGTTAATATTTTGCCACCTGACTACAACGATATCTTGAAAGCAAGAAAACTATCTAAACAAAAAACAACAAAGCAGCATTTTGGCGAGTAGGTTATAGAACATACGTAAACTTCTCAAGGCAAAATATGAAGTAAGGAAGTCCAGCATGTATGCAGTTCAACACTCGCCACCTATTTGCCAAGTATAAAGTTTAATTCATATGATTAGAGTCCACTTGTTTGCTAATATTTCCGGATTCGGTATCCCTGCAAAGCTCACTCGACTGACTTACACCACCTGTTCAAAGAAAGTTAGTAAAGATCTTTCCGAGTATTTTATAACAAAACGCGGTTTCATACAAGGTGATTGCCTATCATACGACTCCGTTGACAAGAAATCCATCCATCGACTCGTGTACGTCAATGATATTGAAATCGAAACGAGGGGATTTAGAACTGAACGAGAACAGGGCGAACTAAATAGCACTGTGTCAAAAAACACCTTACTATGGAAAAATACACTTTCGAAGATAAATCTCTGCGAACCGGTGATGCTTGGAATTCAGTAGGCAACTGAAACCATAGTTTTTTCTCGACAAAATTACCGTGTTACAAATCACTCATTCTTCCTTTCATATTGTATTGCCCCGAACCGTGTAGAATTACGAATGATGAGAGAATGTTGGTAATTATCGGGAGGAAATTTTGACGCAAGAACTATGATCCATTTTGCGCTTCATATTACGATTTCCTTTAACATGTAAGCACAAGCGACCACATGTTAAATACCCTATCTTGAAACCCAATTTGAAAATTAAGTGGAAAACAAACAATAATTAGGTATTCGGTGGCGACTGGATAGGGATTATTTTGAGCTACAACACCGTAAAAAAATGCAATTATTTTAGACAGCTAAAGTTTCTTAACACTCGAAAAGTTTGCTATCTACTCGTAAGACAATCAGTTGATTATATTGATTTTTAAATTTTCTTCCAAGCAATTTGATATTTTAAAAAGGTAACATATTCATTTTTTTTCTCTAATCAAAAGAGTGTTGTTGGTTTAGGTTTTTCCCAGGTGATTCCCAGCATCTATCTCAAAAATTCACAAATCTTCTTTAGTCAATGTGCCGTTCAAGCAATCGTACATAACGGTGTCTTGAATATTTCCTTGCCTAAAATGTCTTTTCTTAAGTGAAGAATAACGAAAACATTATAAACGAAATCACATTTATGTATCTGAATATTATTATAGATCTGCCCCATCTCCAAACACCCCCAAAGTTTTTCGCAGTCTTGGTCAAGATTCCTTGCAGCCTTCGAGAACTGCCAAATTTCTAGTATAGACATAAGAGTCAGCGACCGACCCTAAATATGGAATCTAGGTGTTTATTATGGGCACCACGATCAAAAAGCAATCGAAAGATCTAATGTCAAGCTTACAAGAAGCAGAGTAGTACCAAGTTAGGCCAAAAGGGGCTTGTTGTTTCGACTGCTAAATAAATGAAACGTGCAGAAATAACCACAAACTAAGCAGCTGAAATTCCGAGCAACAAACAAAAACTGCTAGGCAACGAATAACTAAAACTATGTTCACCACCTGCTAGTTCTTTGATAAAATAACAATATCACCAGACTACGTGTAGAAACAAAACTGCAAACGAAAATACACTTTGAGGAATGGACTACTGAAAGAAATCAAAAACATAATGAGGCAGCGGTATTTATTACTGTACTTCATGTCTCCGCTTTAGTTCATCTATTTTATATAACGTTCAAAGGATTCACATTCTTTGATTAGTATAATCGACTTGGTTGACGACTCAAACATGCTTATTGCATGCCTGCATAGGCGGAATGACGTTCTTTCTACAAGCATACTAAAGCATACTAATTGGGAAACGATGCTATCATCAACAGGAAATAAATGGAAACTATATGTACTATAATGCTTAGCAATCACGCACCAGAACTTGTCAAAAGAACCCAAAACTTTCTCGTACGTGCGAGTACGAGTAAGTCAAAAAAATTATTTAAACAACATATTATAGCGTATTCACATGACTTTGTTAGCGCTATTGAGTTTATCGTATCTTATTGTGAAATTAAAATGAGCCTCCAATTTAAGCCTGTTGTAGATACGAACTCCCACTTAAACAATGCTTTCAGTTTAACTTTTTGAATGTGTTTGCAAAGACAATTAGGAACCACTGACTCTGATACATTTACTTTTATTATTTCAACAAAAGACTGCCACGACATTTCATAATTTTGCAAAATGACTTGTATAAATCTAAATCCTATTGCGTCACACACTGAGCACGTTTTTGAACGCAAATGACTCATTTATGCTTGGATTGCATGAGGAAATATGATCGCTGCTGGGACAGGTTATAGGTTCTAATTTGGCATTAAAAAAAAATTAAAAGTTTAATTTTTGGTCTTTTCTAGAAGTTAACAAAGCTGGCATTGCATGATTATCACGTGATTTTCCGTAAAATTTAATAAACATACTGGTGTTGACGTTGTCAGATTGCCAATTTGAGAAAGTGCTAATTAATGAAAGGTGTCATGAGTGTATAGTATGTGCAAACTGTTGTGCTATAGAATATTAAGTTTAGAAGATAGATTTTTGGGTTTCAAAAATCGATTCCCCTATTCCATTTAAACACTTTTTAGTAAAAGAAATCGCTAACATTTAAGTTAATTTAAACAAAACTATGTTTGAAAATTTGCTAAAAATTGAAAAAATTCAATCACTACAAGGCTAAAGACATCTGATATCATTATTATGACATGAGCTTTCTCTAAAGGCGATATCATCGACTAATATTATATCTGGAAACTATCCTGGATTGCACACTTCGTTAGTTTATAAAAAGAGCTTGCCCGTTAATTGTGCTTCGAATCTCGTTTTCTAATCCTGATGGCTGACATTATAACATGGCTGCTGTGAGAATAGGATGACTTTTTTGTTGAATTCAGAACTGTCGTACATTTCGTTGTAAAACAGGTGGAAGCGGCATGTATACTGTTGAAGTGCTTTCCCATCTAGGCTCGTCGTACCACTGTGTTATATCTGCTAATTTCTCGTATACCGAGCACACAGTTAGAGAAAAGATTCCTAAAAGAACCGTATGACAATACGAGAAAGCAAATTGGAGCGGACTTAACAGCTTCTTTAGGAATTTTAACTGCTCGTTATGTTTCCTCGATAACGACGTGGATGCCGCTGCTGATATGATCACATTCTCTTTGGAATGAGATCCTTTATAACTCATCGGATGAAGAGTATCAAACGAAAAGAAAAGGCATGGTACGACTCGAGCTGTAAAGAGGCTATCAGGGTTAGAGAAATATTTTTTCGGTCCTTCAAGACCAACCCGATCGAGGAAAACGGAAAAAAGTTTAAACGAGCCAGGAATGACTGCAACGTCTTTTTTAAGCGTATGGAATTTCAGTACGACCAAAAGTTGAGGCAAAAAATACTACAATATCCCAAGGTAGTGAAAGCTTTTGGTCGTTTGTCAAAAACATCATGTCTCATCCTCCATCCCAATGGATTCATTCACAATGACATTCCAGCTGTCAGCTCTTTAGACAAGGCCAATCTGCTTGCTGCACACTTTGCAGCCAGTTCAAAACTCCCAGATTGTACTTTGTCTCCGCCTATACTTGAGTGTGTCGAATCTTCAATGGGACGAATCTACTTTCGCACTCATGTAGTAGCAAGAGTGCTTAAAGATCTCAACATACATAAATCCGCAGGTCCAGATGGTATATCTCTCCTAATTGGGGAACTATCAATTGGAATTGCTTTCAAAACACAATGCTGTCTGCTGTCGCTAAAGCCAAATTTAAACACCCAGCCATTATCCATGAATGGCACTTGCATCGTCGAAACCGAAAAACTTTCCATTCTCGGTATGTGTGTCAATGACAACTTACGTTGGAATGACCACATATTCGATGTCGCCAAAAATGCTGCGAAATGTCTAGGTTTCCTCAAGCATTGTAAGAAATATTTTACCCCCTCTGATCTGGCCTCAATATATAAGGCATTCATCCGTCCAAAATTGGAGTACAATGCCCACATCTGGTCAGGTGCTCCTAAAACATCTCTGCACCTGCTAGATAGGATTCAAAACCGTGCGATAAAGCTTATTGATGATACTAATACCAGTCAATCAATTGACACGCTCGAACACCGACGTAATGTCTCCTGTCTCACTTTGTTTTATCGCTATTTCCACCACCAGTGCTCCACTGAAATCGCCAGTCACATTCCGCCCATTCAAACTTTCAACCGTAACACCCGTCTCGATATGAATGCTCATCAGTATACCCTCAAGCCCATTTTCGGACGTACTCTAAAATATCGTGATTCGTTCCTAAGCCATACAACTCGCTTATGGAATGCCCTGTCGATCTCTGTATTTCCTGGTCGTTATAACTTGCAAACATTTAAAAGCAATGTACATCTTTACCTCTCTTTTCTTCCTCCCTAAATTTCCTTTGCCCGCGCTGTGAACACTCACCTTAAGGGTACACAAACCCCTTGAGCGCGCGTTCATTATAAAAAAAAAAAAAAAAAAAAAATACCCAACAGAGGAAAACCGAGGAAAGTTTAAACGAGCCAGAAATGACTGCAACGTCTTTCTTAAGTGTGTGAAATTTCAATACGACCAAAAGTTGAGGCAAAAAATACTACAATGTCCCACAGGTAGTAAAAGCTTTTGGTCGTTTGTCAAAAACATCAGAAATTCTGCCTCATCCTCCATCACAAGGCTCATCTACAATGACATTCCAGCTGTCAGCTCTTTAGACAAAGCCAATCTGCTAGCTGCACACTTTGCGGCTAGCTCAACACTTCCAGATTGTGCTTTGTCTCCGCCTACATTTGAGCGCGTCGAATCTTCAATGGGACGAATCCACTTTCGCACTCGTGTGGTAGCAAGAGTACTTAAAGATCTCAACGTACATAAATCCGCTGGTCCAGATGTATATCTTCCCTTCTTCTGAAGAGGTATTCTTCCACGCTGGCAAAACCACTGCGTAAACTTTTTCATCAATCCTACTCTTTAGGACTCTTCCCGAGCAGATGGAAAACAGCATTTGTCCAGTCCGTCCCTAAAAAGGCGAATCTTCTTCTCTCTCCCCCTACAGGCCCATTGCACTTACGTCCCTTCTTTCCAAGGTGATGGAAACGCTAATAAATTGTCAGCTCATGAAATATCTCGAAACACGAAAACTTATCAATGACCGGCAATACGGTTTTACGTAGCAACAAGTCCACTGGTGAATTGATGGCATGTTTCACCGAAAAATGGAACCAAAGTGTACATCAATCTGGCGAAAGCAAGATAGTTGCACTTGACATTTCTAAGGCATTTGACAGAGTTTGGCATCAGGCTCTTTTACCGAAAATGCGTGCATTTGGTACCGACGACTCTCTTCTTCAATGGATTAGAAACTACCTTTTGGAACGTTCGATTCAAGTTGTCTTGCATGATTTCAAGTCTGATATTCAAAAAATAAATTGGGGAACTACCAACGAAATTATTGCTTCCAAAACACAATGCTGTCTGCTGTCGCTAAAGCCAAATTTAAGCACCCAGCCATTATCCATGAATGGCACTTGCATTGTCGAAACCGAAAAACTTTCCATTCTCGGTATGTGTGTCAATGACAACTTACGTTGGAATGACCACATATTTTATATCGCCAAAAATGCTGCGAAATGTCTAGGTTTCCTCAAGCGATGTAAGAAATATTTCACCCCCTCTGACCAGGGTTCAATATATAAGGCGTTTATCCGCCAAAAACTGGAATACAACGCCCACATCTGGTCAGGTTCCCCAAAAACCTCTTTGCTAGATAGGATCCAAAATCGTGCGATAAAACTCTAAACTAAAGGTAATGCCAGTATTACACAGTCACTCGACACCCTCGAACACCGGCGTAATGTCTCCTGTCTCACCTTGTTGTATCGCTATTTTCACACCAATGCTCCACTGAAATTGCCAGTAGCATTCCGCCCCTTCATGTTTTTAACCGTAAGTTCACCCTCAAGCCCATCTTCGGACGTACTCTGAAATATCGTGATTCTTTTCTAAGCCGTATAACTCGCTTATGGAATGCCCTGCCGAGCTCTTTATTTCCTATCCAGTATAACATTTAAAACCAACGCACATCGGTATCTCTTTTTTTTCCCTCCCTAACTTCCTTTCGCCACCGCTGTGTGCAAATATCTGATTGGTACATAAACCCCCTTGTGCGCGCGCCAATTATAAAAAGAAAGCGGCATGACATCTGCCCTTTGCATCAGTGACAACCAAGTTGCAATTAAAACCTTACTCAAGCTTCAATTTCCGAACTAGGTCAGAATAGAATACTTGTTTACGTTCCAGGTTGCGAAGGAATCGAGAAAAATTAGAAAGCCGATGATCTAACTAGGTAATCTTGCCATCCAGGATTACAAGCTCCTTGTCTTCTAAGAATACCTGAATATTCACCTCCCTTCACAACTCACTATTGTAGCGTATTTCTGGTCGAAGTTATTTCGTTTTAAAGTGAATAAGTTACCACAAAATCATATTGTCATATACTAAGAGTTCCTCAGACCCCAATTTGGTTAAGATCAGAAAACAAAATTAATGCACTATTTCTGTAAATTATACAACATATTCAGAAGTTATAAAACTACTTTAATAGCTAAAAAGAATATTGGTTATTCCATTAAAATCAACAAAAAATCGAAAATACCAAAAAATGAACTTAACCGTATTGGCTTTTGAGCGACTAATATTTTGCACCGATAAGCAAACTTAAGATCAACTTGTCAAACCGGAGATTCTGAAAATCCTCAATTGAAAGAAAATTCAATGTACAAGATCTACACTAAGAACATACCAGAGTTTCTCGAACTGTGACTGGTAAGTTTTCTCAAACAGGGACTTAAAAACCGATTATTTCCCAAAATACGAACCACATGCATTTAAGAGCATGCAACCTGCACTAGAAAACGGCGAACACCACTTCAATTACCGCTAAAAAAGAAAAGGGAAAGCTCTAGCCCACCTTCATCTCATCGGCCCTGACACAGCCGGAAAAATCCTTGAGCGTATAATTGGTTGTAAGACTTCAGCAAAGCAACTAGAACAACTTTGTACGTAAATGTATGAGAAAACTTTTCATCGGGCGCTGACAGGTCCACATTAACCAAATTCTGAGAAAATCAAAGGGAAAAACTGGAAAAAAAAACTGCAAAGAACTGGAAGAAAAAAATTGTCTCTAAAGGTTCTTCGAACAGCACAGGTCTTTTACTCAAATCAGATGATACTTCCACATCGTGTCAAGAGGAAACCCTGCGAACTCTGTTTAAGGTACACATCCCACGCTGGACTCTAGTTCAATATATACCAAATGCTAGTTTTGACTCTAGTGTCTATCATAATGAGAGCAGAAACAACAGTCAGTCTGAAAAAAATGTTCAATCAAACGAATGACAGATAAACTCATTTAAACATTTCAATGCACAACAAACTGACGGAATTTCCCAGCTCTGATTCAAACCTGAAGGGAGATAAACGTAGATTTTATCTCCAAACCATACAATAATGGAAAGATTAATAGATCTTCAAATCAGAGAATACGTAAATAAAATAAACCTCTGCACCCAAGTCAATACGCCAACAGGAAAGACCGATCTACGGAAGGCCACGTTCTAAACTTAGTATCACAAATAGAAAACCAATACCGGCGAAAAGAGATCGCAATAATGTGCTTTCCTAGATATTCCAACCGCTTTTCACAATACCGAGTACGATTCTATCTCAAAAGCGATGGAACCCAAATGGTGAGAGAGATTCTCGAAAGCCGTCACATCAATTACTGTTTTAGCTGCCCACAATGTTTTTTCACACCTTCTGCAGAATCGTACTTCGCAAACTTCATCTCAGAAATTCTTGGACTCGACATGCTCTGCGCGATAAATATTCGCTTACCAAAAACTGTATGCTTTGACAAGAGGTTCAACATCTTGTTCAAACAAGTTCAAGTTCAAACATCTTGCAGACTGAGTTTCATGCTGTCCTGAGTGAAAGTGAAAGGCGTCCACTCCAGCAGGACTGAAAAATTTAAGCTAATTCCTGTTTGACTCCAAATCGGCTACCCTGTTCCAATACTCTTCAGGACTTATCAAAAAGTAACACAGTCAGGCTCTGATGGGCACCAGAGCACAAGAGTATTGAAGCAAATGAAAAAGCTCAAGAACTTGCTAGAAAAGGTTCATGCAATCCGTTCAGTTGCTCAGAGACTATCTGCGCCTTCCCGAATCCAGCAATAAATACAACGGTCAAAAGTTGAGAGAACAAGTGCGTCTATCCTATTTGGAGAATATTTGTGGCCGTGGCTCAAGTGGTAGTGGACTGGCTTCCAAATCAGAAGGTTCGGTGTTCGAATACCAAGCACGCCCGAGAGACATTCATTTTTTCAGTTGACAAAAATCAAGTAAAAGCAAACTTCTGCTAAGAACTTAGTCTCCCTACTAAATGTTGGATACCACCCATGGAGCGAAATAACCACTGAGTTCGAACATCTTTCTTTCTCTCTCTATCCCATTTTCCAAATTAAATAAAAAATGCAAAATTGGTGCGTAGCGAGCGATCTGTTTTGCAACAAAATAGAATTAGTCTCAAATCAGATTATGAATGCTATGCCACGTTGTAAGCTAACACATCTAAGCCGATATAATCCCGCATGCCATTTGCACTTATTTTGGCATTCGCATTCACAAATAAATTGTAATTTCTACAGCACATGACACGAACATTACGAGATTGGTAAGTCTCGGATTCAATAGCCAAATTACTCGTATACAACTATGTACAACATTTAGTAAAACACGATAATTAATATTATCGGTAACAAAAATTAACAAATCTACCAGCTATTGCGGTACATAGAAGCTATCTGACTAATACATAGTAACAAAATCAAACAGCTTTTGTAAAAAAGAAATTTTGAATATTCGAGTATATGAAGGTAATTAAACTTAAATGGAATTTTCCGGCAAAGTGCCTACGAGCATTTTTATCTGCTATAACTGCATCAGGCACTTGTAGAAAATCTCAACAATTCTGGACTGCATACATGACTCTGCATTCCCTAATTACTCGTAATGTCTACACGCACACTCTGTCTGTTGAAATTGACAGTTCATTATTGCATGCAATTATCCCAGATAATGAAAAGTGGATTATTACGAGTATACTTTTATTGAAGGTAGTTTTGATTTTATTTACATTACTAGCATGTGATAATTTACATCGTTAAGGTTTTTGACTTTAAATTCAAATAGATACTGTGTATCTAAAACACGATGTTTAAATAATATTGCTGATTTAATAAGTCTGGAATGATGAAAAACTCAGGTCAGCAATACTTACTACCCAGCATATCAATAAACGTTTTTGTGGACACTCCTCATAACCACAATAAGTTTATAAAAAGATCAATTACAGTACGATAATAAACGTCAATCATATTTGCAAATTTGATAACGACAAAAAACATGAAATCGGTAATTCCCATCCAATTACAATATACGAGTACATACGATGCCCTTGACTAGCAATTTGTCTGTACATGATAACAATTGGTTCCGGGGATCATTCGGCTATATTTTTTATGTTTGTGATTAAAACTGATTTTTAAATAATTTTAGTTGAAAAAACACGTCCCATATCTTTAACTGTTTTTAAGTCAATTTCAAATCGTTCAATCCACTTCAGAAGAGTATTGATGGAAAAATTTTGTCAGTTCAGAGTTCAAATTCACACGCATAAATCGCAGTTGCTTGAAAAGCTTTGAATAACTTCTGATTGCACTGTTGACGGACATCGTATATACATAACATATAATCCAAAGAACGTTCGACTCGTCTCTTTTGAAAAAAGTTCGACAGTATATACCGCGACAATTATCACTACGAAAAATATGTTCTAGACCAGTAATATACCTTTATTCGATACAAGTCGCTGGACTAAAAAAAATTTTGTCCATTTAGCTGCAGAAATTGTGAGATTATAAGGAGAAATATTTAAAACAATCTCATCAGCCATTCTCGCACATATTCGTATGAAAAGCGAGGGATAAGAGACTTTTCCGAAATAAACTATGTACGATCGCCAGCTGTAACGTCGGTGCAATAAATGCAAAATTCGAACTAAAAAACGTTATACAGTAACCTAAAATCGATCTACGATAATATGTCACACGGTTTTACTATACTTAACACGCCATTTATTAAACAAGAGATAGACTCAAATCCAAATATGTTGCATTACGATTTCTATTAATGCAGAAATAACGCGAGTAAAAGATTGTAAAGTCATTTTGGGCAAACCACTAGCAAGTGTGCACCGACTTTAGTTGACAAAAATTTTTGTTAAAAACCACAGCACCAACAACAAGCGGTATTAATCGAAAAAATTAACTGGCAGATTTTAAACCGAGAAAGAGACCAGCTCTGGACGCTAAATTTGCAAAAATGGCACCAAAATGCAATAAGCCATGAGGAAGAATGTAAGAGCAGTGCAAAAACCCTGTTTTATGTTTCACAAATCCGGTTGCATAGAGGTACCCTCTCAATCTGTAGCAGGCGACGAGCAGTAGAGAAAGTGAAAAGTCGAAGCACGGGCAAACGAGATACTCGTAACATCTTTAAGATTGCACCACAAAGTAGAAAGAGTTTCAGTCGCCAATATATTACGAGTATCAATATGGAAGATGGACAGCGACGAACGTCTTTTGTGTTTAAAGTCAACTCCTGTCTTGTAAAGACTTATTTTCACTGAATGCCCATATATTCATGTTAGCAAGGATACGACTTGCAATCGCTCTAAACCATGTTGAGGGCACACCGGCACCCTTGGTATGAGTCGATGCCTACCCATTAACCTCTTATTGTTCTAAGGATCACAGTACCCAGTACTTTTTGCAACTCTACATCGGGTCGAAACCAACTGGAAGACCCTTTCTTAGGTTTAAGTCCCACGGTATCGTGTTTTACGTCCTGGTGTGGACTACCGGTAGTTCTGCCACTCAACAGAACCTATGACCAGCAGCTTTTAACTGGTCAAATCGTAGTAACCTTCAGTGGCGTTAAGTTATGATAAGACCAGTTTTTGTTCTATCCTCGCTTTTTATTAGACAATTTCATTAATGGAAGAAGCCATGATATAATTGGGCAAGGGCCCGGGAAGCGATGAGTAGTCATTTTCCATAGAAGCTTGCCTTTCGAAAGAAAGATACTTTTTCGGAATCAAGAAGAAGAAGAATCTGGTAAGTCTTGATGGCTGGTATTCAAAAAAAAAATGCTTCAAATGCTAAAAAGTCCAAAACAGCCAGTATCAAGTTTCAAAGGGCAGTGATATCAATAATAACATCAAGAATACTTGTTTGATTTGAGGAATAAAACCTAAGACAAGAAAAGCCTGGTTCAATTAGAAACCTAGAGGAAAATGAATTCAAAAGAAAAAATATACAAAACCGCGTTACAAAATGTTCAATAACTATTCAAATTAGAAAAAACCATACGAGACCAGTGGTAAAGTGGGTCAACATTTACCAGCAGAATTTAGAAAAAATTGCCCGCAAAGATACCTGTAGATAGAAAGCTGGAAGAACTCACGACCAAAAAAATTATATAAATAAATATACGAAAGCGAAACAATTCAGGGTGAATCAAGGCCTAGTCCCTCTCATTCACTGTGTTGTGTGCCTTGCAATGCCCTTCACAGTAAAACAGGGCGCACAATTTTAAAGGATTCCGAACCCGTCAATAGGGTGCTACCGCCAAAAAACATAAATCGTTTTTTCTGCTTTTCAATGCTGGCCAAAATTTGAACCCTAAATTCGCGTTTAGAATAGAACTTTTGAATCTAAGGCCACATATGACAGCATCTTCATAGAAACAAAAACAAGGTGCAGGGAGCTCTGTATATCCGAGAAGTACGGTTATGATCTCTCAGATTCCAGGAAAGGAATCAAACTAGGTGACGTCTTGTTATGTTACGAGTATGTTGTATTTTTGAGTGATAAGCAAAATTGATCTTGAGTTTCGTTTGGCCATTCCAATGATAACAGAGCTAACTACGTAAAACGTGTGTTAGTCTTGATAGTAATGGTATCTAGGTGAGTAAATGGGCTGATGATGACGAAGCTCTTACACTTAATAGATTTCCCATATAGATTTCCAATAGTGCACAGAAAAATGTGTCAATTCGAATTTAGCTAAATGCTGACTAATCTTTGCGCCAAACTCATAAATAAATAAAACATCTCTAATTACCAAATCATCTTCATAAATCGTGTAAGAGTATACCCCTTTTAAATAAATAATCTATAACTAAATTGAACTTCAAACCATAGAGAATTCTTAATGTTTTATCTAATCTTTTACATAAAACTTTTTAATAGATAAGATCCGCCATGTTCACTCACTTGAAAGTTTATAATCTTAAGGTTTTCACATTGCGTCAACAAACAACCATACGGGTATTTTCAACAACAACATAATTTTTTAAAAATTACTTCGTTCAAACACGTTTTCTTGTGTCCACTATCAACCGAGTCTTATCACAGTGCGCAAATTTGAGCTATCATGCATATTGACCACGAATAGATGTCTTCCTGACCGATTTAAAGGACTTATCAAATAGACTGATTCACACACGGGACTAAATAGTTTCAAGATAATAAAAGAAGCGGGTTTGACAAACTTTGCGTTAGGATTATTCCATGTCAATAATTCGCGAATAGCGGGAACTCATTAAGGCAGTCATATGACATCAGCAATTTACTGAATACCTTTGATGAATGATGGTGCTTTGTTCGACAAGATACTGAAAACCCCTCCTATCAGGCATTCCAGACGTTACAATAAATCTAAATTTATTTTAAAAACATTGTCAAATTATCTACGAGTACATGCGAATCGAATAGATCAAGGTAAAGAGAATAGTTCTTTTAATGATTAGACACTTGATGTCACGTCAAGTCTAGACGATGGCAATCTCTTAGAACAAAGACAAATAAAGACCGCCCAGAATTCGATTGTTTCATGATTCATAGTCGACTAGTTTCCGACAACCTCTTTTCTGGTCAAATAACGAATTGCGAGCAATAATCAAACAATAAACATTACTTAGCAACGGGGGCAACAGCAAAACGTTGCACGATGTGTCGCATGGAAATGTTGTTGGAATAGTTCATTCATCCCTTTCCTAATACTACGAGTACGGGTACTAATTGGAAGGAGCTACATTTGGTCTACATTTACATTCTTAAAGGCGAATTTCTTTTGATTTGAAATAGATTGCCAATTGCTTCTGCGAACGCGACGCAACGACCCTCGATCATTTTCACCATTCACAGAGACAATTGTTTGGGTAATTGACTTTATGCTCCGGCTTGGCTATGAGTAAGAGTCATAATTGTGTGTTGGATTTTAAGTTATTTTTATCAATTCATCGGTTCTAGGGATTCTTGAAGTTATACAATAGTTATTTAGATTTCTATCGGGGTGATTGGGCAATTAATTTGTTCTAATACATACTCGTATGTTGCAAAACAATCATGTCTGTTTTTTTTTTAATTATTATTCCTTTCATATTACAGATTTTTATCTTAAGTTTAACAATTTCATAATGATTTATAATATGGTGAATGAATGATTACAGTAGTCGTTATATAATTTGATGAACAATTGACCCAAATTAGTGTTAAGCGACACTTCAATAAATACAATACAATAAGCCTTAGGATGTGGGGTGACAATCGTAAAGTTTTTTTTTTTAATTCAAAATAGTTCAAAGCAGGAATTCAAGAATAATAAGCTAATTACAAAAAAAAAGAGAAATTTCAATCGATTTAATACATACATTTTGTGTAATTTTAAAGCAATTCAATGTTAGCCATATCAATAGTAAATAACCACTTTTTAACTTTTTTTATGTAATCATTATAATTAATTGTTATTCGGATGGAGTATCGAAAATTATTAAAAATGGTTTGGGGCGATAAATGTGAAACTATATGAGAAGTGTGTTGTACGTGAAATTGGTGTATTAACTAAAGCCATAAGTTGTAAGTTGTAAATCTGATTGTGTCTGCTTGGAATGTTACCACTTTGCTTAAAAAATTCTCTTAGTACTTTAAAGATGTACAAATGCCTCAATGGTAAAATCCCAAGCCTTTTGAATAAGGGCCAACTATGAGTATTACGATTTGCATTGGGGAGTAAGCGAGCTAAATATTTCTGTGAAGTTAAAACCGGTTTAATTGTGCTGAAGTAAGTTCCACCCCAACTACTGATACCGTGTTGCAACTTCGAGTGTGCAAGAACTGTTTTGGAGCAGTAAGGTTTAATGAGATAAAGCTTACAAGCATCTAGATTCATGTGGGATTTTAATGCCTGAATATGATCCTTCCAATTCAAATTGCTCTCTATCAAAACCCCATGGTATTTAAATTTACTAACGGAGTCAATTTTAAAGCACTTTTCAGAGCACGAGTTGTTACCTTTGTAATTTTGAGTACCACAAGTATGCACTGGTACATGAAAGTACAGATTAAGGTCAAATAAGTAATTGCCAGATAGTTTAAAGTGAACTAATTTTGTTTTTTCACTTACAATTAGTTTATGAATAGCAAACCACAGTCTCAATTTTTCTAAGTCCTCCCCAATCTTAGTAACGCATTCAGAATTATATATGAAGGTAATATCATCAGCGTATGCCGTAGCTATCCCATTTAATCGTTGTTTAAAAATCGAATTTATGTAGATCAAAAATAGAAGAGGTCCAAGCACCGAACCCTGTGGGACACCATTTTTTAGAACACGTGGTTTACTGAAAATGTCGTTTAATTTAACGCTGTCTTTCAGGTATGTTTCGAACCACATATAAATTGATCCTCTGAAACCAGCATTATATAATTTACTAAGCAGTAGCTTGTGATCAACCATGTCAAACGCTTTGGTCATATCTATCAAATAATGCCATTGTAGATTGATTTCTATTTAGTCCCTCGTGTAATTGAATACATGCTCTAAGAATGGCGTCCTCTGTGGATAAATCAAAGTGCTATTACGGCAATATGTAATGCAACAGAAACGTAGAATATGTGAGTGGTCTTCAAATTAGTTTGTTTTTAGAGGCAAAATTAGCTGTTATTTCTTATGAAAATGAAGCTTACGTCAGGTGAATCCGTAAATTTACGGATTGACTTACATGGTCATAGTGGAACCTTATTAAGTTAAAGGTATTTTGTTTTGCCTGATGAATATATAGTTTTGGGGACTCAATCTGTTCAAAGTGAATCTTTCAACATTTGTCCAGCGTTAGAATACCAAGCACATGTATTATTATGATTAGTCAATATGCGTTTACATGAGAAAGCAAACGGAGCAATTTGTTGTAACCCAGATTGCTGTAATTTCGATATATCCAAGAAGGTGACATTCTATTGCATTGAACTAGCGTTATTTTCTTAATATATGTACATATATATACGCACTTAATTTGTAATGTTTGCAGGGATTTTAAGAAAAGTATAATCCTAAAAAACTCAATATTTATAAAACAACAGAATGCAATCAGTTCAGCTCAATGACAATGTATCCGATTTTCATCTTGGCCCCCTATTTTTCTCATTATATGTAAATGAGCTTCCATCCATTATAAACAACTGTTCGTCACATATGTATGCTGATGATGTTAAAATGTATATGAGCTGTCCACTTGGTTTAATTGAGAACGGAGTTTGCTCTATCAATGAAGATCTTGAGGAAAATTCACAATGGTCTGAACTTAACGGATTTTCTTTAAACGCTAAGAAATCGAAGTGTCTAGTCATATCAAAGAAACCACTGGATCTTTCGTATTTTCCACCTATTTTGTTGAAAAGCTCCGAAATAGATTGTGTTGAGACTGCAAAGAACCTTGGGGTCACTTTTAATTGCAAGTTAACTTGGGAAAAGCACATCAGTGCTGCCTTTGGAAAGTTATATGGGGTGTTACGTAATTTATGGATAACACAATCTTTTACTTCAACTAAAACGCGCTTGATGTTAGCTAAATCTTTGGTTATTCTTATTTTACTCTACGGATGTGAAATCTTTTGTAGCTGTAGAAGAAATCTTAATGTTGCTTTTAATAGCACAATACGTTATGTTTTTGGACTACGTAAATATGACAGTAAGTAGTTATTCTCCTCGTTTGCTTGACATGCTTTTTGAGAGCTATCTCAAGTTTCGCACTCTAGCCCTGCTATCGGATATTCTCGTAACACGCCAACCATTATACTTATACGAAAAAACTCGATTTGCCTCTTCGCACAGGTCTGGTCAATTAATTCACCCCCAATACACTTCTCTTACATCAGAACGTCAATTTTTCGTAAATTCAGTCCGATTATGGAATTCACTACCGCAAAATTTAAGAACTAATTTAGGCACAAGCACAACAAGGTTTAAAAAGGAATTACGCATCTATTTCTCTACAAATCTGTAAATAAATTTTTCAAAGCAATTAATACATAATTATTATGAATTTTAATCTGTACCTGTTGAGTTTTAAGTTGGTACAACTACTCTACTAGCTTTCATTGTTCTTAATTAGCTTTTCACTATCTTATATAAGATTTGGTTTCATATTGTATCTTAAAGTGTATAAGCATTACAAATAAATAAATAAATAAAAAGAAAACAAAGGAATAAGACGTATTCTGTAAGTGATAGAGGTCACAGTAGCAATGCAATGCGGCAAATGGCTAATGTTTCCTTGGCAGCTATGATGGAAAACGATTCGGTAATTTCATATTTCATAATTTCATCGAGATAGAAAGGATGGTACGCTGAATCCACACGAGTTAGTTTAATTTAGTGTTACAACATGAAATTTATCAAAAAAGTAAAACAGTGTGAAAAAAAGTAAAAGTGAAAAAATGTTCACAACAACGATCGCAAAGAACTAGCCCCATTCAATTTAAGAACTGGAATTAAGATCAATCTAAATTGCATTTCAAATGTAAACACTCTATTTTACTGTTATTGCTGAGCCAGGATTGGCAATAGCTGTAAATTTCATTAAGGCCTCTGAATGTACCAGCCATATGTTAATAGGCCATTGTCAAAGTCTCGATATCCCGTGTGATGTCACAGAATTTTGCCATATAAGCAGCCACCAAAGAGGTTGGTCCTGGAGAAACTCATGATGCGATTATATTGCGATGCTAATTTTAGAATATTTTGTGGCACAGTAGCAAGTGCTGTTTGAGAGCTACTCGTAACCATTTTATGTGCTTCAAACTTTCTGTACTTTCTATAGTGGTCATACAAAATTTTGCCTCCCAACAAACCTTTGCAACGAAAGGAAGGCAGTAATAAAATGACTAAATCATAGAGTCGTTGAATTTAAAATCAACTTCATGGTCACGTCTCTGCAGACAATGAGGAATCAGAAAAGAATTAACTGGATAGGCTTTAAAGCTTGACAAATCCCTTAAAACAGCACATAAATTAGAACGAGAAATAGAGGTAGAGAAAGTATCCCAAAACCTCACCAAATGACTTGAACCAACCTGGTCGGCTTTTAAAAGCTCTGCAGATCGTCTCTTCTATAGTGGAACGCAGACAAGCTAAAATATCTGGAAACGTGGCTTAATACAATGCTTAGGCATGAAACGTACGAAACCAACATTCATCTGTTCAACGTTCTCTCCATAATTTTCCTTCGCCCGCGCTGTATGCAAACATTTTAAAGGTACCTTAGCCCCTTGAGCGCACGTTACTTTAAAAAAAAAAAATACGTGGTGTAAAATTGGCACAATTTTGATCACAACTATGATCAGTCTAACGACAATATGCTAGCTATGAGATATGAGCTGAAGCAAATCTAAATTAGTAAAAGATTAGCAAACATTCTTGAGAGAGATGGGTCGACCGGAAATATGGTATGGTTTCCGTGCAGTCAATTCATTGACTCTTTAGAAGGATACAAGAATAAACTACAAACATTTTTAAGATTGCTCAAGGAAAAAAAACAAACGTATTCCTTTGACAGGAGTTGTATATTCCTTTTATAGACATTTCTTAGTCACTCCCTTCAGTATTATCACCCACCAAAGACGCGCAGAGCAGCTACAACCTGATGCGAACGTAAGCCAGACACCCACAGGGATAGTACTCCACGAAGTCGTCATTACTCTCAAAGTACACGTTGCGATGTCAGTACCCACTCTACAGTCTTTTTTTCACAGAAGGATAGCAGAAAAGTCTGCTTACATGAAACTCAGTCTTCACAGGACACACTAAGCGAGAATGCAATACACTCATACTCGAAGCGTTGCCTAATTCACTAACTATCTCATTTCCCGTGATCCTATTATAACTCAATGTATTCTGCCTTCCGGCGCCATACATTCGTCAACTATCTTGGAATTGGTCGAAGGGTTCAGCAAGACTTTAAGGCCAGCTTTCCTGTCTCTACAGAATTAGAAATTTTCTTCCATCCTAAATCGGTTTTCAAGCCATCCGGCTCAGATACTCGTATTTTTGTGAAAACTTATTCCACCAGACAACCGACGCATATGATTTAATTGGCCTTATCAAATCCGTTTAGAACCAAAAAAGCCTCCTCTCTGATAAGTCACATCTTGCCAAAAGCTAGTAAATGTTTTATTGATTCATAAAGTATACAGTATAGGGTTATATATAGAATAGCATATCGGGTAAATGGCCTCCACTGCTTTGCTGGCACACACGTATTTTTTTGTCGAAATTTTCCATGACAATTTTGTATAAATGTGGCTGAGTTTCATTGAAACAATCATGACGTGATATCGAGCACGTTTACCTGAACATACAGAAAGCAACGAAATTTACAATCCCGCTTTTAAATATGATTTTATTAAACAAAAGGGAGAAGGGAAATTTCTCATCCTTCACTGTATAAAGGCAAATGCGACAGAAACTGTAAGAAATACCAATTGGTGAAAGGGCAACTTCGCGAGTAAGAGTGCAATCAATGCATCATTGACGATTCGTCAACGGCACGATTCAAAGCTTACAAGTTTACACGTATCGACAGAGAAATGTCTTGGCATCATTTTGCATTAAAGAAAACATTCTACAGAGTCATGAGCGATCTTAATTTCTCGTTATACGATATGACAAACAACCGGAGAATTCAAAATCAAAGCTGAAGTACACCAATGTACGAACAATTTTATTCTATTATATCTACATATGTATTGTAACCATAGGTCTTTTTAACTTGCATTTGATCGAACTTTTACTCACGTATTGTCGTGGGACTAAAAATTAGTCTACAGGTAGACTCATCATATACTGCATAATAAATTTTGAAGCATTTTTAACGACTTGATAATTCATTTTAACTTGCCTTCTCAATTAAATTTTAAACAAAAAAAGAAAATACGTAAAATATAGGATTGTTAATTCTAGTTAATAACTAATATAAACTGATGATCGATATGAGTGAAGCCAACGGTTTTACAAGTATATCGTAACACGTACGAGTATAACATGTTGAATATGTAGGTAAAAATTTTATGAACTTTATACGAGTATTCACAATATATACTTTCTTATCTAATGGATAGCCAAATGCGTAATACGTCTTACTACAAATGAACGTCTAAAAAGTGTTTAAAATGAAAAAGCGGAACAAATGAGTAGCGATAAAACGATATCAGGATCAATCAATACGTGACACCTGAAGTTAACAAAATTAAAATCATCAGCAAATTTTAAGTGTTCACACATAAAAACATTTCAACCGATCGCTATCAAAATTCTATGTAGAAAAATATATATCTACGAGTGCAACAAAGAACATTAACAAACAGTCACCTAAAACTAATGATTAATCAGATAGACGGTTATTGTTTATTTACGACATTCGGCTACCGATTACGAACGAGAAATAATTTCTGCAACAAAGGTACAGACCCAACTACGTCTGACTAAATGGAGCCACAGTTAAAAGGTTTAAATTGAAGATATTTTAATTGAAGCTGAACTTAATTTCCGGAGCACACATATGTATCTTCAATTTAGTCTGGATGACGACCCTAATCGCCAATTAACTTTCAGAAATCATTAGCAAAAATATATTAGTTAAAAATATTAATGCAATTTACCCTTCATTATAGCTCATGGTTCCTTCTATTCTCTTATTCAACCAAGATGTAAGAAAAACCCACTAGATTTCGGAACTAGGAACTAATTCAGGATATTATCAACTGAAATTCCTATAGAGAGTTCCTCAAAGAGTATGAAAAGTGATAATTTTAAAGGAGTTTTTATAGAAAAATACAATGTAAGAACCTTTCAAATGATTAAAGCCAAGAAAAGTCCTTTCAATTAATTCAACAATGCCAATACAATTAGTTCACCAACCGACAGTTCCTGAATGATTTCTAGCTAAATATGATAGATCAGTTTACTACCAGACATCTAGATTAGCTTTAATAACTTTAACTGATGAAATGACCAATTAATCGCCTCCCAAAGAGGTTTTTATATCCAAAGGTGGTAAATTTTCTCATATAGCACATATTGATCTAAGTGTGTCGACGTTTCCTACCGACAGCCACATCGGCTTTCAAAAACAACGAGGAGCATTTGTCAACTTCTGCAATGTCAGCCGTCAAGTTATCGGATGTACACCTCTTAAGCACCAGTCGTTCGAAAAAATCACCTGGGTCTCATTTGAAAAACAACAAACATCGCACCAGTGTTGCCCCCTCTCCTCATCGAAACGAACCGCATCGACCATTAAGTCTAGAGGAAGCCGTACATTCGATTCACAAAATATCTTAACTTAGGACTTCAAAAATTTAGCAGATCTTAGTATAATACACAACTGTGAACAACCTCTGGAGATATGTGAAAAACGCTGTCTTACTCTGTGTGTCGGCAAGAGGCAGAGAAATCACCGCTATCAGCAATTACCTGGAGACTGATCGAATTTCACAGCAGTGGAAAGATCAGAACTTAAAGGCCAGTACCGTGTACAAAAATGCGATAAACAGAAGCACGTCAACGCTTACTAAATATTATACATAGTATACTAAAAACGCACCTCTTAAAAACATTGCGTGAAAATCATTGACGGTTTCCTGCTAATTGAGAATGAGGATCAGTCAAAAGATGGAGGAATACTTCGAAATGGTGTTAGCCGATTTGGACAACGGCTCAACGCAGATAAATTCAAATGAGGGCTTCGAAGCAACAATTTCCCGTATACGGAATTGAAAGCGTAGCCATTAATGGCATTGCTACCGAATTTGCTCAAACTGAACCAAAAACAACGGCAGTGCTACTGAATCTCATCGCAGCAAGAACATGGAAATAAGAGCGTTTCCCCAAGAAAAGAAATGAAGTAGTCATTACTTACGAATGAGAAGAATGTTGGGCTGCGGCAACTGGTCGCTGGTCGCTGGTCAGACGACCAACGTAATAAATGACCAAGATAATCTCTGGTGGGTATTACTGAGCACGTGTTAAATTTTTAGGAAAATGGGACAGAGAGAGAAAGAAAGATTTTTGGGCTCAGTGGTTACGCTCCATGGGTGGCATCCGTCATTTAATGCGGAGACTAAATTATTAGTGTAATTGGACTTGTTGTTATATTTTAGGCACACATCTTAGGTGATTTTAGTAGCCTGAAAAAAAGAATTCAAGCGCGACTGGTAGTGAACCTCGAACCGTACGATTTGGAGGCCAATCGCTACCACTTAAGCTACGATGGCGTGCACGTAGCGATTGGTATACAGATGATTTTGCAGGTAGGATAGATATAGTAGTTCCAATTTAGGTGAGTTCGTCGGTCCTGTAGCCTCTATGGTGAATGTTGAACTGCTCTGCCATCTCCCTTAGGCGATCGACAATCAAGGGCGGTTTTAGAATTTTGTGAGACTGAGTCCAGGGATTTGATACCGACCTGAATGCGGATATCTTTTGCTGATATCACGATTTTCTTCAGCCAGGTCAGGACTTCTTTAATCGCCAACATTTTCGCCCGGAGCACGCTACAGTGGTTTTGAAGGCGGAAGGAGAGCCTTAGGTTAGGTTTATCTGAGAAAACACCGCCACCAAAATAAGACAACATAACATTTATATTTGTATTGTATTATAATTATACTGGATACCCCAACAACGATCTCCAAAACGAAAGAGATAGAGAAACAAGCTTGTAAAGTCAGTAAATAACTTAAATATTGTTGTAATTCCGAGACAGTCTTATAGGTAGAGTAACTTCTCATACAATACCAATAGATTCAAACGGAATATGATTCAGTCATAAAACTATTTACTTAGCTTAGCAATCAAATCTTAAAACAAACTGAGTGGCATAATAAAAATTCTACGAGTATTATCACAAACCTCTAACTCACAGTGTACACAAAAGATACGACAAAGTTGTATTCATAGTTTTCCAACAATTTTGTTCTTTATCAAACACACACTTGAACAAAACCATTTTGAAGAGCAACGATAATTTATCCATGGTCAAAGCCAATGCCCAATATATTAAAAAGTATTTTGACTCAAAGTTCCTTCGAAATTGTTGACTAAATCGCGGAAAAAATTAAATATTAATATCATCTAAATAAATCACTGTGTCGAATTGGAGCGCGCTAATTTAGTTACCCTGTACCTATTATAACGCCAGCCAACTTTCAATAAACAAACTCACACAAGCGATGTAAATATATATAATTTATTCATTTCAACGAGATTACATGGGTGAAGTACCCCTCTCTCCCCCTATGAGCCATTGAAAAAAATACTCACGACAAGCCTAAAACACTTTTTTTTAATTGCTTAAAAATATTAAAGTTACATGCGACTGTAATATACTTAAACGCTTTGAAATGAGGTAACACGTGTTTGAAGTATTTTAAAACCACTATTAGGTCGATTTCGTATTTTTCAATCACGTTCTCTAATTTGTTTGTAAGTTGTTATGGATATAGTCAACACTGTCAGTCAGATTGATGTTGATAAGTTCTATAAAATAGTTTTCTAATGCCAAATGGAACTTCTTACTACTTTCTGAAGCATCTTAGAGATAAGACAACTATTGTCCCTGCCTATCAACAACCCAATTTCAAAAGGTCACTGTGATCTTCAATCCAACGATAAGTAAATACCATTCCAAGTGTGCGGATTTTGACAATGTCAAAATAAACAAAGAAATCATTTCTAACAAATTTAAGTTGCGTAATAAGATCGCCGAAATTTCAGATTTCGATTCAACCAATCAAATTTCGTTTCTCAGCTATCAGTGACGTTACAACAAAAACACGAGCTCCTAAAGCTTTCGTCAATATGCAAGTTGGCATACAGAGTGCTGATATTCCAAATTACAAATTCGAACATACACAGCAAAACTAAACAACTAAGCTAATTGCATATAAACTGTTTGTTTGCAAATTGTATTTATGAGTACTTTTAACGGAATTCATGCATAGGAGATACATCTTAAAACTAAATTAGCTTCAACGTTGATACGAGTACTACTATGGATAGCTAAAATCAACTTTACAGATAAAGCCTAAGATTGAATTAAGGAAGAGGTGACATCAGATGGTGATGTAAAACCTTTGAGGCTGAGCTAGGTAGGAAATTCACACAACATAAGCTAGGCTATTTCGGTGACTTCAAGACAGAGTCGCTTGGTTAAGTCTAATTTTCAGAAAATTCAAATTGGATGCGCAATGAACAGTTACGATATAGTTTGATTTGTAGTGTACTTGCGGCCGCAGTTTTCATTTTAAAAGTTGGAAAGCAAATTTTTTGGGTATTGTTCGATTACAACAGGCACTAACAGGGGTCAAACTAACGATGTCCAGTTATATATCTGAGACTTCATACCAATTTCCATTAATCTACCTTTTTTTTTATATAATGAGCGCGCGCTCAAGGGGTTTGTGTGACCTTAAGGTGATTGTTCACAGCGCGGGCAAAGGAAATTTAGGGAGAAAGAAAAGAGAGGTACCGATGTACATTGTTTTTAAATATTTGCAAGTTATAACGACCAGGAAATACAAAGATCGGCAGGGCATTCCATAAGCGAGTTGTACGGCTTAGGAACGAATCACGATATTTTAGAGTACGTCCGAAAATGGGCTTGAGGGTATACTGATGAGCATTCATAGCGAGACGGGTGTTACGGTTGAAAGTTTGAATGGGCGGAATGCGACTGGCGATTTCAGTGGAGCACTGGTGGTGGAAATAGCGATAAAACAAAGTGAGACAGGAGACATTACGTCGGTGTTCGAGGGTGTCAATTGATTGACTGGTATTAGTATCATCAATAAGTTTTATCGCACGGTTTTGAATCCTATCTAGCAGGTGCAGATATGTTTTAGGAGCACCTGACCAGATGTGGGCATTGTACTCCAATTTTGGGCGGATGAATAACCAATTGGTTATGCTGTTGATATCGGAATTTAATGAGCTTAGCATACGCTGCCGTTCTCGTTCTACAGCCGAAGAGCAGGGCCGTGAACGAATATGAAAAGCAGAGAGAACTATCATCACCAAAGGAATATATTTGATTAGAAGTAGCAGTCAAGAGATCATTAATGAAAATTAAAACGAGTGTCGGAGACAGAACAGAGCCCTGGGGCACACCAGCATTTATTTTGTAAATATCAGACTTGAAACCGTCCAATTGAACGTTCCGAAAGGTAATTTCTAATCCATTGAAGAAGAGAGTCGTCGATCCCAAATGCACGCATTTTCGACAAAAGATCCTGATGCAAAACTTTGTCAAATGCCTTAGAAATATCAAGTGCAACTATCTTGCTTTCGCCAGATTGATGTACGCATTGGTTCCACTTTTCGGTGAGACATGCCATCAAATCAACAGTGGACCTGTTGCTACGAAAACAATATCGCCGGTCATTGAAAAGTTTTCGTGCTTCGAAATATTTCATGAGCTGACGATTTATCTGCGTTTCCATGACCTTGGAAAGAAGGAACGTAAGTGCAATGGGTCTGTAGGAGGAGAGAGAAGATGATTCGCCTTTTTTAGGGACGGGCTGGACAAATGCTGTTTTCCATTTGCTCGGAAAGAGTCCTAAAGAGTAGGATTGATGAAAAAGCTTACGCAGTGGTTTTGCCAGCGTGGAAGAACACCTCTTCAGAAGAAGGGGAGATATACCATCTGGACCAGCGGATTTATGTATGTTGAGATCTTTAAGTACAGGAGTGCGAAAGTAGATTCGTCCCATTGAACGCACTCAAGTGGAGGCGGAGGCAAAGCACAATCTGGGAGTGGCCGCAAGCAGATTAGCCTTGTCCAAAGAGCTGACAGCTGAAATTTCATTGTTGGGATGGAAGATGAGGTGGAATTTCGTATTGGAATTTCACAGGCTTCGACGTTTCAGTCATTTCTGGCTCGTTTGAACTTTTTTCGGTTTTCCTCTGTCAGGTTGGTCTTGAAGGACCGAAAAAGCATTTCTCTAACCCTGACGGCCTCTTTACAGCTCATGTCGTACCATGCCTTTTCTTTTGGTTTGATACTCTTCATCCGATGAGGAATAAAGGATCTCATTCCAAAGAAAATGGTGTCTGTAATCATATCAGCAGCGGCATCCACGTCGTTATCGAGGAAGCATAACGACCAGTTAAAATTCCTAAAGAAGCTGTTAAGACGGCTTTCTCGTATTGCCATACGGTTCTTTTAGGAATTTTTCCTCTAACTGAGTGGTCGGTGTACGAGAAATTAACTGATATGGCACAATGGTCCAACGAGCCTAGAGGGGAGAGCACATCAACGGTGTACTTATCAGGGTGAGAAATTAAAAACAAGTCCAGGGTGTTGTCGGTATGACGATCAACGTCGTCTGGTATTCGTGTGGGCTCATTTACAAGCTGCGTTAAGTTGTTTTCCGCAGCGAAGATCTCAACACACCGCCCTTCGGGTGTTGTCTGTCCAGAATGTCGAAGCCACCCATTGTGTATACTGAAGTCGCCCGTAATAACGATTTCAGTATGAGGATACAAGGATACAATTCTTTGAATGGAGTCAGACAGCGCATCAAACTCGTTAAAAGTCGAATTGCTGTCCAGTTTGGGGCTTCTGTAAATAAAGCAGTAGTGGATAATTTGGTTACGGAGATGGAATTTTAACCACATGAAGTTGAATTCCGGATTGGAACATAGATCACATTGTGGTGGAGTTTGGTAAGCTACATTACTACGCACGCAAATGGCGAGACCGCGGTGAGAGAAGAATAATGGCACTAGTTCGTAGGGAGGTAGCTTCAGATCAGAATGATCTGAGAGGTGTAGGCGGGGATCTACCTGTGTTTCACTAAGTGCCAAACAGCTGGTCTGTACTTACAGAGTGGACCTAAGCAGAAAAGTGATTACTTTTTGCCCGCGTGTATTGGCTACGTCTACCCTGAATTCCGTAGTCATAACCACAGACAAATACAGAAAACACAAACACCGACGATACTAAGCAAGGCTGCGAAGTGAAAGTTCTGACATTGATTTACCGGATCAAATTGCTTAGGTATTATGCCCTTGCAACAATATGAAACAGTGCACCAACAAAATTTTCACTCACAACCCGCTATCCATCAGTTGTTACATACACTCAGCCACTGCCCGCACCGTATGGTAAATACAGTAATGGCAGTGATTGAGTGCAAGCAACAGTACTTCGACCAGGAGCGGGAGAGGTGGGATACCCGCACTGTGTGATAGTTTTTTTTTCCCTCACTGCACTGCACTTTTTTTTCCACACGCGCTCAGTGTTTTTTTTTTTTTTTTTGTACAGCACACGATAATTTGCGAGTGAACTGGTGCACTTGTGCACTCGTTGGTTGTCGACTCGGTACTGAGTCAATGAAGAGAGCAAATACACTCGGGCTCAAACCATATCCTAGCCACGTTTGGAATCATTCCGATGAGACATCGCCATTTCCTACAGCAGCTTACAGCCCTTTTTGTGGACCCACAAGGTTGTCGAGTGTTCTCTTAAAACACTTAAAAAGCTTAAGAAACCCGAAACTCCGAATACGATAAAGCCATATACATCTGAAGGAGCCCTAGCCCGTATAACGGATTTCAATCTGACAAAACATCAATATAAGCAACTCCAAAAAAGCGCAAAAGAAACAAATGCTAATAGTCTAAGAGTCGACAGCAAATTTTGGGATTGGATGTATAACCAAAATATATGTACATGTATGTGTAGGTATTAGCGCAGTGATATCGATTTTTTTTTCGGCCGTGGCTGAGCGTGAGGGGTTAAAAATTGTAATTTTTTCGGTTTTTGTGTCGGGAGTATAACCACTTGAATCAATATATAAAGAGTAGAGAATAATGCACTGATTTCGAATACCTAGGTCCCAAACGTTTTGCTTTCAAATTTCACCCCGCCAGACGCCCCTAAAGATGCAAAAAACCAACTTTTTAATTTTAAAGTATAACCACATGAGTGATACACCAAAAATCAGAAAAAAATACCCTGATCACAAATATGTAGGTCCCAGACGCTTTTCTTTCAGCTCCGCCAGACGTCCTTGAAATATCCTAAAAGCGTTTTTTTTTTACAAAAGCAAGAAACACTTTTCTGTTTTCAAATATAACCATATGTTGGTCACAACAAAATATTGTACACGTCTTTCTGATTACAAATATATAAGTCCCAGACAAATTACCCACAGCTTACTGTCCAACAGACGTCCTTGAAATATCCTAAAAGCGTTTTTTTTTACAAAAAACACGAAACACTTTTTTGTTTTCAAATATAACCATATGTTGGTCACAACAAAATACTGTACACGTCTTCCTGATTACAAGTATATAAGTCCCAGACAAATTACCCACAGCTTATCCCCCAACAGACGTCCTTGAAATAATTGGCATAAATAAGTGTTACTATGTACAATTATAGAAATAGAGGCTTTCAAAGACCCTTGTACAAGGACGTTAGCGTTAACTAGAGCGATTAAACCACCTGAGCCATCAAGAAATTTCCCTATGGCTTTATTGAAAGCCATTTCAATATGGAAGCTCCCAAGCAAAATAAACGCGCGATCATAGCGTGGTGACTCCTCGTGTTGAATTTGAAAAGCTATTTTTGCTATTACTAGGTCATAGGGCACGAAAATATATTTCTGATGACACTCATCGGCTATTTGGATTGACCTCTTGAGAGTCTTCAAAAACAACCGAACGACTCTTTGGTGAGTGGTTTATTGGCGATAAATAATACAAATTTTGGAGTGGAAATTTTTCCTGGACATGGTTAGAATTCCCACCAATCCACATTGGAGTATTTTCTCTGTCACAAAACAAAGACACAAGCCAAATGTAGTCAAGTTCTCTTGCCTTCCTTAGTGCAGAATTATAAAGCTCCAAATTTGAAAACGTTGTCACTATTTTAGGTTTTTTCAAATAAGATTCAATCTCATTATTTGTGGCTACATATGCTCGTCTCTTTCTTGAATTTATGCTGTTAGAAGGTATTCTTTGTGGCTCTGTTGTACCTGTCGTTTAATTTTCATAAATTAATACTATAAATTCTTAAGAGATATTGTATTGGGTTCATGATCTGATAAGCAATTCCCACAGTGTCATGAAGTGTACTTTTTCCGTTGCCTGTTTCAATGTATCGATCAATCGTATCGAAAGCCATACCGGCACAAACTTCTTCTGTATTAAGCATTCCCTGAAAAAGAATCGAGGAGTGAAAACGATCACTGGAAAATGCAAGCTCGGTTTCTAACTCCTCAACAAAGTGATAGTTTACACTATGTCCGAACCTAAATCTTTAAAATTTCGATTACTTTTCTGCCACTTGTTAGACTTTTCATAGCTAACCCTAAGAAGAAATTCATATTCATCTATATATGTTACATATTAGGGGTAAATATATTTCGAGATACGTTTTTGTAAGAATGAACAAAAAGTGTGCGTTCAATCCAAATATAAAATAGATATAATTTTGCTGAGCAATATCTTTCTCTACAACAGCTTTCAGTGATAAAAGATCTTGTAGAGTTGTACTTTCAAGTTTGAATTTTGTAGGCAATATTTCTATGAAGATATATTTGTTAGTAATTTTGAGTAATACGTTCATGCATTTGGTGTAAGAACCTTATAGGCAGCTTTATAGATGCAAACGTGTCACTAAGCACATTTTCTTCATAGTACGTTCATGTTTGCATCTACGCGTAAAACTACTATTTGTTTTTGAATTTTTTTCATGATTATTCTCCCCTGGTATACGAAAAATATCTTCTTCTTTAACCAGTTTTTGGAATAAGTCATTGATGTTTCCTTTTCAGAAAGTTTTTGTATTGCTTTCAAATTAAATATACGATCTTCAAGAAAGGCTCAAACACTGGCAAATGCTGTTTTGTGTGCATCATTGAATCCCGATTTTTTTTGGGGTCTTTTCCAGATTCCTGGCTTTTTGAAGGAATGTGGCAAGACATGTCTTGTGATATTTCAAGGCATCACTTTCGACACTGCTTATCAATTTTTGTTAAACAGTATCGTTGTCGAGGAACATAGATTTACAAACAACATGTTCTAAGGTTCTAAGATTATCTTTTTTATTCCCTTTCGAATATTTTCTTATGCGGTTACAAAATATATAATTTTCAGTTGAATCAACTACAATGTCGTTTGTTGATTCGGTTTCATTGTCGACGATTTTGGACGATGCATGTACAATATGTAAGTAGGGCTTTTAGGATATTTCAAGGTCGTCTGTTGGGGGGTAAGCTATGGGTAATTTGTCTGTGACATATATATTTTTAATCAGGAAGACGTGTAGAATATTTTGTTGTGACCAAAATATGGTTATATGTGAAAACAGAAAAGTTTTTCTTGTTTTTTGTAAAAAAGAAACGCTTTTAGGATATTTCAAGGACGTCTGGCGGGGTGAAAGCTGAAAGTGAAGCGTCTGGGACCTACATATTTGTAATCAGGGTATTTTTTCTGATTTTTGGTGTATTACTCATGTGTTTATACTTTAAAATTAAAAAGTTGTTTTTTGCATCTTTTAGGGGCGTCTGGCGGGGTGAAATTTGAAAGCAAAACGTTTGGGACCTAGGTATTCGAAATCAGTGCATTATTCTCTACTCTTTATATATTGATTCAAGTGGTTATACTCCCGACACAAAAACCGAAAAAATTACAATTTTTAACCCCTCACGCTCAGCCACGGCCGAAAAAAAAATCGATATCACTGCGCTAATACCTACACATACATGTACATATATTTTGGTTATACATCCAATCCCAAAATTTGCTGTCGACTCTTAGACTATTAGCATTTGTTTCTTTTGCGCTTTTTTGGAGTTGCTTATATTGATGTTTTGTCAGATTGAAATCCGTTATACGGGCTAGGGCTCCTTCAGATGTATATGGCTTTATCGTATTCGGAGTTTCGGGTTTCTTAAGCTTTTTAAGTGTTTTAAGAGAACACTCGACAACCTTGTGGGTCCACAAAAAGGGCTGTAAGCTGCTGTAGGAAATGGCGATGTCTCATCGGAATGATTCCAAACGTGGCTAGGATATGGTTTGAGCCCGAGTGTATTTGCTCTCTTCATTGACTCAGTACCGAGTCGACAACCAACGAGTGCACAAGTGCACCAGTTCACTCGCAAATTATCGTGTGCTGTACAAAAAAAAAAAAAAAAACACTCACTCCGAAATGGCAATCTTCTTTAACGAGCGTAAAACTAAGAAATACCGTACGATTGTCTCTGTTTCATGTTTTGGCGTTCATAACGGTAGAATTATCCTCAAATAATAGTTTTATTGGAATCGAATCATTACAGTGTGTATTGCAAAAAAAGTACATTTGAAATAGGGTGTGCTATTTAGGTGAACACCACTGTAGTTCTCTCACATATACTCGTATATATAGACTCGATAATATAGACATTTAAAGTTTTATATGGCCAGAGTTAAAAAGAAGGAATAGCGTATTTAACGCAAAAGTTGTGGTAGATCTCAGAAGACGTTCATATACATTTAGACGGCTTATCACTTTTTAAGAGATATCTGATTACAGCTGATCTGCCATTAATCTATGTAGATCTGGCAATCAAGCTGTTATGTCGTACATTAGTACGGAATGTCAATGAATGATTTTAGAAAGCTAATGGTTTTCTGTATGTAATTAGAGCCATCGAGCATTTGTTGGTACAATGCTGAATATTTGGCTACAGTTTGCTGTCTAGAAGCGATTTCGATTTAAAGGGTTTTCCAATAGGGACTTGACAATTTTGAATTTAATTTGTGAACGCACTCTTTCACTAATCATCAAACTGTCACTGTCAATTTAGTCAGTAAACTCAACATTTTCACGAACGAGTAATGTCTGCAAATTATAAAAATTTTCTACCGAAATTCGGAGTCTGTGGCTGCAACTTTAAGAGCGTTAACTCCAATTTTCGGTCGTAAATCTCGCCCTAGTAGACAGGCAATAACAAGTTTAGTGCAAAAATTTGAGTCTACATATTCGTTGTGCGACGTTGGCGTGTCAGTGAGACAACGGGTTGGTCGAAGTGTCGAAAATATCGCGGTCAGGTGTCCGTAGCAAACGATTCAAATCAGTCAATTCCACGGCGTTCTCAAGAATTGGGCATCGCTCAGACCACATTATGGTGTATTTTGCGTAAGGATCTTGGTTTACACCCATACAAGATCAAGCTGACTCAAGAATTGAAGCCGATGGACCATTTGAAGCGACATACGTTCTCATCTTCAGTGACGAAGCTCATTTTTGAGTCAATGGGTTCGTCAATAAGCAAAATATGCGTTATTGGTCGAGGGAAAATCCACATGTGCTTTATGAATCACCACTTCATCGACAAAAAATAACTGTTTGGTGCGGTTTGCATGCCAGCGGCGTTAATGGGCCATATTTTTTCGTCGACGATAACGATCGTCACGTTACTGTGAATGATCAGCGTTATCGCGCCATGATCACCGATTATTTTTGGCCCGAATCGGAAGATATGGACTTGGACGACATGTGGTTTCAACAGGATGATGCCACAAGCCACACAGCACACGCTAAAATCGATTTATTGAAGATTAAGTATGGTGAGCGTGTTATCTCAAGAAATGGGCCAGTCGATTGGGCACCTCATTCGTGCGATTTACCGCCGCCTGACTATTTTCTGTGGGGCTACGTTAAGTCATTGGTTTATGCCAACGATCGCTGCAAACGTGCCCGCGGTGGCCATATGAACGAAGTCGAGTTCCATTCATAAATGTTTTGATTGTACTTCAAGCCGATAATAAAGGAGAGAAAAAATATATTTGACGGCGAAGAGCGTCAGTTTGGTTCTGCTTGAATTGAAACACAACCGACACGTTTGGAATTATCTGAAAAGTCTAGGGAAGTCTTTTTGCCTTAAGTAGCTTACAGAATCCAACTGCAATATTGTTTGCATAAACGAACACTATACCTCGTTCCAGAAATTTAAGTAATCGTTGGGTACTATTATAAGAAGAGAGGGGGAATATCCATTGCCAATGTGCAACGAGCTTTGCAATGATATATATACATATTTGTTTTACTCCCAAATCTAAGAGATTGACGCTTATCGTATCTAATTGGACATTATTGTGTGACAAAGATAAGATAACAAAGTTGCCGAGAAGAGTACAATAACACCAAATTTCCAATCAAGTTATGATCCATAATGAAATAATTAAGTGGGCACTAAGGTGAAAAGTAACCTGTCAACTATTTCGAATATTATAATCGCATAATAATATCAGTAATTGAGGTCAGAACAAGCTGGCATGTGCATGAACAATTAGCATAATGAATCATTAGAGCTATGTCCATCACTTATAAATCCCACAACTCTATTGGCCTTTCAACGAACGAAATATACTAAAGAACCAGTAGGTTGCGCACTTTACGTTACTCCGATTTAACCTTATCTTATATCCGACCGCATAATAAATGTTCCCTAACAGTTAGATAACACAACATTCCAACGATTTCCAGCGCACATTCGTGAGATAAGAATTTCCTTACATTGCGAAAAGTTAAACCAGTAAAGAAAAAAAAAACATTTCGTAGAACATCTTCGTCACATTCGTCAGCAACTTCTGGAAGACTTTCAAAGACAACAACACGTACAAGAGACACCAACGCAACAGTTAGTGAATACAATACAAAACACATGTAAGGCCATAGACTATTTATAGATCTAAAAAGCCAATATTTCTAAAAAAAAAGAAGCAAACTAATGTATCTTAATGGTAATGCAATTTTAGCTGTATAAATTTTTTCAACATTTTTTAATTTCGCCGTTTTAACGAATAAAATTCAAGCAAAAATAATGTACCTATGTAGAACACAAATATACAAATGAGTAGCTAATCTTCTGCAATAATGCAGCTTGTAAATTTTTGAGCTCCATAAAACTAAATTCAATTTAATGCAAGCAATCGCAATCAGTCGCAAAACCCAAACAAAAGACTAATTTTTATTTGTCTTCGTTCGAATCAGATTTCAGATTTCAAAAGCCTTCTCGCGATAACTTGTTTTACTAACCCATTTGCACATAGTCCGGCTAACACAGAATTACAACACACACTTGCATTGGGCCATACCAGTTCTGCTTGGAATCAGTTCCAATTGCTTTTAATTCACATGACTACCAGTAGTCAGCCGGTACAGCCTGAGCGTTTCATATATGAATGCAATCCTAAAGCTAGCACAAAACTCTCGTAATCAACAACAATAAAAAACATGATTCACCCAGCAACCACAACAAAATCGTCAGCAGAGACCACGGTCCTCAAATCGATAAATCAAACAGAATGCTGTCAGCGTTCGTAAGATCCATGCTAAGTGCAAAATACTCGTACGTTGTACGAGTACATCAGGCCAGCGACACAAATCCAAACTGCAAGTGGTATCGCAAATAAAGAAAAAATAACCACCAAGCAGAAAATAGAATTTATGATGCGTTATGCACACCAAGCAATACGTAAGTATTGTCGGTCAGTCACGTTGCTGGCGAAGAATTCGCGTGGAGCCGTGGAAATATATACAATTCGATTAAGGGCAAGTGAACTCTATAGAACTGAGACCGAACTCATTTTAAGTTCAGTTCTACGAGTATTTCTTACAATTGCTCCGCAATTTCCTCTGATCAGATATGAAAACATCGCCTGTTGGTTAGATAATAGCCCACGCTGGCCGCGCTATGATTTATGCTGAACGACATACATTATTATTGACCTTGGAGCACGACTTCAAGACCAAAATTCAATGAGATTCACGACGGTCAGGGACATTTAAAATCGATATACTCGTAAATACATACGTACACATATCCCCCAACAATATGGATCCGCTTAAAACTAACTAAACATTAGAAAATGATTTAAATTTTATAGAATTCACATACTTTAAACTTAGGTGATTCTGAATCTTCAGCAAACGATGATACGTTGGGGATTACGATGAAATTCAAAAAATTTATCGAATAATAAGTCACTTCGTCAATTGGAGACTTTCGGTTTCATATTTGTTGGCCAATTTCGTTGTAAGTACACACGGTGGTTTCAGAGTATCGGTGTTTTGATTTTCTTTACTTAAGTACAAATTGTTCGGTTGAGATATTTCGGTTTGTTTGGACAAGAATTTGCAAAATATTCTGCTTAGAACTACGCGAGTTTGAACCGAATTTTAGCCACCAAACTAGCCAGAGGGCATTTTCTCCACTAATGACATCGCAGTCAATGAAATGACAAGTGAAGATGTTGATTCCCCTACTTGTTCGATCAGCTGTTTTATGGCATTTAATTTATGACAAGTGAAGTTCGCAGATGGACAGCATTAAGGCGACCGTACAATGTGTGGAGAAAATATGTTACTTTTAAACAATTAAGTATTATAGTATTCTGGCCATTATTTGAATCGGTTTTAAACGACATGGAATTGTCTAAGTGCAAGGACTTAGCAGGGCAAACTCAAACTCAACTGAACTTGTAGTATTTAGCTGTAAATCTGTAAGATAAGTGGTCTTACGGACACACTTGTTCTACCCAAATCATGATATTGATAGTGAGACCTTCATCGGTACGTGTAGATCAAAGCCACGCATGTTGCGAAAACCTCTCTCCAGTCGATATAAACCATTCTTTAGAATATAGGGCAAGCAGCAGTAACGTATTTACGTGAATGTATGTTCAATTTTCGAACCCATGAGCTTAATCCAAAAATATTTACAGTTCAGGATATTACTCTTAACAATTGGAGAAAGGCACACGAAGATAACGAGTTACGAATCAGTCGTACTAAGACCGAATACCTACATTGTCGTTTTTCCGAACCAGCAAACCCAACTTCTGACATCTATTTAGAAGGAGGCATCGTGCCAAAGTGCAGCTGGGATCTATTGTTAACCACAAAGGAAATTGTGATGACAATGTCGCACACAGATTCAGTGTCGATTGGCTTAGATTGCGACAGAAAAATACAGCTTAAGCATAATGGTTGCTTATATACAAAAGCCCATCGTCCGGCTTTAGCATACGCATTACAATGTACGATGTACAATAAATGCAATGCAAAGGAAAAATGAAGGCGATGGAAATGAAAATGTTACGAATATCAGCGAGTGTAACAAAACATGATCTTATAAAGTCCTTAACTCATAGAATCGTCGATCGATTGCTCCGTCATTTTTAACTGACAGCTAGATAGAATACACGCATTATTGTGAAAGCTGGCCCATAAACAACAGATATATGAACTTCGAGAGATAAAATAGAAACAAACTGTCATCTGCTGTCTTCTGTCAAAGTAGGTATTATATACGACGGATTTTTTAGGTCGATACTTTCCGGCAATATCAGAACGTCAACATCAACCTTCAACGGAATGACCTTGAGTGATTCTATGGGTCGGGGTCATAAGAAGTACGCTCATCCATGACAGTCCCTAAATTAGGAAACCGATAGTAGAGAAACTTTAATCTGAGCAAATCAGTTAGTATTACTATGTTCAACGAAGGCCGTGGAAAAATTGGAATCAAAAAGCAGTAGAGTTTCAAATTCTAGCTGAGGTTCAAAATAGTTGCGAAAACATCAGAAGACTCTTTGCCTCACTAACGAGGTGATGGAAAATAGAATGGTCTTTAGAATGGTTCTAAGGTAGATATTTATGTCCATTGGAGGAAAAGATGGTGACGCTTTTTAGAAAGATTTATGTCAGTTTTCTTATTATTGTAAAGGGAGCAACCTCTTTTGTTAAAAGTTAAGCACAGAGTCGACCAACTTACACTAACGTAGTGAACAGGACATCCCCAGCACTCAACCCGCAACTACAGTTTTGTAAGTCTTGCAACAATTTCCTCGTTTGTAGACATGATGCACCATGCGCAATTGAATAATTTTCCACATGAGGCTCATAATACTCTCCATGTTCGCCAGCTGAAAGATTTCTGGATTTCTTCTTATTTTTATTAACAATTAAAGCATGCATCGAGTAATGCTAGAAGTTTCTCCCACGTATCTGCGTTGATATTGCACCACTGGTGGGGTCGGCTAAATTGGCGAACATAATAACCATTCTGTTAGCGGCGTGGCGAAGTGTAATGTACACACTATTTCCCAAGTTCAAAACTCGGCCAACAGCCAAAAAAAAGCAGAAGAAGTAAACTACTATAAGATCGCGTTTTGTCTGATATTTATAACATTTTTATTGTTGTCCCTGCAATTTCAACAAGCCGGGAGTGTAGTCATCTTTTTTTATCTTAGAAGTTAAAGTTAGACAGCTGCGTTTTATATGATGACTAAAATGTGGAATAGCAAATTTTTCACGTGAAAGGTGACTAACACTACCGCAAGGAAGCTACAAACCTTCTTCGAAGCAAAATCCTAAGGGTCTTTTGGTCGACATTAGAAAATATGCCGTGCAATGGAATCCACTTACCCAATTAAGTCTCCCAAGGAAAAGATGGGGATGGACAGTTGAGAAGTAATCACGAACACTAGAGTTAAGTTGGAGGACTCAGAACATGAAAGCGCCCGGGATTTGTGGACTCCCTATGCCCCACGAGGAGTTCAAGAAGCTGAACAAATGTATTTAATAGATAAGCTTTTGTCTGTTCTTTACCAACTCATACTTCGCTGCTTACGTAAAGTTGAGCCGAACTGGCATCGGTTTATTGGTACCAAGCTCACTAACACCAAAGGAAATGACTAATTATGATATAACGAACACGCTATATTAAACGAACACGCACTAATTGAATACAACCACAACCACAAGATTAGTTAGCCCTTGCCTACCAAAAATTAACTAACAGATAAGATTTCAGCCCTTCCAGAAATTATAAACCAGTGGAATGCTGCCAATGTAGTATTAAAAACTGAAGCACAGATAATGCTTAGCGCAGGAAACTTAGCAGTAAATGTATGTTGAAGAGCTAAGTCCCAGTACCGCAGGGAAATGAAGGAAGTTTCGACAAAAGAGATAAGACAACATTGCCGTTCAGAAACTTATTAAACTTAATAATAACAAGGCGACTGGTATAAAATAGTACTGCTGAGCTGCTGTACCCACTTCATAATACAACTAAAATAGACCGCAATCGCTTCTAAAGGCCAAGGCCTATCGAATCCGTTGCGTGAATTGCGTCGACTGATAGCTCGATAGAATATACACGTTGTTATGGAAGCAGGCGCATAAACAAAGGCTATGACGGAATGGACGGATAAAGTAGATTTAATTTCTACTTTTCAATCCGTTGGCAGTTCACACATTCACACATTGAGGACCATACTTTCACACATTGAGGTTCACGCATTCACAAATTGAGAGTAAGCACTTTCATTGGTGGAGACATTGGGAGAATGAAGAGAAATTGTCATAGCTTGAAAGAAAATATTGAGATTAAATGACATTTAAATTTTTTTGTTTCGTTTCGTTCGTTATTCTGCCAACGTATGCCACGGATTCTATGGGACTTTCATTTCCGTCAAATACATTATCGTCAACCTATCCGGCATCGTAACGGACGTAACGGATTCTATGGGCCGGAGCCTTAATACTTTTACAATCAACTGTGCCCCTAACAAAAGCGCCCTTTTGCAAACAAGTACTCTTCACGAATATAACCTTACGATGTAGGGCATATAAAGGGTCCGCCATCTAACGTTTTTTTTTTCAACTAGTGCTTATTTCGTGAATGGTAACACTTAGCTCATGTCTGATTTGACAGATAATTAGTTTTATCCTTCCGGTTAATAATGGAAAATAATTTAATTCAAATAGCTGCCTCGGCTGGCCATGCAGTAGCCTACACGATCGGTCCAATTTTTAAGCACATTATCGATTGTGTGCAGCTGTATTTCACCAATGGCTTCACAAATATTGTCCTTTAAAGCGTCAATTGTCTCTGGCTTGTCGGCGTAACACTTATCTTTTACGGCACCCCACAAATAATAGTCCAACGGTGTCAAATCGCAGCTCCGAGGTGGCCAAACGACATTAGCTCTGCGGCTGATAATGCGATCTTCAAAAACAGGGCGCAAAACATCGAGTATAGCTTCGGCTGTGTGGTACGTAGCGCCGTCCTGTTGAAACCAAATGTTGCCAATATCCTCCTCTTCAATTTTTGTGAACAAAAATTCGTTCAACATGGCCCGATAACGATCGCCATTGACTGTAACGGCCACTCCTTGCTCATTTTCGAAGAAAAATGGCCCAATTATGCCTCTGGACCAAAATCCGCACCAAACAGTGACTAGTTTTGGGTGTATCGGCTTTTCAATGTATGCGTGCGGGTTTTCTGTGCCCCAAATGCGACAATTTTGCTTGTTTACATACCCGCCAAGAACAAAATGAGCTTCATCTGAAAAGATGATTTTTTTGGCAAAATCGGCATCTTCTGTAAGTCGGTCGCAGGCCCACTTAGCGAAGAGTTGTTCAAGCATATACACAACCATATTCGTTCAGGGGAAGGATAAAACTAATTATCTGTCAAATCAGACATGAGCTAAGTGTTACCATTCATGAAATAAGCACTAGTTGAAAAAAAAAACGTTAGATGGCGGACCCTTTATTAGACAATTTATTGGCAATTTTCACGTTTTTATAGACAAATGACTTCACGATTTGAAGTAATCAGTGGAAGGTCGGAATAGAAAGGAACGAAATCTTGAAACGTTTCCATCTACGTTAGCTTATTTAAGACCTATTTAGAAATATTAACAGAGCTCCAAAAGAGATGATTATCAATCATCCGAACTTAAAAAAATATTTATCGGAGTGCACCTGTTCAAATCCTAAATAGGTTGCAAAATGTAGCCCTGCTCTAACTGGGAAATACATATTACTCCATCGAGTCTCGAAATAATTGACATTTCATTGTTTTGATTATAATCTCCGATGTAAAACTTCGTGAAATGCCGTGCACCGTAGCGACGAGTTTTGTTTCTAGAATAATATCGATCAAATAACTGAAATTTATTAGGAGAAAAATAGTCTTGCCACAATCATGGACAAGCCAATGATGATTGAACATATTGCACAGTCGCTCAACTACACAGTTTTCGACGTCAAATGGATGCCTTGTTCAGCAAAGTTTATAGCTATTGGCTCCAAGCCTAAAGGAACTGGCGTTCTGCAGATCTACGAGCTCGACGAGGCCAATTTAAAACTTGTTAAAGAAGTCGAGAAGAAAACCTCCTTCAAATGTGGTTCATTCGAAGCATCTAGTCTGAGACATCGTCATCTGGCTGTGGGCGATTTCGACGGCAACCTTCAGGTTCTGTAAGTTTAATCAAAAACGACGTATTGCAGATCTCATTGTTCTTATATCTACCATCCTAGAGATCTTGAGAAAACAGAGATCCCTGTGTACAAGGTGAAAGCTCACTCGAGTATTATAAATTCCATTGATGCCATTGGAGGGAAACAAATTGACTGTGGGCCACCAGAGATTGTTACTGGCAGCCGTGACGGATCTGTGAAGGTTTGGGACATTCGTCAAGGAAGCACTCCAGTTATTGACATGACACCGGAACAAACAGAAGGAAAAGACGAATCAGCACAGTCTCGTGACTGCTGGGCAGTTGCATTTGGTAATTCATACAACAATGTCGACAGAACTGTAGCAGCTGGCTATGATAATGGGGATTTGATGCTTTTCGACCTAAGAAACCTAGCCGTCCAATGGCAGACAACAGAAAAGAATGGAATAGTTTCCATCGAATTCGACAGAAAAGACATTTGTATGAATAAGATGGTTGTGACCACACTAGAAGGCGGGCTCGTAGTTTACGATATGCGTACCCAACATACGGAGAAAGGATTTGCCTCAGTTGTGGAAAGAAATGCAGGTAGATCAGTTGGATCAAATGGCATTATTAGTGGGCCAAAGTCCACGGTTTGGAGTGTAAAGCATTTACCACAGAACAGGGATTTATTTGTGACTTGTGGAGGCACAGGGTCGATTCGTTTGTGGGAGTACAAGTACCCAGACAAGCGTACTAAAGATGCTGGAGATGGTCGTCCTATGGGAGTTGCTGGGAATATTGAAATGCTCAACGCAACAACTTTATCCACGCAGCCAGTGCACTGCTATGATTGGCACCCTGACAAGACTGGGCTTGGTGTATGCGGCTCATTCGATCAGACAGTTCGTGTTCTGATAACAACTAAGCTGAATCTTTATTGAGTGGGCAAACATATATGGCTAGTTTTCGTAGAAATAAATATATATTTTGTTTAACGAAAAACCGTAGTTGATTGGTTGGTTTTGAATGGGGAGCACTGTTTGAATAGATTAGGAAAGATAGTTAGAGTAACATTTGCTGCAATGATGTTTTATCACCCATCAAGAACTTACTTATGTAGACGAATAGGTGCAATAGGACGTGTCGAATGAACCAGGGTCTAAGATCAAAGAAAGCGCTCAGTCAGTCATGTACGTCCAGCGACAATGAGGACATTAAAACTTCAGTACAATGATTCAAAGATAAATGATGTCTGGTTGTCTACAACAAGAGACGGAAATTGGCGAATGACTATTTTAAAATGTTGTTCCCCCAATCAGAGGAAGCTTCGATCTAATTAAAACTTTTCAATGGCATCTAGTGTTGTCGAGCTTTCTTTGTATAGTGGAAAGGAACCTAAGATACCTCAAAGACATAATTGTGATGTATGAAGGTGTTACCGTAGAAGAGCAATTAGCGATTTTTTCAATCAGCATAAAAAATGGACCGATAGCGCACCAGCCGATAACAACCCTAGCAATAATGTCGGTCAGGTTAGTCATTCATGTTCCGATCACCCAATTCAATCAAAATAGGCCAATTGCGTTTGCTGCGGTGGCGGATTAACTACAATACACGTTTTCCTCACCTCAGTATTCACACAGGAACATGGCCTGTTGATAGACACTCGCCAAATTGGTCATGTTGCCATCGGCGTGGACACTCCTCCAGTATATAGATGTCCGAAAATTCCAAGCGGCCTCTGTAGGATCTTACCACTAACTAGTTGGAGCCAAGACACGTGCTGTAATGGCTTAATTACAGGCAATCATATTAGCAAAACAACTCGCTTTTGAAATGGTATTGCGTGGAATGACGACAACGGCTCGTATCTTCAAAGAAGAAGAACGGCAGAACATCTACTTCTGCGAAAAAATCTTAAGGTGAAGCATTACTCCAACAATAATGCTTAGAAGTTCAAACAAAAGGTATGCGAACGTGTCAGGCCAACAAAAAAAATCCGCAAACAAAAAGCACCTTCTGCAGACATCTAAATAACGGGAACAACGCAAATTTTGCAGTCAGACAGCATGCACCATGAGGTAGGAGATGGAAGGCAAGATTTCCGTCTTCCCGACCAACTAAAGTATTACTGATGAGTGAAATCTACGAGCTGAAGAGGAAAGACGAACACAGGCTTCTCAGAAGGTAAAGGAAAGAGCATGAGAAGCGCTGTAGAGACGAGCAAGCAAACATAGTAGAGTGGCATTCGATGATCAGGATTTGGAAAGAGCATTTCTGTAGACTGTATAATGGCGATGACGAACCAAATACCGCTGTTAGGCAAAATGAACTTTCAACCTGGATGATGTAGACTAGCAATTCCGTCCACCCGACCTGGATGAAGTAAAGATAGCCATATCTAAGTTAACGTCCGACAAAGCTGCTGAAGCGGGCGGCCTGGCGATGACTTGGTAAGGAGCGCAGACCAACTCCAATATTATACAGTCATTCGACATCCTCGAACGCATATACATCTCTTTTTTCCCTCCCGAACTTCCCTTCGCTTGCCCTAAGTGCATATATCCTAAGGGTACATAAAATCTCTTGTGTGCACGCCAAATATACAACAAAAAACAAAACTCATCTGTGAAATATGGTCGGTCGAAAGTATGTCCGAAGAATGGAATGTCGGCATTGTTTTTCCGATCCTCAAGAAAGGAGACCGTTTGAACTGCGCCAATAGACTAGCAAAGCTCTCTCTCGAACAATAAAAGTGAGCCTATATAAAGCCTTAATAATCTTAGTACACAGAGTAGCGCAGAGGCATGAACTTTATCAAAAATTGATGGGGATGCTCTTGACTGCTTTTAGAGGAAAATTTTCGGTCCCGTCTACATAGACGGTGAGTGGAGGAGACGATACAATGACGAACTGTACGGGCTTTACAGCAACATCGACTTAGCCAGAAGTGTGAAGGTCCAACGACTGCGACGGCTACGCCTTGTGGAGCGGATGGATTCAAAAGGTTTTCTCATCCGCCCCGGACGAACAACGCAGTAGAGAGTGACGTACGTAAGTGGAAGGTGACCCCAATCAACTTAGCGTGTGAAACTGTAAGTAGCTAGCTAAAGATCGAGCTGGCTAGACAAGCTTGTTAGTTGAGGTCCAGGTCCACCCCGGTCTATAGCGCCACCTTAAGCAAGTATGAATGAAATCTCATCATCGTTTGCCAGATACACAATAGACAAGATGATTTAAACTGTAACTATGGAGACATCATTCACCTTACGTCGTGTACAAGAATTTGTCTGTCGTATTTTGTGAGAGGATCAAAGAATTTGTCGTCGTACTGTTAGGGCTTCTCTGTAGGGTTTTACGTCTAGTAACAGCATAATTGACTAAATATTCACACTACGGCATTTCCTGTATAAAGCCGCAGAAACCTGCTTCGATACTAACCAGTTTTTTTTATTTATCAATTTCAAGGCAGCATATACGAGCACAATCTTCACATTGTGTAGAATGACTGAACTCTAGCTGCTTCGAGCGTTTTGAGGTCTAAATATGATAATGACACCCCATCAAACGAAAAGTTACATTTACCAATTGCTGTTTCTTTGCCCAAAGAATACTATTCTACGTTCGTACAACGCAACCCGAAGTCAGATAGAGAAATAGGTGAATGGTAGTATTCTTTTTCATTCACAATTAGCCGGTAAGGGGCGCTTTGATGGAACATTCCCATCTAGTCTGCTTGGCGCCTAATTATGTTGAGTCCAATATATGGAGTTCTGAAAGTTGATTAGTTTGCTCGATTTTGTTAATGTAATGTGGGAAAAGTTATTTACGAAAGGTTTACCTAGCTAGAGGCGGATAGACACAAATGAAACGAAGTCTGCTTTTTTGCTGGGTGTTAAATGGAATACAGAGCTTAGCAACATGTATACTGTATTATTAGTGCCTATTTTTCCAGTCTCCTACGTGTCACATTCTTTTTGATGTAACGCAGTTATTGAAATTATTCCATCTTGGATTTGGTTTTAAGAGAAATTGCTTACAAATTCTTTGGTGGGGCCTAGCGAAAAATAGACTTCTTCCGCAAAGGATACGTCAGGCTAGTTCATCGTCTTTTTCATTTTCTCTGATGCTACAACTTAGACGTGTGGTTGAAATTGAGTAAATTACAGTCCCATAGGAAGTACTAAAGTTCAGAGAAAGATTTGTGTTCGTGAACTAACGTGAACGCAGGACTAACACAATCTTATATCTTTCTGTGACAAGACTATTTGAAGTTGCGACTATAACTAAGGATAATTAGTTGTCAAAAAAATCTATATTTTTAATATTCTTACCAAATTTAAACTTATATTTCTTATCACTTTTAAATATGGAACGCACCCCACATCGATTCTCGAAACAACATGTGCGCATTTTAACTGTCATCCAGCTGTCATTTTAACCACTACAAATCGTGCTCATTCCAAAACAAAACCGACAAAGATGATAGAAAACGATTTTTCTTCGCTTTATCTGTGCAATTTTCACGATTCAGTCCAGGATAATGGTAGGAAGTATCGTGATATTCGAAATAATAAGTTTTCTCATCGCTGTTTTTGTGTAGATTTTCCAACAACCGCTCTCAAAGACCTCTGGTCATGCCAGTGGCAATTGGAAAAACTCGAAGAAATTCTAAGAAACTACCTTAAATCACCACCGGATGTCTCCGAAAATTTGGACCAAGTGTTTCTTTCCTCTATTTCCTTGGCCTTAGTCTTTGTGCAAAATAATTTTACCGGCCCCTTTGAGAATTTGGAGAGTTTGAAAGAGCTAGTCAAGAAAACGTTTCCAAACGACTTTGATGCTACCAAAAAGTTGATGACCAATGGGGAGGAAACAAATCCAAACATTCAGATTCCAGAATTCCTACATGTTGCAGAGGAATTGCTCAAGCAAGTGCTGGATAAGAAGCAAAACTCGATCGTAAGTAAACTAAAACAATGTCATATTGTCATTTCCATTACGTTCCTCTTTCAGATAGCACAGTGGTGGAAACTTCGTTTAATCTGCGTCCACCAGAATGTTCTAGATGATTTGGCAAACGATCTATATGAGGATTTGAAAAGAACATGTGAATTCCTACTGGCAAATGTAGACACACTGCAAAATCTTGAGCTGGAATCGTTGCTATATCTGGAAATATCATATGGATACCTACTATTTCATCGAACGCAAAAATGTGATGAGATCTTAACTTCATTGTGCTCCAAGCTAAAAGTGGAACTTAACGTAGAAGGTGAGTTGTATTCGGCGCAAGTTACAACAGCATTGAGAGAATGTGTCACTCTTTCACAGGTCTCCTTGGTCTGCGAACTAAATTCCAACAGAAACCTCTGCCACAGCTCTGTCTCAAAGTGAAGCAAAACACAGAACTCGATGTGCCTTCTTCTTCAACTACAAATGGAAAGACAAACCTCCCAAAACTTCTCAAATTAGACGATGACACTCGACTCGAAAAGATTCGCTTCCTCAATGTGGAAGACAACAACGTCATGTCCCTTCCAAGTATCCTTCAGACAGTGGTCCTGGCTAAGATGTAAGTACAGAAACTATTCTATACTCGTTTCCAAAACATCGTTCTTATAGGAAACTTGTTAAGCGCTCACAGCCAACAGACCGCTTAGCCGAGGAAGAACTTGAGCCATTCATCAACACTCTCCTTTATCAGGACCACGGACCCCTGCCAGTCCGATTGTCCGCCCTTCTCCTGAATATCTATCAAGAGTCAAAACATCGTCGGACCGTCGAACGAAGCTTAAAACAATGCGAGGAAGTCTTAAGTGTCATTAATGGCATACACTTCAACCTTAGCGAACGGCTTTCCTATGGTTTCGCGTCATTTATACTCCCCAAATGGGAAGTTCAAGTTCAACTGGGTGAACTGATGGTCAGTTTGGGTATGACCAAGTCTGCTCTGGATCTTTACCTTCAGATACAGGCTTGGGAGAAAGTAATCGAGTGCTATACGAAGCTTGAACTTCGGCACAAGGCCGCTGAGATCATCCGCCAGGAATTATCAAAGAAACCAACAGCGCTACTTCATTGTCTACTCGGGGATGCCACCGATGACGTTAAGTGCTATGAAACTGCCTGGGAATTTAGCAAAGGATCCAGTGCTAAAGCTCAGGCTCACTGGGGTCACTATTTTTTCAATCGTAAGGAGTACGAGAACGCTATTTCACACTTCGAGAAATCGGTAGAGATCAACGCTTTACAGGAGCGAATCTGGCTGCGATTGGGATACGCAGCGATTATGTTGGAAAAATGGGAATTAGCGGTTCACGCATACATTACCTACACACATCTTGAACCTTTGGGATATGAATCATGGAACAATCTCGCCAAGGCTCTCATAAAACTTGGAGATAAGAAGCGAGCTCACAGAGTACTGGGAGAAGCTCTCAAGTGCAACTATCACAACTGGAAGGTATGGGAGAACTTTATGTTGGTCAGTGTTGACACTGGAAACTTCGAAGACGTTCTCAATGCCTACAATAGACTGAGTGAGTTGAAAGATCGTTACCTTGATTTAGAAGTGCTTACAATAGTCATTAAGGCGATTGCAAATGATGTAGCGGATGCAGAAGGAAAGTCTTCTAAGCGTTTGGTGAAGAAGGCCTCCACTTTGTTAGGCCATCAGTGTGTAAAACACGGTGCTGAAGCACAATTGTGGGAGTTAGCTGCGTTGTTGGCTGATACACCACTTAATAAAGCGCAAAAGCTTCAACGAGCTTATCGGGCATTCACACAAAAGGAAAACGCCTGGGCTAGTAAGCAGCCAACGTCGTTGAAGGTACTGGAACTGTGTAAAGATTTAAGTGAACGCAGCTTGGAAGCCATTGAGGTGCATCAGGAGTCGGAGAAATCCAGTGTTACATCCCAGTTGTCCTCAGCTAGACTTAGTGCACAGGCATGCATACGATCCGTGGAGAAAGACATGGAGAAGTGGGATGAAAACGAGAAAGTGTTAGCTGAACTAAAAGGATTGTTGGAAAAGCTTACAGATACCTTGAAACAGAGAATGCCCTGAGGACAGGAATAAATGTAGTTTTGTACAGAAATTGTTTTTTTCTTTTACTCTAGAGCGATATTTGCGACCATACCGCCACAAAAGTGAGAACAGGTAAAGTTACGAATTATTTTAGGGAGACAATGAGAATATTTTTAATCCCTTAGGTACCTAAACTTTAATCCAAACACTCTTCAGTTATTGATTGAGGCCCATTTACATGTACAAAAGTAATTTCAAAAGAAATTTTCGCTTAGTTGGGCAAAGCAGCCATTTACCATTGACCAGTTAAAGGAATTTAGACAAATCGTTCCTTAATCAAATTCATGGTATGGGCCAGGTATAGCTGAACATTGTCAGCGTGGGGGTGGATTGTTGCGTGTTTACATACTGATGGCAAGACATTAATAAAAGCACAGAATAAGATAGGTCCTTAAATTAACCTCTGAGGTGCATCTTGGTCTATTGTAGCCTTGAAGATTTGGCAACAATAACAAGCCTTTGCCACTTATTGGAAAGTTAATTTCTAACAAGCTAAACAGCTAGCTCGCTGAAACCACACCAATGCTGGATCTTCCACCAAAAAATGTTATGGTTATAGCTTTAGAAAAATCAAGTAGACAAATATTTCCTACAAAGGCAAGATTTATACCGTCGAAGATATTAATCGTGGTCGAAGAGCAGCCATGATTGGTTTCGGGACCAGATTGGAAAGGGCTAAGGAGGCGATTCAAAGTTAGATGAGTTATTATTTGTTTCGAAAAAAGTATTGCAAAAACCTTAGATAGGCACGGCAATATGATAATAGGCCTAAAATCACGAGCATATGTTGCATTTGGTTTTTGGCGGCCGATATGACTTTTCAAGATTGAGGAAATGTAGATGTCGGCACGAGTACAATAACTTTGGCGCCAAGAATTGATAACGGTATTTTGTAGAGGAGCTAAAAACTAGCATTTTTTACTATGGGAGTTGGTCCATCTCGTCCCGTTTAGGAGTTATAGTACGTTTACACCGACCCGAAATTCAGCATTTCGGACAAATTCAACATTTCAGACGAAATGTTCCATACAATTTCCAGCATTTCGAAATGTTGAATTTCAGTGAAATGCTGCATTTCGTCTCTACATTTAGAAGATTGTCAAATCGAACAAACCTTTTTAATTATTCCGCACGTCATTCAGCGCTTCCAAAAATAAATTTGAAAGAAGTCAGCTGTTCCAATATTTACAATCATTAATGTTGAGGAATTTATTTACAATCGTTAACAAAATGGACCAAAAAAAATATAAAAAAAGGAGGAAGTGGGAAGACGCTGACGAGGAGTTTATTGTTGAACTGTGGGAAGAGAATATTGTTGGGTTCCGGGGGAACAAAAAGAACGGACATATACATAAAGAGATGTCCCTCTTGTTCAAAAATAGAGGGGTGCAGTTTTTACCGGAGGAAATCAAAACAAAAATTACAAATCTGACCGGAAAATACAGGTACCTAAAGTTTATATATTCTTTTATTCAAATGCATTTATAAACGTTCTATTTATTTTGAAAACCGCCAGAAAAGAAAAACAGTCAATTGGAATTACAGGAGGATCTCCGTCAGAATGGCCTCTTTATCCCAAAATTAATGCTATACTGGGGCAACACAAAATAAATTCATATTTATAAAGCACTGAGTATGTTATTTGATGTAATCACACTTCTAATTTCAAACGAAAGAAAACTCGAGGTTGTAGCTGACAGTAGCTGTCATATAAATGTTTTGCGTGCAATGTAAAGGGTGAAATGAAATTCCGAAATTTCATTTCGAAATGTTGAATTTGGGGTCGGTGTAAACGTACTATTATGGGCAATTTAAAAACAAATGGCTTAAATGGGAAAAAAATTATTAAAAAACAACGGTAACACTTACAATAAAGTACTATACTGAGTACTGAAAGCCCGAAACTTGTTCTTTAATATAAAATTTACATCAAATTATTCGTGTGAATATTTTTTGAACAATTCACATTCAAACTCAAATTCTTGGTAAAAAATTAATTTTTTTTTTTTTAACAATATTACTCAAAATTGTGAAGTAATATGTCAAATTGGTTTTTTGTATTCAATGCGCGTATTAATTCTGAATCGAACACAAAAAACCGCATGGCTTTATGTCCTCTAGTTTTTGAACAAATTGAAATTGAAATTACTAATTTAGTTTTGTTTTCTTGGCATTTATGTACGTAGTCTTCCTTTGAATAAGTTAATGTGTATTATCAAGAGTATATCAATAGTTTCCTTAATTAAGAGTAGACGGGTGATCCGCTTCGCGGGATTAAGGGATTTCAACTCTCTTTCCGCAGGCGGCAGGTCTCGCTTACGCAACTTCGTTGCTCCGCTAGGGGTATGTGCTTTTCGTCAGGCAGGCGCCTATGTCATCAATACTCTTCATCCACAGTACTCATCACAAAATTACAAAGTTCCCATTAATAACAAAGTTTCACTAATTCGCATTATAGAAAATTCACATGTTCCAATGTTGCAGTAAATTATTTACTTTGCGAAATATCTATGTTTGTACGTATGTAATATGTAATGCACTTGATAATGATGCAAAAATATAACCGAACAAACGTTTGGCTTTTATACCGTTATTTCTTTTTATGATAAGGCGTGTAGTTATTGATATTCACAAAGATCACTATGTGTTCAACCGTAGTGCGAATCAAGTGATATTTTTTGTGAATAAGCAATGACGGCTAAGCATCCTCTAATCCATCCTAAACTAAATAACTTCTCAGTGTTTTGTTCATTCGGAGATTTGGTGTCGACCAACGAAAGAAGCATTGAATTTTTAGAAAAATCTGGTTTAATTCCCACTAAAACATCCATTCCCCCACTGTGTTGCAACTTACCTATGAAGGTAGAAAAGTGTAGAAATGTAAAGTTCGGTTGAATGTGGCGATGCTCAAAGAAAAGCTCTAAAAAAGGTGACAAAATTGTAGAGATACAATCAACCCATCTATCGGTACATTTTTCCATGGACCTCAATGTCGGCTAGAGATTCGCGAGGTGCTTGCAATAATTATCGCTTTTCTTATCAAAATGGCTGTGAACACGGTTTTTCAGGTAAATTAATTAAACCTAAGGATTTTTTAAAAATATTATTACATGTATGTTATTATTTTAAAATTAGCATATAATCGCTTGGCGCCATCACGGCAATAAAAGTGAGGTTAGTAAATCTACTATAATAGATTACTATAACTATTGTCGTGAAATAGCCGAAATAATAGCATCTCACGTCGATGTTAACATTGGCGGCGAAGGAAAACTGTACAAATCGACGAGACCTTTCTTACAAAAAGGAAATACCACAGAGGCCGTGTAACCGAACAAATGAAAATCGTAGTGTTGGGGTTATTTTGTAAAGAAGATAAGGTCGGACGCTTCTTTAAAGTGAACTCCAAAAGTAAAGAAGACTTGTGGCCTTATATACACAAATAGGTTAACCCCAACAGCAGTCGTATTTCTACTGACAGCGCACGCCAATACATAGGTATTGAGAAAATTTCCCTATTTTCAGCATTAATATTCAGATCAAAATCAGTGATATCGGAACAGGAAGAAATCATTGAGCCAAGTCACACTTTACACTGTTTGCTGGTATTGCTAGAGACACAAATCCGGCGCAAGTTAGTCCATAGTTGTTTAGGGCGGAAGTGATGTACAGTGAAGTAATGTATCAGAAAGTGCCATGGACTTTACAAATGGCGTCGAATATCGATTCGGTTTTGACATTTGTGAAGCAAACAGAATTAGAATTTGTGTGAATAAGCAATGGAACGCTATACTCCTGAAGAATGCGGAGTAATCCTCACGATATTATTTATGAACCATTCGTCAGTGGTTTTGTGGATACGTGGACAAACAACTGAAAATCCGCGAGTAATGCACGAAGAGCTATTACATCCACTCAAAGTCACGCTGGTGCTGTTTACGCTGGTTTTTTTTAGAACGGCTCCGGCCAAATGGTCGCTGTGGATGGTGAGCGCTACAGGGCCATGATCAACGAATCTTTCATTCCTTAATTCGATGAATTGGAACTGGAGGACATGTGAGCAACGGCGCATACTGCATGAGCCACAACCGGCATTCTAAAGCAAAGGGTTTAAGGGGTCATACATTATGGCCCACAATGTAACTTAAATTAAACTCAATATTGTAAGCACAGAAGGGAAGATTATGGTCAGAGACGCCATCTACAGAAAGTTGGTCAAAAAGTATTATAGAACAGAAAAAGGGTCAGAAACAATATTAAGGTTAAGCAGGATGGAGATAGCGCTTCCAGAAAATCGCTTTGGATTGCATTTATTAACAATTTGGAGTCGAAAAGAAAACGCGAAATCCTTGATTTGAAAATCATGAGAGTCTATTCGGGTTATACATGCACGATACTAAACATTTGGTTGAGTCATCATAAACATTTACTATCAATATTCAATACCCGACGCTTCAAACGCACCAAGAGCCTGGCTTTTAATATAAGTGTGGAATTAACTCATATTCCCACTCCTCCTATAGAATCCGCACCACTCAGTTGCCGCCACGGGGTTGAAAAGCGAGCAATAGTAGTCGGATTTTATTTTGGGGATTCTCAATTAGTGATGAATCATGGGTTTATGGTTACGACCGGTTGGAGTCATCATAATGGAAGCATGCAACACCCCAGAAGTCCAAAAAAGCAAGGCAGGTCCCCTGTAGTGTGAAAGTCATGTTGATCGCCTTTTTTGATTCCAGTGGAGTACCACCAAGGAGTACTACCGAGAGGTTCCGCGACATCTGTGGGCTCCATATTATTCTCCAGACCATGCTCCCTGTGACTTCTATCTTTTCCCCAACCTGAAAATGTCTTTGAAAGGGACTGGATTTCAGACCCGGGAAGTCATTATGCAGATTGCGACGGACCACCTGCGACCACCATACCAGAAGGGGCTTTCCTGCGTTGATTCCGGTAGTGGCAGAATCGTTGAGAAAAGTCAGTAGCAGCTCAAGCGAAATACTCTGAATACTCAATTATATGATTGAGTGGCTCAGAAATAGAGGGCCCAATGTCCACTGCTTTTTCTTTATGTTATTGTAGTTAACAGAATATTTAATTAATCAATTAATCAAATTGACTGCTGTCGTACTTAAACCAATGTGTTGATTCAACCAACCAAATCAAATAAAAAGAGTATGTGAGCACTTCTTAAAACTTTGTTATACAGGGTGTCACCTAATTCGTCAAGGATAATTTAGGAAATGATTTTTGCGTATATTCTAAGAAAAAAATTGTTCTCGAGTAAGTGTCTATGTCCAGTATTGACACCATTTATCGAGGATTTAAGAAAAGGCTTACTTTGGTGTGCCCTGACCCATGTTAACGGAAATTGCTTTCATATTACTAATGGTAGGACTTTATTTTTAGAAGAAATACTAGCCTTTGTATCTGCGCTTAAATAAAGTTGATATCTTGTTTGAGTCATCAGATATCCAATTTCTAAGCCTGTTCCATTTTTCTTGAACAACTTTTCAGTTGCTCTGCAAAGTTTTTTCATAATAGTTTTAAATAAATTTTTGAAAGTCCATTTTTGCCGTGTCCCGACATACGGAATAACCCATAAAAGGCGAGAGTCAAATGCGATGCATTACGTTCGAGAGTTGACAATTAGTGATGCGAGTACGTTTGCGAAATGCGACTTCTGGAATAAGAAAATTCGACTACAGTCGACTACGAGTAGGAGATGCGAGGTACTGAATTTGGGTGATTGCCAGATCCAGAGATAGCAAAATTATACTGAATATACTCATTGGGCCACGGCATGCACTACTATAATACTTTAGAGGCTGATATTGAAGTCAATGATCTTACCGTCGCTTTCATAAGTGAGGTTCCATCGTCTTTTTTTTTTTTTTGATAACCTAGCGGTTAACGAACTGCTGACATACTTGCAAGCGGACGAAGCGATTGTTACACCTACTACATATCTCAAAGGAACTTGTAAAATACTCGTATGCTTTCAACAAGCTGACAAGATTGGGTGTGAATCGCCATAAAATTGCAATCTCCTTCCCTCCACTAATGATACAATGCTTGGGTCTTATTTTATATAAAAAATACTAAGCTAAAAGCCCAACATACAGTTGCACTCAATTCTTGAAAGAAATCCTATTGGGTTTACAGCCCCTCATAACTCACTATGTATACATCTGAGAAATAATATAAGCAAAGTCTAATCTATTGCACAAGTGCAGCTATTCGCTTTAACGCAACCTGACGCATAGGGCACGCTTCTATCTTGAATACATATAGGCTCGTTCTAGGAAATATAGGCTACACCACACTCAGGTTACAGTTCAACAAAAAGGTCCTAAATGAGAAAAATACATTTTTGGAAATAAAACCGATCCACTTCTACACCGACGGATCAGAGACTACTATCTGGGTAGGTAAAGGTGTTTGCTCTGATAGGTTAATTCTTAGTATCACCATCTGTCATCCTGATCACAGTAGTGTTTCAGGAGGAAATTATGGTGATAAAAGGGTTGTATTATTATTATTATTTTTTTAAGAGTAAGGCAAATGTGATATCCGCTAAATTTTACTAAATCTTAGGTAAATCATGACTGTCATTCATCTTTTGAAGATATGGCGGAACAGCTAAACATTCGCTTTGTCTGAGTACTTGCTAAAATAGGATACTACATTCCTACGTTGTCAGAAAAAGATAGCTTTGATATACCTATCGCTTTGGTATTCCAATCGCCACATGTAAACCCATATTAATGTTAGATCCTATGGAAGGAGGATCCTGCCTACAGAAGTTGGAGAAGTGTTTCAATATTTCTAGCTACTTAATAATTTGGCCATAGCTGAATCTGAAACACTCTAATGTATGATATATGTTATAAAAGACGACTGTACTGCTTGCAACGTAGTTTAACGGATATTCAAACGATTTTTGGAAAATCTAGAGGGACAAGAGCCAGCAGGACACTTAACTTTCTCCGTATATGTGTGCTATGCCCTGCTCTCATCCGAAAAAAAAATCTGTCCCTCTTCAAGAAGACTTCGATCGATTTTCAATCTTTTGCCTCAAAAACCACATAGAACTTAATATAATTTTGGTGGGGGCGAACGCCCCCATTTATTCTGCTTAATACAAGCTATAATTTACAAATTAAACTTAAACTAAAACTTAAAACTAAGGTTGGTTGGAATGGTGAAGGAGAATGGATTTGAGGTAGGAAGTGGTGCGGTGGAAGTCAAAGGCGGTAGGGTTTGAGTTTATTTGACGTAGCATACGGGAGATTGGTTCGTTCGTGCCATAGGAGGTGTGGTGGGTTGGTAGATAGAAGAGTCGAGGGGTACGTAGATTACGAGGGTTAGTGTTGAGGAAAATGGAGTTGTGAAGGGACGCGCATTCAACGTGACTTGAAAGGAGTCGATGAATGAAGAGAAAGTCTGCTGCATCTCTGCGATCTTCAATGGTGTTTAAGTTGATAAGGTTGAGACGGTTTTGATAGTGGGGCAGATTAAAAGGATCGTCCCAGGGCATGCCTCGAAGAGCAAATCGAAGAAAACGGCGCTGAATGCTTTCAATTCTCGAGATATGAACACGATGATATGGGGACCATACTTGACTGGCGTACTCTAGGAGGGGGCGAACAAAGGTAATATAGAGGGACCTGGTCACGTATGGGTTGGTGAACTCTTTGGACCACCGTTTTACAAAACCTAGTGCAGAGTTGGCTTTGACGATTATCTCATTCATATGTGAGCGGAAGTTGAGCTCACTATCACACAAAATGCCGAGGTCGCGAAGAAATTGTACGGAGGAGATAGGTTGGTTATGGAGAAGATAGAGTCGTGGAGGAGATTGGATTCGCTTATGTGAGAAGGTGATGGATTGGCATTTAGCGATGTTAAGTTCCAAAGAATTTTTGAGGCACCAAATCGAGAAACTATCAAAATCTTGTTGAAGAAGGAAAGAGTCATGGGGAGAGGAAATGGTTTTGAAAAATTTGGTATCGTCGGCGTAAAGGGAGACATACGAGTGTTTGATGATTATATCGAGATCATTTATGGTTAATATAAAAAGAAGGGGACCGGGATGGCTGCCTTGTGGAACTCCAGAGGTGGCCAAAAATGGAGCGGAGTGGGCTGACCTAAAACGAACACTGTAAAAACGGTTTTCGAGGTAAGAGGATATCCATTTTAACAGTATGGGTTCAAAGCCGAGGGCAGACAATTTAAAGATGATTAACCGATGAGAGATTTTATCGAAGGCTTTGCTAAAATTGGTTGCAACTACATCGACTTCATTGCCATTCTCTAGGGCAGAGAGGGCAAAGGATACGAATTCAACGAGATTTGTGGTGGTTGACCTACCCTTTAGGAAGCCATGTTGTCTAGGGGAAATAAGTGATTTGCATTGGAAGCTTAGAGCTTCATACAAAATACTTTCGAAGAGTTTGGGTATATGGGAGAGTTTAGCGATGGGACGATAGTTGGTTCTTTAATTTTTTGATCCTTTCTTGTGGATCTTGTGGATTTCCTCAGGCTTGGAAATCCTCCTTGTGAAAGGGATAGACGGAAGAGATTAGAAAGGGCAAGGGAAAGAGAGGAATAACATTTGTGTGAATTCGTCATTGAGTTGGTGTAATTTATATTCGATATAAAACGGGTCCAAAATATGAGAGAGAAGTGGACCACTGGAGGATTTAGGTAGGTAACTAAAATAGGATGGATCTGGTACAAAGGAGTCGTTGGTGACGGATTGTTTAAAAAAGGTGGCAAATAGGTTGGCAATGGTGAGTGGGTCGGTTGATGACCTGTTGTTGAAAGAGAGGGAAGGAGGGTAACCATCGGACTTACTTTTGTAGTTAACAAATTGGAAAAAGGACTTAGGGTGGTTTATAAGGTTGACTTGCGCATTGTTAAGGTAGCGCTGGTAAAGGGAATCATAAAGTTCGGTGAAATGAAGATAAGCACCAAGATAGTTGGAATAGTCGGTAAAGGATCTGGTACGCAGGAAAACAGCCCATAACTTATTTCTCTGATTTCGTAAGGAACAAAGCTTGCGATTATACCAGGGAGGACTAGTAGATGATGTTTAAAGGCGGGAGAACTGAACATAAAGGGAAAAAGAATTAAATATTTCTTTATAAAAAATGGATAAGGCAGCATTTAAACTTAGGTTGTGAAAGTTAAAGAGGGATCTGCTGAGATATTCACTGATTTTGTGAAAGTTTGCTTTAAGAAAGTCGTGGGATGAGAGAGTTGTGGGGGGAGTGGACTGGAATGAAGAGTTATGAAAAAGTGAAAGTAGAAGGGGGGATGGTAGCTATCGATTGTTGAGAGAGATAGGGGACAAAGTGAGACTGAGGTGTGAATTGGGTCTGTTGTGAAGATAAGGTCTAATTGCCTGCCCATATAATTAGATATACCACTGACTTGGCAGTGGTGGCATTCCTTAGCTGAGTTGGCATTTGAAGCGATGAAAAACGATTGATCATCTGGTGGAGTCCACTGTAGCTGAGGAAGATTAAAGTCGCCGAAAATAAGGATATCATCAATAGGGTCTGACAGGTCAATTAAATGATCGATCGCATCAATAACAAATTGGTAAGATTCGATAGGTTGAGCTGGTAGGATGTAGCAACATATAACGTAAAGGGACCTGAGAGGCAGTGATATTTTTATTGCGACAACGTCGGCTTTAGAGGATGAAAAAATTGTAATGGGGGAAGAGTTAAGGCTGTTGTCCATCGCCAGTAGGACGCCTCGACAGGGGGAATCTTTATTTGTGCGGGTAGGATCGTCGTCGCGGAAAACATTAAAAGTAGGAGGGAACAATTCCTGGTTCTTTATGTCGGGAATCAAATTGGTTTCGGTCAAGGCGTAAATATCAAAGGGAAGAGCATGTGATTGACGTAGGACAGCATTGGTTTTAGAGCGAAGACCTCTTACATTCTGGTAGTAAAATGTAAGACGGATATTATGGGGTGGAGGTGTGAGGCAGGATGGTTTAAGCGCTGGCAGGGGAGGCACGTTTTGGACGAAAAAATTTGTCGTGGTCGGCTCGGCTTCGCTGTAGGTGTGATACTCGTTTAGAGTGAACATAGTTACCGAATGCAACAAGGTCGTCTGCTACTTTCTGAGGGGACATGTTAAAAATCTCGTGGTACCTGACATAAAGGTTCCTGAAACTGATAGGGTCGGTAGGGAGGCCTTCCTGCTGGATGGAAACCATGACGCTGGTTTTGGTTTTCCCTTCGTAGCAGACCGAGTCAGATTTGTCGTGTAGATAGGCTAGAAAGAGACGAATGTTTTCATATGTCTTTCTTTCTCTGAGCCTAGAGAGAGCATATCGACTTTCTGTAGTGCCATTGGTTTGCTGTGTTAGTTTAACAGTGGGGGGAAAAGGGGATCAAGAATAGGAGCATTGGGGGAGGGAGATAGAGATAAATGATTGGATATGGAGTTGGACGAGGGATGAGAATTGGGGTTTAGGGTATGGGAGTTAATGAAATTAGGGTACTTAGCTCCAGTTTTAAGGTCGAAGTTGGGAATTGGGGTGTTAGCTGGGTTTGGTGACGTAGAATGTTGAGAAGGAATAATATGGGTGGTTCGGGTTAAGCTGAAAGAGACGCGTTGGCGAGGGGGCTTGGGTAGAACGGGGGGAGTTGGGGGATTAGAAGATTGGTGTGTAAGGGCTTTGTGTCGGATAAGTGAGGAGGGAGGACTAAAATTGGGGAATAAGTTCGTCTTAAAGCTCCAGTTGGGATTGAGATTAGAGCTTCGTTTTTTGGAAGCATGTTTTTTATTTGGAAGGGAGTTGGAGAGGGGTCTTTTTTTAAGTTTATTGTTATTTTTAAAACTTTCATTACTCTCGAGATGTGCGATTTCTCGTTCCTCAGAGCATTTAGAAATTCTTATCTTTCCAGGTTTAGTTGTCTTACCAGGAGGAGTAGGGAACAACCACGAATATTTGGTTGGGATGTTGACTTTGAAACTGCAGGAACTGTTGGAGTCAGCGGGGGAAATCATCTGACACTCGCTAATGGTGATAGCATAACTTCGGTGAAAGAAATTCCGCACCCAAGAAACATCAGCGTGTTGAGGAGCCCCTTCAACGAAGAATTCCGTAAGGTTTCCCTGTTTCAGCTTTTCGAGTCTGTTTTTCCATTCGGAGGGGGTCCATGAGGTTCCAAATTGTTTGAGCAGTTTGCGTGGAGAGGCGACGGGAGGGATCCTAGTTGATAAAGGCAAAACCGTTTCGGTTTCCGATGTTAAGGTGGCGGGAGGAGTATGTGAAAATGATGGCAAATGAGACTCCGTGTCTACTAATTCATTATGAATTGAGACATTGTACGGGGAACTAGCCTGGAACTGAATTTGATCGGGTATTCCATCGATTTTGTGGGAAGCCAATCTCACTTCATTACCAATTTCGGCAACGGTCAACCAAGTTGCTATGAGTTCCTCGCTGACGTCAATCATTTTTAGGGTCAGGTCATCGGGCGTAGAATCTGATGGATGCGGGGTGTGATGTGTTGTTTTGGAGGAGGATTGAAAAAGCAAGTCGAGATCAGTACGGAGAAGATTGATAGAGTCGTTTATGTATGTGAGTTCGTTGGATTTAATAGGATTTATAGCCCAATGCAAATCAATAAACTAGCTTTATTACAGGGTGGTCCAAGGAATTTTCCAACCCGTATGTAATCAGATCCCATATGTTACCTTTCTTCGGCCCCTGCTTGAGTATGCGTGAGGTATTCAACGTCGATTCCTCCGATTTACTCTCCGTGGTCTGCTTACCTCCCTACCAGGACCGCCTCATATTTTTCAGTATGAATTCGTTAGAAGAACGCAGGAATATTGCTATCATTCTTTTTATTCACCGACTGCTCTCAGGTTCCATCGATGTGTACCTTTTCAACTGTATTTCCTTCAACACCAACTCAGGTAATCTACGTTGTCCTAGTCTCTTCCATCTACCGGTCTACCCCACCTCTTATGGCTCCAACGAACCAATCTCCCGTATGCTCCGAAAGGTCAACTCAAACCTCTCCGTTTTTGATTTCAACCTGAGCACTGCTCGTCTCAAACAAGATCCCCTCAACCATTCCCATGGTTCCTAGTTCTTAAGTCTTTCTGTCAGTTTGTAGTCCTAGTTTTTTAGTTAGATATACTCGTAGCCCCCACCAAAATTATATGATTTCAAGAATATATCATAAATACAATAGTAGAAATCTATTATTCTTTATCTGAAGCCCGAACTCGTTCAGCGAGTAAAGAGCACACTTTTCGAAGACTTGCGTGGTATCGCAATTGACCTTATGAGTATATGTTCTTAGTGTGTCGTTTTTGGGCTAAAAGCCATTTCTACCTAATATCAATTACAACATTTAAGGAGGGATGTAGTACTTAATAAATAATTAAATTATTTACTTAATATTATTTTACGTTTACACTATACGTTTACACCACAATATTGTATATTGTGCATTCTTACATGCGTTTTTTTTTATTCTCGGACATTTTAATTAAAACAAAACCGCCTAAGCGGAACCATTATGCGATCACTTACAAGTATGGTTCGATTTGGACTTTTTATTATCTTTTCAGGTATCTTCACCCCTAGAGGTGCCACAGTGTTAGCACTATCAACATCACTCAATACACTAGTATCAGACGTGCTAAACAATTCATTATCGAAGGTTTGGTTTCTATTACTTATTGATTTACCTGCGTTTTCTAACCCCAAATCTAATTGTGGTGTTGGCACCGTGACGTAAGTGGATGGAGTGATGTTGATAGGTTCTAACTGATTAGGGTCATGTCGTACAGAAGTTTGAATGTGGTCTTCATAAAGTGTTTTACTTGGATTATATTACACTCATTATTTTTTGTTTTTGCAATAAACTTTGATAATTGTGGCGGCCAAATAAAGACAATACAGGTTTTTGAATCAACTTTAATTCAACTAATTGACAATATATTGATGTATTAAAATATTCTTTTAGTCTTTCCCTTTTAGTATGGTTCGCCCACGTTGTTCAACGCCAACCCCTCTTGTCGCAGCACCACGGAAACTTGTTACACAATTTAACACGACGTGGACACTTTCAGAGTGGCAAGGCAGGCTAGACCGACTCCGCACAACGAATCAGATGTTCACCACCCTACTCATCAAAGGTGCTCCAAATTATGCAGATATTGCTTGGATTTCCGAATTTTTGAAAACGAGGTATGGTATCACCATCAACCAATGCACAATATTCCCAACATCTAACCACAAAAATAAAAGGAATTTCAAAATTAATTTACCGACTAAATACGAATGGTTATTTGTTAACTCATCTAACACTAACCTCAAGCTATGAAAGATGCGGGTCTCCAAATAGACGGATCAACCAACCAACAAAAACGTAGAAAAAAAACGAAGCAACCTCTCATCAAATGATAATTATAAATCGCAAAGATCCATTCCCCACCCACAAGCTAAACCTAACCCCAACTGGAGTCTTAAAACCAATATATTTCGCCATTTTTCCCCTCCCGTTTATATCCCTAAGCAAACACCTTCACGTATCTCCACAAAAGCACCAAGTGCCTCTCTTCCATCCAAGCCCCAACGCGTTTCATTCAATTTAACCCTTGCCCCTGATACCGTCACTGCTCAACCACTCACACCCCCTCCCACGAATACTAACAACTGTTTTCCCAATTTCGACCTTACAATAGGAGCCAAATACCCAAACTTTATCAGCTCGCATGTCTTAAATCCCGCTTCTCGCCTTCTCCGTCGGTTTTACGGGCCCCAGTCCCTATTTTTGATCCCCATTCGCCGCCTAATATTAAATTGACCCAAACGAATATAGACACCACAGAATGCCGTTACGCTCTCTCTAGGCTAAGGGATAAAAAGATATACGAAAATATACGTCTATTTCTCGCATATCTTTACGACAAATCCGACTCTGTTTGCTTTGAGGGAAAAACCAAAACAAGTGTCATGGTCTCCATCCAACAGGAAGGCCTTCCTACGGATATAACTAGTCTCAGAAAGCTTTACAACAGGTACCAGGAAATCTTCGACACACCTCCTCAAAAGATTGCGGATGACCTCGGTGCTTTCCGCAGCTATGTAAACTCTAAAAGAATTTCTCACCTTCAGCGCAGCCTAGCTGACCACGACAAATTTTTTCGTTCCTAACTTGCCTTCTTTGCCTGCATCTCATCTACACTCCCCTACTCCTCCACGCAAAAAACTACCTCTTACATTTTACTACCAAAACGTAAGAGGCTTGCGCTCTAAAACTCGTGCTGTCTTGTCTAAATCATACGGTCTCTCTTTCGACGTCTATGCTCTTACCGAAACCAATCTGATCCCCGACATAAAGGGGATATTTCCATCTTCTTATAATGTTTTCCGAGATGGCGATCACTCTCTCCCTATGTTTAATGATTCTGCCATCCCTAAAGTTGATTCTTCATGTAGAGGTGTCCTATTTCCCATTCACAATAACCTCAACTCTTTTCTCATTGCTATCTCTTCTTCTGTTAAATTTGACTTTGTCTCAATTAAAATAACACTTCCCAACAGGTCCCTGTACGTTATGTGTTGCTACATTCTTCCAGCTCAACCTACTGAATCCTACATATTTGCTATTAAAGCAATTGACCAACTAATTGACCTAAGTGATTCCATCGACGATATCCGTATCGTTGGTGACTTTAATCTGCCACTGCTAAAGTGGATTCGATTGGAGGATTACTTATTTTTTACCGCGTCAAAGGCCAGTTCATTCAAGGAATGTCTTTTCATTGATAACATAACTGACTCAAGCCTGTGCCAGGTACAGGCGTCTCTAATTCTATCGGTAGGCAACTAGACCTTATTTTCACTAGTGATCCTATTAACTCCACAGTAACGTTGTGCCCCTTTATCCTATCAACTGTCGACAAATTGCACCCCCTTCTTCTTCTTCTCTCATTTTTCCATAACTCTCCATCCCAACCCACTTCTTCAACTATCATCTCTTCTTACAACTTCCATAAAGCTAATTTTCGCAAAATCAATACCTATCTTAGCAAATGTTCTTTTGATTTTACCAACCTATCCTTATCTGATGCTATCTCCATTTTCTACAGTGAAATATTTAATTCCATTTCTTTCTACGTCCCCTTTTCACGGCATAAAACATCATCTATTTCCCCTCCTCTTCTTTACGAAACAAATTATGGGCAGTTTTTTTTCGCACCAATTCTTATTATGCCTGCTCTAACTATCTTGGAACTTACCTGCAATTCACTCAGCCCTATCAGCGCTTTCTCAACTCAACACAGCGCAGACCAACCTTATCAACGATCCTAAGACATTTTATCCATTCGTCAACTACAAAAGAAAATCAGACGGTTATCCTCCCTCTCTCTCGTTCAATAATATATCATCGACCGACCCACATATTATTGCCAACTATTTTGCAAACCTTTTTAAAAAGTCATTTGCAGACAACCTCTTTGTACCCGACTCCATCTATTTCAAGTACCTTCCCAATTTCTCTATTGGCCCCTCTCTATCTCAACCTTTTGACCCCACCCTTATCGAAGAAAAGTTACAAAATCTCAATGATGAATTTATATCTAGTCCAGATGGGCTCCCAGCAATATTTCTCAAAAAGTGTGCCTCCAATCTTTCGCACCCACTTTCCTCCCTCTTTCATCTGTCCCTCACACAAGGGGAATTCCCCCAAGTTTGGAAGACCTCTTTCATATCACCCAGTGATCACGGATTTCTAAAAGGTAGATCAACTACTACAAACTTAGTTGAATTCGTATCCTTTGCGCTTTCAGGCCTAGAAAAGAGCAACGAAATTGACGTTATTGCTACAGATTTCGTTAAGGCCTTCGATAAAATATCACATCAACTGATCCTTTTCAAATTGTCTTCCCTCGGTTATGACCGCATATTGTTAAAATGGATATTTTCTTATCTGGAGAACCGTTACTATAGCGTTCACTTTAGGTTAGCCTTCTCAACCGCGTTTTTAGCCACTTCTGGTGTCCCACAAGGCAGACATATAGGTCCCCTCTTTTTTATTTTAACTATAAACGATCTTGAGAAGATTATCAAACAGTGCTCCGTATCCATTTACGCCGATGACACTAAGTTCTCCAAAACTATTTCTTCATCCCAAGACTCTGTTCTCCTTCAAGAAGACCTTGATAGGTTTTCTACTTGGTGTCTAAGAAATTGCTTTGAACTTAATGTCTCCAAATGCCAATCTATGACTTTGACTCGTAAGTCCAATCAATCTCGACCTTATTTTCTGCATGACCAACCTGCACCCCAGGTTCAATCCCTTCGCAACCTTGGAATTTTATACGATAGAGAGTTAAACTTCCGTTCGCATATTGATGAGATAATCCTTAAAGCCAACTCATCGCTCGGTTTTATCAAACGTTGGTCTAAAGAATTTTGCAACCCTTATGTGACAAGGTCACTTTACGTTACCCTTGTCCGGCCCCTCCTTGAATATGCCAACCAAGTATTGTCCCCCTTTCAGCGAATTCATATATCCCGAATCGAGAACATTCAACGTCGTTTTCTTCGGTTTGCTCTTCGTCAACTACCATGGAGTGACCCATTTATCTTACCTCCCTATCTCGACCGCCTCAAACTTCTTAACATGACAAACGCAGAGACGTAGCTGACATTCTCTTCATTCATCGACTGCTCTCCTGTTCTGTGGACTGCGCTTCTCTTTGCAATTCTATTTCCTTCAACACTAATTTTCGTTATTTACGCTGTCCTCGTCTCTTCTATATCCCAACCCACCTCTTATGGCTCTAACGAACCAATCTCCCGCATGCTCCGTAAGATCAACTCAAACCTCCTCCTTTTTGATTTTACCTGAGCACTTCTCGTCTTAAGTTTGATCTCCTCCACCATTCCCTTGCTTCCTAAGCCTCACTCTTGTTAGTTTAAGCTTGCATTAAGCGAAACAAATGGGGGTGTTAGCCCCCACCAAATTGAAAAAAAATTGAATTCTTCTTTCGCTCTTTTTTCTTATCGCGCGCCTAGACTAATTGTCAATTTGATGTGCACGTCATCACGTCTGATGGGTGCATCCAGATGTTTTTAGCGCTAACACTCCCCCCGGTATAACCAGTCTTGGTTCTACCTCCTTCTTCTGGCGCTCCAACAACTAGCACGGCCACTTTGACCGTAGGTCGCTCAATACAACGAACCTGTCCATCTTTCGCGACACTTGTTGCTATCACCATCCCTTTAGGCCAGCAGTTACGGGGATTACCTGGGTCCACGATGACGACGACGTCTCCTACTTTGAACGGCTTCCTTGGTTCAAACCACTTAGTACGTTTAGTCAGAGTAGGAACGTACTCATGCACCAATCGCTTCCAGAAGACATCAGCATTCATCTGCGAAACAAGCCAATTTCGCCGAATCGTTGCTACATCGTCGTTAAATGGCGCAGGTGGCTTTGACCCATTTGAAGATGCAAGGAGTATATGATTCGGAGTAATAACTTCACAGTTATCATCAGGGTAACGAGTAATAGATAATGGGTAACGAGATTTGAACGAGGACCTCCTTCACAGATTGAACCAGCTACCGACCATGTGTGGAGACAGTGGTGGTATAAATGTCCATTTGGTATCTTGGCGATTTTATTTTGGTCCATACACTGAAGCATTTAGCTGAGCTTTTTACTTGCTCCCTTGAAGTTCGTTTTTTGATCGCTGAATATCTCAATCGGAATGTCCTCGCCGGGCGATGAAGTTGCGAATAGCCATTATACACGAGTCGGCGGTAAGCGCGTGGGCCACTTCGATGTGATATGCGCGAACAGTCAGGCAGGTGAATAAAACACCCCATGTTTTTTCAGCGCGTCTTCCAACAGCAAAGATAATTGGTCCAAAGTAATCAATACCCAGTCTCCTTCATCATAAGCTCAAACTGGTTGGGACCAGTAGTAGTAAGAGGATCATAGATCCACGTGGGCCAATAGGCCTAAGAGGGTTGGTATTTCCAACAGCCACTCTTACCTACCTACCTAGAGTAGTCCAAAATTTGTACTTCTGTAGAGCAAAAGGTGAAAACAAGTTTGGAAAGGGGTTATCAACTTTTAATGCTATTGTATTTTTGTGAACCATTCTCTCTGATTCTAAATGGACGGTTTTAGAGTGATCTTGTTTAACTATTTCTTTTTTGTATTTAGAGGATAATTTATACCCTAAACGCTTGCTGATTTTGACAAAAATGGTCTCACACAGTGTGCAAGTTTTTATAGGCTGCCTGTTTTTATTTAGACAACTGAAGTTAACTTTTTGTTGTTCTCTTAGCTTGGTTATGTTATCTTGCCTAGCTTGTTCGTAGGTTTCGGGATTTATACTGACGTTTCGACTCAAAGTGCTCTTTTACCCGTAGTTGAATGTACTGAAAAATTATACTCATAGACTGCTCTGTCCAGTAGTTCGGGAAGAGTTCTTTGAATGCCATGTGTTACTTCTGTTGGTGTGGAGTGAAAACTTTCCACCTGCCCATTAACTGAACTAGAGGAAGGCGGAGTTTTGAAAATTTGGATTTTGAGTTGCTGATTGACCATAAAATTTATTGAGGAGGAATTAATGGATTTTTCATAATCTATCACAATAATTTTGGGGATGCCAAATGAGAAAAGTAGTTCTCGCAGAGATTCTTTGGTGTCCTCAAACGCCTATGATTTTAGCATGATTGCTTGCGCATATTTGGAGAATTTATCTCTAGCGGTTTATACAATAAATTTTTCAGTGGAATAGACGTCAACATACGAGTATAATGTAAAATCTCACCGGGGTATTGAGGGATTGGAGTTTCTCTCTTAAGTATGGGTTTATTGGTGTGTCTCTCATATTTCTGTTCCTTACATGTAGTACACTGCTTAACTAGTTTATTTTGGCATTACTTTTTGGGAAGTATAAATTTTCTAGCAGCTGAATTTTATTTTCCCGTGTATTACGGTGGGCTCTTCTATGTTCTTTTACGATTTCATATTAAAACCTTTTTCGACACCAAAGGTCTCGGTAAAGTCGTTACCAACCTTTTTGGTGCAGCGAGCGTTCTCAATCGTCATTCTGCACAAACGGACGAGTTTGACAGGGATACCAAAACTAAACATGGCTCTTTATACCTCGCCTCTATAAATGCTGTCATATGCGGCCTTAAAATCGATGAAAAGATGATGGGTATGGGTTTGGACTTCTTGAGTTTTTTCCAGGATCTCCCGGAGTGTAAAGATTTGGCCGATTGTGGACTTTCCTGGTCTGAAACCGCACTGATAGAGACCAATCAGGGTATTTGCGAGGGGTTTTAGACGTTCACACAATATGGCAGATAGGATCTTGTACTTATAGTGACTTATACCTCTATAGTTGGCGCAGTTGAGGCGGTGCTGAGATTCCATTCCATCAGACATATACCCTTCTGACCAGATCTAAGAACTGAGTTGGTGCATGCTCTCCACAAATTCAGTGTATTCATACTCACTTGAGTGTTAAGTTCTTAAAAAAAAAATTGTATTAACCTAAATTACCTGAACTATCCCAGTTCAAGGTATTGTATTAATATACTCGTACATTGAGTTCGCTAGATCCGCTTTTTTCTTGATGTCGTGTTTGGCAGAAATCATCCCTTTTATCTAGTTGTGTTCTATGATTTTCCCTTCACAATTTGGAGAATAGTCCGCTTGCGGCGCTTGCTACAAGTTCCCCGTTTCGCACGACATTGCTCCATGTTACACTATTTATATCCTCTACCAGAGTTAAAACATGCACGATAGACTGAACATCACTTTCAGCTTTCTCTGTCTTGACTTCGTTGATTGTCAGCACAACTTTGTCGATAATGCTCTTGTTTTACATTTTTCAATAACATCTTCTAGTCGGATTTCGCCACTTGGGCATAGTAAATCTTTTAGTCGATTTTGGGTTGCATATTTTTATCACAAACACAGATGATGATGCGATCTCTGAGCATGCGGTCTTCATATGAAACACCGCACCACAGTGATTGACCTGCTTGCGGAGTTCAGTTTCGAATTCCGAGAAGCTTTGATTGTCCTTTCGCACGATTGTATTGAACTTCGAAGTTTCTATTGTGGTGTTCTTTCGGTAAGGTAATATTCATCGAACTTCCTTAACACGCATTCCAAAGTGCAGGCATTGGCCTGCTGTTATCCTTTTTTTTATAATTAGCGCGCGCCCAAGGGTACACAAATCCCTTAAAATGTTTGTGCGCAGCGCGGGCGTCAGGTCTTACTTGATGGTTCATATTTCTGTCATTTTTTAATTTTCTTATCCGTTCCGTTATTATTTCAAAATAATCATAAAACCGCTATGTACGCATATGTGTAAAATAAAAATTATTTGATGTATAGCTACGTTAAGAAATATTTTAGCGCCAAGGTGTTGTAACCCCTTAACACTCAAGTGGAATCGAATACACATATAACGCAGCAGCATATGTTAAGTTTTTTGTAAAATGGGATAGAAAGAGGAAGATCGATATTTGTTCTTTTGATGTGACCGCTTCTGACATGCAGTAAGTGCGAAATGTTACTATTTAAAATTATTTATTTAATATGGATATTACAAAATAAGTCTTCTTGGCATGCAATTAAAATCACTACTGAGTAGAAGGCCAGTCAAAATCTTATTGTACTTTTACATTACTCTACGTTTACCTCTGTCATTCTGGATCTGCAGCAACCAGATCTTAGCTACAAAACAAGAGTGGTTCCGGATTAATAAGTACATATTATAAAAGAACATATCGGTCTTACACATCATAAAGTCTAGCGAAACCCGGTTAACATCCAAGATCGCATGGCGAAATATGTAAGTATGTATAAATTAAGACAGTTCCAGTATTCCATGTGCATCAAAATATTCAGATTTCTAAGAACGCGAGCTGAAGAGAGTCCTGTACACATTTACACAACCGTATCGGCAAAACAAATTATGATATACGATTTCATACATTGAATTAACATCTGTAACATCTGTAGATTGCCAAGGCAGTGATACATTTAGATCATAACATTAATTGGTTTTTAAAATTAAACTTGGTGTCACTAAAATATCACTGCCTGTACTCGAACCTTTTTGAAAAGTAAAACATCAAACTCACTTCACTAAAAACACACTACGTAGTGACGAATACGTAGGTTCTATCAGTTGACATCCTGATGATAACCTGATGGCCTATCTTTCAGAAGCCCCTTGAGGATGTAATGGACACTGTGGACTGTCAAACAGAAAGTATATTTTGTCCTACGTTTTAATGGTATATTACGTAGATGCTTTTAGGCCAACGGCTAATAGATTTTATTTGGATCCTTCTACCATTCGAAAAATGATTCTGTTGTAACGAAGAGCAGATTTTAGCCGATGGGGTACTCCTTTGCAAAAATATATACGAGTACTTACATATAATCATTAAGTTTCGGGGGAAAAGAATGCAAGTTTAATGTAGAGGGGTTTCTTTAATCTCCTTCTATGAAATCGATACCATATTTTTGAGTATTATTTTTTACAAGTACATACTCGTACTTCCTGAAGCCAATAACATGACCTTTGCCTAATCGAATACGAATACGAGTACGAGGTTTTGTTGCTTTTCTTGTGTACATTTGCCTGTCAATCAACTGATTCAATGAACCTTACGTATCTGCTATTGGCGGCAATGCTGTTCTATTCCCTACTGCGTACTTAAAAATCGAAAGCACAAGCTATACTCGTACCTCATGTGCGTCACAACGTTCCTTCTTTATCCCAACCCAATCGGGTCTCTTTCCCATTTCTACAACAACCTGCGACACATGCCTTATAGATATTTATTTCGTTATTAAATTTGACTCACAAAAAGAGAGATAAAGGGAGAACAGAGAAAAAACAAACATATTTACACGACACAGCTCCGCAGATGTCATCAGCCGACTACACGTGCCATAATTTTTTGCACTTATACCCTGCTTCAGCATCTGTCATCAGTTCTAGCATTATACCAGCATTGTACCACCACCACCTTTAGCCCAAACTCTGTTCTAAGGGGTAATGGATGAATCCCTTAAATCATTTTGTTGTCCCGGCTCCACGTGGCTGTTGTTGTGTGAGTGTACGATGGACTGAGGAGGTGGTAAAATGGTTAGCTCCCAAAGCTACCTTGGGATGCCCTTTGAATGTTTTCCAAGGGACAAGGTCACGGCTTGTGTACAGTATTCCTTTTTCAATGCCAGTTCAAGGTGAAGCTGTAGGTTCTTCTTTACTCTGCACACGTTCCCAAGTGTGGGAGGGCTTCTCTCCAACTTTTGTGTATTAGAGAGATTACTTTGAGCAACTCGTGGCCATGCACCTAGTCCTGTGCGTTTTTTGTAGGAGCATATGATCGAAGCTGTACACAGATGTTGTGATGCCCCTGAATTACTCGTAAACTCGTATACTAATATCCAAAAGGCAGTTTTTCTAAGAAATCGAGCTTCATGTTCAATTTTCCTGTGTAGGCGAGGTATTTGATGGTATGTTTGAGTTGTAGATGGTTATTAGAACAAAGGTTGCGACGTATAGGACGTGTGCAATTACAATACATGGATATGGTGTAAGGGATTGGTGGTTAGTTTGGTTCACTTAGTATACAGAACATGGAAGATAATCTTAAATAGGTGATTAGGTGGTTTTAGGTTACGGATTAACCTTATAGCAGGTCTTTCATTTCAATTAAACGATTTCCCCATTCTGCGAAAATAGGTTGGCCGGTTTTGAAGTTATGCACATTTAGCAATGTTACAAACGACTGCACTTTCCAATATGATCACAATAATTACATGATGACCAATATCTCCAGTATTTAAGAGATCTGCATAATTCGAGTGGTAAACTCGAAAAACAACTTCGTTGAAGCCACGACAGAATTGCTCATATCAAAATGGAATTAATGTGGGGGCGAGAAACGATAAGTTGAGTTGCAGTTTCGTGAGCTTTAATTTGTGGTTGGAAGTCCATGGACCTATCCAGGGTTTGATGAAAACAATGTCTTTTCCTGATTTGAAGAGGTAGATTAGGAAACTGGTTAAAGCTGGCTTAGATCTATGAAGCTTCATGTGGATAAATTTCACCAACATTATTACAATTATGAGAAATGAAATGAAAATTAGTCTTTCCGCAATGGGTTACCAAAACAGAGTAGTCTGACCTTATCGAAAAGATTTCATCTTCCTCAGACTCTCCACTATGTAGTTCTCCTCCGATGTAATTTCCACATCGCTTCCTTGATCTCATAATGCCTGCAATCGAGACAGGGATAGTTCCGTTTCAGAAACCTGTAGCTGATAAGCATATCGATTTATATTCTTTTATTTATTACTGTGTGTAAAGAGATGAGAAAATCAGGAAGTGGGGGAAGGAAGTAAAAATAAAAAGAACTAGAGAATTTGAAGCGTATACCGTGCGTTTCCTTTAACGCATAGTCTCTAACATTGAATCGAGATTGTTTTGTGTCACCTTCGATTGCGGATGATGTTGAGTTGAGCTTGTGCTGCAGCTGTTGCTTTATTAGCCTCACTGCTACAAAATTGTCGAAGATAATCACTAAAATCGGCACTAGTATTAGTGTTGATTAAGGCGGCACTTCCTGCCTGAGTTTTGCGCATTTGTTCAGATAAACGACGAATGTTTAACTGTAACTCATCATCCCGCTGTGATATTGACGAAAAACTATGGCGTGCTTGCAGTAGGTTAGGATTGACGACATCTAAAAAACTGCTTTGCGCCTGCTGTGGCTGTTGCAAAGGCTGTGGTGGTTCAACAGTTGTAACTAACGCGAGCTGGTGATGTAACAGGAGAATTGCTGCAAATGTAGTGTGGCGGTAGCGGTGGTGGTGGTGTGGTAGTAAATGGTGGAGGTGGGGGTGAGAACTGACTCTCGGGTGCTTTCAAAAATTGCGAAGAAGGAGCCGATATTGGTGGTAGGACATCGTCTTCAATGAATAAAGGCGATTTACAACGTTGTAATTTGGGTCGATGACCTTTTGATATTTCATCGCCGCCCAATCCAAATTTCGAAGCAGGGTGATTTTTTAACATTACCAGTTGCAGTTGTTCTTGAACCACCATTAGCGGAATCTGGTGGGGGCGTTCGCCAAATCCATGGATCATTATCAAGCGGCTCTAAATTATCGCGACTAAGCGAACGAGTTTCTTTTGACATTTTTTGAAGATGTGTTCTTTTGTGCAAGGAGTTAACTTTACACTCTTCTAAATCGGACATTTTCAAACACGGATCCGATGGAACATAAACCAAACATCCTGTGCTTGTGTTATTGGTTTGATTATATGAGAATTTTGTATCAAAATCAGTGATGTTTGGAGAGGTTTGTTCACTTTTTGATGTCTTGTGCTTTTTCTTTGACCCAACAGATCCAGGACTACTAGTTGAAATCTTACTATCACCGCTCATATCACGTATACTTAACTCAGAAATCCGTGTCGTTAGTATATTTTCTAATTCAAAGTCTTCATTTGGTGAAACCTTTACAGAAACAATATCATTCTCTTCGGAGACCATTATTACGTGTTGATGTCGCACGGGAAGACGTGGCGAAAGACTTCTTGCAGTACGCAACTGTTTGGTTGATTTCGATTCTCCCAACGAATTGGACATTTCCAGTGCAGCCTTGTTACTGCCAATAACTTCTTTTGGTTTGATTTCCATCAAGCCAGTTAGTGCTGCGAAAGAATCCTTCTTGGGCACAACTTCTAAAGCCTTTTTTGGCTTCCCCCAGCTTTTTAACCTTAGGATCCGAGGATTCTATGCATCGTAACAGTCAACACTGTAGTGAATGTCTGAATCAAATCTATCAGTTAAGTTAAGGATCTAGATTTCGGAACCCGAATTCTGGATTTCGAGTTTATTGGGTAATAAGTCGCAACAATGATAATGCTAATAATGATTTACTGTTCAAGGATCGATTCGTCTCTGTTGCTGGTTGTCGTTTTGGTGCCGACTTAAGTATTGAAGTTATCGCCTTGCCTTGCTTTCGGCTTCAGATTGAGGAACACGTGCTCCCACTGGAGGACGCCAGAAATATGATAGCGGTCCACAAACATCTAAACCAGTCACCTAAGCCAACCTAAGCTAAGTTCAAGTTTAAGTTTTCTTTATTGAGGCTTAAAAAAATCAATAATAATACATATGGTCCATGTCTAATTTAACTTAATTGTAGCTGACTTAGAAAGCGTATACCTGGCTAAAGACTTGTAAATTAAGGTATATAACTTCATAAGCTAACAATCAGTATATATGTGTTATATTATAAAATGACAGTATAAGTATTTTACTATAAGCTTGCTCCCGGCATACTTAAATCAATTCATATTACAACTTAAAATAATGACTAGAATACAATTATACATAGCCGCTTATTCCGCAAAGTGCAGTTAATATCCAAAGCAGAATTAACTTTTAAACATGTACATAACCTCAAAAATTGATATAATGCGAGCATGAATTTCGACCAATAAATTTCTTATTCATATACGAGTACATACATAAATGAGTTATCCTCTTAAATTAAATCGTGACGCTTTCAGATAAAAGGGTAACGATAGGTTTCTACCAACATTTTATTCGATATGAGAGTGGAATCTTTAATTAAGAAAGTTAAATGGCGAAAGGTAGTAATTATCTAAACTTTCATTTTTATTTGAATCCAACAAAGGTTTGATTAATGTATTAGGATGAAACGCCACTCGTTGAAGTTTTCTTAATGTAAGGTTAATAAGGTATGCCATAAGATGCGTTACCTTGCATGTGTCGTAATGAAGTTTATTTGGATACCATTTTTTATCTGGCTAACAGAATCTACGTATCCTTCTTTCGAATTTTTCCAACTCGTTTGCGGTTGTGGTTCACCTACGCAAAAACCGTAGGCTAAAATGGTTCGTATAAGGGTTTTGTATATGAGTATCTTTGTACTTGATTGTAATGCTTTCGACTGCAATAAGGGCTTTAACGTGGCAGAAACGGCTTTAGCTATTGCTAAGGTTTTCCTGGCGTGTTTAATGAAAAGAAATCTATTGTGAAATGTTACACCCAAGTATTTCAGTCCTGAGCGCAGGGAAATGGTGTGGTTGTCGATTTGCAAGTTTAACGTTTTGCTTTCCTTCACAGCTAGTCGGTACCCTTTCCCACTTGCATTGCGAAAGCAAGTTACACCACATTTGCTTAAGTTGAATTTTAGCCCCCATTTCTCGAAGTAGCCTAACAGCAAAGGAAGTGTTTGTCTGATTTTGTTAAGGGCAATTCGAGATCTCGAATCGCTAGCTAAAATTAGAGTATCATCTGCAAAGAAAATTTCGCCAAAGTCTCTTCCATTATTTATTACACTCTCATGTGTATAGTCGTACAAATATATTATGAACAGAATCGGACCTAGGATAGACCCCCTGCGGAATGTCCGATAGTATTGGGAATGATTCTGAGAACTCAGATTTTATAACTATTGAGGCAAAACGATTTTGTAGATAGTTATAGACTAGTCGTAAAAGCCGTGTTGGAAAGTTTAATTTTATAAGCTTAAAAACTATGCTCTTATGCCAAAGCGAAGCAAATGCTTTCTCAAGGTAAACGTCCAAACCCACCGTACATTTTGTATTCTTAAGTGCCTCAAAAATAAAAGCGAATCCCACCATAGCGAAGCTAAGCTAAATCTGAATACCCAGCGTAAAGTATAACCCACTATATCAACCAAAACCAAATATCTTTCTCTCTCTCCCTATAGAATTTTCCAAAAACTTAAAACATGCTCCGGCATTTTAAGAGTAGTAATACCCTCTTGAAAGTTAATTATAAAAAAAAAAAAAACAAATAAGGCGTAAGAACGATGACATTAAAGAACGTATTGAAAACGCGCGGGATCAAATCTCTAGGTTGGCGAACTATTAAATGTTTTATGTTAAATGAAAGATACACTTATAGTAAAAATATGTGTTTTAATGGAGTGAATGTTCATACTAATTACCGAGAATTCTAACATTAATTCGTCGATACGTATGCGAGTGCAAGTACACCCTTTAATGATAACGTGCGCCTTTAAATTTTAATGTAAACGACTACGAAATGTGCTAAAAAAGTCAAAAAACATATTTTAATTACGTCAATGTAAAAATACTACAATACTAGCCTCGTTATACATACCATCTAGACAAAAAAGTTCCAGGAATTCATTCAGAAAATTAAAAATATAAGTTTATTCATCTAAATATATATTGTCCCCTTCTAAGTAATCCCCATCGACTGCAACACACTTATGCCAGCACTTGATCCAATCCTCGAAACATTTTTTATATTCGGTTTTCGGTATGTCCATCAGTGCTTCCTGCGATTTTTCCATTACTTCCTCTCGGCTGCTGAAACGCGTTCCCCGTAGTGGTTTTTTTAACTCGATTGAACAGAAAGAAGTCACAGAGAGCCAAATCAGGTGAATTCGGTGGCTGTTGGCTGGTATTTGTTGCATTTTGCGTCAAAACATTACGAATAATGATGGAACGGTGCGTTATAATGGTGCAAAATCCACGAGTTTTCTACCCACAATTCTGGTCTCTTTCGGCGAATTGCCTCACGCAAACTTCTCATAACGCCCAAATAATACTCTTTGTTTACTGTCTGGCTTTCTGGCAAAAATTCATGATGCACTACACCATGATAATCCATGAAAACCGTGAGCATTGCCTTCTTTTTTGACTAAAACCGACGTCGTTTTTTTGGTATCGGCTGATTTGGTGAACGCCATTCACTTGCCTGATGTCTGGATTGCGTGTCGAACTCATAAACCCCTGTCTCGTCTCCAGTAATGATCCTTTTGATGAATGTGGGATCGGATTCAGCCTCGCAAATCATCGCTTTTGCGACATCAACACGGTCTTTTTTGCATAAAATTGAGGTCTTTTGGCACCAAATTTGCTGCTACACGACAGAAACCCAAATCATTAGCCAAAATGTCTTGGACGGATGCATAGGCAATGTTCAAGTCGTCCGCTATCTCTCTGACGGTTAATTTGCGGTAATTGACCAACATTTCTTTTACTCCATCAATGTTTTCGTCGGTTTTCGATGTCGATGCGTTCATTCCACTGCGTTCATCATCTTCGATTGACTCACGACCACTTTTGAACCGCTCGTGCCACTGGTAAACGACCGTTTTCTTTAGAGAAATCGCATCATTAAATCCGTTTTGTACGCAAAATTTAATACAAGTTCGTTGTTGCAAATTTAAATCCATTTCTAAAATTGTAAAAAATCGCCAACACACACAGAATTAGATATACTCTTGGTTACGTAACTTTTGCAAATGTCAAGCTATGACGCTAAAATTTAGAGGGAATGTCAACAACAGATTTACCAACTTAACAGAACTCAAATCGGAACAATAGGCGCGCCACACGGTGGTTATTCCGGAAAAATGTTGATCAAGTTGGTATGTATATAATTGGACGTCCACTTGTTAAATTTAATTTAATTAAAAAGGAGAATTCTCTGAATCATGAAAAGAATTTGTGATAGAAGAAATGAAAGGATAAAATGCGAAGATTATGGCTATTTACGCACTACATAAGAGTGTCAACGAAAAAATCCTTGAGAAAAGAGTGAAAAACCAGATTAAAGAACATTTTAAGGTTAACAATGGTTTTCTTAAATGTCAATCAGGTTTACTCTTGCAAATCGTCGTAAAAATATGTTACCATTAGTTGGAAAGAAGAACTAGCGAACAAAAGCATTGTCATAGCAATTATTCTGGACCTTAAACGAGCATTTTAGACTATTGAAAGAAATATTTTATTTCCCAAGCTGCATAAGTACGGCATGGTTCCAATCATTCCTCAATGCAAGAACTCAGAGAACAAAATTTAATAAATAAATGTCGAAATCTATTCCAATTTCTATTGGTTTTCCGCAAGGATCAATTTTGGGGGCATTATTATTCATCGTATAAATCAATGATATTAAAAACGAAATTAAGCCCTTCCAGCTTACACTTTTTGCCGATGACGCATTTAATTATTCAATCGAGGAATGCGTACAGAAACTTCGAGATAGAGATAAATAGATAGATTTGTGATTTTATTAGTTAAACTAGCTCATACTCGCAACTTCGTTTGCATTGAATTTAATGAATAAGACTTTTATTAGGTGACTGCGGCACAAGTGGTAGCGTACTGACTTCTCAATCGTACCGTCCGGCGTTCAATCCCGACCGGGGCCCGAAAGCGCGTCACTAACAGCCAGGTTACATTGTTCAGTGAACAAAGACGCTGGGAATGAAGTCAATTAAGTTCTTTGCTTGTCGGAGGCAATCTAAACAAACCGAACGGTATTGAGTTAACTTTAAACCTAGTCCTCTCTGTATGCTATATTACTTGTTTGGTTCTCGGGAGCGTAAATGATGAGATTTGAGGAGCCCCAGATCATCGAACAGGCGACGTGGAGTTGGCCGTGCACAAAGCAAGGCGTTTGGAAGTCTACTTGTTGACAGTCATGCTATGGTAGACGGCTACGGGGAATTGGAGTCGCTCTAACTAGCAAGGGAAATTAGAAGTAATCATCGGAATCCCCGAGATGAAAACTTTTCTGACGTTCCTTATTTATGTTTCGACGCGGATTGCCATTGCATACTCGTAGATTCGGGGGATCCAAGTTGCGCATGATGTATGTGACATTCGCCATGTAGTTCAGTTTAATCCACCATCTCTGATGATAACCAAATTCATAAATTATCCCATTATCCGACACAGCAGCGGTCAAAATATTAATTAGTTTCAAATTTTTTTTACATTTGCACATCGATTACTCAAAAACAGTGCACCCGATTTATTTAAATTTATATATACATATATATGTGTACAGCAGATGTAGTAGTAGTTCAAAATTTTTAAAAAATCCTATTTTTAAATGTTTCTTTAATTCTAACTCCGCCTTTATTTAACCAAACGCAATGAAGCATCCCGCGGTTTTTAAGTCGAGAAAGGGACTATCGAACCGTGGTAGCCCGTTAGAATTGGTTAGGTAGTTTTTTTGTGATACCCAGACGAACTGACAAACGAACAAAAATTCTAATAACCCAACTGTGTTTTTGAAAATATTTCAGACACTGCTTCATTACAATTTTACAATAGTAAAAGAAGACAAATACAATTTTTAATTTATTTAATTTACATAAACTAAAAGCGCAGAAAGAGTTACAAATTAAATTCTTTAGACGGTGTTTTTTTTTAGATATTTACAAATTTTTCTTTTAAACCCTGGTAGTCTTGTTTCGCTTCTTATATTAAAAGGCAAATTGTTAAAAAATAATATTCTTCGGTAAAAAATTGATTGGTGTGTACTGGTCAATATGAATCTCGATGTTCTTATGTTGTCATTACTGCTTAAGTTATGCGGCTGGACATCAGAAACGAGCCCTGCGCTATTTGTTATATATTCTTCACTCTAAATATGAAGACCATTGCATTCTATGTCAATCTTTGTTTGATATTCATCTATTTCAAACATTCAATCATATTATATGTGCATACATGTATTATGCCTGCTTGAAGCATAAATGTTAAGCTTTGAAATTGTAATTTTTAGTTTCCCGATTGCGGAACCTGCTTAAGATTAGTAACTGGTTAAAATGTAATAAATTAAAATTAAATCTGAAAAACTGTAAATGTATTTTATTGAAAAGTAATTCTGTTATTTGCTTAAGAGTAGATAATGAGACACTAGAATAAGTATTTAAGGTCCATTCACATATCAGCGAATTGCAAATTAGCCGACTCCATCAAATTATTTTTAGTATATTTAAAGACAGGTAAGTGGTAATTTTACTATTCTAACAGCGCAGAGATTAATTTATCTGTAGATTAATAAAAAAACTCAAATTCAACTAGTTTTTGTGAAGCAACCAAAAATTCGCTTATTTCTTCGCGATTAAGTGAATGATCTTTTCAAACCGTGAACATTTTTCCTTTTTCGTCAGAGTAATTGTGGAAAAAATAAATTAGTATTCTCCTTGAATGAACATGGACGACTGCTCTCTGAATACAATTGTTGCCATGGGAACACAACGGCCTTTCTGATCTTAATAAAACAAAAAAAGCTATTAATCAGCGGTCATATTCTGTTGTTACAATGGGAACATAGTGGATATTGCTAAAAGGACTAAAGTGAAGAAATCGTACTATCAGTAGATCGCTTTCAAATATTAATGAAAGCGACTAAATGGGAACACCACGATCCTTCCGCTAAAACTGTCTCAAATCAGAATCCTGTAAATGAAAAAAATATATTAAAGTAATATGCCTTTGTAGATCACCGGCGGATATCATTACTGCATTGAAAAGAGAAATGTACTTTATCCTTGTGTAAATGAAAGTGGCTAAGTTTGCAGTATAAATCATAAATTGAAATTAAAAATTATTTATTTACTTTTATTATTTTTTACGAAGAACCTCACCCTGGTTTCTACTGCCATTATTATTATATTATTATTTATTGTAGCAGAATATTTATACATTATTTCCTTAACTAAATTGCACAATTTACAGAGTTATGGTATGAATCTACCTTACTACTGATATAATTATAATGTTTTAAACAAGCAAAAGAACAACGCAAACAAAACCTTGAAGGAAAAGCTACAAAAAACCTTCATTAAAACAAAACAAAAAATTTAGTATTCAGTAACGATAAGAAGGGTGGGCGGTGCAGTAAATTTATCAAACCAAACTTTTAGTTTTACAATAATGAATTAAGTAAATCAATAATGAAAACATAAATGGATAAACAAAAGTACTCAACAATAATAAATTAACAGAAAATGAAAAGAAAATAATAAATAAATAAATAAGTATAAAAAATGAATAAGTAAATAAATAAATAATTAAGTAATTACAAAGGTAAACCAAAACAAAACAAAAAATAATAATAAATAAATAAATAAATATATATATATATAAGAACAAGCAATATATAAGTAAGTAAACAGAACAGAAAACAAAATGAATAAATACAAATCAAACAAAAAAAAATAATAATAAATAAATTAGTAAAATTAATATCACTGAATCAGTCATATTATAAATAATGGTGAAATAAACTATAAAGCTAGGTCTGATATTAAAGCGTTATCCGACGACATGCAAGACATAATATAACGTTCATTAAGCTTAGAAATTCTTGATGATATCATTTCGATATTTGCAATGGCGTGTAGCTCAACTGTTGAAAAAGACCATGGAAGCTTGAGGATCATTTTTAAGACCTTATTTTGAGCTATTTGAAGTCTCCGAATATGACTAGCGGCACATTTTCCCCATGCTGGTGACCCATAAAACATAATTCCTTGAAAAACTATTTTAAAAATCAGGAGTTTATTTTCATTACTAAGTTTGGATTTGCGATTAATAAATGGATAAAGAGTTTTGATAGTTATGTTAATCTTTTTAATTATTTCCTGTACATGCATTCCAAAAGTTAGTTTTTTGTCTAGGTGCACACCAAGGTATTTTACACTTGAACACCATTCAGTGCTTAAACCATTTACTTGCAGTTTATTGCGTGGCAAGAAACAGGATTTTCTTTTTCGAGTGAAAAAGATAGCCTGTGACTTGGAAGCATTTATTCTAATCTTCCAATCGAAAAAGTAATCTTGAATGACATACAGTGCAGATTGCAGGTTAGTTTCAATGTTAAAACCAACTGAATCTGATGAAAAGATGCAAGTGTCATCGGCGAAAATTGCCTTTTCGCAGTTTGTTAAACATGGGAAGTCATAGGTAAATATAGTATACAAGATTGGGCCCAGCACTGATCCTTGAGGTACACCTGCAGAAATGTTATAAATATCGGAGTCCCAACTATTAATTCAAACCTTGAATTTCCTTTCGGACAGAAATGCTTGGATATTTCTGATTAAGTACATTGGAAAATTAAGTCGTAAAAGCTTGTGTAATAAAGCATCGTGCCAAACTGTATCAAAATCTTTCTCAACGTCAAGAAGTACCATTCCTGTACTTTTTCCTCTCCTAAAGTTATTTCTAATGTATTTAGTTAATCTATGTACTTGATGGACTGTACTATGAAGAGCCCTAAAACCAAATTGTTCAGGTGGTAGAATGTTATTTCTTGTTAATTGAGAAACAAGTCTATTCTTTAATAATGTCTCAAAGCATTTGCTTAGAGAGCTTAAAAGACTTATTGGCCTATAATTGCTAGGCATGTTTGCACTTTTACCCGGCTTTAAAATTGGTATAATTTTAGCTGTTTTCCAAGCATTAGGAAAGTAATTTGTCTTCAGACAGCAGTTAAATAGAATTTGTAAAAATTTTATTCCTGATTTAGGCAAGTTCTTAAGGTATACATTTTTAATGCGATCAAAGCCTGCAGATTTTCTTTTTTTGAGGTTTAAAAGAGCATCTTTGACTTCTTCAAATGTAACCTCTTCCTGAGTACCATTTGAAGGACTTGAATTAATTATATTGATTGAGTCACTAACAACTGATTCAACTGTGCTATTGCAAGGAACACCGCTAGTTACCAATTGGTTATCATAGAAAGTTTCTGCCAGGACATTAGCTTTTTCGGTGCTAGAAATTATTACATTGATTCCTACTTTAAGAGCTGGAATGTGCATGTTTTTCTTTTTAATTATTTTGACCACGTTCCAAAATGGTTTACTTCCTTTGTCTAAACTTTGAAGTTTCTGATTCCAAGATCGGTTTCTGTAAGTTAAAATTGAATCTTTTATTATAGCAGTCAGTGCCTTAACTTCAGAATTATAGAAAGGCTCTCTTGTTCTTATCCATTTACTTCGATTACTATTACGAACTTTTATTAGTTCAAGAATATATAGAGGTAATAAATTTGTATTATTGTGACGTATTTGTTTTTTAGGAACTGCCTTTTCAATACTTTCTTGTACAGCAGTTGCAAAACAAGAAATACTGAGGTCTATCGGTTGTTGATTGGCCACATCAGTTAAAGGTACATGAATATTTGTTAACCTAGATCGCATTTCAGTCCTATATGTGTTCCAATTTGCATTCTTAATGTCTAAAATTTCATGTTGCCTTAGCAATGGAGAGGTTAGAGATCTAATTAATACCGGTAAATGATCAGAGCTTGGCTCGTTTATGACCATAGGTTGATTGAAAAGATTAGACATGTTACTCAAAAATAAATCCAAAGTTGATGGGTTAGATCTAATATTAGCAGGGTAGTAAATTGGATGAGGAGGATACAAAATATCGAATGGATGCCTAGAATTAAGGTTTGCAAGAATGTTGCCCCATGCATTTGCCCTTAAGCAACCCCAACTTCTGTGCCTGCAATTAAAATCACCCCCGATTAGAAATGTCTCGTTTGTACTTATAAGCTTCCTCAAGTCGTTATTTAAATGAAATCGTTTCACCGCATTAGCTGAACCTCCAGAAAAATAAGCGGAAAATATTTTTAAAGCGGTACCATTTGCAAAAAGTATTTTAATTCCTATGTTTTGAATAATTCTAGTATTTACAATTGGAATTAACTCATGTCGTATTGTTTTTTTCACTAAAATGGCAACACCGCCCCCCCTTCTGACAACTCTATAAAAACGATAACAAATGTACTCTTGATTAGTCAATTTGTCGTCTAAACTTAACCATGTTTCAGACACTAAACCTACATCAATATTATGCTTAATAAGAAAATTAAAAAATTCCATAGATTTGCATCGAATGCTTCGAGCATTCCAACATATTATGTTCATGGCTATTCTATTCATGGCTTATTGTAATAAATGTACTTAATCGCTAATTGTGCAATTGTGTTGAACTGGTCAGCTTTAGTTTTGCATTTACCCAACAAAGTTATCATCTCCGCAGTAAGCTTGTTGATTTCATCCAATGAAAAAAGACCACTGGTGTTATCATCAGCAGCAACATTATTTATCGACCATGCACCACAGTCCGTGGGAACAGGGACAGGGACGGAAACAGGTTTTACAAACATGTGCGCCCGCCGATGAGTTTGGAGCGGTGGGAAGTCGGAGGGGTTTGGTTCGTAAGGCTGGTGCATCTTTTTGACAACTTGAGTTTGACGCTTATTCTTAGTAGAAAGCTTTTCTCTCATATCGAAAAAGCTTTTACGGCTCAAACATGAGAGGTCAGTGGACTTGTGTGTTGCATTGCAGTTTGCACATTTGATGTTGGAAGATTTGCACTTACTTGTTTCATGATTTTCAGAACAGATCGCGCAGTGGGTCTTGATGTGACAATTTTTTTCTCCATGCCCGAACATCTGGCAATTGAAACACTGTATATAATTTTGCTTACGACGCCGTGCAAAATCCCACTTCACTTGTGTTCTGAATATGGATGGTATGTTTTTTTTAAATCTGCGAGCCTAACCGAGCCACGTTCAAGGAACACTATGTAGATAACATCACTGAAATGTTCATGCTGTTTTTTTGTAAGTTTAACATTTTCACATTTTAAGCCAAGTGTGTTTAGTTCTTTTTTCAAGTGAGCAATTGGCATTTCGTCAAGCCCAAAAAGAACAACTTTAAATGACCTTAATGTTGGAAGGTCATGTGTAAAAAATTGCCAATTTTTAGATTTCAATGAAGTACATACACTTTCATGATCTTCACTTTTGTCACAGATTATTTTTATGCCGATTGAGATTTTTTTGATACAGTAATATTTGACTTTAATTTCATTCAGCAAGGAGTGAACACTTTCAGATGATTTATGTAAAACGCAAATGGAAGGAATCTTAATTTTTTTAATTGGTGGAGTAGTTAACACTTGTTCACACTCAATATTGTTGTCCGAGTCCGGAAGGCATTGCAAGGGGGTAAACCGCCCAAATCTATAGCTTTGGTCATCCGCACTCATTTTCCGATTTTTAATGTTGAAAGACAAATTAATGTCTTCAACTAAAGTTGGTGAACGATTACGTTTGAGAATGTTAGTTTCTTTGAATGTACCGCACAGAAAAAACGTCTGATTAGATCAGACAGCCGATTAGTACTGATCCTCCTGCCATTATGTTGTCATTGAAAAAAAAGAAACTTAGGCCGAATATTATCAATTATTTTTAAGACTCCAGAGGTATACTTAGGGATGTTTGAGAACTTTAGTAACTACAATACAAAATTCTCATATCGCAGGGAGTAGTAGAAGATGTAACGAGCGTCAATAGAGTTCTGCGACTGAGGAGCACAGAAGAGCTCCTAGAGAAAATAGGGAACAGCTGTTTGAGCGATATTATTTTCGGAAAAGAATAGTCTGATTACTATATATACTAGGACATGCGAAATTTACTTTGCGAACAAATACGACTGGCATCAACTGAATCCGGTGCTCCGTGCAAGTCCTGTTCCCTCGTATCCTTCTGTGATACTTCACATACGGGATTGCATAACGAGAAGTACCTCAGTTGCATCAGCAAATTTTCCAAGTTTGCCAAGTGGTTTCATATTAAGAACAAATCGTCGCTATATCTAAGAAATAAAATATCAACAATTTTACATTACTACACTGTGCCTAGGGTTAACTACCAAGGTTTAGTGAACTTCCGCGCCAAGGTCTACCACTAGTTGCGAGCGGAAATAGAAAAGAAACAAAAGACTTATAATATGTCTTATGTCTTATAAAAAGACATTCACCCAAAAAGTATAAAAAGTGAAATAATTTTAAGATAATTCAAGGTAAAATCATAAAGGCAATTTTCTGAAAAGAATTTGTAGCAAAGGATAACAAAGCAGTCGCCCTCACGGAAAGTGGTCGAATCCATAAGATCCATATTAAAAATTTAAAAAAAAAGAGAAGTATGCACATACAGATAATTCGCACACGTGCTCAATATATCCACAATGAACCTATGACTATTCCTTATATGTATAGTAACGTAAGAATTTTAATTACAATTAATTTTAACAAATATTATTCCAATTATAAGAACCATAAATTAGTATGTCCACATACCTATATAAAACCACGAAACATATTTGCATATATAGTTTCCCTAAAAGAGGGTAAATTTTAAATCGTCGATAGCAGTTTCAAGCTGGTGCCTACCATTGACCTAGCGCAATTCAAATATTCGCTAGATGGGGTGACCAACGCCATAAGCGGCAACATCAAAGGCGGAGACAGAAAGCGCGTAATCGAATTCTATTTGCTATAAGTAAAAGGACGTCTTCATTTACTAAATTCACTAAAGGGTAAACAGACGAGAAAGGCAGAATCCATCAATTGGGTGGGATTTGCTTGGAAGTAGGTGGCTCGCAACCTCAATAATACAGACTGGAGCACAATTCTTCGAAGTATTCACTTCAACTATAATCGAAAACAATAACCAACAATGTAAAATTAATGATAAGCTCTTTGATATTATGCAGGAAATAGCACAGAAAATCTACTTGGTGTTTGGGAGATACGAGAACAGTATTAAAGACGTGATTTCTGGAAGATTCGATCAAGAAATGTTGGATCAAATCCTGGTCATCAAAGGCGAAATTAATGAATAATTAAATTAGAATGCAAAAAGGCGAAAAGCAGGAGATTGTATATGTCATATCGCCAATTTTTATAAATGACTGAATGCTGTTTACGTTATTTCGATATAAAAATTACTACTTTTCATATCGAAAGAAGATAATAATTTGTTGATAACAAGGCCATCAGTAATAGGCGGAAAGCAGATCAATTTGAAATGTAATACAATTTTGACCAACCATAGGGTGGCATATGGCATTAAACCCAATCGCCCGTTAATTAATAACTCGAGGATTTGTGAGTATAAGGCACTGGAAATAATTGGTATTAAAAGGTGGACCCACAACCTGTACCTTCCAATCAAATACCGAAGAGATTCTGGAACTCATTAAGGACTCATAAGAAAGGAAGTGGGGTGCCGTGTCTCAAGTGGTAGTGTATGGGCTTCCCAATCGGACAGTTCGAGGTTCAATACCAGCCGTGCCCGAAAGACATTCTTTTTTACAGGTCACTAAAATCTCGTGAGATAAATGGTTGTTTACAATACAACAACAAGTCAATTTAAACTAATAATTTAGTTTCCCCATTAAATGTTGGATGCCACCCATGGAGCGGAAAACCACCACACCTAAACATCTTTCTCTCTCAATCTATCTAATCGTGCTCCGGCATTGTAGGAGTAGTAATACGTTCTTGTGTCTTAAGTTCTTTAAAAAGGACGACACCATTTTCGTTACACATTTTAAAGGCTATTCTATTCTAACAATATTTCAAGGCCTCTCACGGGTATGTACGAGTATATAATCCACATATATAACGAGACGATACAATTGAAGGGGACGACTTTTTCGAGTTCCTACCTGCCCTTCAGGTCATTAAGGATCTACGGGTCGTATATTTTCAAAGGGGGAGGAATGAGCTATCACAATCTGACATACGCCTATGCCTTAAACTTGATTCGTCACGTGTAGACAAGTTCCCAGCTGAATCAGAGGATTACATATTTGTCTGTAAGTACACATAATGTGCTTTATACGTTTATCTATGTCTAATATAAAATACATACATATAATAATAAACAGTTGTGTATGTATAAACTAGTACCCGGGTATCAAGAGCTCTAGTATAAACTTATACGTATGTAACTGTCAAACATCCCTTTTCCAAATACATTTGTCCAAGCATTCACATGGGTATTCGTATACATACCACCTTGACCCCGGAATTTATTCAGAAAATCAAAAATACAAGTTTGTTCATCTAAATCTATATTGTCCCCTTCAAAGTAATCCCCACCGACTGCAACACACTTATGCCAGCGCTTGATCCAATCCTCGAAACATTTTTTATATTTGGTTTTCGGTATGTCCATCAGTGCTTCCTGCGATTTTTCCATTACTTCCTCTCGGCTGCTGAAACGCGTTCCCCGTAGTGGGTTTTTAGCTCGATTGAACAGAAAGAAGTCACAGGGAGCCCAATCAGGTGAATTCGGTGGCCGTTAGATGGTATTTGTTGCATTTTTCGTCAAAAAATTACGAATAATGATGGAACGGTGCGACGGTGCGTTAGAATGGTGCAAAATCCACGAGTTTTCTGCCCACAAATCTGGTTTTTTTCGGCGAATTGCCTGACGCAAACTTCTCATAACGCCCAAATAATACTCTTTGTTTACTGTCTGGCCTTCTGGCAGAAATTCATGATGCACTACACCATGGTAATCCATGAAAACCGTGAGCATTGTCTTATTTTTTTAGTCTCGGCTCATTTGGTGAACGCCATTCACTTGCCTGATGTCTGGATTGCATATTGCGTGTCGTACTCATAAACACACGTCTCGTCTCCAGTAATGACCCTTTTGATGAATGTGTGATCGGATTCAGCCTCGCAACACGGTCTCTTTTTTGCATGAAATTAAGGTCTTTTGGCACCAACTTTGCTGCTACATGACGGAAATACAAATCATTAACCAAAATGTCTTGAACAGATCCATAGGCAATGTTCAAGTCGTCCGCTATCTCTCTGATGGTTAATTTACGGTTATTGAACATCATTTCTTTTACTCCATCAATGTTTTCGTCGGTTTTCGATGTCGATGGTCTGCCACTGCGTTTATCAACTTCGATTGACTCACGACCACTTTTGAACCGCTCGTGCCACTGGTAAACGACCGTTTTCTTTAGAGGATCTTTGCCGAAACACTTTTCCAACATTTCCAAAGTTTGCTTACCATTAAATCTGTTTTTTACGCAAAATTTGATACAATTTCCTTTCTGCAAATTTAAATCCATTTCTAAAATTGTAAAAATCGCCAACACACACGGAGATTGATGAACTCTTGGCTACGTAACTTTTACAAATGTCAAGCTATGACGAATGATTTAGAGATTTAGAGGGAATGTCAACAACATTTTACAAACTTATCAGAATTCAAATCGGAACAATCGGAGCGCCACACCGTGGTTATTCCGGGAACGTTTTGAAGGTGGTATATCATAAATATACATTTTGTTAAGAAAGTGTTTTAACAATGAAAAAAAATCGTTTCTTCGTAAGAAAATAGTACTTATTTCCTCTTGTTTATTTTTTTTTAACTATCATATTCTAGTTAACTAATGTATTTGCTAACGGATTGTAAGAAGAACGGCGTTTTTTATAAGTAATGAAAAATTAAACAAAGCCAAAAACCACTGTCTATTGTACGAGTACCTGGCAAGAAAGTGTTTTTACAATACATTCTTGCACTGATTCTGCGATGCAAAATACTTTTACCATTATCTGGTCAATGTTTATCTATAAATTTGTTCGTCAGCTGGTGGTATAGTTACTCGGTAGTTATGCTCAAATTAATAAGAATTAATATGCCTGTCAAGAGAACATCATTTCATATGGTTGAGTTGGTTTTTTGTAATCACCAAATCGGAAAAAGTAGTCAAGAGTTGTCCGATATATTTTTCTTAACAAGACAAATAATACTCTTATATAATATTTTAATTCGCTCCGAAAACAAAGATGGATTTGGGCCAAAACGTATATTGCTAAAGATAGTAGATAAAAACCTGTAAATTTTGACTAGGACCCTTGCGAGTAAACTAAAAGAAGAGTGTGGTGTTGTCGTTTCACAGCAAACAATAAGACAGGACATGGAATTGCACAAGTATACATCAAGATTTACTCGAAAAAATCACTGCTTTCGATACAAAACATTGAAAAGCGATTGTCTTTCGTTACCTTAAACGTTGGGGTAAATCACCTTATTACTTGGATAACGTCATATTCTGCGACGAAACCAAAATAATGCTTTATTACAATGATGGGCCCAATATAGTGTGGCGACACCAGTGTTGGAAAATAGCAACATTATTCCAATCGTGAAATTTGGTAAGCTTTCAGTCATACGTGGGGATATATTTCCGTCAAAGGGGTTGCAAATTTGTCTTTCATAGAGGACATCATGTATTTAAGTGTCATTTGATAAACAATGCAAATAAATTTGGTATTGGATACACCAGCCCAGAGCTCTGACTTACTCGTAAGCCCGAAACAAAATTTGTGGGTCAATTCGAAAAAAAAGTGGGCGAAAAGAGCTTAAATATGCAATATTGGCGGAATGGCAAAAATACCGAGCGATTATGGCTTGCAAGAATTAATGAATTCAATGAATAAAAGACTCCGAGCCATGATAGACGCCGTGGCCATACTAAATATACAAAATTTCATACCTTAATTTTCCTACATTGCCATAAATAATAAATATTATGTAAAAACACTTTGGTAAGTATGTCATCGAACTGCCACAGCTTTATAAAAAATTTATTTGAAATAATGATTTTCGCGCCCAACATGTTAAGGACTGAACATACTAAATATCAAGTACATTGGAGATGTGGCGGTTCAACGACACCATTACCAACACCTTCTTGACACCTTTATATTGGAGTAGGTACAAGTATATTTGGTTTCCCTTCTTTGTTTTTTTTTGCTGCAACCTGTATCGTTACCAAATTGTAAGTATTCTTTAGTAAATAATAATTAACTAAAATGAATTTAAAAACCAAGATAATCGAAAGAAAAAAAGTACTGTTTCCACTGACCATAGTCTATTTACTATACCTACGTATACCTTAGCATAGGCAAAGCTTTCGAGTTAGATAAGGGAGCATTCTAGAGTTAATTCTAATTATAGTGACAACTGAACTTTTTCTTTTTTAATTTTATAATTTAATCGAAAATTAATATTTGGTGATACAGTTAGCTTTTAAGGCGTCTATAATGTTTTGGGCAGTTTTTAAGAAAATTTTCGAACGAATAGTACTATCGATTTGATGATGCCTCTTCACGCATTAAGCATTCGATTTTAACCAAAATCCGATAATGACTCTTGAAGTTATTAAAAAAAACTTGCACAAAATACGTAAGCATATAATTTTTTTTATAAACTAGAGGACTCGAAATCTATTAGGTTGTACCACGTGAAATGTCAGATTTTTCACTTAGTCCTCAATTAGAAGCTGTCGAATGAACATCTGTACAACATGGATTTTTTTTTATAAGGTAAAGTGGTATGTGTGTTTGATGTGTGCGACTTTTAGGGTCCGTTGCAAGTACAGTTATTTTTTCTAGGAATTTTTATATCATGCTGTAGACGCACAGTTTAAATTCGTACTCTTTCCCAAACTGGGACATAATGCGTCTTTGGCAGCCAAAACCATAAGTTACGCATTTGAGAACATAGCGGTGTACGAACGCACCATTCGGCGTTGGTTTGGTAAGTTCCGTTCGGGAGATCTAAGCCTCGAAAACGAACCGCTTAGGAAACCGGAAACGGTAATTGACGACGCCATTTTACGAGAAACGGTGGATGTAGACCCAACAAAAATGGTGCGAGGCATTGCACACAACATGACAATAAGTCGACACCTATCTCAAATAGGAAAACTGAAAAAACTCGACAAGTGGATACCCCATGAATTGAACGAGACCCAAAAACTACGTCGTTTAGAAATGAAACCTGTGCATCACTGAGTCTAAGACACCGAAGTGCACCGTTTTTGCACCGTATAATCACATGTGATGAAAAGTGGATTTTGTATGACAACCGTAAAAGATCTGGGCAGTGGTTGGATGCAGACGAAAACCCAAAGTACTCCCCCAAACTTAGTCTTCGCCCAGAAAAGGTTATGGTGGCAATCTGGTGGATATCGAAAGGACCAATCCACTTTTTTCATTTCTTCAACCAGGGGAAACGATAAATGCAGTCAAATATTGTGAGGAAATCGACATAATGCATACAAAATTGGCTGAAAAGCAGCCTGCGTCCATGGTCCGATCCTGTTGCATAACAATGCTAGACCCCATACATCACACGTAGTGGTGCAAAAGCAGTTGGGATTCGAAATTCTTCTGGATTCACCGTACTCCCCTGATATTTCTCCAACGAATTATCATCTTTTTCGAAACCGAGCAGAGGTCATACAAGCCTTTGAAAACTTTTTAGCGTCAAAAAATCATGCCTTCTATAAAAAAGGAATAATGGACATTGAATCACGGTGGAAGAAGGCTATAGGCTATAGATCAAGCCTTCTATAAAAAAGGAATAATGGACATTGAATCACGGTGGAAGAAGCCTATAGATGTCAATGGAACTACACCGGGCACTTTTTCAAAATATGAGCGTTCTTTCTCTCAAAAGCAGTTAAACTTTCAAAACTAATTCCCTAAAATCATAGATGGCAGGAGACGATCCTAGATTTCCTTATTGAGAACTTAGTGGACATTATCGTTACTTATTGCAGTTACAACACGCCTATCAAGAGACAAGTCTCTTGATACAGAGAGCATATGGTATGTCTGCCATCCAGACTCCAAAGTTACCAATATTTCCGAGGCATCTCGGAGAGATAATATGAATGTATCCCCTTACCATTAACTTTTAATCCTGTTCTGTATAGCAAGCACATACTCGCAAATACTTGCCGATGCCTACAACTTGCATTATAAACTCGTAAGTTCATTTAGTAGAGTCTAACTCGACTAAGATTGAGTAGATTCTTTGCACTAAGAAATATAATACAATACAAAATGCGGTGCATCTCACTGCCTCCTCGTAGATTAAGTCAATTCACTCTCAGTTTTGCAAACAGTGGTAGCTATTTAAGTTTGACGACAGATCGGACGCTAGAAGAAATAAAAACGAGCGCATCAAGAAAGCCATGGTTTTCATCACTGTATTTTTTATACGTTTCGGAAGTAAACCGATTCCCGTATTCGGAGTGATAATGTGAGTGACTACTATTAGGAGGAACTCGTAAAACCAGTAGAAACCATTTTCACATTCTCTCGAAGGTATGTCTTTAATTACATTACACTAAAAGTCGCCTTAGGATATGGACATAGTCTAATAACGGGGTGACTTAAATATCAAAACCTACATTCTCTCTCGAATCGTAAGCAATTCCACTTGGAATGCACTGTCAGTGTACTGAGGTCTGTCGGATTTTAAAATGTTCAGAGATCTCCAAAACGCGCCTGCACTGACCTTTTAGTCGATCTTTAAGTTATAAACATAGATTGTTTATTCCCTGACCAAATGCTATTTTTGCATTGTGTTGGTTTGGCGAATTGTACGAGTACATCAGAGTACGTCGTAGTCTAGGACTCATTTTTTGCGCGATAGTTTGATGTGCTGTGATGTTTATAAAAGTGAGCACGACCCGATCGATAAAGTTGAAGAACCCATTGAGAAGGATTATTACGGCTTCTTAAATGAAGCGTACGAACACTGAGCGCAGTAGGATGTCAACATCAGAAAGTTTTATCCTAAAATCGACACTGAAGTAAACTTTAGTGGACTAGTTAAGGAGGACAGTCTCTTCGAAGAGGTAACAAGTATTGGCTTCTAGCTAGTAGAGTTCGAGGCTGTTTAAATGGATAAAAGCAACGTGGCTAACTCCAAACAAATAATAAACAAGATGGCTCGTGATGTTATTCAAAAATAAGTAAAGATACTCGTAATAAGTCGAAGAAAATGAGTCACCTTTTGTTTCATTTTATAAAGGCAAGAGCGACACGAAAAACTGTAACATCATAAAGAAATAAATCGTTGGCACGATACTCCGGGGTGGATCAGATCATAGTCTTTGTTACTCATTGTGTTGTTCGTCTTTTCATTTTGTGTCAACTTCGAATGGCGGAAAAAGTTTCCCTTTCAAATGTAGAAGATTTCACTGCCGGAGTCTTGCCACGGTCTGCCGAAAAGGTGATGGCATTGGTGTTGGTCTACTTTTGAACCCATAGCTCCCTTGGGTAATAGGAGGGGAACATCCAGTTCGTCACACTACATCGCACACAATAAAAAAATAGATATTTTAACGAATGACGACTGTGCAATATAAATAGATTTCATGGCATTTAATATGATTTTTGTAAGGCCTTGCGATGAGTAACATGCCTTCTTTAACGTGTTTTTTTAGTCACAGTTATTCAAGAAGCCTATTCGCTACCTATTTAGACTAATCTCTCGGAAGTCTCTTATCCATTCAGAGGAACTTAAATTCAAAAACTCAATTCCCGAGAAAACTTAAAAGTAGGTATCATCGGTTGATAAGGAAAAATCAAAAACCTTCCTCCAATCGACTATTTTGATAATGACTAATGACACAGAAATTAAAATTAACCCACATACGCCCTAGTGACCTAATATCTTTGGAGCCAAGAAAGAACAGAATATGCTTTCGTATCGACGCCATGACCCCTCAAAATCGACTAAAATATTGACAACAACGAAATTCAATGACCTAAATTCCACCCCCTCAGTCGGATGGTAGACCAGATGACACCTCCTTTCCATGTCCTTCGCTTTCGATAAAGCTAATGTTGTTGCTGCTTTCCATTGATGCTGCCAATGTTCGAGTTCGAGGTGAGCGCGACGGATGTGTAGTCGTTCCAGATGCATAGATGCAAACATTATTCGCGAACAATAAATTTCGCTGTCCTACCAGTTGGCAATTTAAATTTTCCTTGAGCCGAATTTTCGTCTCTGAAAACCTTGACATACAAGATGTGGTACGGAGGCGGTTAGAGAAGATATTAATTATAAGGGACACCTAACGTGCCTCACACGCACCCATTTACAAATCGAATTTTCAATCTGAGAATCTATTTTCAATTGAAAGGAAATCCCACATCCTGACCCAAACAGTCTCAAGGGAATAAAGTACAGCCGCCATGAGCTAACCGTAAATCAATAGTACACAGCTACTCATACACAGTCACATTTTTAATTTTTAAATGAACAAAAGCTTTACAACCCTTAGATGGGATTCCAGTTCTGATGCGAGCGTTGGGTGTTACGAGTATGTGGGTTTTGTCCACATCCTTTCATTTGGCGCGCTCGTTCGCTCTGAAGGACAAGGACAGTCTCATTCAATGGCATTGTAAAAAGTTCCAAGTCGTTTTCCTGCTACTTTGTATGTGTGTGTTGTGTGTTTTTCTTTATGTGTTGAGTGTTGTTTAGGTTGAGTATCTAAAAGCGGGTGCCCTCGATCTTTGTCCTCGTCCTGAAAACGACACTGAACTTTTCATACGAATTACGAGTATGTATCTAGATACGAGTACTCGAACAAAGAGTAAACGTTTACGTTTGGTTGACTGTGCATCAATATAGTATACTCGTATTTGTACAAGTACGAGTAGTCAGCCCGTATACGAGTACCTTTCTACTGGCAAATTCAAGTGAACTGCTGCGCAAAAAGGAATTATGGATAATTTTCAGGAGGTGACTTTGAAACAGGAGCTCAAATACGTGAAATACGTGAAATACGAGTAGGAGTTGGAGTATGAGCCAAAGTCTTGTTAGACTCTCGTGTTGTTGCTATTATGTCAAGGAATTTCCATTCTTTCCAATGTCCTCCAATGTGGCCGTCTGTGCCCTCGTGTTTGTTTCGATTTCGGTTTTAGTTTCCATTGCTACTGTTTTTGTATTCTTTTTTTGTTTGTGTAAGGACATCATCAAATTCTATAGTTGGACGATATGAGATGTGCTTAAAGAATTCGATCTAAACTAAAATCTAGAAGCTTTCACCTCGTCCTACTTAGTGTTTCAGGGTTTATGCCATAAGTTAGCTTTTATCACAATGGGAGAATAATTATGAATTAATGATTAATAAAGGTGGGTGGTATACTCGTACTAGCTTGAGGATAGCAATTTTGTATACCCATACTTGTTACCCTAGCTCCTCACGATCTTGAGTAGATACGTATTATATATTGTTTATTTGGAGGATTGGGGAAATTTTTTCCTCATCTAATTTGATGACTCGCTTTGGAATCAGGGCAAGGTTAAGCGCCATTGGCGTCAGTTGTTGTTGATTTGATTGCTATCCTATTTAGGTATGAGAAAAGGCTCAACTGGTTGATATTAGGAATGATGATGGTGAAGGCGGCGCGTTTATGTGCAGGAGGTTTGTTTTTTAGAAATCTGTTTTGTATATTTGTGATATTTGTAATGTAGACGCATTCTTTTAAGGAGTAAGGATTGATAAACTAAATAATATATAAGGAGAGTCTTGTATATAGATGAAGATGAGCGCATTAACATTTTCATGGCGTTACATACATGGAAGACAAAGGTTTATATTTACACACTTATGGTACTGGTGTTATTCCCGTATTTTTTAAAATAGTAGGGCATACAACAAATTTGGGCTACCTAAATGTGTAATACCACCTTGATCAAGACGTCCCCGGAATTAATTCAGAAAATTAAAAATACAAGTTTATTCATCTAAATCTATATTCCCCTTCAAAGTAATCCCCATTGACTGCAACACACTTATGCCAGCGCTTGATCCAATTCTCGAAACATTTTTTATATTCGGTTTTCGGTATGTCCATCAGTGCTTCCTGCGATTTTTCCATTACTTCCTCTCGGCTGCTGAAACGCGTTCCCCGTAGTGGTTTTTTTTAACTCGATTGAACAGAAAGAAGTCACAGAGAGCCAAATCAGGTGAATTCGGTGGCTGTTGGGTGGTATTTGTTGCATCTTCCGTCAAAAAATTACGAATAATGATGACACCGTGCGACGGTGCGTTATCATGGTGCAAAATCCACGAGTTTTCTGCCCACAATTCTGGTCTCTTTCGGCGAATTGCTTCACGAAAACGTCTCATAACGCCCAAATAATACTCCTTGATTACTGTTTGGCCTTCTGGCAAAATTTCATGATGCACTACACCGTTGAAAACCGTGAGCAAAACCTTCTTTTTTGACGTGGTTTTGGTCTCGGCTCATTTGGTGAACGCCATTCACTTGCGTGATGTCTGGATTGCGTGTCCTACTCATAAACACACGTCTCGTCTCCAGTAATGATCCTTTTGATGAATGTGGGAACGGATTCAGCCTCGAAAATCATCTTTTTTGCATGAAATTGAGGTCTTTTGGCACCAACTTTGCTGCTACACGACGGAAACCCAAATCATGAACCAAAATGTCTTGTTCAAGTCCTCCGCTATCTCTCTGATGGTTAATTTACGGTTATTGACCAACACTTCTTTTACTCCATCAATGTTTTCGTCGATTTTCGATGTCGATGGTCTGTCATTATCTTCGATTGACTCACGACCACTTTTGAACCGCTCGCGTACCATTAAATCCGTTTTTTACGCAAAATTTGATACAAGTTCGTTGTTGCAAATTTAAATCCATTTCTAAAATTGTAAAAAATCACCAACACACACAGAGATAGATGTACTCTTGGCTACGTAACTTTTGTAAATATCAAGCTATGACGCTAAGATTTAGAGGAAATGTCAACAACAGATTTACCAACTTAACAAAAAAAAGCAGAACTCAAATCGGAACAACGGGAACTTTTTGATCAAGGTGGTATTGTTAAAATCGGGCTTCGTATTTAGTATTGTGTTGAATGGGAACTCTTTGTAAGCATAAATAGATCATTATACAAATTCATAATTTATAAGTCTATTTTGGTTTGGCCATATTAGCCGTCTACCAGATTGACATGTATAAAGTATAAACTGCTATACAAAATATTTAAAAATCTTCTTCAATAATTATTTTTTTGTAGCTTATCGCATTCGAAGTATAATTATAAAATATGTCCCATCCCAGTTTTCCATTCAAAATGCTCATAGCTTGTTCTAGCTCCAGCACATGTGAACCAAAGAATCACATATGAATCACATAGAATCGGGCATATCACTAAAAAGTGGAACACATGCTCTCTCACCTTCAGACTGCACAAGATCGAAAGCTCTGACGATGCGGCATGTAGTATAAGTTTAACAACTCTCTGCTCACTAAAATTGTAGTAATCATTTCCGTTTTGTGACAGTTCAGGAAATATGACCTTTCTTGTATCTTATACTGCTGCGGCTGCTAAGCTTCAGATGAACTTTTGTCATAGAGGTGATGTCCCATACTTTCTAAAAGAACGCTGAATTTGCTTTTAAGAGATGATTGACTTTCATCGGGTTCTGTGCGTAAGCGGACACTACATTCTGACCCTAGTTCTTCCTACTCTTTTACAATGCTTCCTTTCGTCGTTAAAATCCAGGAAACCTTTGGTCTTCCATCGTCATAACTTTCACTATTTCACTGAGTATATAAAGAGTACTGATAGTGCAGTTGTACGTTATAAATTCTGGCTAGACGAGTGTGCTATGTTCTTATTTTGGATGCATCGACCCCAAACTGAAGAAATTGCACGCTTCTGACAACTTATATTCATACTCAAGTTTACTGAGATCAATACACCTTGACATTTATAGTCACGTACAATTGCATACAATGCATTCTCCATGATAGTACCAATTTTTGTTTGCATCGAGAATATCTGCTACCACTACCTCTAAATATCATAATTTTTGATTTTTCGAGGTTAACGAACAAATCCCAAGATTGGGTGCCTAGAGTTTATTATCATGAGCTGCAAACCTTTCCACTGTATCGGCCACAAATCGATCTCATCAGAAATGCACTTTCCATCCCACGCATACGCTACATTATTTTCATACAACATCGCTCTTAAAGTTTTAACGACTTTGCTTGAGTTTCCGATTTTATACAGCTTATAAAAAAGAACTTTACGAAGAACGCCTATAATTTTGAATTTTTTCTCTTACAGGATTCCGCAATGTTGATGAGGGAGTTTATTTGGTCAACAGTTGAATATTTTCTTCTAAAACCAGCCTCATGTAGAATTTTATTATTCTCTACCCACTGTATGAGTAACCCAAATAGTTTATTCGATGTGTTCGAAAATGAAATTACAATGAAATTTAGTTATTTGCATCCTCGTAATTACCTTTTTTTATGAAATGGAAATATTATTGATTTTTTGAAATTCTTTGGAACATCGAACACCGAGTCGAAAATTCGATTTAGATCAGACGTACGAGTAAGTGTGGAAAAGAATTCTATTGTATGTTCAGTTTTTGAAGAACCCAAGAGGAATCCGTTCATTACTTGGGGCTTTCCTGGTTTTAGCATTTTCGATAGTCTGTTTAACTTCACTTATGGTGAACGATTTACCCAAAAAGTCGTCTTTAAAGAAGGAGCCGCGTATTGAACGGCTGATGCATGTTTGGGGAGAGTTAAGCAGTTTTTTTGAAATGGCCACGAAGCGTTGGTGGTTGCAGAGAACGAGCGATTACACTTGTCTGTCGGTTTAACAGTCTTACTGCTCTATAAAATTCTGCTAAGGATCTTGTACTTTTTAAGACAGCAATGTTTTGGTGCTCAGATGGTACCTTTTTTTATATGACAGAGAAGAGATGTTTGAATTTGATGTTTGTCTCGCCATAGAATATTTTAAAAGTATCGTGTTGAATATTCTCAGAAGTTTTAAGTAGGTAAATGACTTTTCCCTAGCCTGTAAGCAACTGGTATCAAATCATTTACTGTATTTGCTTTTTCTTTACGGTGGTTTTGGAGGTGGGAGACCTTATTTGATGATATTCGTGCGATTGTATGTTTGAGTCACGAAGTTTCACAAGTTCATTCCATAATAGTTTGGGTAGAAGTCCAAGTTTTTGGTATTTGGTTCATTCGAAGAGCAACGCAGTCTGTACTCAACTTCTACGGGTATGTGGAAAATGTTTTCATCGCTACATGAAAGTTTTCCCGAAATGTGTAAGAGTTGCGGGAAACAAAACAATTATCAAAAACTGAGCATGAATTTTCGCTTATGAAAGTTATCTCACCTGCAGAGTCACCTTCCCAGCTTTTGTTCAGAACACGACAATCCAGAGAGTCCGCGATTTTGAGAACCCTAGCACCTCTTTGAATATCATGAGATGAAGCCCTTAACACAATCTGGAGGAAAAAGTGCAATTTGATTATCGTATTAAGCCACAATGAATAGATTGCAAATGTGCAATACTAAATGCTCATGACAGCTTTAAGTTAAGATCATCACATTAAATCACGACGCCACGTCTGCTATCGACGAAAAATTACTTACTTTACTCTAGATGATACTACAGTATGGAGTGAACTAAGATACCAAGTAAACAACTCCTTCAGCTATAACGATTCTTAGCCAGCTGCTAAGGCTATGACGAATATTTTTTGATTAGGTTTATGTAGCTGTACAAACGGTATGGCTTTTCATTGGTATGGCATATAGCAGAAAAAACTTTCTTTTGAAGCAGCCTGAATAAGAGGCAATGCTTCTGCAGCGTAAGGGACGACGGGGATGATAAGTATTTTATATAAAGTGAACTTAGCCATTCTCAATAGAGCATGCGCTTATATTATAAACATCCTTTAAATAATTGCACGCAGAGCAGAGAAGTAAAAAAACAAGATCTGGGTAGGGCATTCCATAAGCAAGACGTGTTTAGAGGTAAACTGGTGAGCACTCATAGCGAAACCGGTGTTACGGTTGAAGGTTTGAAGGGAGGAAAACAACGATAGAACAAGGTGAGCCAAGAAATGTTACGTCGGTGTTAAAGGATATTAGTCGTCGGAGCCATTTGATTCATAACATTCCAACATGGGTTGTCATTTACTATTTGTGTAGTGAGAATGAAAAGTTTTTTTAATTTCAATTGGGGTGGCCGTGGTGTAGTGGTACTAGCAATCGCTTCTCAGTCGTTCATAGACCTCTATGGAGATCACACGTGTTTTTTGTTTCGGCTATAGAAGTGCGGAAAAAGAAGAAGTATACGTTTAGGCAGTAAATTTTGAAAGTGTTCGGTAGCCGTGGTAGTAAATACCCAGACAACAAATCTCGGGGTCGTGGGTTCGTTTCCCAGTCTCTGCTAAAGTTTTTATTTCTTTTTTCTTTTTATTTAATTTAATTATAATAAAAAAAAAACAATTAGTGTAAAAAAAGTGATAAAGCAAAGTTCCATGAGTGGAAGCAAGCGGTCTGCTGGCCAAATAGCGGGATCAGCAGATGGCATGATGTCGTCTGAAGATCAAGCCGTTAAGCCGCCAATCCACTTAAAAGCAACAACAACAGCAACAAGAAAAATAACAGATATGGTCATAAATAGGAGGAGAAAGCTGAAGCCGACTCCGAATCTTGTTAAGCGCACTCTTTCAGCTTCTTTAGAAATGCTGCATGGTAGAGTGAAGGAGAGAGCTGCGATGATATCAGCTAGCGCAGAAGCAAATAAATGTAGGCTAGAGTCGGATACTAACGACTGTCCATATGTGCCCGACGGAGATGAAGGCCACTACATTGGGGCAGACAACTGCTTCGCATCCCTCGCTGCATCTGAGTCAGATGACGAAGAGAACGAGGTCGAAGCTCTAACCAGTAGCATTATTGAGCTACAACAACAAGTTCTTGCTATAAGAGCAAAACAAGTTGCTAGGAGGGTGAGGGAGAAGCAGCAAACTCTCCAGAAACCTCAGCAACAACAAAATATAAACGTGGAGCTCCCACAACAACTACAACATCAACTACAACAACAACAACATCAGAAACAATCACTGCAACAACAAAAAATACAGAAACCTGCACAACAACTGAAAAAAACAAATGTACAAACACAGCAAAAACATCAAGAACGTCAACAAAATTCACAGAAGCAACAGCAGCCGCAACAACAGCAACAGCACCAACAACAACATCAGCAAAGGCCGCAACAACAGCAGCAGCAACAACAACAATATCACCAAAAGCAACAGCAGCAGCGACAACAACAACAGCAAGAACAGAAGTCCACGAAGCAACACCTTCAAATTGGAGTTGAAGGACACCATCGAGCTATGTAAGTCGGCCATAGGCAACAACTTTCTTATAAAAAAAATATCAGTAGATAGGCACGCGATCCATTGCAATACAGTGGAGCGCTACCACAAAATTAAAAGTTTACTGAAGGATACGACGACGGAGTTCTTTTCCTACACCCCGAAGGGGGAGAAGCTGCAAACAATGCTGCTGAAGGGATTAGAACCGTCGACTGATCCGGGGGAGCTCCTTGCACTGCTGAAAGAGAAAGAGTGCGAGGGCCTCAAATTCGTGGGGGTCAAGCCGTTTGTCACGGCTAGAGCCAAAAGGGAGAGGCGGCAACTGCCGATTTTCCTGGTCCAGCTAAGTCCCACCAGCAATCTGGATGGTCTAAGGAGTATTAAAGTCCTGGATTACCAGGTTGTACACTGGGAGAAATTAAAGAGGAGCGAAAACATTTTACAATGTGTTCGCAGCCAAAGCTTCGGGCACGCCGCGTCGAACTGCGAAATGCAGCCTCGATGCGTGAAGTGCGGAAAGAACCACAAGTTCGAGGAATGCGCTCTGGGTAAGGACGGAGCGTCTGAAAAAAGCCAACTCTCTTGTGCTTTATGTAGGAACACGGGACACACCGCAAATTATCGGGGTTGTCCCAAATTCCAGTACATCAAAAGAATAAATCTGGCCCGGCAGCAGAAAGTGGAAGTGAAACGTCCACCCGGGCATTTGCAAACTCCAGCCGTTACTCCCCATATTACCTACGCCCAAATGGCGGCAGGTAGGGGAAATACGGTACAGCAAGCGAAGTTTGCTTCTCAGGCCCCAGCGCCCAGAGCACCGGAACCAGTACCTGACATGCTAGCTATCTTGCTCTCTATCCAGGGGCAGATGGCTCAGTCATTTAACTGAACAGACCGCGCGGGTGGATCAAGTATACGCGCTGCTACCTGGCCTAACGCACCTTTTGCCGTAATGGGTACGTATGTGGCGGAGCAAACTCTGAAGGTCCTTGCTGTGAATGTGAATTAACTGATTAGTTTCGAAAGACGAGCCACACTATTTAAGTTGCTTAAAGACCAAGCCCCTGATGTGCTGCTGGTTAGCGAAACTAAGCTTACCAAGAGACACAAAATGAGGCACAGAAGATACAAAATAGTACGGAGAAACCGACCTAACTCCATTCAGGGAAGAGGCGTTGCGATTTTCGTACGAAAAGGTATTCGTTTTAAAAGAGTATACAGTAGTGTAGTACGTAGGTTCCAGGTGCTGGAAGCATGCATCGTGTATATCCCTCTCCGTAGTGGAAAGCGGTTGTACATGGTGTCTGTCTATGCACTTAAGGCTACTCAAACCACCTTATTCATCTCAGAGCTCGAGACACTTTTTCAATTTCTGAGGCTGGAATTGGAAGACAACTATTTTGTTATCGGCGGAGATTTCAACGCCAAACACAGTGATTGGGGAAATAATACACCAAATACTAGAGGGAACCTACTATTCAATTGGTGGGGTCAGCACAGTGTGATGTATCGATTCGGGCTTAAGGCGACGGATAGTCCGTCGTTTCCCAGACACGGGTCCTATTTGGATCTTCTGCTGTTCGACTCACGAATACAACTGACATGCACAAACCAACAAACTACAAACTGTCTACGCACTTTCGTGTATGACAGTGACCATTGCGGTCTCAGCACCGAAATAACTGTTCCAAACGAAATTGCGGAATTGGATGAGTTTGTTCAAAGGCATACCTACAATTACAGTAGGGTGCGTTGGACACACTTCACCAGAACACTGACTAGAGCATTCTCCTCGAATTCGCTCTACCCACCGTCTAACAGAAATCTGTCAAACGAGGAGATTGACAGGTATATGAGACTAATGGACGAGACAATCAAACGAACAATGGACAAAACGATACCTGCATCAACAAACTGACGACGAACACTTATTCCGCAACGCAACTATTGACGCACTGCACCGACATAAAAGTAGACTGCTGTCAAGACTAAAAACCTTGTACAGACGGTTTACTGATAGACATAACCCGGAGATCATGACACTGAAGTCGTCGATTAAAAACCTCCAAACACTAATAAAGGAAAATTACAGAACATCCGTAAGTTTGTATTGGAACAATAAAATTCGGGCTGTAAACACCAGCAACCCGAATATGTTCCCGCAAATAAATAAAATATTTCGAAGAAATAATCGGAACGACTTTCCATGTCTTAAAATCGCCCGAACGACGAACAACGAACAAATACTGGTAACAGCAGGCATAGATCCAAATGAGGCTGTTGATGATGACAACTTCTTTGTGATCGAGGATCCGCAGGAGCAGGTAGAGGCTATAGGAGCGACTTTCCAGGAAGTGTACAAGGCGAACATTATCATTGGCCCGAACCACGATCTGGAGAATCGAGTCCTTGTGCACAATTTCTACCTTCGAAATGAAATTGTGAATTGACGATTCGAGAGCTCGGGTTTCACCCAGTTCAGTGACAAGAATATGGCAAATAATGTCATCACCAACGATAGGGTACTACCCCCGTTCATTTCGAAGGAAGAGCTCCAAACGATCTTCGAATCACTTAGAAGTAAGAAATCAGTGGGAACAGATGAAATACCGAACATTGTGCTTCGACATCACCCTCTAGAAGCGGTGAACATTTATACCACCCTGTTTAATAATGCAATGAATAATGCACATTATCCAGCGCATTGGAAAACTGCGGTGGTACATCCCATCCCCAAAAGGGATAAAGACACTTCCAATCCGGCGAATCTCCGCTCGATCAGTCTTCTTCCAAACATCAGTAAGGTGTTCGAGAAGGTGATCAATAGAGTCCTGACTAAGTGGGTTGAGGACAAACATATAGTTCCGGATAATCAATTCGGTTTCAAGGCGGGGCATGATATCATTCATGCTGCGTCTAAACTGGTTTCTGATATCCAATGGAACAAAGGCAAGAACCAGTGCACTGGTGCCTGCCTGATTGACTTGGAGAAAGCCTTCTATACCGTATGGTAAGGACTCTTTTTCAAGCTGGACAGGTTGGGCATAAGTAAACCACTGCTGTATATTCTTTTCGATATGCTCTCCAGTAGACAGTTCATCGTGAAGAATGGCGATGTGACTTCTGCTGGAACATTTAACATTAAAAACGGTCTGCAACAAGGTGCGGTAAATTCGCCAATCCTATTCAACATTTACACGAGTGATCTGATAGGTTCACTTCACCATGCCATAGCGTACGCAGACGACATAATCGCGTACAGATCAGGTCCAAAGATTGAGGTCATTAATATACTTTTGCAACGCGACTTCGACAAAATTAAGCGATATTGCGATGACTGGAAGTTGAAAATCAACTTTCAGAAGTCGGAAACCATTCTGTTTAGGACGCCTTTGTCTGGGGCCTCTAGAGACACCAGAAAGAATTGGCGAAAGTTCTCGATCGTGGGACAGCAAGGGCAGCCACTTGCTTGTCGTAATGTAGTCAGATACCTTGGGATCAGGTTAGATCAATTTCTGTATTTTAACAAACATATAGATGTTGCTCTGGCCAGAGCTAAAGGTGCTTTTGCCCTTACAAAGAGACTGTTTTATAACAGCCAACTCGATGCGAGGGTGAAGGTAATCTGCTACATGGCCCTTATCAGGCCCATGCTTGTATTTGGATGTCCTGTGTGGTTCAACGTGAGAGCAAGTTTATTGGAAAAGATTCGGGTGTTTGAGAGGGCTTGTCTTAGGACTTGTCTTCGCCTATATAGAACACCAGAGTCCCAGTACATAAAATTCTATCCTAATGAGGTCTTATACAATAGGGCGAACCTAATAAGAGTGGACAATTTCGTCATTAAGTTGACTCGAAGGCACGTTGCAAGAGCAATGACCTCATCGAACAACCTGATCTCCGGGGCTTACTACCCCAATTATATGTATCACGAGAGAGTCCGCTATGACGGCTTTATTCCTCCAGAAGCGTTCCTCTATTTAGATAGCAAAGGTCTGATCCAGGACAGATTGGCGGTACCGCTAATCTTCCACGTCGCTCGAACAGCTGCGGACAGGCGACTCAACTACGACAGAGACGTCGCACACGGCAGTGCGGAGCGTCTCCGGTTCAGTAGAGCGGTAGGGAGTCGCGACAGGAGGGATGTTGCTCAGCAGCACCAACAATTTTGGTGGCTTTTTGAAGGGGAGGATGCTTCGTCGTCGAACTCCTCCAGTAATAGTTAGCTTCATGTGAAGCAAGGTGGGCCAGCCTATTTTTTTTTTTTTTTTTTTAGCCATGGCCGGCTTACATAGTTTTAGGTAGGTTTAAGTTAGATTTTAAGAAAAAAAAAAAAATAAAAAAAAAATGAAAAAAATATATATACATACATATATTTATATATTATGTATATATATATATTATGTGTGTATATATATGTATGTATGTATGCATTGGATGTAAGTAGGTTAAGATTTATTTTTAGGTAGATTGTAGGCTTTTAGTTTTAAGTTTTATAAAAAATTAAAAAAAAGTCCAGATACTAAGTTTTTTTGATTAAAATGTATTTTCTTAGTTGTAGTCTTAATAAATGTAAAAATAAAATAAAATTAGACTGTAAGATTCGTCGAAAGACATAGTGTAAGTGTTAGGTTTAACTTAGAGTGCCCGCATGGGGCCAGTAAGTTAGAATAAGATTATTTGTAAGTTGTTTAAGCTAATTTTTAAGCATTTTTTTGTCTAGCATTTAAGAGTAATTTAAGTATATAAATAAAAATGCATTTAAACTGAAAAACTGAAAACTAGCAATCGCTTCTCACTCGGAGGGTCCAGGTTCGAATCCTGCCCATGGCAAGTCAGTTTTTCATTTGTGTAATTGGAACTTAGACAGAAAAATTCTGCGTGTGAATGCATAACACTGACACGTAGATTTGGCTGTTGTAGAGTTTCAAGCACAGAAAAAAATACTGCGAATTATAACTCGAATCACTCTGAGTGAAGAAAAAATTCTCCGTCCTATTCGGACTCCCACCCCCCCCTGGAGAGCGAATATCGAAACCAAACACACCTGAGTTTCAAACCGCTACAAAACAATTTTCCTTTCTCTTCCTTCTATCTTTCCGCCCGCGCCCGGGCAGCAGTAAAAGGGTATCTAACCCCTTAAGCGCGCACAGAACCATTTATTTAATTATTAAAAAGGGAGCATCTGTGCAATACCAAAAGCTCTGCGTCGAAAGCCTGATATCAGCCGGTCGCAGTCCAAATCGACTAACTCCACTTTTTGAGTCTGTCCAAATGTAAGTGTTAAAACACTTAATTGAGTCCCTTCATATTACGTTTCTGTGCGAAGTCCAACATTGACCTCAGACTTACAGCAAATGTACCTGTTCATCGATTTAAAGGTTGCATATGTCAGAATTTATAAGTACGAACTATAACATATGTATAGAGCTCGACATTTGGTGAGTGCCCGCTACGCTACAATAAAGGTCAGTAATAACTCTGAAATTTGCGATGTCAATGAACTACTATCATATATTAATAGGGTTACAAACTGAACTCTAAGAATATGACCTATCTTATGATATCAGAAATCAGTACCATCATTAACCAACAATATTATAATACTCGTACAATGAATCTGACTTCAAATCATTTAAGAATGAGACCCATTGATAACCACAAAGGGCCAATTATGAGGTTAGTGAGCTAAGGACTTAGAAACAAACGTTATCTAACATAAAACTAGAAATAAAGAACATGATAAGAAAGTTTTTCAAGGGAAATCAGAGCAAAGAATGAGTAAACATTGTACATTTTTGTGTGATACGGATTTCGGTTATGCAACGCTTAATATCGGCAGCAAATTTTCAACTCACTTTCAAGGTCTTCCGCCTTCACATGCGATAATAAGTCATGCATTGTGCATCTAGCTTTTACGAGTGTATCATACAAAAATTAAAATCTAACATTAATCTCTCAGCTTCTAATCAGTTTTTGAGTGATCGTGATATTTTTGACGAAACGTGTCAAATTGTCGATAAGATGTTTTTCAACTTTTTTTTTTTTAAATGAAATTCTAGACGTAAATCTATTGCAACCGCCTTCTTGACTGAATCCACACTGTGACTTTATTTCCGTGTATGAAATTAAATTTTAGTGGCATTTCGTACAATAAGTAACGATCTGGTGGGTCACGTACTCGGCGCGAGCCACTAAATCATACATAAGAATACGTACTCATACAAAGAAAGATACTCGTATATTGGTCACTGGGCTATGTTGTCTAATTTGTTTGATGAGAAGTGCAAGCGCTAGACGAAAACTACGCCGGCCAAGAATATGCGAAGCATTGTGTTTCATGTTGCCGGTGACTGTGTACTTATACATAGGACGGGGGAAGTTTTCAAGGCCTTACACTTGAAGTATAATTCTGAGATCTTGATTTCGCAATGTCCAATTTTATATGCGCGTAAACTTTGAGTAAAAATCATTTCCCGATTGCAAAAAGCAAAACGATGAAAAATGATTTGGTTTTGCTAAATGAGCGTGGACTCATGTCAGAACAATTTCTTTTTTTTTTTAAAAAACAAATTGATCGTATAATCGCGCAATAAGATGTTCCTAGTATTTTAAGTTGTTTTTCATTGGTCACCTTTAAATTAAAATTTCTTTTTTGACAAATGTTCCCTATAGAAAAAAACACAAAACACGAAATTTACATTTTGGTCTATGTATAAACTGATGGTTTGACAGTGATCAGAACCGAAATGCATACAAAAAAGTAATTTATAATAAAAATACATTGACCAAAATATAAATTTGGTGTTTTGTGTTTTTATTTGTCGATTTTTTGCGGCCTATAAGGAACATTTGTCAAAAAATAAATTTTAATTCTATAACGACCACAAACGCGTTCAACCTTTAGCGATTAACTGTTAAAAACAAAAAAAAATGTCGTTGATATACGTTGATTATTGTTTCCTTCTTTAGAAAATCGATGTCGTTTATGACAAAGAACTTTTGTCATAACCTTGTTGGCTGACAGACCCACCTTGGTCGTCTTCGACCCACTGTTTCGACTGCTGCTTTCTCTCCGCTGGCTTATAGTAGATCTATATTTCGTACATGGATATGAAACAGTACAAAAACTAGTCTGGATTGCGGTTGAACAACGCCAAACCGTCTTTTGAAGTTGCCACACGAAATTTATGTTAGTCCAGCTTCCTCAAAAACTAAAAGAAAAATTAAGGTTTACCGATATCTAGGACTTATCACTAGAGCTTAAAGCTAGGGATGGTGAAGGAGATCGGATTTGAGGGAGAGAGTGCTGCGATTAAAATCGAAAACGGAAGGGTTGGAGTTTGCGTTACGCAGCATACGGGAGAGTGGTTCGTTAGGGCCATATGTCGTGCGATCGATTGGTTGGTAAAAGAGACGATGGCAACGTAGATTACGAGGGTTAGTATAAAAGAAAATGGAGTTGTAACGAGACGTGCAATCGACGGAGCCTGAGAACAGTCGGTGAATGAAAAGAATGTCTGCTGCGTCCCTTCGTTCCTCAAGGGCATTCAGGTTAATGAGCTTGAGACGATCTCGATAGGGAGGTAAGGTTAGAGGATCATTGCAATGTAGACCTCGAAGAGCAAATCGAAGAAAACGACGCTGGATGCTCTCAATACGGGATATATGAACTCGTTGAAAGAGACACCACGCTTGGCTAGCGTACTCGAGAAGGGGACGAACGTAAGTGATGTGTAGTGGTATGGTCACCTACGGGTTGCAGAATTCTTTGGACCATCTTTTAACGAAGCCGAGTGATGAGTTTGCTTTAGAAATTATATCATCAATATGCGAGCGGAAATTAAGCTACCTGTCGCATAATATGCCAAGGCCGTGGATAGATTCAACAAGGGGTTGGCAGTGGAGCTGGTAAATTCGTTGAGGAGACTTCTTGCACTTACCTGAGAAAGTAATCGATTGACATTTGCAGACATTGAGTTCTAAGCAGTTCTTGATGCACCTAGTGGAAAAACTATTTAAATCTATTTGAAGGAGGCTGAAGTCTTGTTGTGTGGAAATGGGTTTACAAAATTTGGTATCGTCAGCATAGAGAGAAAGTGTTGAGTGTTGAATTAGCCTTTGAAGGTCGTTAATAGTTAGGATGAAGAGGAGTGGACCTAGGTGACTACCTTGAGGAACACCTGAAGTGGCCAAGAAAGGGGCCGATAGGGCAGTCCTGAATCGAACGCTATAAAAGCGATATCCATTTTAGCAAAATGGGCTCAAAGCCCAGGACGGGCAATTTGAACAGGATTAGTTTGTGAGATATCTTGCCAAAAGCCTTACTGAAATCAGTTGTTATAACGTCAACTTCTTTACCACCTTCTAAGGCTGAGAGAACAGAGGACATGAATTCGACGAGGTTAGTGGTAGTTGATCTTTCTTTCAGAAAGACGTGTTGATTAGGGGAAATAAGAGATTTGCACTGCAAGCCTTCGTACAAAATTCTTTCAAGGAGTTTGGGTATATGTGAAAGTTTAGCTATGGGGCGGTAATTAGTGACTTCGCTCTTTAATCCCTTTTTGTGTATCGGTGTTATGAAAGAAGACTTCCATATCTGTGGAAATTCACCTTGAGAGAGCAATAACTGGAAAAGATTTGAAAGGGGGTGAGAAAGTGTTGAGGAACACTTTTGAAGAAATATGGATGGAAGGTCATCTGGGCCGGGTAAGTATTCATCTTCAAGTTGTTGTAATTTATTTTCTATCACTATATGATCAAAACTTTGAGAAATAGAGGGGCCAATGGGGAAGTTAAGCAGGTATTTGAAATAAGAGGGATCCGGTACGAAGGAATTATCGGCAAAAGATTGCTTAAAAAAAGTAGCAAAAAAGTTGGCTATGGTATGCGGATCAGTTGATGATATATTTTCGTATGAGAGGGATGGAGGAAAATCGTCGGACTTTTTTTTTGTAGTTATTGAAATTGGTAGAAAGACTTATCATCGTTTATAAGCCTTGATTGCGCACTATCAAGGTATCGTTGGTAGAGAACGTTATAAAGCTAAGCGAATTGAAGGCATAACCCGAGGTAGTTGGAATACTCCGCAAAGGAATTGAATCGAAGGAAATCTGCCCATAATTTGTTTCTCTTGTTACGTAAAGAGCGAAGTTTACGATTATACCACGGGGGGCTCGTAGAAGGGTTTTTTGCGCGAAAAGGGGACGTAAGGAGAAATAGAATTGAATAATTCTCTGTAGAAGATAGAGAGCGCATCACTGAGGGACATACTGGCGAAATTAAAAGAACACTTACTAAGATATTCGTTAATTTTGCGGAAATTCGCTTTATGAAAATCGTCAGAAGAGGCAGCTGCAGATGGGGAATGCTGGATAGGAGAGTGGTGGAAAAGAGAAAGAAAAAGTGGCGGGTGAAAGTTATCAGTGGTCGATAGTGAAAGGGGACCGCGCGAGACAGACGAGTATATGTTTAAATAGCAGATATCGCATACTCGATGGATGATACAGACGAGATACTTAATATAGTATTTTCGAGTTCGGTGAATTTCAAAATTTTAAATAGAGTTGATTTTTCTATGTACTGTGTATATTTGATTTGGGAATAAGTGTACAGCATGGAACTGGGCGTGCAATTCTTCAGCATACAGCGATCGCCAGGCAATCCACTAGACACTATGACTCTGAAATTTTGAAAAAAAGAAGCCAGATAGCGAGTAGACAAATAACAAATAGACAATGATATCGCATTAGCGCATCAGAGAACACAGTTGCAATGTCTAATTCCTTGATGTAGTTAAAATGTAAAATTAAATTCGCTAACTAGTCTTTCTTGCTATATCTAAACATATTGCAGATACCTAAACTATTTAAACAAAAAACCAGCAGAACTTTTATAAAACCAGGCATACCCCTAAGTCTCCTATGATAGCGTCACTATCCATTTCTTGGGTGCTAACCTGGATAACAAATTTCTTTGGACTAAACATATCAGATCGAAAGCCTGTAAGGCCCTGTCGGCATTCTATCAGTATGAAGGAGCTTCCGGCAAGACATAGAGCTTAACAGGTGATTCTTTGGATGTACAAGGCTATAAAAATATAAATTATATCATATGCGTCAGTTGTCTGGTCTAATATGCTTTCGAGAAAATTCGTCACTGGTGCTTTTACCAAAGAACAGACTGCATTGGATCTTTCTAGATGCATAGGTGAATCCCCCTTCCCTTGATATTCATACAATGGACTGCACTCTTTGACCCATTTTCCGTTTAAAAAGAAGTGGTCTTTGGTACAACATGTACTGGAGTTTTGATTCCAAAACTTTTGTTGCTGCGAAAATATGAAATCGACTTTTCCTGTGCCTAGGAATGTTTTCAGTCAAAATCTGAGCCGGTAAAGGAATATTGTCGAACATTTACGAATGGCTCTTAAGCTGATCTATGATGAGGTGCGATTATTATCTTTTAAACCCTTCACTACTTTTCAAATAGTTTGAATATACAAGGCTTCGCTGTACGCAGTCGGCAGGCTAAATCCACTGAGTCTTGTTTGGGTTCCAGGTCACAATGGGATCACGGGAAATCAGATCATAAGGTAGACTGTGGACTAGGTATAAGTGACACAACGTTCTACGAGACGAAACTATATCTCTCGGTGGAATCTAGGAGTCTCAAAAAATGCGGGCCGGTGTGTACGTGAATATTCATCTATACTCCGCTAACAAGAGATTTATTAGTGCGCAGTTGTTGCAGTTGGAACTTTTGCCTGGCTTTCCCTCCACGTAGTAGAGATCATGTTCCCTCCCAATGTTTTTTTAAATGATTCAGTTTAGTGATTTCAACTTTCCTTTCCCGAATTAAAATAGGATAGAAGAACACATACGCAGCAATTGCAATCTTCTTCTTATTGGATTTTTTTATCATTACTAATGAAAGCGTCCACATAAAGCTTAACTTCAAGTACATTAGTCTAGGTATGTGGCCATTATTTTCCATATTATTCTCTAGTCCTCTCTTACGACTTATGGTTATTACATACACACCTGCTTCGCCTTTAAATGCCAGAATCTTTACTAATTCCAACTAAACTCAGACTTGATTCATTAAATTTTACAACGCTGTCGTTAAGATAATTGAATTTGTCTCAAGCTCAACTAGAACATGTGGAATGCAAACAGTCCCCTTTCGAAATCCAACCCCGTTTCGTCAATATTATCATTCAAACGCCAGCAAAAGAATCACTCAAGCAAATCTGTTACCATGCCCAGGCTTCCCATCTAGATAATTTGACAAGAATAACCTGAGTAAGACGACGAACGGTGTAAAATTATCTCACAAATTGCCTCCACAAATAGTTGGCGTCAGTCAAGTTGTAAATTAGAAATTATTACGAGTAGCGAAAATCCCCTCAACTTATGCAACGCAAACTGCGACTATAAAATTGCATTACATCTCCGCCACTCAGCTCGTCCCCTTCCTAGAGCACAATTGCAATTTGCAAGCAATCAAATAAATTCTGCGACTATATACTGCACATGAACTTCACGTATCCTCAAGTGCATCTAAAGCTCAAGTCAACCTACCAGCAGTCAACAAGTAACGGATTGTTATAAAAAATTTGAAAACCAAAAACTGAAAAAAAAAAAAGGAAAACATATCTGCGCAGTTTTGTACAGTTGATATTTTGGGTGGAGGGTGGCTGCTAAGCGTTCTTAAAAAAAATAACATAACCGCCAATAAGAACGTCATCGGCACAAAAGCTATGCCGACCATTCGCGACCGTCCTCGTAATTGGTAAAAATTATTTCACACAGCACGGAAATGCCATTTTGAAGCCGGCACCAGCCATAGTGCTGGCGTACTAACAGGTCCCATTATGTTCAGACACGAATGTGTGTTCCTACTCTTTACAACCCTGTGTAAAAACACGTATGTATGAGTTTAACATGTACATACCATATGTATAACTACGCTATAGAACGTATTTTGTTGTAATTCACCCTTGTAAATTATTTCACCGTACTAAGCGAACGGCTATGACTCGGGCCATGGCGTTGTCTAAAATTAAATTCACGGTCAAGGTCTGCGAGCGAGTCATAGTCATATTCGAGTCGAATCTCTCGTCGTATCAAATGTTTACTGAGTGCGCAAGAGGGAGAGACTCCCAAAGCTAAAGGCACGTTGTTGTAAGTGGCCTCCCCAAAAGCACATGAGGTTGAGTATAAGAATGTGAGTTCAATTCGATGGGTGTATGGTATTAGGGGTTTGTAGTCAGTAGGAAGTATGATAGTTGTGTTGTGAATCAATGGCGTTGCCACTGAACTGTTCAGTAGTAGAATTTTATAGTTTTGTGAATAAACTTGAACTCTGAGCAGATATTTCTTGATTGTTGGCTTTTCGATGATTTTTCTCTATTTTTTAATAATCTAACATTCAGTTAGGAAAATATACCCCTAAATGGGTCATTTCAAATCGACATATGTCAATTTTTAAAAAATGTCGCTGTTGGTGCGGCGAGTATTGGTAAAAGAAAAAAAAGTGAACAACCATCGGGTCCATAAGTCTTACTGACTTACTTTCTTACTTAGTTGGCGCTACAGTCCTGCTACAAGCTTCTCAGGCTAGCACGATCGTTTATTACCTCCAGTGCCGCACTCCGAGTTGTTTAAGGTCCCCTTCGACTTGCTGAAAGATTTATTGGATGTTCCTTGTATTTTTAAAATCACACCAATGTAGTCCGCGTTGCACGATTTCTACGGCAATGAATGATACTTAGATTCCATGCTCCGGAAAGCATGACCCTAGTTCACAGATGAGGAATTCTCTGCCGCTTTCGTCCAGGGAGAATGGTTCTTCTGTCTGACAGCTGGATTTTGACCATCATCGCCGTTCTACGAGTCTGCTGAAGTAGTCTTTCCATATTCACAGCACCGACTGCGTCTCTACTACTAGTTTCCCATGTTGATCCTTGCACACTTTCATCCTGATGTAGCCCTGTCATGGTAGCTTTATTCTCTGATACAACCTTCGAAAGCCATTCCTGTGCAGTAATGATTTCCTCGATCACGCCCTTCTCGTGTTGTTTCTTTTTCTCCGACAAGCCTGTGCTCTTTGCTTATTTTCTGCTCGTAGAGCTCCCAAAAAGTGCCCATCTTTCGATCCAGCGCAACTTTACGTGCTTCTTGTTTAGATGCATGTGACTGCCTACATTAATCGTCAAGTCAGAGGATTCTTTGAAACCAATCACATCAGAACAACATTGCCATTTGTGTTCTATGAGAGTAAAAGCGATTGTCAACTTTTCTATGTCCTCACTTGACTCCGCTGTGTCTGTGATATCCGCATTTATAACCTGCGCATTTATAACCAAAGAGTTGTTAAGATGGAAAGTGAAGACATCTTGAATTTTGGACTTATCTGACGTCGATCGCGCTGTCAATAATCTGGTTGACTGTTGATCGATCAGGGAATAGCTAACTTCCTTTATGGATGCTAAGATATGCCAAATGCGTCCTGGATACTAAAAGCGAACCCGAATCCATTGTAGGGTGTGGTGTTATGCAGGCTGTGTTTTCCCATGACTTGCTCAAAAACGGCTTCCTTATTAGCCGCGCATTTAGATCTCCTATCACAATTTTGGTGTCATAGTTGAGGCACTAGGAATATGTTCGACCTAGAAGGTCATAGAAGCCGTATCACCTGTCTGACCGAACTTGACTTTTATGCGGTTTTCAAAAACAAAAGCACGAGTAAACTTCTACGCTAATTTTCGGATACTATAAATGAAAGTCTTAATAGAGGTCACCATATATTACTGCTTTCCATGAACTTTAGCAAAATTCATCCAAGCCTTAAGTAGAATGCAAAACTATCTGGTCGTAAGAACCTTCCGGATAGAAATCAAAGACTGTCTTAGCGATGGGCTACCAGCTTCCTTTGGAGTACCGCAAGGGTCGACACGCGGACCACTCCTATGCATTTTATTTGCTTCGGATTTTCACCAAGAGCATTCCATTTGCGTTCGATGATGATACGGCGATAGTTGTTAAGTTAAGATATGGAATACTATGATAGAATGGGGTAATGCATTTAACCACACACACTGACAAGCTGTAGAAACTTCAGGATAATATATCGAAGAAGATAAATAGTAGAATTTCAACCAGTGCTCCGGGAGACAGCAGCTTTAAAGCATTAGGAGTGCACTAGATTTTTGAGATGTCAATAGCGCTCGAGTATTATTACGATAACCGTTTGTTATGTTTCAAATGCCTTATAGCTTCCAAGACCACTACCAAACATCCTAAATTTAAGTGACCGAAAAAACCTGGGCCCCCGCCCAATTATCAAGGCTTCGCCCTTTAATGACGTTGTCTAATAATGAACGGGGGCAGAGCAAAGTACTGGTCTTATCGTAAACATCTTCAGATGACGCTACCGAAGGTTGCTACGATTTGATCAGTCACAAGCTGCCGGTCATAGGTCTTGTTGGCGGCTGGACCACCGGTAGTCCCTACCAGGACTTAAATCACGGTACCATGGGAGTCAGGAGCCCCCCGGATCTCGGTCCGGGCCTGACTTGTTAGAGGTAGGCCCCCTTGTGGGAGCGTCATGGTGGCTGTGGTTTAAACCCAAAATCGCGGGTAAGAGTCTTCCTATGGGTTTCCTTGGCTTTCCTTTTGGTTTTCCTTGGTTTTCCTTTGGTTGACTCAATGTGGAGTTGCAATAAGTGCTGGGTGCTGTGACCCTAAGAACAGTAAGAGGTTTTAGGTCGGCCTCGACTCATACCAAGGGTGGAACTTGTGCCGGCAACACAGTTCCGAATTGGTATCAATGGATTGACGGTGAGCGATGGCAAGGCGTATCCTTGCTCCCATGGATGTATGGGCATCCCGTAGGTTTAAGCCCACACGGCAGGTACTTACGTTAAAAAACAAGAGACATCTGACCGAAAAAACCTATTAGAGCAATTTTTTGTTTCTTAATATTTAAGTTACACTAATACTCGTAAAAAAAATAATAATAATTTCTGCGGATAAGCCCTATAGATTCGCGGAAGGCAAAGCTATTGTGAATCAATTTTCAAGATCTAATAAATATATAAATGTTTAAAATATTTACAAATATTATCAGTCTATCGTTTACATGCCGAAGTCTCGCTCGAATAGCAAATCCACATCCAAATATTCGTGGTTTTCCTTCTCTGTAGCAGTCGCCGTATTAGATGTTGTAGTTTGTCATCCGCTTTTTGTCTGGCCTCCTGAATGGACTTTTTCTAATAACGATGCCATCATTTTCATTGGCTGTAGGAACAACATTTTTGGCGAGAAAGTCGAATAGTCCTGCTTAACGATTTTGCAGTACCCCATATTATGGTAGAAGTAGCACAATATTTTCTTATAAAGTTATTCGCATTGTTCTTGGTTTACTCCAAATTATCGTACCGCCAGCAAATCATGCACGTGTTTTCTGATGCTATACACATGTCAAATATTATAGATCTATGCACAGTTTCTTTTCACAGAGCTCGCCTATCAAAGGAAAAGATTATAGTTCGTGTGCTAAAGAAAAAATGAACCAACCTACCAACACCAACTACATTCGCAAATCCTCGGGAAAATAACAGTGGTTTGATGAAAAATGTATACGTCGAAAGAAGGTGATAGAGATGGTATATAAGCAACTTATGCGCCACACAACAAGGCTGGCTAGGGAAAAATATCGCGTCGGAATTACCTACAAATTTGCTGCCACTTCTCCCAACTTTGTGATATTCTCTATAACAGATATCTCAGCCAATTACAACCTACCTTCATTTCTGACACCTTTCGCTTTATTGATATGAAAAATCCGTCTTCTCTCAAATTTTCAAATATGTCATCATCTAATTATACGACCAACGCCAATTACTTCGCTAATATCTTTTCCATCCAGACTGAAGACCCGGGTTCCGAAAACTTCGGTTAGTTGAGTAACCGCACTCAGACATCTCTAATGTCTATTGAAATACCGCCAGCACAGTTACTAGACAAGATTAACAAACTTAAAGATAATTTTTGTCCTGGTCCCGAAGGTTTGCCCGCAATTGTTCTCAAAAAATCTTATTCAACCGCTCGTAAGTATCTTCAGACTTTCGATCTCCCAGAGGGTTTTTCCTCGCCTTTGAAAAAGCGCTTATATAATCCCATTCATAAAAAAGGACTCAAACAGGATATTACTAACTACCGACCCATTGCTAAGTTATCCTGCATTCCCAAGATCTTTGTGAGCATTGTGTGCGCAAGAGCAAGGGAAAGGAGTAGATGCGATTACCTCTGACTTTAGCAAGGCCTTTGATAAGATCGCACATAAGTTAGTTCTTTTCAAACTCAATGCTCTTGGTTTTCAATCTGGGCTGATTTTATTTTTGTTCAAATCCTACTTGGAAGAACGCTATTACCTAATCCATTTTTGTTCACTTTTGTCTGAATCAATTAAAACCTTTTCAGGTGTTCCACAAGGCAGTCACCTTGGTCCATTCATTTTCATTTTGACTATTAATTATGTTGTAAATATTATAAAGAACTCATATAGTATATCGGTCTATATTGATGATAAGAAAATCGATACACAAATTTCCAATTTTTCTGATTTTCAACATCTACCAGACGACTCAATAGGTTCTCAAAATGGTGTCATAAAAATTTTATTGAGCTCAATTTAAAGAAATTCTAAGCCATCTCATACTCCCGGAAGCGTTCAAAAATTCCTAACCGAACTTAATATATCAACCCAAGTTGTAGCTTCGGTCACTTCAATGGAGGACTTGGGCGTCATCTGTGATACTGAACTCAATTTCCGCAACCACATTGATTCCAAAATTGGCAAAGCTAACTCCTCGCTCGGCTCGTAAAACGATGCTCCAAAGAGTTTTGTAACCCTTACATCACAAAATCCCTGTACATCACCTTTGTTAGGACACTTCTTAAATATGCTGGCCAGGTATGGTCCTCTTACTAAAACCTACGTTCTGCGCATGCTCCAATGGCTGACCACTGCATCCTTCCGCCCTATGATGTCCGACTCAAATTGCTGGGTCTTCTATCTCTGGAAAAACTTCTGAATCCACCGATATTCTCTTTATACCATATACCAGTTCCTAAAGCGCAGGGGCCGCCCCTCAGGTCAGATTTTTTTTATCACCAACCCACTCAATCTAAGATCTGTTCCTTTTTCGTCCAAATAACCAGCGAACTGCATATGGTTTTAACGAACCATTGCCTCATATGCTACGTGAACTTAATAATGTGTTCGATTTCCATTGCATCAAAAACTCCCTCAATTATCATCTCTCCCGACCCTGATCTTTCCTGTCCTTAAGTTTTAGCCTTAGTTTAAGACCAGTTTGTATTAAACTGAATAAAGTCGTCTAGTGTTGACCCAGACCTGTTAAATACTGTAAGTATCAGTATAATCGACAATAAATGAAATTGTTAAACTCAGAAAAATTCTATGAAAAACCAGGGCAACTAAGTCGCAACCCATTAACTACTCATTGGCTTCAAGACAGCATATGTATATCAGGTGGAAAATAAATTCAGGTCAAATTTGTTTTTTTGGGAACTCTGCTCCAGATTTACAATGTAACTTATCCAACTACATATACGATACTAAGTCAGAACTATTTCGACCTTGCGCCGCTCTTAACTATTTGCGAAAATGTTGGCAAAGTAAATTGTCCATCTGCCCGAAGCTAAAACTTCGAGGTCATTAACATTTTAGTGGGGATCTGGAGTACAATAGCCTATTCCCGTTAGACAAAACAGTCGTGTTTGAAGTTCGTTATTCAAAAAGTTCACATTGTGTAGAATCAAGATCATGCTAATTCGAATGCTATCACAGCAGTAAACTATAATAGATTTGAGACAGTCATAAAGAAAAAATACTTCGTCAGATATTTAGTCCTAATTTTAATTGCGAAAGGAGTGAATAGACGAAAGGAACAACCGCTAGACTGTATCATAACATTCGGTGAATCACATTTTGCTGATAAATTTTGTCTTCCGCCCATTCGTAATATGTAAGATCAATTCGTTTGAATAATTCCTCAGCTTGAGTATTGCCTTCGCTAGGAAAAGGTGAAGATGTCGATATCATTCTCATCAGATAGACAGATTTGTTGCATATTGTATTTCAGGTTTTCGGCCTTTCGCACTATCTGTTCTAGGATTAGAATGATTCACACATTGGGTTTTTTTTTGCTGAAGTTCAGTGCGTATTCGGAATAATTCAAGGGTCCTTTATCAAGCTATAAGTGGCAGGATTAACCTTTTTTGGAATACCGAATTCGCCTCTTGCTTAAAATAACTTGGCGCGACAATAGTTATTGTATACGACAATAACAAACAAGTTGATCTTCTAATTGATTTGCCACAGTCTGAATGATCGGTTTATCGTCGATTTATTGGTTTAGAATGTTCCTTAATAGGTGCCGATAACTTTGATGCAAAACGTCTTTAGTTGTTTACAAAGTACACATGATCTAGTCTGAAACATTATGAAGGGATATGTTGAGCTCTTTAAAGCTGTCGCGCATGCTCTCTACTTCAAAAGTTTTATTTAGCTTTTTAATAGTATTACCGTGATAGTGGAGTCGTAGTCACCATGGACGAAGATGACCGAAAATTCCGTCCCGACCTGTGTAGATGAAGTTAAGGTAGGAATATCGAACCTACCTACGCACTACCCGCTGAACTATTTGAAGTAGCTGGATATAACTTGGTTAGAGGAATATACACCAATTTATTTGTAAGATATGGTCAGAGGAAAGCATGAAATCTTTTATCCACAAAAAAGTAGACACTTTCACTGCGCAAACTATAGAGGAATAAGTATCCATAGGATCTTTTCTGTATTATGTGAGCGTTTGAAAGTATGTCCCATTTTAGACAGGGCGACCCTCTATTATGTGACTTTTTTAACATTGTCCTGGAAAGAATCGTCCATAATTCACTTGCCACCAAAACTGGAATAATCTTGATGCATCCAAAATGCAGGAGTAGATACTACGAAATGTAAGTGGATAAAGCACATGCTTAACGGTACAAATATCAATGTTGCATTAGGCAGTGACAGAATCAGCGTAACGGATGCGAAAGGTTGACCATGCCCTGCTATGGTCCATCGTAGTAAATGAACTGCTAAATATACTCAGCAACTACGGTTTTTATGGCCACGATTACGCTGATTCGAAGAAACTATCTCGGAACTCTTCCAGAGGGCACTCAAGCATGTTGCTGAATGCTGCAAGAAAGTTGGCATAAAGTTTTCAAGTTATGTGAAATTTCAAAGGCACATTTGAAGCACAAATACAAAAAAAAACGTAGAAAAAGCCAGGATCTCACTATGGTCCAGCAAAAGTCTACTAGGTAAAAACTGGGGCCTTAAGCTAAAATGAACTTGACCCTAAAATGACACAACAATTGCTAGACCTATAGTCACTTACGCATCTCCAATTTGGTGGCATAAAACTAAACAAAAGCCTGTACAGGCTTGCAGACTTGCCTGTGTGTGTACTAGGGATGCAATGAAAACAGCACCCACTGCAGTAATAGAGGTCTTGCTGAATATCCCACCTACAGACCCTGAGCTTTTATTGGAACTCAGGAGAAATGAACTATTGTAGTAGGAATTACTCGTACAGACCCCTTTTCTAAAAAGTGCAACTTCAACCATATCTGGAAGGTTACGTTCTCTGATCGACAGAACCGGGAACAGAATAAACCACTATTCATAACAGATTCACTGATGTGGTACACCGACAAATCCAAAACAGATAAAAGAGTTGGAGTAGGTATATACGGAGAAACTACCAATATCTCAGTGTACACAAGTATGGACAGTAGCATCTCCGTATTTAAAGCTTAGATATGTACACGCAATACAACTCTGCATTAGGGAGAACTTAAACAGATCTGCAACCAACAAGAACATTTATATTATCTCTTACAGCAAAGCATAAACGCTTTTGAAATAACATCAAAAATTGTCTGGAGCTGCATTATATTTCTCAAAACTCTAGCCAGCATAAAAAGAGCCCATTTCCTCTCGGTGCCAGGTTACAATGGTTGTGATGGTAATAAAAGAGTAGACGAATTGGCCCAAAAAGGTTCGACTTCAACATTCATGTTGCCACAACCATTCTGTGGGTTACTAATTAGCCGCATAAAAGGCTATATAATCAACTAGTTAAAAACAAAAACACTTCCTCTACTGGACTGAAACTGAATCAAGCAAGCCAAAAGCTTTTTATCAATCCCTTCCCTTAGATGAACAAAACAACTCCTACAGCTGTCTAGGGGTCAGATACACGCAGTATTCGGATTCCCATCACGTCAGTGCAGAGCCAAAAAACACCTTATGACTATGGGAATAACACAAGACAACAATTGTCGCATATGCAACGAAGAAACAGCAGATCATATCCTTTTCCACTGTAACCGCCTGGGGTTTGTCTTCTAGGTAAGCCATAACTTGAGGCAGAAGATATCAATTCAAGCTCACTCAAAGATATGGCCGAATTAGAAATTTAGGCATGAAGGCTGAGCTTTAACTCACCTCACCCGGCCGCAGTGATAAGAGTAAGTATGTAGTCCCATCTGTCACCTTAATCTAATTTATCATCCCGGTACCTGCCCTATGGTTCAGAGGTTTGGACCTTGTCGAAAGCAGATGTGGAGGTACTTGTCCGTTTCGAGAGAAAGTTACTGGAGAATGGAGTAGAAGATTGAACTACGAATTGCATGGATGACATCGGCCTAGTCAGCCGTCTACGGATCCAACGTTAGATGGATGGGCATAGGGTGCGACACTACAGGTAGCTTCCGAGTCTTGTTGGTTGAGGCCCAAGATCACCCTCGACTGAAGCGACACTTAAGTAAGTAAATAATAGTTTTGCAGGTTTACAGGGTTGAAGAAGTATGACAAGGTTTAATGTAAAATCTTTGTCCCTCCTTGACTCTTCTTCTTCTAACTGGCAAGCGGCGAAAGCTCTGATTAGATCTTTTTTAGATATGGGCTATGTAAAATATGTGCAAGCCTGATCTTTGAAACGAAAATCTTGCGAAATTTTTAATGACGTATTTCTGGGCCGTAACAGTATTTTAAACAGCCTTGATCTGGTATAGTTTTGTAACTTATAAACAATTTATAGAATGCCATGACAGCCCACGATGTGGCAGTGCTGCCTAGTAACATCCTTTTCAATTCCCCAGCAAATCGGCTTAGAAATGAAAAAATGTAAATTTTTCCGAAAATACGCTGCAATAATAAAAATTTGTTAGACTACACATTTTCCATATTGTGCTTGACAAGACAATAATTTCCACCTGATCAAGCTTATTATCTTGATCTTCCAGAACTTATAGTCGATCATTCATAAAAAAAGAACTTTCTCTCTTTGGTTTGGTCGGTTGGAGCTTTCTATGCATCGTATTTTGATAATAACAAAAACTACTACTCGTACAAGTAGTAAAACATTACTATTGTATGACAGCTGCTTTGGCACATCTGACAATAGGTGGTAATAAGCAACCGCTCCCGAGCTATAAAATAGTGCTAGGTAGACTCTTATAAAATATTTTTTTTATTTTGACGATACTCTTAACAAAGAGAGAGAGAGAGATAAATCTTAAAATCTGCAAAGAAATTCCTCGGATAAATTCACCACACTAAGCTTTCGGAAATTTTTCGACCGTAAGAGAACTAAATATCAAGAGCGACTGGCAATCTCCGCTTCAGCTCGAAAGCTTTCGAAATTTTTTGGCGCGTAAAACGAGTAAAAACAAATTCTCAGCAATTTACCGCATGTGAGAGATACTAAGCTCCGACATTCCCGGGATATTTTGTATTTTACCGGCATTATTCGTTTCGTTTGCTCACTTACCGAAAGAGGGGCAAATGAGGCAAATAACCGAGTGGTGGTAGTGGAATCGACATCGAGTGGTTGTTTTGATCGTTAGCATTTGTTTCATTTTAGTTTTCCATTTTTATCTATACTATATCTTTTTGCTAAAAGAACCTGAAACAAGCAGCGATGAAAAGTGCGTGGCAGGCAATTTTTTCCACTGATTTCGAAAAAAATCGCCAACAAATGCGAAACCACACCAAGAGAAGTCAACCACAAGCTCAGTTATTATAATACTCGTGGCGAGGGCGACCTTGATTTTAATTCTTTTTTTTTGCGCGCTTCCAGAGGGTGTCCATGTTAGGCATTGTGGTCTCCAGGGTATTACCGAAGCACATTTTGTCGTTTTTGTTGTTGCTGTTGTCGTACTGGTTAGTTCGACGTTGTTGCTGGATAATTAGAACCTCTAAACAGAGTCAACAATTTGTCAATTTGGCATTTGATGAATGCTAGGAGAGAGTGGGGTGGGGTAGGACATTAAACTGGATTCAGCGTTAGTCTCAACCTTGAAGTGGTGGTATATAAAAAAGTTTTGTTTGAATTTGTTTTTTTTTTTTTTATTTATTTTTTATTCGCTGACTGAGCCCATATCGATTACATTTAAGATACAAATTCGAATGCGGTGTTCCGAGCACGTGGTGCTTATGAATACCTCTTGGGTGGATTTTATTGGTTTCTGCTTAGCGGATTGGCTTCCGAGAAGCACATCAATTTTTTATACATGCTCCATCCCACTGCCTTCTCTTCATTTTGGTGAAAGAACGTATCGCTTCTTTGAATTGAATGATTCATACGTGTATCGTAGCGATGATTAGATATGTACTTCAATTCTTAAGTCTTTAGCTTTAGTTTCGGCTTCTAGATTCATCACTCTGACTTTGACTGTATTGTATCTTGCGATGTCTTACCATTGAACTCTAAAGAAGAGTAAATTGTATTCCTAAATAGTGATGTCATGTTGATATTTCTAGAGCGAACTCTGTTGCTCGTAGATAATCTGAAGGTCGTCGAGAAAGAATACATACGGCGCACGGACGGACGGGACTCTGGAGTGTTCTTTTATACTTACAGATACTTTTGATGTGTGGGTTTTTCCTTTTTTTTTTCATTTTTAGTGGACAAATGGCTAAAGCGTGGCAAATACGAGAAGTTTACTTGGATACAGGGCTGACCTTGATTTTTATGACTGCCCTCTTGAAAGAACACTATTCGGTTGTCGATGGAAATAGTGGAACAGCGGATGGATTCTTTTGTAGTGTTCGTACAATGGACATGGAAAACCATAAGTGACAAGGCATGATCTGATTAAGGTTTAATTTGTTATTTTATGCAACATTGTGTGTGTAATCAATTCAGAGGGATGACAACGAAAATGATTCAATAACTGGAGGCCTTTATTTCGGAATATGGCACTATAGAAATGGTGTGGTTTTCAAAGTGTTATTACTTATGTTTCTATTTTCACAAGTGACTTTCTGATGATATGAGGATGAACGTATGTGTAGCCATTTAATATGGCCGATTTTGTTTACACCGATTCAGCAATAATTTTAATGGCGCCGTTATCTATTGATTGGAGAAATATTTATTTGAATTTATAGCCTATCGCAAGTAAACATACTTTTGTATTTTCCATGTTAACACGAAGTAAGACCCAGGGTATCATTAAGTTTGACGTAAGCACGAATGTTGCGCCGTGCTAAGGGAAAGGTTTTTGAATTTCAAATTTGATTTAAATCAATCAGGTTCATTAGAATTGTTAGCATTGTAAGACGAGACCTACATATACGGTAAATGACATACATACGAGTACATAATTTCAAATCACTTGTTATTTTTTTCTTTTCACCATCTAGAGCTGATCAAGATCTTAAAAAGATCTCTCAGAGAAGTATCATATCTTCAATTCTAGCAAAAGATTGCACATGCGCGGAGTAAATATTTTCATTAAAAATTGTTTCAAATTTACAACTTGGATGATACCTTTGGACGTATTCGGAGCAAAGGCCGGTACATCCATCTTGTCCAAGGGGTCCCACAAGGTAACTGGCCCCTTGGTGCTAAGTTTCGTAGGGCTAACTTCCCTATCCCCATAAAACAGCAGCAGGTTAGAGTCAACTACAAAGCTTTGAAAATAAAGATTTTACTGCAGATCACGCAAAGACCAAAACGATGTTTGGATCGAAGTCCGGAATTTTAAAACATTTAGCAAATTGAGTGCCAACCGGCTAGACCGCTATTTTGGAGATATCACCGCCTAATAAAAAAGTGCAGTAGAAAGTTTTCACAAAATATGAGGGAGCGTCTTCAAACATTTTGCCATGGCACTAACTTAGGAGTCGTTATCTGACTTAATAAATGATATTTTGTATAACAGAATTATGAGAAAGTATAATATCGAAATTCTACATTATTTTCATTAATGTGTCTGAATTGTTGAATATAAATATTGTGAACAACTATTTTAAATGAAATAAAGTCTTAAATAACAAAAACCAAGATGCGTTGAAAGCAACACTCTAAAAAAGGATGAAATCATTTTTTTAAAAAAAACCTTACGAGCACAAAAGATTTCCAAGGCCTTTTTTATAAATAATTACAAGCATATGGGGAGGCGCGTGATGAAATACCTGCATTGCAAGGAACTGCTTTAGAAATGTTTAGGATCTACAGATAACTGATCATTGTTTAACTACAATTCAGTTTGATTGTTCAATACGCAGACCTAAACCACTACAATTTAAAAAGTTTAAAAAAGTCGACTTTACAGCCTTGCAAAGGGATTTGTCTTTTGAGTTCTGGAACGATGTATATAGCGCTCATGATCCATCAATTGCTTTTGATTTATTTATTAATAAATTGAAATTTCATATTTCTAATTGCAGTCAAAATCATAGCGTAAACACAAATAAATCTAAGTGCATCAAACCATAGATGACGTTTTATTTGTTGAAGAAAAAAAAAATGAACTTAGAATTCGGGTTCGCAAACATCCTAGGAATACTAGGCTTAAAAGTTTTTATGTTAAAATCTGTCGTGAGTTAAAATTAGAAATAACACTTTGTAGAGATAATTATTTCAGAAGAACACTGGTTGAAAATATTGGGAATTCTAAAAAAGAGTGGGACGCAGTTAATGAAATTTAGAATAGAGAAAAGCCGAATGCCGAAATTGTTTTAAATATGGATAGTAATGTTGTTATAACTGAACCAAGTGAGGTGGCTAATGTTTTTAATGACTATTTTTCAAATATACTCAATGATTTCCGCGGTCTCCTGGGACAAAATAATTTTTCGTGTCACTGTGATAAAACAATAAGGCAGGAGAAACACCAGTCTGCTTGTTTTTACTTTGAAAATTTCATACCACTGGAAATACACAAAATTATACAATCCCTAAAGAACTCACACTCTTCTTCACATGACAATATTTCAAGTCACGATCTTAAAATTATTTCTTTTTTTATCTGTGATGTTTTGTGTCACATATACAATTTGAGTGTTCAACAGGGCGTTTTTCCCGAATCCCTTAAAACCGCTGTAGTTATTCCTCTCCATAAAAAAGGTAATACTAAGTCCTTGAATAACTACCGTTATATTTCACTTTTGTCCACCTTCTCCAAGGTGTTTGAAAAAGGTATGAAAGCTAGAATACTGTCTTTTTTAGATAAAATTAGATTCTTTAGTAAACATCAATTCGGTTTTAGGAGCGGAAGATCAACTGAAGATGCCTTATTAAAACTTTGCGGAGAAATTTATAACAGCGTAAATGATTCTAAAATTGATGCAACGTTATTTATAGATATCTCAAAGGCTTTTGACATGGTGGACCATTCGCTTCTACTCAGTAAATTGTACAATGCAGGTTTTAGAGGTTTTATTTATACATGGCTTTCGTCTTATTTGCGGAACCGTAAACAAATGGTCAGAGTAAGAGGTTGTATGAGCTCACAGAAAACAATAAATTTAGGCGTACCACAAGGTTCTGTCCTGGGTCCGATATTGTTCTTAATTTACGTTAACTCCTTATTTATCCAGCCTTTTAAAGGAATAATCACCGCGTTCGCAGATGACACAGCTCTAACTTACTCTTGTTATAACCTTTTTGATGTCAATGCAAACATTAATTTTGACTTAGATTTGCTTCGTAGGTGGTTTGACAAGCATAAACTAGCAATTAGTAACAAAACAAAGTACATGATTTTTAAAATTAAGGGAAAATTGACTGATAACTTTTCTTTTCAATATCACTCACCAAATTGTTTTAAATTTAATCTAATAATTGTTGGTCCTCATAATCAAGGTGTATCAACCTACAATACCGATGTTAGTTGCTCGACAGATTGCTTTGCTATTGAACGTGTCGAATGTTTCAAATACTTAGGGGTTATTTTAGACTCAAAGCTTAGTTGGAGTGAACATACCATGCATTTAAAACAATACTTTAACTTAGTAGTAAGACAGCTTTATCACCTTAGTATATATTGCGGATCCGATATTTTAAAATTGGTATATAATGGTCTTTTTAAATCCAAGCTGCAGTATGGTATAGCCTATTGGGGTGGTACACATTTCAACAAAGTACAACCCTTGCTAGTTAAGCAAAAACACTGCTTGAGATTAATCTGCAAAGTTAATCGTACAACCCCCAGTTTTAGATTATTCAAGGAACATAAAATACTACCCTTAAGACACCTTTACTACTATAAAGTCTTGAAAATATTTTTCCAGAATTCTGGGTATAACGTCGTTAGACTGTATGGCAATCTTAACTTGCGAGCTAATTCCATGAATTTTGTATCCTTACCTAGAATCAGTAAAGCACTTTTTTCTCGTTTTTTCACCGTCATTGCTCCTCGACTATTTAATAAGTTACCGGAAAGTATTAGGTGCGAAAGAAGGCAATCTTTGTTCTTAAAAAATGTCATAACTTGGCTTTTTGCTTACGATCATTGTACAGTAGATCAATTTCTTATTTAGTTAATAATTTTAAAATTTTTGCTTTTTACATATAATTCTTAAATTGTTGCACTTAGCTTTCTACTGCATTTGTTTATTTTTAAATACATTTTCCCATCAATGTTTAAATAAGTAATTTTTTGCTGAACAATAATGGTACATTCGCCACTTGGCCTTGGTCAATAGAATGTCCCTAACTATACCAAATATAATAATTGTAATATATTGTATTAAATTTATAACTTGAAATGAAATAATGAAAAAAAAAAAAAAATATTGTGCTAAAATTTTACCACAAATTAATATTCCAATAGTTTGAACCATACCTTGATTCCTGTTTGAAATTAGGAGACTGGGATTTGAAAACCTTGGCTTTTTGATCTTTCAGGGAATTCATTTGCTATTTGGCGATAATCTTCAAATCACAGCGCTTGAAATGACAAACACATTTTGGAATAGCTTGTAGAACTCATGGTCGTAACTATTGGCATTCCTCATACTGATAATTTTAAGTTAGTATGTGCCAACATTACGCTCCCCAAAGGATACGTCTTTACGTACTTTGTAGTTACATTCACCCCTCTCAAGCAATTGAGTTCCATCAATCTGTAGTTCATTCAGTGGATTCTTTAATTGACGTTGCACAACCTGAAGATGGTATTATTCTAGTAGGAGATTTAAACCTTGCTCTCCTGAAATTGGCGTCTTCCGACGATTTGTCGCACTTAATTCGTCCTCTGAAATAGAAATCCTGATGGTGGACCGCCTAACTAACTCAAGCCCATATCAGATTAGTGGAATACCTAACATAATGAACAGACAACTCGACAACTGTGTCGTTTATAGGAGTGACCATCTTCTTTCCACCCTTCACCACTTGCATCCCCCTTATCAGTTATATACTCATATGAAAACGGCCACACATGTGTGGATTCAGAAAATTCATTTTCTTTTAACTTCCGAAGAACCTGCTTTCACAAACTTAAAAATCTTACTAGCAAGTTAACATTGACTTTATTGCCGACACAACAAACATTGATCCTATCAACTTCTTATTCGTTAATTGTTTCCTGCTTTGCCAATCGGTTCCATATCCCTTTCAAAAGAACTGCTCGTCATCCCCTTCATTGTACAACAAGAAGTTGCTCTTTCTCCCTAACTGGTGAAACAAGTTATGATAAAAATTCTCAAGAACTCCATTTGATTTCGTCTGCAGTAACTATCGATTGTAAAACAATTTTTCCTGAACTTTATGAGTTTCTTTACCTTCAGTATATCTAACGTATGCAATTTAGCTTAATCTCGGACGGAAAAACGCTTATTTTTTACCAATTTGTTAATATCAAAAAAAGTCGCAAGTCTATTCTTCAGCTTTTAAGTACGCTGTTGCGTACAAAAGCTTTTCGAAAGCATAGTCTATCAAGAATTCTTTCCGTACTGTAGACCAATTATCTGCACAGAACAGCACGGTTTCGTGAATGGTAAATCAACCATCACTACTCTAATTGAGTTCCTCACTATGACGCTTTGTGCTTTATAGAAGATGGTAACGAAGTCGATGCAATTTCAGCAAGGCATTCGACAAAATTTCCCATCAACTTATATTCTTTAGTGGAAAATTTGTCTTTTAACCCCAATTTGTAGAAGACTCAATTTTTGACCACATTAAAGCAACATATGGTGTCCTTCAGGGTAGTCATTTTGGACCAATCATCTTTATCCAAGGGATTAACACGATATTAATCTCGATTTAACGAATTCTTATATTTCTGTGACACTTTCGCTGGTGACATGAAAATTGCCAAAATCATTTCATGGGCTTCTGACTGGTGCAAGCAACACTTTTCGGATTTTAATGTTAACAAATGCCAAGCGATCATCTATTACCGCAAACGTCTACTACCCCCGACAAGGAACAGCTTCATCTACGATACGGGATCTAGGAATAAATTCTGACAGGGAATGAAGTTTCAACTCACATATTGACAGCATCATTAATAAAACTAACTCTGCACCTTGCTTTATAAAACGCTGGTCAATAGAATTTTAACCCTTATGTTACAAGGTCCCTGTACATCACTTTTGTAAGGCCTCTCCTGGAATATTCCAGCCAAGTAAAGTGACAGTATAAACAAATCCACATTAATAGAGTCGAATATAGTAAGTCCAATGTATGTTATTTGCTTCGCACTTCGTGGTTTACCTTAGGCCGATCGATATGTATTACGCCCCTATGAAAATAGGCTTCAGCTTACTACCATGCACATCCTAAAAACACGTCGCTGATGTTTTATGTTTTATCTACCACTGACTGGTAAGAATTATGAAAAATATTTCATTCAATTGCAGTCACTATACACGATACCTACAACGAATAACTACGCCGCAGCAGCCTTTGACCTAAAAAGCAGCAAAGTCTTAATAAAAAATGCCCTGCTCAATATGTCACTCCCTTAACACCGCAAGACCCAAGTATCAGCTCCACTTTTCTGCTTATTGTCTAACGCTCATTAACATAATCTAATTTTGGTGCGGTTTGAAGCCCCCATTTATTAGGTTTAACATAAACTTAGTCTAACTTGAAAACTAACAAAAAAAAGCTAGGAATCAAGGGAATGGTGGAGAAGATCGGGGACTGCTTAGGTTGCAATCGAAAACGGAGAGGGTTGAGTTGACCTTTTGGAGCATATGTGGTTCGTTGGAACCATAAGATGGGTTGGAATATAAAACGATGACATCGTAAATTACGAAGGTTTTTTTTTCCGTCAGAGCGGACGTCAGAGCACTCAGACAAAAAAGTAGTCCATTGCTCCTTTTAATGGAATCATTTAGTCTTTCGAAGAGAGATAAGCAATTGCTTCAGTGACAAAGTGAATACAGTACAATCTCTCACCACGTCAACGTTGAGTACCTGCAGACTAGTGCGAGCTTAGGCTGGACATTCACAGAGGTAGTGCTCCGCGGTGTCGTCATCACTTATGCCCAGCACTTTTAAATGCTTGTTTTTTTTTAAAGAACTTAACACTCAAGTGGGTATGAATACAGTTATAATGCCTCAACCCGTGTTAAGTTTAAAGAAAATGGGATGGAGAGAGAAAGAAAGATTTTTGAGCTCAGTAGCTATTTCGCTCCATGGGTGGCATCCAGCATTTAATGCGAAGACTAAATGCTTAGTGGAAGCTGGCTTGTTGTTGATTTCTAGTCAACTACTCAATTTAATTGATTTTGGTTAACTGAAAAAATGAATGTCTTTAGGGCGAAGCTGGGATTCAAACGCCGAACCTACCGATTTGGATGCAAGTCCACTACCACTTGAGCCACGCCACGCACAGTGCTTAGCAAAATTGTAGTGCCCCGCCATAATGCCAGCAAGCAGCCTGCAGTTTTCCCTACTAAGGGACTGCAGTGAGTGCTCTGACCTCTTAGAGATGTCGGGAAGCATGCGTTTGGTCTGCCTGGATAGTCATGCCATCTGCGGTTGTGCTCATATGAAACCCAACTGTCAATGGAAGCTTTAACCTAGGGTCTAACGTAAATTTGGGTATTGAAAAACTCTCCTCTGAGCCCTGTTTAGCATGTTCATCGGCGATTTCATTTGCCGTGATCTCATTGTCACCTGGCACCCAGACAAGACTCAGTGAATTTAATCTTCCGGCTGCGTTCAGTGATGTCTTGCACTCTCGAACGCTGGAAAGTCGTAAGACGGTTCAACAAGGCTCTAAGCACGGTTTGGCTGTCGTTACAGATGCAAATGCTTCGCGCCCTCCACTTGATCTTCACAATATAGTTAATTGCCATCAGGATTGCGTATATCTCCGCTTGAAAGAAATACACAAGTTGAAGTGAAAGGAGTGAAATCGAACGTTGCCGTCATTCAGAAAGACACCACCGCCCCATCATATATAGGTTCTGGAGACATCCATGAAGACGGGACTACATTTCTTTCCTGGATCAGATTCTGGCTAAATCCAGACTTGGGCACAATGAAACTCAATTTCGTATTTTTTTCTGCAGCCGGAGTTTTGGTGTCATTGCATCAGACATGTCCATAAGACCATAGTAAAAAGACAACCGGAGCGAAAGGTCATCAAAAGTCCAGTGCGTGTTGTACTAAAAATTAATTCTTTTTAAACCGAAGATGGCTTTGGAGATTGCAGTCCATTATATGAATATTAAGTTCTAGAGCGGAGCCAGGCGTCCTAGGGAAGGCCACCATGCAGCCGAGACAGACCACTCTTTAGATCCTGGTAAAAGCAGCAATGATGTATTTTCGTGGTTGCTTATTTCACCAGATAACTGACGCATAGGATATAATTGGCCTTATCATAGCCGTGTAGATCCAGAGGACCCTTCTCAGTGACAGGCAACATGTCTTGCCGACAGCTCCTTGGCACTGCCAGAAACCCGACAGCTTCCGACGTAATATGTTTAGCCCATAGAAGTTTGCTATTCAGGATGGCACCCAAATACTTAGCGTCTTAGGAGAATTGGATGGTGATGCCTTTAAGCACTAAATGTGTCAGACCAGAGAGCTTCTTCCTTTTCGCAAAGAGAACAACCTCTGTTTTGAGAAGATTGACTGAAAGTCCATTTCTAGTGCACGAATCGTCGATCATGTTTAGGGCTGCCTGCGCTTTAGAGCAAACAGTCACCAGACACGATTCATAAAACAGAACAGATACATCATCCATATATGCATGTGCATAGATGTCAGAACTAACATTTTGAGAACGTTGAGCAGTGAGTCGACCAACATGCATCATAGCAGTGCAGACAGAACGCTGCTTTGCGGGCAACTTTTATTTACCCCCGCCATCATATATTGGCCACAGTCAGCATACGCAAACAGTGTCCTATTCACCAGCATTGCTTTTATCAACAATACTACTCGTAGTGATTCGTCTACGCCGTATTGTCCGGCTGAGTTGCACATGTAGTAAAAAGTTGCATCGGAAGTACCATCAATGCCATATTCCTTCTTATCGACTGCGCCTTCAATTCTGCCTAATAGATTTTGAACCGCACTCTCGTAACGTCTTCAACATGACGGAAGTCAAATTGATAGGTCTGAAGCTCTTTGCGAACGTATAGTCCTCTTTTCCGATTTTCCGTATAAAGCTACTCTCACTATTCGCCAGGGTTTCTGTATGTATGGCAGCGCCAGTTTAACAGTGATGATTCTCTAATCTATACTTTTTTGAAATATAACTGGCTATATGATATCGGTTCCAGACGACTTGAAACTACCAAGGAATGCAACTGCATGTTTAATGGCCTCATCCGTCTCCACAACCGATGAGATATACCAGCTACGGCGTGTTGTGTTATTCAGCTCACTAACAGCTTCGTTAATATGAGCTGGTTGTGAACTGGTTCTGATTAGGTTACCTGGGAAGTGAGCCTCATCTAATTCATTTTTCCCTTTTAATGACTTTGACCAGCCTACTGGTTTCACCGACAGTTTCGATCTTTTCTCAAATCTTTATATCTAAGAGGCACAGTTCGAAGTTCGAATGAGTTTCTCATATTCGTTTTGCTTCGATCCGTATAGATTCCAGTCTTCCTCCAAATTAGTCTTAAGTGACCCGTTTGGAAGTCTTCTGGTTTCTTTACGTAGTCGCTGGTTTCGAGCTGGAAATGCCAGTTCAAAAAACTTGGTGATGGTACTGTTCAGGTTCTGTACAGTTTGCTGTAGCTTTAGTTTGGTCTTGAGCTTAGGGACAGCACTGCTGGACTTGCTGAGCTCTTCCATAAATCGTGTTCAGTTGGTTTTCCACGGATTCCTCCTCTTCAAATAGGCCGAGACCTCGCATACAATTCTGAATTTGATGCACTTATGCTTTGACATGGAGCTCTCGGATAGAACTTTCCAGTCCTAATGGATGACGTGAAGTCGATTATTTGTTGTCTTACTCTTGTAACAAAAGTTATTGTTGCCAACCTTGTTGACAACTACTCGTAGGTTAGACGATAGTTTGGAATCAAGGAGATTGCCTTTACGTTTCATTTGCTACTGCCAAGAAAAGTATTTTGAGTACTACTCGTAGCATCGTATCATATGATAAGTCCCATCTTCCTGGAATCACGGTATTCACACAGGTAGTGCTGCGCGGTGTCGTCATCACTTATGCCCAGCACTTTTAAATGCTTGTTTTTTTTTTAAAGAACTTAACACTCAAGTGGGTATGAATACAGTTATAATGCCTCAACCTGTGTTAAGTTTAAAGAAAATGGGATGGAGAGAGAAAGAAAGATTTTTGAGCTCATTAGCTATTTCGCTCCATGGGTGGCATCCAGCATTTAATGCCTTCGGTAGTGGTGGTAATAAAGAATCATACGGAAAATAAACAGACGCAACGACGAATTTGTGCCATTCTCCGATCATTTCGTAGCTTGTATCTGCAACAACTGAAGCTTCATTTCAAAATTGCCCAAGTTTAGATGGTGAGAATGAGTTCGGCATATAAAGACAAGTTCTCGGGCTTTCCAATCGCTCTTCATATAGTGGTGTGTAACTCCTTAAGAATCCGAAACCACACCTATGGTTCTTGTATGTATTCCTATATTATATAAGATTTTGTTATTTAATACGGAAAGCCTCCTACATAGAGAGCAGTAGCAGACTTGGAATGTTGAACGTTGATCTGAGCAAATAAAATAGATAAGTAGGTGGTCGCCTTATATCTGCACTCATTTTCAAATAAAATCGACATTAACCCTTCCAGGATTTGGACAAGAGCTTTGTCTAAGCCCACAACAAGAGAAGAATCATCCTTGTTTTCCCGATTATTTTCCTCCTTGTGGGAGTAGATTTTCCACTTTTCAGTGTCGAGTCCAGGGTTCTTGGTATGAAGACCCATCAGCACATGCCCCGTTTTCCTGAGTTGCCACGGCATCCACTCAGAAAACAGTGCGCGTTAGCTTCGGTTGTCCAAAAACCTTGAGGGTCGCCTCCATACTTTGAACAGTTTTACGTCTAGTTTGAACGTCTTTGGCGCCTAGTTCGACGTCTCACATGTGAACCTTAGGATTTTTGACTCTTAAACATTCCTGGCACTATAAGGCAGCCGAAGAAAGGAAGGAAATTATGAGGATTAGTATTGAGGGAAATAGTTTTGTAAAGGGAGGCGCAATCCAAAGAACCAAAGAGCTGTCAATGAATGAAGAGAATGTCAGCTATGTCTATGCGTTTTTCGAGGGTATTCAAGATAATAAGTTTGAGACGGTCACGATAGAGGGCAGTTGTCGAAGGAATCGGCGTGGAATGTTCTCGATTCGTTATATATGAACTCGCTGAAAGGGAGACCATACTTAGCTGGCATATTCCAGTAAGAGCTGGATAAAGGTAAGGTATATGGAACCTGATCTAGAAATTTAACTCTCTATCGTACAATATTCCACGGTCGCGAAAGGTTTGAAAAGGGTTGAATTAATATTAAGAACATTTTTAGGCACCTAGTGAATAGCCTATCGAGGTCTTCTTGAAGGAGAATAGGGTCTTGAGATGAAAAAATAGTTTTGGAGGATTTGATGTCGTCGGCGTGGCGTAAATGGATAGGAGGCAATGCTTAATAATTCTCTTAAGACCGTTTATATTTAGTTAAGATGAAGAGAAAGTTACCTAAACGGCAACCTTCTGGGATACCAGAAGTAGTTGAAAGGACTCACTTAAATAAGATAATAATAAGATATCCACTTTAATGATATGGAATCAAAGCCGAGGGTAGACAATTTGAAAAGGATCGATTGATGATATATTTTATCAAAAGCTTTAGCAAAATCTGTAGCATTAACCTTGATTTCGTTGTCCTTTTCTAGGGCTGAAAGAGCAAAGGATACGAAAGTACTTACCTGGGGGATATACGAGTACGTGTAAGAGGCGTTAGTGTACGTTAAGCTTAGCGCTTTTATGCTTTTGAAGCATAATTAAAGTTCACTCACACGTGGATGTTCTATGAAGAGATGAAGAGGCCAATCTTGCAGAGAATCTCACTGCAAAATTCAGAACAGCACTTCTGCAGACCGTGTAATGGCAATGATGATGTGTATTTCATGGATTGCCGAACGAACAGATGATTACCAAAAACGCGTCTTCATCAGCCGACATTATATCTGCCACCTAAATTGAAACCTCAAAACCAGTGCGGCTCTGAGACTAGAATAGATAACGAATTGTCAAACTTCGATAGATCCTGACAAAGATCAAAATAGTTGTTACCGTCGCTCACTATCAAATCTTTGCCGAACCTCTATGAAAACTCTATATATGAACTTGGTGACTCTCTGGCGTCAAACCAAATCGATCACGTGCTGATCGGAATCCAACACCATTGGATGAAGATATCCTCGACTATTTTGATAGATTAGTTTTTCAGAAGATATTCGGTCTTGTTTGCATGACGAGTTGTGGAGGCCAAATTCGACGGCAAAGTGCACTAGCTGTGAAACCGCATTAGCCAGAAAAGTACAACGCGACCAAGTGAAGAAGGTAAACGCCAGCATGCTTAACCATAAATGAGTTTAAAGAATAGGAGACTTCTTCGAGCATGGCACCATAGAGAAATTGTTAGAGCTCCGCTGAAAACGTACCAACTCTATTCCTTCATTGGTATTTTCTCCCCCAACACAGTGTCAATTCTTAATTAACGCATTTGCACTCAAAATAAGGCTTACGCATTTCTCCTGGCAACTACTCGTATAATCGCAACTCAAAAGCAAAAGCAAAACAAAATCAAATTCCATTCTCAAATATTTATTGTGCGGTGTTTAACTTTTTAATTTAACGTCAATCACCCAGTGTATCATCGCCTCCGTTCGCTGACACCAAAAACAACACATCATCACCACATCGTCGCAACAAGTGCAACAAAACAACAACAATAGGACAACAGCAGCAGCAGCAGCAGCAACAAAACAATTATTTATGACTCCGGTGAACTGTTGTTGTCCAGTAGAAGTGATAACGACACCATACATCTCTGAGTAGCACCCTGTCTGTAAGCAGCAGCCAGTGCCCTGTCCCCACTCAGATTTGTTGATTCCATTTAGGTAACGTGGTCATGTAAACTATGGTAATAGTCACACCCTCAACTGATGGATAAGACACTCGTTCAACGGCACTGTCACTTGGGGGTCAATGCTTCCGGAATGAAATGACTTTATAATTGCAGGCCGCAATTTTTCATGACTTTTTGACGTCCGGCGGGGGTTGCTAATGGAGAGGCGTGAGCCAGCCAACTCAACACATTTCTCCAGTGCACTAAATAAAGTCGACGGCGGAAGCACTTGCTCTGTCATAATTTGCCTCGGTGCGGGTAAAATTCTTAATAGCTCGTCGTCGCTGCGTCTTTCGCTGTGATAAACCGTGAGTGAGTGGAAATTAATTTGCAAATGTAGATGAAGATGAAGTCGAATGAGAGCTGAGGAAGACGAAGATAACATAGAGCAGAACAGGGGTCAGCGCCCCGGTGAAACTTTTCCCAAGACCCAAGCGAAAGTGAAAAATATGCAAACCGTGTCTACGATAGTTAGTGGAACGTTTTCGATCGCACTGACTGACTGACTATGAAAGGCATAACTCTTACCCCCCTCTTTCTCTGATGGTCGACAACGGAATAAATACGGATAGTGGTGGTATGAGTATAGGTAAAATGCATATCTGCATCTCAGCTCACTCGGGTTATTGTTGTCATCGTCGGAATGTGGAGCTGGCTTCTTGGATTTGCAGAGGAAAGGTATGAGTACCACTTGCACGAGTTGGTACGTGGAAATTGGAAATTGGAAATTGGAGTCAAGTCAAGTTCAAAAGCGCATTTTCGTGCTGACGTGCGCCGAAATGCTTGCTACCTCGCAGGAGAAAGTAAATTCACTTTTCTTGAATTTATTATGCTCGTCGGTGTTGATGTCGATGTCGATGTCGATGCCGATGCCGATGCCGATGTCGGATTCGGTATCGGTATCGGACGTTGGACGTGAATGGCGATGTGTTCAGATGTTTTTTCTTTCTTATTTTTTTTTTCGGTTGGAAAAAGTTGAAGGAGAAGGTGGCCCGCTGCACTAAATTCGAATTTCGCATGCACTACAGCGCTAGGTAGTAATCGATATTGTTTTATTTTTGGCAAAGAGAGAGGAATCGAGTGGGCGGTTGTATACATATAGTGAAAATGTCTTGAGAATTTCTACAAAAATTGTTGGCATGGTCAAGGGGTAGTAAGAAAGTGACGAGTGAGAAACAAAAAGAGAATATAATTTCTGTAGATGGGAGGAAGAGTACAATTTTTGGCGATTCTGATTGATGCGAACTACGATGCAACATTGTAGTTGAAGGAGCTAGCTATAAATTTCACGAGAAAATGAATAAAATTTTTGATGAAGTTTATGGAGATTTTGTTTGGATTTTGGTTTTTGAAGTCTTACAACTGGGTGGGGTACACATTTCTAAACCATATATATGTGTCTAAGGAGGAATAGTATAAAAGTTTTGAACAAGAGAGAAAATTGCACGGATTGATGCACTTGACAGCGAAGAATGGTGGGCAGGTAGCCTTGAGGAGATTTCTTAGATCAAGAATACTAAGATTATTTAGAAAGTGATTATCAGAGTAGATATTAAATAAGTCAATTTCCTATGACTTCACTTAACTATGAGCTAATTCAGTATAAAAAAACCTTTTGCTTTGCGTTATTTAAAAGATGTTAAAAAGATTATGAGATACGAGAGGAAAGTAGAGGACAGCCGTTGTTTGGTCAAAGATACTAAGCCATCCTTGGTGATATCAATGACCGGTATAGAAATAGTACAACCTCGAGACTCAATACATCAGTCAAGTCTGGTTTATATTGTTTTTAAAATTGTCAACGATGGAGAAAAACTAACTGTCACGAGATTAAAAACAAGCATTACTAATGGAAATGAATCTGCATGGGTGGCTAAAAGTAACTTTTTTCGGATATATCGTCTTTTTACCACTCACCTATCGGATGGTCACCGTCCAACAAACTCAACATTTGAGTACGCCCATCTTTTTGCGTCCTGTTAATTTGGAAAGAATGTTGCTCTCACATAAATAACGACAGAGTATTTTATCACGTTACTGAATGAAGAATCTCCGTGGAAAATATTGCTCTATTGTCACGCATGGGGGTGGAAAAGTATGATCTCTTCGTGGTTTCGTACATTTGTCCGTTAAACAGTTTTAAATATTTCGCACGTGTAAAGTTGAATCAGCTCACTCATTGCCTAAGACATATTTGCATGTTCCTTGGTATTTAATATATATCTAGTATATCCAGGCTGTCCTGTCAACAACTGAGCTTTTGATAATATTTTCAATAATGATTACTGTCACCTGAAACTTTGACTTGGAACACTTTGAATCTATTCTGTAATCTGAATGTACGCTTAATTCAAAGGGCTCCGCAGAGCTAATATCCAATTAAGAACCATTGTTGTAGTAACCATAGCTATTCGACCTGCTATTCTATGGATTTTTTGAGGCTCGCGCTGCTATTTTAAGTCCTTTTGACAGAATAATGCATCGTACGTCAGGATGGGTCTCACAACCACTGTATAAAGCAAGTGTACTGCAGCTAGCTGGAAGAAAAAGTAAAAAGCTACATTGGTACGCTCTTCTATATTCTCTTCTCAGTTCGGACTAGAACCTAAACTCACATCTGAGACCTGGGTTTCGTATCTAGATAGTCTTAATTCAGTTCCGCAATTATTTAAAGCCTTGAATATTGGGATTGGTCTTTTGTTGGTGAAGAGGATAACATTTGCCTACGAAAGATTGACTCCTAGCTCTCTGCGACCGCAATACAAAAAACTAGAAGAGTAAACAAGATGAAGTAATAGAAGCAGACCATATATTTCCTGTCGAAAAACATGCAGATTTATCAGACAACAGACGCATCGGATATATCCAAAGGTTGATATATCGGTTGATCCAAAGGTCCTCTTCTATACCAAGCTCCATGTCTTGCTGAAAGCTCTTTTACACTGGCAGAAAGCCAATAGATATTTGGAGGTTTTCCACCTATCAGGTTTAGTCCAAAGAAATTCGTTCTCCAGTATGACACCCAAAAAATACTTAGCTTCTCTGGCTAGAGAAGCGTGCTAGATTCAGACCAGTTAACTTCCATCTTATCATAAAGAGAACAACCTCCGTTTTGAGATGGACCGAAAACCCATTTCTAGTGCACCAATCGTCGAGTATGTTTAGGAATGCATACGCTCTAGAGCAGACAGTCGCTAGCCATTATCTAGGAGACAGTACAGCTACATCATCTGAATATGCCTGAGCATAGACGTTAGAACTATTGTGATCATTAAGCAGTGAACCAGCCACCTTGCGGGCAACTCCAATTAGCACCTGAAATCAGAGTCTTTCTATTCACCAGTATTGTTCGTTTACATTAAATTGGATATTTGTCTACGTCGTGTTGTCTGGTCAAAAGACGAAGTTATCAAAGCAGAAGAAGATATGAATATGGAACGTGCTGTCAGATTAGATAACTACGAAAGACTAGCATAGTACTTTCATCAATCTAAAGATCCAGGTACAGCAAAAGAAACACAGATGACTCAGGAATATCTATACTCTATAACTAAGCAGATAAAGGGTGTTGTTTTCTTACTGATACTCGTAGTTCTATCATACTATGTGTCTTTGGAGCAGCTTGAAGTCGACCCTTTGTTTTTATCAAAAAATTGTACTTAGTGATGAGGCTCACTTTTGGCTCAATTGCCGTTTTGCTGTGAGGCGGATCCAGAATCTACTTATGATACTCACTGCTGGTGTCATCATCAGTAATAATTCTATAAAATTGAGGCCAGACCTCAAGTAACATTCAATGCACAAGGTTAACGAACAATGATCAGCAATTATTTCTTCGAAAACATTAATCCGGGCGATATGTGGTTCCTACGAAACCATTGATTTACCGATGGCTCAATTTAACGGTAACACTATGTCACGTAATGAAGCCGTAATTTAGCTACCGAGATCTTCCGATTTGATGCCACACAATTTCTTTTTATGGTACGAATTGTGATAAACCGTAGGCCTTGCAAGTCAATATTTAGGGCAGGAGTTAGAGGGGGTTAATCAAGAAAATAATTAGTTTGAAACATCAACTGCCACTCACAACATTAAAAATGGTAATTTACCATCTATATCGTGTTAATTGATACAGTGCTATAGGAAGAGGTACGCGCGTACATGTCGCGCTTAGAAAATACATGAAAAAGTCATCGAAAATTGTATAGTACAATAGTAAGCGAATCATGAGCACTAGTTTGATAACCATTTAGGTCCACTGACTTTTTTTACGGTGATATCTTCTCTGACCACATGGTCTCTACTCGCGTAGGAATGCAGTGAGCAAAGCAAATACTCTAGCTTTGCTTAAGGCCCCAGAGTCAACCATGTGCCAATAAGGGCATATAAAGGGTTTTCCAATAGGGACTTGACAATTTTGAATTTAATTTGTGAACGCACTCTTTCACTAATCATCAAACTGTCACTGTCAATTTATTCAGTAAACTCAACATTTTCATCATGGTAAAGTAAACGAACTAGCAATGTCTGCAAATTATAAAAATTTTCTACCGAAATTCGGAGTCTGTGGCTGCAACTTTAAGAGCGTTAACTCAAATTTTCGGTCGTAATCCTCGCCCTAGTGGCAATAACAAGTTTACTGCATAAATTTGAGTCTGCATATTCGTTGTGTGATGTTGCCGTGTTAGTGAGACAACGGGTTGGTCGAAGTGTCGAAAATATCGCTGCCGTTTAGGCGTCCGTAGCAAACGATCCAAATCAGTCAATTCCACCGCGTTCTCAAGAATTGGGCATCGGTCAGACCACATTATGGCGTATTTTGCGTAAGGATCTTGGTTTACACCCATACAAGATCCAGCTGACTCAAGAATTGAAGCCGATGGACCATTTGAAGCTACGTACATTCTCCGATTGGGTTCTGGAGAAGATGTGGTAAGATGATGAATTTCATCGCAAAATCGTCTTTAGTGACGAAGCTCATTTTTGGTTCAATGGGTTCGTCAATAAGCAAAATATGCGTTATTGGTCGGGTGAAAATCTACATGTGCTTCATGAATCACCACTTCATCCACAAAAAATAACTGTTTGGTGCGGTTTGCATGTCGGCGGCGTTATTGGGCCATATTTTTTCGTCGACGATAACCATCGTCACGTTACTGTGAATGGTCAGCGTTATCGCGCCATGATCACCGATTATTTTTGGCCCGAATTGGAAGATATGGACTTGGACGACATGTGGTTTCAACAGGATGATGCCACAAGCCACACAGCACACGCTACAATCGATTTATTGAAGAGTAAGGTTATTTATTTATTTATTTATTTATTTATTTATTTATGATATTACTTACACATTAAGAATAAATCTTATAATCTTGTGAAGTTATAAATATGGAAAACATTTTTGAAGTACAAATTAAAAGTGAACTTACAAATAAAAGTGTACATAAAATTAAACTGAAATTTACTACATATGTATTACATGAATATAAGGTAAAGCATGTTTGAAAATTAATAAATTAATAAGAAAAAAAAAATACATAAAGAAAATCTAAATTAAGAAAAAATGCCATAAAAAGGATAAACATTAATCACTACGATTGGAAAAGTATAACTGAAGACTTTTTATAAAAATTCGCATGTCGCCGATTTCTCTTAAATTTATTGGTAGTGAATTCCACAGTCGTATAGCAGCTATAAAGAATTGTTTTTCTGATATCAAATATAAAAAGCGTGGTACAATTATGCTGAAAGATCTCTCAGATGCCGGAAATTGGAGCTTGTCATATAAGTATGATGGTTGACGCGTTACAAGTATATTAAACAATTGCTTTATTGTGCGATATTTAACAAAATTTTCAAATGACATGTTTAGTAGGTTCTTAGATAAATATGATACGTGGTCATATCGGCGAAGTCCATAGATATAACGAATTATACTATTAAAAGCAACTTTTAGCTTTCTTTTACTTTCAGCGTCACAATTAGAAAAAATTTCACATCCATTTAAAAGTGTTGGAATGGCTAAAGATTTGGCTAACATTATTCTGGTTGGCAGGGGCGTATACATTTGAGCTGTCCAAAGCGATCGCAGAATTCCGTAGGTCTTTCCAACATTGTTGTTGATGTGGTCGTTCCAAGTAAGGGTCCTATTGAACACTATACCCAAATTCTTAGCTGACTCGATGTATTGAATATGTGAATTATTTAAAGTAATAACTGGGAAGTACGAAAGATCTAATTTGTTTCGGGATATAACGAGACATTTACATTTATAGGGATTTAGTGTTAAATTGTTCTGCGAGGACCATTCAGAGATGTTTTTTAGGTCTTGGTTAATACTTTCAACACAGTTCTCAATAAGACCAAGAGGACAGTTTTGGTAAACCTGGACATCGTCGGCGTAAATATGCATCATCGAATTGCGAACTATGCTGGGAATCTCGTTGATGTAGATCGAGAACAAAAGTGGGCCTAAAATTGATCCTTGCGGGACACCATTACGAACGGGAAGGAAATTAGACAAGGCATTTTGTACTAACACGGCCTGCTTTCTACCACAGAGATAATTAGACATTAACTTTATTGACAACAGTGAGAAACCAAAGGAATAACGCAATTTATTACATAAAATAGTGTGGTCGACCATATCGAAAGCTTTAGAAAAATCGAGTAGTACAAGAAAGCTAATGTCATCGGTGTCAAGACCAATACGAATATCATCTATAACTTTAAGAAGAGCTGTAGTGCAGCTGTGTTTCGTACGAAAACCAGACTGTATTTTTGTTAAAAGCTCATTATTGCTCAAATGTGTGTCAATTTGTGTTTGCAAAATTCTTTCATAAACTTTCGATAGAAAAGGGAGTATGGAGATCGGTCTAAATTCAGTGCAATCGGGGTTTTTTGGTATTGGGATAATTTTTGCCAATTTCCACTGGTAAGGATATAACCCGGTAGTGAAAATCGTATTAAAAATGTTTGTGATATAGGGCAAGATTATTGGCAGAATGGCCTTGATAAACACTGGATGAATACCATCCACTCCGACCGCATTCGATTTTACAGAAATTACAGCCTCAACTACGTCAAGATTATTAACTCCAGAAAAATCAAACAAGTTCTCCGGTTCTGAAAACTGAACGGGATGAACATTGTTTTCACTAATAGGTTCGCTTGATTCTACACGTAAGGTTGTGGAGCTGCTTTGAAAGACTGACACTGGAGATGTAAGAAAGCTACTATTCAGGGCATTGCCATCGACATAACCACAATCCTTAGACCTTGATTTTCCGATGCCTAAGTTTCGAAGATTTTTCCATAGTTCACGGCCGTTTAAATTAGTTTGCAGCCGACTTGATAAATACAGAGTTTTAGCTGCCCTTATCTCACGAACAACAGTATTTCGTAAATGTTTATACTCTTCGTGCAATTCTTCAATTCGAAAACGCTTCCAACGACGAAATGCTCGGTCGCGTTGTTCTATTAGTACTCTTATATTTCCAGTAAACCAGGATTTTTGAACGCTATAAACTGTTTTTGTTTTCATTTGTACATGTGACTCAATAAGCATGGTCAAATTGTCATTAAGAAATTGAACTTTCTCGTCTGGTAGTTGCATTCTATATATATTATCCCACGGAATTGAATAAATATGTTGTTCAAGCGCATATTTATCAATTTTTCTAAAATCTCTATACTCGAAATAAGAAGGCGCGGGATAAGTAGTTTTGAAATCGTAGATAAGATATATTAAATCATGCTTTGAAAAGGCTGGGGCAGACAGTTGATCATAAAATAATATACTGTTTCTATCGTTTACAAAAATAACATCTAGCAAAGTGCTTGAAACAGACGAAAAATGAGTTGGAATGGTAAAGTTGACAGGGTGAAGACCAAAAGAATTCATATTATCGGTTAAGTGATTCTCAATTAAAAGGTTGCTATTTAAATCTCCACAGATAATAATATTCGGGGATCTAGTAGAAATACCTTCCAAGGCAGCATAGAAAGATGTTAAATCTATGTACTTATTGGGTCTGTACACAGTGCCGACAAGAAGACTTTTACCACCATTGAGCGTGTTATCTCGTGTTATCTCAAGAAATGGGCCAGTCGATTGGCCGCCTCGTTCGTGCGATTTAACGCTGCTTGACTATTTTCTCTGGGGCTACGTTAAGTCGCTGGTTTATGCCAACATGCCGACGACGTTGGAAGAGCTCAGACCAACATTGAACTCGAAATAGCGGCCGTTGCGGCCGAAATGTGTGGCCGAGTCGTTGAAAAATGGGTCCAACGAATCGACCGCTGCAAACGTGCCCGCGGTGGCCATATGAATGAAGTCGAGTTCCATTCATAAATGTTTTGATTGTACTTCAAGCCGATAATAAAGTCTTTGGAATATCTCAAATGGTTTGCGTTTTATTTAAAAAAATATTGTCAAGCCCTTATTGGAAAACCCTATATATTCAGAATTCTACGGCGGATATGCGTGTACAATAGAAGACTCTCCTCTTTTACACCAGAAAGAAAAAACAGGGAAAAAGGTCCGAAGTATCACGTATCCATAGTTGTATGATACGAAACCAACACCACCTAATCTCAAATCAAGACTCACATACAATGTGTATGTTTTCTAAGTTGCAAATGATGGTTTCATCGTCCTGAGTTTTGACACTTTTTCAAACATTTTCTAGATGTCCACAAGGAACTATGAGTTTTCATGCTGAACCAAATAGTGCAAATGAGAGTTATTAAGGTGACATGGACGTCAGGTGACATGACACTCTCCCCAATTTTCCCCTGCAAAGGCCTAAACAGCAATTGAAGGAACACCGAAAGCAGTTGTCTACAAATAGTCAGTCACCGAATTCTGGAATAGTACCTTTAAAAGCAGATTAGTTTCTGTATTTGTTCGAGAGGCAAACATACTCGTAGTTCAATTTATTTCTTAGATCAGAGTAAAACTGTGTCAAGCCCCCATTCACTTCCAAACTTATGCTCTAATACTCGTTTGACAGTGACCACATCTTTCTTATTTTCCGGCCTAATTTATGCTGTCTAATGTGCTTTTCAAAACCGTTGTTCTGTGTGTTCTGACCTCATTATATAGACATCTGAACTATTGAGATCTACTCACATGTTTTGTGTTCTGAAATCATATTGATGTATGATTTTGGATTATCTCGTTAACAGTTTGATTTTCGGTAATACTCTTATGTATGTCTGCACTCTATTTATTCATAAAATGAAATCCTCTACCATATTTTGTTTCTAACCTATCTTGACAATGCTTTCCTTAGCGCAGCTATTTCAGAGACTCCATCCATTCCCGGACAACAAAGCAAAACGTCCCGCCATCACAATTACCTCAAGTCGATTAATTAATGGGAAGGGCGATGTTCAGCACCGTCTTCGTGTTCGTTGCCATCCCAAGGAGAAGCAAATTTCTGCGGTTGAATGGCCGACTAAGTAACTGCAGACACAAGTGCTAAATTGCATCCCCATTTCCTCAGAAGACTTTCAGTTACAAACTACCATAAAACAATCGGCAATCCGAGAATATTTCTCAAGGACCACGCCTCGCTAATGGTACCCGTACTCAAGTCTGTTCCGTTTCCTTATTCCATACGAGTATACTTCCTACAAGCAATTTATATTGTTGGCTCTACCAATCATGATACGATTTACACGTACAATCATTTCGGTGATCATTGAAATTCCAAAACCAAGATCACCGCTTAGCCAAGTCGTATGCAAATTCACAAGCTTGAATAAGACCGAGATACTCGTACAAACATACGAGTTCCTATACAACAATCCAGACTGTCCCCGAATGATCGATTAAAAATCTAAATGACAACCCTGCCCGGGTCGATCCGATCTGCAAACTCATAAGATCGCTCACGCGATATCTGCTCTTCTCTGTTTTGAAAGACTGTCGTCCGTTAATATTGCAAACAGTTCTGTACTATCAGTGTTGATAGAAGTCATAGTGTTGACAGAGATGACATGCCATTGACAGTGGGCTGACACAGAGGGAGATGCGAGTACGAGTTCGAACATTTTTGATCCAAAGTACGCGAACGGGCACAGGGTGATGATGGTCAGGGTAATATTTTTCTCAACTTTCGTTAATCAACAAACAAATATATTTCATCTGAATTTACACCATCACACACTGATAAGACCGCTACTCGTACAGCTACGCAAAATCTAAAACTGGAGCTGTCAGTAAGGTTGTGTGCTGCTCAATTCCAGCGTCGAAAATTCAATGTCAATGCGACCGGTGATGGTCAAGGTTCAAAAAATTCGTCAAAAAAAAATCATCAAAGCCAATAAAACAATTTTTTGTCGTCGTCGATTTCGACGTTATTGTTGTGTCCGTTTTCGACGCTATTTGATTGTTGTTGCTATTGCTGTAGTTCAGCCGCTGCCGATTTTTAAATGCGCGGCTATGGTATGTTGAAATTGACGCTCGGCTAAGGGGTGTAGTGCAGTACTGAGCGATGTTCTGTTTTTCTTTTGTTTTGATTGTAGATGTTGCTGTTGTTGTATTTGTTTGTGCAAAACATTTTGGGGCGTTGATTTATTGCAGCCGTGGTTGTTGTTGTTTTCGTAGACGAATCAATATGATTGCGCGGCATACGAAACGAATACGAATACGAGCCGAATATGAACACGTTATGCGTCACACATGCAGACTAACGCTCAGACAAGAAACGAACAAATCAAAAGCACACTTCAAGGTTAGGGTTATCAAGTAGCGACAAGATCAAGGCAATCACAATGTCAGTCATATCCATATCCGACAAATTATAAATATACTCGTACAGCTAGCCTGTGTCTGTTTGTCAGTGTGTTTGGGAATTTTCTGGGTTGGAAATAAAAAAAAAAATATTTAAATGAAGGAGCGATTATGGTGGCATCTTGGTAGCGAAAAATTAGACCCCGACTATGGATTGGATTGTGTTTATGAAGAAAGCCGGCGAATAAACCTCAGACAAGGTGCCGCTTGAGATGCGAGGTGAACTCCAAGGCAACTATGGAAACTGTGATTCAGATTCAGATTCAGATTCAGATTCAGATCCACTTCATATTTCCGCATCTCTTTCAGATTTAGATGTAGAGGCTTTCGTAGCGCTCTGTTGTTAGGCGGTTTAATTGATCGAATTCAAGTTAATCTGGTAGGGAGGTAAATTGAACGAAGAATTGAGGTTAAAGTAGATCAATGTCAAGTCGTTTGTGAATGACTTTTTCGGGGTCGTAGTCGTATACATACATATGGATACTGAGAGTGATTTCTAGAACTTTTATTATACTTATAAGCCCACGCGTGTTATAAGTCTAAGGGCATTACCCACTTCCGATGAGTATTGTACTTGTAAATCTGGTCATGGTTATAACCTCACTTGGGTGTCAACAAAGATATTAATCATTTGGTGATTATGTAGTGGTTTTGAATTTTGCTTTGATTTCTCGAAGGTAATGATAGGTTTGTCAGATTCAAGTAGTACGTGATAATTAGCACAATGCTCCAACATTTTTATTGGAGCAACCCGTTGGCCTTCAGATCGGTCGAAGTGTTTACGTTTGATCGGTGACGATCAGTGATTTTGATTTTTTTTTAAATTATTTCGCTTAGTAATGATCAGCGAACCTACACCTACAATAAGTTAGAGTTCAAGGTCGTAGACAGCAAGTGAATCATTTTCTTATAAAACAAAGACTGTAGAAAGTACTGACGCTGAAAGTTGTGATAAATAAGGTTGTTATCAGATAATGTATATAGACATTGTATATAAATATATATGTATCATCGAGGTAGGACACTCACGTAGTAAATAATCCCAGCTTTCGGTTGGATTCGTTGGTTAAAGGAGAGAATCTGAGGCGTGGTCCCTACCTAAGTGATATAATGTTTCACAATGCGTTGTCCATTAATTTTCAAGATGCTAATATAGACAGATGCTACGTGAAGAGGGACTGCAATAGCAGTGGGTGTAGTAGAGGAAACAAAATTAACCAAAAATGATGAACTAATTATAATACTAATACAGTGAAAATCGGTTATCAGCGATAAATCATTGTAACCGATATACAATATATTTAATGTAGGACCCTACGGCTTTAAATTAAATCAATATTAGTTAAGGTAGGACACCTTGTCAAAATTGAGTACTTTTAAGTCCGTATTGAATGTAGCGGTTTGAATTGGGAGAACAGGTTAGCCTACTCCAAGCTTTAGAAATTAGTAAAATTGCTTCCAGTAAATTTATAGGGCGTCGATGTTCTATGTCCTTTATACCACCGGAATAAAAGACGTTCCCGGAATTTATTCATCTAAATCTATATTGTCCCCTTCAAAGTAATCCCCATCGACTGCAACACATTTATACCAGCGCTTGATCCAATCCTTGGAACTTTTTTTATATTCGGTTTTCGGTATGTCCATCAGTGCTTCCTGCGATTTTTGCATTACTTCCTATCGGCTGCTGAAACGCGTTCCCCGTAGTGGTTTTTTTTTTTAACTCGATTGAACAGAAAGAAGTCACAGAGAGCTAAATCAGGTGAATTCGGTGGCTGTTGGATGGTATTTGTTGCATTTTTTGTCAAAAAATTACGAATAATGATGGCACTGTGCGACGGTGTGTTATCATGGTGCAAAATCCACGAGTTTTCTGCCCACAATTCTGGTCTCTTTCCTTTCGGCGAATTGCTTCACGCAAACGTCTCATAACGCCCAAATAATACTATTTATTTACGAGTAATGTCTGGCCTTCTGGCAAAAATTCATGATGCACTACAACGTTGTAATCCATGAAAACCGTGAGCATTGCCTTCTTTTTTGACTGAAAACGACGTGTTTTTTTTTGGTCTCGGCTCATTTGGTGAATGCCATTCACTTGCCTGTTGTCTGCAGTGCGTGTCGTGTGGGATCGGATTCAGCCTTGCAAATCATCTCTTTTGCGACGTCAACACGGTCTCTTTTTTACATGAAATTGAGGTCTTTTGGCACAAACTTTGCTGCTACACGACGGAAGGTTAGGTTAGGTTAGGTAAGAGTGGCTGTTGGAAATACCAACCCACTTAGGCCTATTGACCCATTGTGATGCCACGTGGATCTATGATCTTCTTACTACTGGAACCAGTTTGAGCTTATAATAAAGCGTAGGAGACTGTTAACGTCTATTTTTTCTAGATCGTTTAGGTCGTTGTAGAAGAAAGCTCCTAGATGAAGCTTCCTTCTCTGAGAGAGAGCTGGACATGTGCAGAGTAGGTGGGGGATTGTCTCCTCCTCTTCCTCGTCCATGCAGCTTCTACAGAAATCGTTAGTAAAAGCGCCAAGCCTTCTTGCGTGCTTGCCTATGAGGCAGTGTCCGGTAATGACACCTATTATGGCGCTGAGATGTTTCCTATCTAAAAGGATCAGACACTTAGATCGACTCAGATCCAGCCTTGGCCAGATCTGTTTGGTCGCTAGACATGTTTGTCCAGCAGTCCACCTAAGGTCCGTTCTTTTATTGGCATCTAGCTTTAGTGTTAGTTTGCACGTAGCGATTGGTATACCTATACTACCTTTGTCCGGTAGGATAGGTAGAGTGGTTCCAATTTTGGCGAGTTCATCGGCTCTGCAGTTCCCTGGAATGTCTCTGTGGCCCGGCACCCAACAGAGGTGAATGTTGAACTGCTCTGCCATCTCCATGAGAGATGATCGGCATTCAAGGGCAGTTTTAGAACACAATGAGACCGAGTCCAGGGACTTGATGGCGGCCTGACTATCCGAAAATATGCGGATATCCTTTGCAGATATCACGTTTTTCTTCAGCCAGGACAGAGCTTCTTTAATCGCCAAAATTTCCGCCTGGAACACGCTACAGTGATTTGGAAGGCGGAAAGAGAGGCTTAGATTTAGCTTATCTGAGAAAACACCGCCACCAACTCCGCTGTCGGTTTTAGATCCATCTGTGTAGAGATGGATTGACTTGTCCTCCATGAAAGCATCCTCCTCTCAGAATGATCTAGAGGGGAAGCTTACATGGAAATTTTTGTCAAACCAAAGTTCAGGTATGGTGTAATCGGTGTTCTCTGTGAGGATTCCTAATGTATTAAGAATGTTGGCGAGGCCAAATGAATTATTTGTCCACTGTTTAGTTGCTTTAAGGCGAATAGATCCAGTCGCAACTACTTGCTTGCTAAAAATGTCGAGGGGTGTCAAGTGAAGCAGAATATCTAATGCCGCAGAGGGGGTAGACCGCAAGGCTCCGCTTGTGCATAGACATGCTGTTCTTTGGACTCTGCTTAATTTAATGCGGTTGACTGCATTTTCCAAGGCCGTCCACCAGACAACCACCCCGTAAGTAAGTATCGATCTTATGATCGAGATGTATAGCCAGTGGGTTATGCGAGGTTGAAGGCCCCATTTGTTCCCAATGGCTTTCTTGCAAGAGAATAAAGCTATTGTAGCTTTATTGACTCTTTCTTGAATGTTAGGTTTCCAGTTTAGTTTCCTGTCAAAAGCCATCGGTTTTTTTCAAACAGCTGGGCATCATAGGATTTGTGGAAAGGATTTTTCTTAGCCGCGATGCCTCAGAGGTTTCTGTAATTTTGTCGCAGAATGACCTCCAGGATTGTCGCTTTGCCTTCCTCAGTTCTTTTTTGTATAATTTGAGGGTATGAGTCCCAGTCAGTCACTTTTCTTGTGCTTTTTGCTAAGTTGAAAAGTTTTCTACAAGAGTTTCTGAGCAATCCCAGAGCTAATCTACAAAAATATGGCTTTTTCTTGCCTCTAGGTTGAATAAGAAGGCAGGAAGCGGCCATAGCCTGATTGAGAGCCAGAGTAAATTCCTTGACTTTCATGTCAAGCTCATTGGTGTCACGCGGGGGACTTGATAGTTCAGGGGATAGCGTATCTGACAGTATTTCTCTGTATTTTGGCCAATCAGTTTTCCGGTAGTTCCGGAAAGGTGGTTGGCTGGGGGGAGTATCACTCAGGCTCAATTGAATATACCTGTGGTCTGAAAAGGAGTGTTCAGACGATACCATCCAGTTTGTTAGCCTTTGGGTGATGCTGTCGGAGACAAGAGTAATATCTAATACTTATTGTCTGTTTTTTGTTATAAAAGTGGGCTCATTGCCAATATTGCAAATTAAGAGGTTAGTACTTAAAATATAGTCTAAAAGTGACTCACCTCTATCATTGATGTCGGTACTGCCCCATACCGTATGATGTGCGTTAGCGTCGCATCCGATTATGAGGCCAGTTTTTTGCCTTCCCGCTTCCAGTACCACCCTTTCTAGGTTATCACCAGGGAGAGGGCCCACTTGGTCGTGGCCAAGGTAAGCCGATGCCAGCCAGTAAGAGCCTTTGGCAGTCTCTAGTCTGGCAACGGTTAGGTCGGGGTCACTGAGGTTGGGAAGTAGAAATACATTAAGGCTACGTTTCACTAATATACAAGTTCTAATCTTACCTTTGTCTCTTGAATAGAGCGGAACGTATGTGGGTGTCCTAAGTCCACGAACCACGCCTTCTGCAATCCATGGTTCCTGGATTAGAATTATGTCTTCTGCGTTTTTGGAAAGACGCAGAATGAGTGCGGCCGAAGCCTTTTTTGAGTGGTGGAGATTAATCTGGAGAAACCGTATCATTGCTACAGTCTTCCAGAGTCGCCTCCACCACGGTGTTGTTGAGGTCCTCCGATTCTGAAGATGTGCCCAAGAGTTCATCTTCTATCTCTGATCGTGTAGAACCTCTAATTGCTTCGTCATCGGTTTCCATTTCCGACAGTGTGTCAGAAGAGGAGACCGATGGCTTGGTAGTCACCTCGGACAGATTGGAGTCGTCGCTATCCAATTCTGGAAAGGATATCGACGCTCCAAGATCCAAGGTTGTGATGTCAGGTGTTAAAGGATGAGGAGGTTGCTTATCAGCATCCAGCTCATCCTTTTTGTACACCCTTAAATGAATGGACTCGAATCCGAACCGAATCATGCCTTTCGTCTGCGCCAGAGGATTAAGGGATTCCTTATTGATCACAATTAACGCGCATCTATAAGAACCTCTTAGTTCCTCCAGTTTCGCGACTTTCCAGTCATGAGTCGGAAGAGTCGGGTTGCTGAGCCGGATGATTTCCAGGATACTTTCTGGAGAGGAGGGTTCGGCTGGAATCCAGGTACGAGTTCGAGGTCTACTAGGAATGTTTTCCTTAGATACGACCTCGAGTTTTGCACCTGGCCAAACCTCTCCTAAACCATCGATGGCCTTGGTGAAGAGATCGAGAGATCTCTGGTTAGAGCAAGCGATGAGCTTGACATGGCCTTGGTGCCAGCCAGCGTCGCTTGTGATAGGAGGTGGTCCTGGGTTTTCCCGCATGATGGCCAAGAAGTTGCTCGAGAGCTTCAACTTGACCAATTGCCACCGTTCCGGTGTAATGGAACCGTCGGTATCGCTTCTGTCGATCACCGCGATCACCAATGCGTCCTTGAGGACTTCATTATAAGACCTCAGAGATCTGCTGTTGGATGGCCCAGGGGTTGTAGAACTGTGTGTTTTGGGCCTCTTGGAAACCGGTACGGTTTTCTCCAACGATCTCTGACGCTTAGAGGAGTCTTTTGACGTTTTGGGAGCAGTGGAAGCAGTGGGAAATCCGTCTTTTAGGATGTTTTTAGCCCACTCAACCTTGCTCTTTATTTCCGCACTTCTCTCAACCTCCGGAATGGATCCGAAGGTTTTGATGATGCGTGAAGCATTTTGGCGTCTTATGTAGAGCGCCTTAGATGGAGCTTGCCGATGCGGCTGAGCTCCAGATTCCTCCTTGGAGGGAGGAGTTTTGGTAGCAGCAGCAAGTTTGTGGCAGGCCACGGACTTGCTGCTGCTGGGGGCGGGGGAAGTGATAGGACCATGGCTTGCCACAGTCTTAACAATCCCCGAAGGAGTTTTGGTAGCAGCGACAAGTCCGTGGCCTGCCACAAACTTGCTGCTGCTAGGGGCGGAGGAAGTGATAGGACCATGGCTTGCCACAGTCTTAACACTGCCTGAAGGAGTTTTGGTAGCCGCGACAAGTCCGTGGCCTGCCACAAACTTGCTGCTGCTAGGGGTGGAGGAGGTGATAGGACCATGGCTTTCCACAGTCCTAACACTTCCTGAATTCTTATATTTTGGCTCGTTCCTTTTGCCTTTAGAGGATGGCGCACCATGGCCTGACACAGTTTTGCCTCCTCTCGGCAATGCAGGAGCCTTGCCGGTAGTCGGTGTAGTCACCGTTCCACCGCCCGGTAATGAAGGAGTACCGGCCTCGGTTTTTGTTTTTTGGTTGTTATCCATTAATGGTCCCACGAGTAGCGGAGAAAGGGGTGTCCATCTGTACAGAGATCCGCCGTATACAGATAAGGCTAGCTAATCCGGAGGTCGCCAGGTATCCGGATACTCCGTTTGCGACTGAGCTATTTTTGGAGATACTGGTCGTATAACACCTTGATCCAGCCCAGGGGAATGATGGAGTGCTTTGGTAGTTGGGGAGGGGGGGGAGCATCCTTTGGTTTCAGGACTCATCTGGAGAATTTCTTCTCGAGATTCATTGACCCTACTCAGCCTCTACAACTCGTTCGATGTTCGCGGTAGAAGTACACGACGGAAACCCAAATCATTAATCAACATGTCTTGGACGAATCCATAGGCAATGTTCAAGTCGTCCGCTATCTCTCTGATGGTTAATTTGCGGTAATTGACCAACATTTCTTTTACTCCATCAATGTTTTCGTCGGTTTTCGATGTCGATTGTCTGCCACTGCCCTCATCATCTTCGATTGACCCACGGCCACTTTTGAACCGCTCGTGCCACTGGTAAACTAACGTTTTCTTTAGAGAACCGAAACACTTTTCCAACATTTCCAACGTTCGCGCACCATTAAATCCGGTTTTTACGCAAAATTTAATACAAGTTCGTTGTTGCAAATTTAAATCCATTTCTAAAATTTTCAAAAATTGCCAACACACACAGAGATAGATAAACTCTTGGCTACGTAACTTTTGCAAATGTCAAGCTATGACGCTAAGATTTAGAGGAAATATCAACAACAGATTTACCAACATAAAAAACAGACAAAACAGAACTCAAATCGGAACAATTCCGGGTTATTCCTTTTTGATCAAGGTGGTATGCTTGAGCACTTGAAGATTTCTATAATGGGTTTTAAGTGATCATATAATTCCTTGGTCTATTGGTTAAAGCATTCGGTGGAAGAAATTCTAGTCTTATGGCTTGGAAGCCCTCTAGTGCCGCAATTATCGACAAGTAACAGTAACTTCTTATGGTATTTTTTAAGTCGTCTGTCCCAGTACCGGAGATAATTTTCGAAAATGGAAGATGCTATCCAGGTTTCCTTGTTGTTGTTGTATAATACTGGAATATACATTGTTGAAACATCTGAGTGGAACTTACCAACAACCAGCAACTTATCCTTTATTGTGCCAGACATATTTTCGTCGCCTAAAGGGCTAACCAGAATGTGAATCTGAAGCTTGAATCTGTATCTGATATCGAACTGTCAAAAGTTGAATAAATGTATAACCGTAAGCGCTAACACAATGCGTGTCTGTGTGAATCTGTATCTCGAAGTTGTAAAGCACCCAACTTCGAGATACAGATTCACGATTGACGTGTATCTGCCTTTGACAGCGATTTAAGATTCAAGCTTCAGATTCACATTCTGGTCAGCCCTTAATACAGTAATCCAATCTTCAGACATTATGCCACTAATACTTTTTTTACATTTAAATTTCAGCTTGCTAGTGGGTGTTGTTTAAAAAAATAGGCCGACTTCGTCAATATTAAAGATGTTGTCATCCACATAGACTTGCCGAAGTTTTGGCCATGCTGATGAGCAAATAAAGTCCTTCTTCCCCATCTCATTTGCATATTCATTTGCTTTAATCCACAAAATGCTTCCACTTATAGGGATGTCGGAATTTCTTTGAAACTTAAACCATAAAATCTATAGGCTTAAAAAATTTAATTTTCTTCAACTTAGGGCCTGCTCTCGCAAATTGTTTCTTAATTTTGCCTTTATCCTTCATAATTGCTGATATACATAGTAGAGTTTGCAACTGAATATTCGTTAGCTACGAGTAAGTCTTTGTTTTTCACTCCAGTCTTCAATTTAAAAACAATTCCCGCTTTCTATTCAATTGAATAAAATAGTTCGCTTTTTATTATTCGACAGTTTAAAAATTATATTAACACAAATCAGGTAAAATTTACAAATTTCTACAAAATAACTTCCTTACTAAAGAACGAACTCAAAAATAATATGAGTAAACACCAATCCCAAAATGTGTGGTAAAAGCCATCAAGGTCTAGACAGAATGTCGGTTATATTACAGTTTTAAAACACATGTAGAAATAATAATTAGATCATTATAAGCAATATGCCATTATAACCGATATTTTATTCAATGCGATTATATGGATCCCAGTCGGGAATTAAGGATTTGGTCGCTATAACCGATATGTCGTTCTAACAGATAAGTCATTCTAACCGATATGTAGTTCTAACCGATGTCGTTATAACTGATTTTCACTGTAGTTCCTATTATAATGATAAACTTTTTATAATTCACTAGAATGTTAGAAGTTTGATGGAGAATTTTTACTCTCGTGTTACACATCTTAATGTTTTATTAAACATTACAGACGTCGTTATTGCGCACAGTTATAATTTCTTTGCGAACCCTAATGAAAATTATGCTGCAGGTGGTGCACGGTGCTTTATAAAAAAATTAGTACATAGTAGTTAATGAAGTGAGAAGTGCCGACTTCTTTAGCTCCGATATTCTTAGTTTCTATCGAAATTCATACGAACAATGTAGCGAAGAATTTGCATGTCTATTAGAAAATTAAGAATCAAAAACCTCATTATGTCAGGTGATTTCAAACTCAATTTATTTGAAACTATGCTTTCAAACTACTTGGCTCTTCTGGCATTTTATGGTCTAGACAGCTTTATCAATGAACCTACCCAATGGTGTCGAGATACGGTTTAGACCAAATTTATGGTAGATTGGCCAAATTTTCAGTGAGCTTCTGCACGAAACGTGTTTTTAATTTTAATATCACCGATCACTCTATAGCCGGTCTGTTAGCAAACATTGGTATTAACAAAGAAATTGTTGCAACATTGACCGCTAAACTTATGTCGAAAATTGGTTACGTAAAGATGAAAAGTAATCCTTTCTATGAGTCTTGTGATGATGTTTACGCGGAAAATGATGCAACTCTTTCTTATTCACTTTTTATTGATTCTCTTTGTAACACATTTCTGTGTGCACCTCTAATGTGCCTTTGAGAAAATAATTAACCCTTGGATTACAAATTCACTCCTTAAGAAGGTTAAACTACGAAAAAAAGTTGAGAATTATAGTGTTAAAAAATCCTAACCACGAACGGTTAAGAATTACGTCCAAGAAATTATGCTCTCAACTTAAAAACAAACCTAAGTGTCGCGATAATAACTACAAAAACTGTTTTATTTTTGGTAAAGGCAATTTGAAAAGTGAATGGCATGTGATAAGTAGCATTTTGCAATTTACGTCCAGCGTTCACCCCTTTGAGTTTCCGTTGTTCGTTTTTTGATAATTGTGATGAAACTTTACAAAGTAATAGCCGTTGCCTTTGAACCCATTACTGCTTTCAATCTCCTGAAAACTATTGGTTCTCTAAAATTCAAATGCTTGCGGTTTGGATGGTACCTCAAATATTATCTTGAAGAAGATCAGCTGTTTTGTTATTGATGTGCTAGCAATTATTTTTAATCGTATCATTTTTTCAGAAATTTTTCCTGATGCTGATACCACACTTGGCAGAGGATTTGTGCTGTTATAGAGCAATTTCACTTTTTTTCAATGAAGGCATTTGAAAAAATTATAAAGAATATGTTATTACCTTTTTTTGAACATGACTAAGTTTTGCAGTTCTCTGCAGTTTGGCTAAATCTACTCAGGATAACCTTCTACATTTATATTCTAGTGTTTTTCCAAATCTTAATGGCAAAAAGATCACTGCAGGTTCACTTGTATTTGCTGATATAACGAAAGCCTGCGACATGGTATACAGCAATATTTCAATTTATTACAATAAACAATTTGTACATTAAGACATTGTCTCTTATAGTATTAAGTAATAATATTTAGTAACAAAATGTTAATTTTAAACAGAAAGAAGAGAAGAAATATAACAAACAAATTAAAAAGTGATAAGTTTTAATAGTAATTATAATAATAATAATAAGATAAAATACTAAAATGGAAAAAGAAAGACAAAAAAAAAGGGAGAGGAAATAAAATAGTTAAGAAATTGGAGAAAGACTGAAGTAGAGTTGATAGTAAAGAGATACGTTAAGAAGAAAAATACACATACAAGACAGTTTTGAAGCTAGCAGTATTTGACAAGCACTTTATATGAGACGGTAAGCTATTCCATAGTCTAATAGCATAAATGAAAAATAAACGCGATGAATTGAGGTATTTGCAACGCTGAGTGCTAATGTTGAAAGTTTTTCTGGAAAGGGAAAATTCCAGTTTGGAGTAAAGATAAGGGGGTAATTTGATGTAGAAATATGCAATTTCTGAAATCGAGGTAGTTTCTCAATGTACAGCCAAGAAACCGGCAAGGGAATTCCGAGATTCTATCGTATCGTTGCCTTGCATAAATATACCGAACAGCATCGTTATAAGCAACTTGGAGCTTGCGAAAAGATAGTGAGTCAAGGTCACTGTAGACAGCTGCGGCATATGAAATAATGGGTATTATGAGAGTGAGCACTAGTCTTCGGCGAGTATTCAGGGGGTATAGTTGGCTGAAATCCAAAGTTTACGCAAGCATCCGTATACGCGACCAACAACGATATTAACATGGTTATACCCAGAAGGCTTTCGGTTTATGGTGAAACCAAGACTTGTAGCCGCCTCAAGCCTAATCTTACTACCGGCTAAGCAAACATCAGGAACTAGACTTAGCTTAAAAGACTTGTTTAATATCGGAAGTACTTGGCATTTTTCTGGGTTCAAAGCTAGTCCATTTTTAGTTGCCCATTAAAACTAGTGACACTAGTTCACCTATTTTTTTAACCAGATGAGATAGGTAAAGTTGTACATCGTCTGCATAGAAATGAATAAGTGCGTGCTTACAAATCGATGCTAAGTCATTTATGTACATACAGAACAAAATTGGACCCAATATTGATCCCTGCGGAACCCCTTAAGAAACTGACCGGAGACCTGAGCGGTTGTTACCAACAACGACTTTTTGTGACCGTCCACATAAAAAGTTTCGAATGAGCCTTACAGCTCTTTCACTAAAACCATATTAATGGTGCAGTTTCCAACAAAGATTGGAATGATTCACTTTATCAAAAGCCTTAGAGAAATCAAGCAGGCAAAGCAGCGTTACAAATCCTTTGTCAAAATCTTGCCTGATATCATCCAAGATTTTTACCATGGCGGAAGAACAACTATGGTTCTTCCTAAAGCCCGATTGAAATGGGTTCAACAGGGAATTTTCAGCCAAGTGTTTCTGCATTTGTGACTCTATTAGTAGTAGATGTTGCTATACAAGAATTGATTATATGTGTTAGATGGCCTATGACGTGCGGCAAAATAAGTTTTATGAGACGTAGTGGCAAGCCGTCTTCACCAATAGCATTTGATTTCAAACCTTTATTTATTTATTTATTTTATTTTATTTTATTTATTTAAACTTGCTAACACAGTAAGAATTCACTTATAAATCTGTGAAAGATAAACATTATTGCGCCTAAGCTCTAATTTAGAATTTACATTTTAACTCTAGTGAAACTATTTATTAAAAGTAGAAGTAAGTTAAGTTTAATATTAATGAAACTTTGTCAATTTAATATTTTATCCTTTAATTCAAAAAGTAAAATGTTGATTGAAATTGCCTGAGAAGGGGAAAGCGGAGGGGAAAGGGCGGAGGAAAGGGGAGGGGAAAGGGTTGGATGAACCTAGTTGCTCTGATTTTCAAGGAAATGTTGAAGTTCGCGTTTAAATTGTCGCGCGTCGTCTACCTCTCGTATAGTACGTGGCAATGTGTTCCAAAGACGTATAGTAGCAATATAAAACTGTCTCTCTGATGTTAAACATGAAATTCGCGGAAGTAATAAACAGACGGATCTGCTAGACACCGGAAACTTGATTTTTTCGTATAGATTTGTCGGCTGCCTACTTTTAATAATGCTGAAGAGAAATAAAAGCGCACGAAATTTTATATAATTTTGAAATGACATCTTTACCAAGTTTTTGGTTAGGTGTGAAACGTGGTCGTACCTTTTGAGACAATATACGAGTACATATCCAATGGTGGTGTTAAATGCTACTTGTAGTTTTTTTTTGCTCTCGGCGTCACATTCATGAAAAATTTCGCATCCATAAACCAGCAGAGGAATAACTAAGGCTTTGGCAACTAGCAGTCTGGTTTTAGTTGGTGTACACTTTTGGGCAGTCCATAGTGTTCGAAGAACGCCATATGTTTTTCCCACTATAGAATTTATATGGTTGTTCCACGTTAGTGTTCTATTGAAGACAACGCCTAGATTTTTCGAAGAGTCAACGAATTCAATTTTTGAGCCGTTTAGCATTAAATGTGGGAAATAGGAAAGATCAAGAATAGTTTTAGAGATAACTAAACATTTACATTTTCCTGGATTTAGTACTAAACTACTAAAAATCCAGTAGTAATAAGAACGTAACATTGTCATTATCCAGTCTATCTCTTATGTCTTCAACTACATTGACCAAAGCTGTAGTACAACTATGCTAAGCACGGAAACCTGACTGAACCGGAAGCAGCAAATTATTGTTCATAAGAAACTTAAGTTGTTTATGCATAATCCGTTCACATATTTTTGAAAGAAAAGGCAGGATTGATATTGGCCTGAATTCTTCGCCTATAGAGTTTTTAGGAATAGGAATTATTTTTGCTAATTTCCATTGGTAAGGAAAAATGCTAATCATAAAAACTGTATTAATGGCGTGCGTAATAAATGGTAGCAATGATGGTAAAATTGCTTTAACAAAAATCGGATGAATCTCATCAACTCCTATAGCATTTGATTTAACAGACGGGAAACTTTCTACTATGTCCGTATCATCCACCCTTTTGAAAGCAAAAAATGTTGCAGTTGGTGGAACAGTACCATCAAACACACAATTATCAACAGAGGCACTTGAATTTGGATTTGATAAGAACTTGCGATTTAGGTCATTACGATCGATATTAATAATAATACAAAGGACATCAACTTCCGTAACTACGTGAAAATCAATTTCCTGTTCAAGGCCTCTGCTGGAGACAACGTCATACTCGAAACAATCGGCAGCAACATCATTTGAAACAAAATAGTTGTTCATTTCATCTAAATCAATAGTGCAGCTCCTGTCACTACTTACACCAATGCCAACTTGGCGTAGATTTCTCCACAGTACCTTGGAGGGTAAAGAAGTGCTCAGTTTAGATGAATAATAGTGTCGCTTAGATGTACGAACAGCATCGGTTGCAGCGTTACGAGCAGCTTTGTACCTGTTCCAGTTAATCGCGTTTTGGCTAGACTTCCACTTACTGTACAGTCTGTTTCGCTTCTTTAGAACACCAACTACCCCTTCCGTGAACCAGGGACACCCACCGTTTCGAATGGCGACGGTTTTTGTTGGTACATGATCATTAAATAATTGCATTACAAGCATCTGGAAAATGATTAGCTTTTCATTTGGATCGGCAACCATTGATGAGTAATCCCTATAAACAAAGGAGCTTGAGGAAGAATTATGGTTAAAAACAACATTGTAGGTACAGAATAGGAGATCATGTTCGCTGACACCTTCGAGAGAAATGTGATCAAACAGTAAGACAGAAAGTAAATCAGATACAATAACAAGGTCTAAAAGGCTCGGTGGTGCACCTGGCCGGAAACATGTTGGATAGGAATTATTTACAATTTCAAGGCCACTTGCCGCCGCCATATCTTTCACTTGGTAGGACCGCAAATCGTTTTCAAACATGTTGGCATTAAAATCACCACAAATGACAATGTTAGCAAGTCTTTCTGAATTAGCTTAACTCTCAAATCGAACTCTGGAGTGACATTCAGTTTTTGAGTTTGGGAGTACCCCAGGGTTCTGTTTTGAGAGCTATTTTGTTTTATCGTTTACATTAAATCGCTGTTTAATCTGAATTTTAAAGGATCACTTACAGCTTTCATTGATGACATAGGCTGTGCGTACGGAGTCGAAAGTATTTTGAACTTGTCTGCTGACACCTGGCACCTTAATATGTATATTTGCTGTTAGTTAGATGGGATCATTCTGTTTACCTTCTCCTTTCGATATACTAAAGAACCCTCACATAGCCTAAACTCCAAATTCATCGAATGACTTTATTTTTTATAACTTGCCACTCAAGTGGGTATGAATACACTTATAATGGCTCAGCATGTGTTAAGTTTTTTTTTCGGAAAATGGGACACAAAGAGAAAGAAAGATATTTAGGCTCAGCGGTTATTTCTCTCCATGGGTGGTATCCAACTTTTAATGGGAAGACTAAATTCTTGGTTGAAGTTGGCGTGTTGTTCATTTCTAGCCAACTGCTCATCTTACTTGATTTTCATTAACTGAAATGAATGTCTTTCGGGCGAGGTTGGGATTTGAACACCGAACCTTCCGATTTGGTAGCCAGTCTGATGGTCCTAAATCTGTCTCTCATGTCACTGTGAATTACTACTAGGAAATTCTTTCGTCAAAAAGTTAATATAATATTTTATGTAGTTGGGTCTGTATGATGGCAATATTGTAAGTAGCTGTCTTTATATCGAAGAGAGTCAGTATATATTGGATTGTACCACATGAGATATTTTTTATTGTAAAAATTTAAAATCCAATATTATTGTTCTGTAAATTTTTATTCAATCAAGACAGGATCTATTGGCATCTATGACATTCTTCCAAAGTGACACAAAGTCAAATATTCCTTTTTCGTAGAAGTGCTGACCTTTTGAGGCAATGGAATCTTCAAAGGTTTTGATGACCTCTGCTCGGTTGCGGAAGACCTTCTGCCGGCAAAATGAATTCAGATTGAAGAAAAGATGGTAATTCGTTGGGGCAATATCAGGAGAGTACGGTGGATGCGGAAGAATTTCAAATCAGAACTGAAACAGTTTCTGCACCGTTAATTGTGAGGTGTGGGGTCTAGTATTGTCATGCAAAAGAATCGGACCGTGCCTATTGACCAACGCAGGTTGCTTTTCAGCCAATTTGGCATGCAATATGTCGATTTCCTCACAATATTTGATAGCGTTTAACGTTTCTGCTGGTTGAAGAAATGAAAAGTGGATTGATCCTTTCGATATACACCAAATTGTCACCATAACGTTTTTTGGGTAAAGATTGGGCTCGGGGTGTACTTTGATTTTTCATCTGCATCCAACCACTGCCCAGATCTTTTACGATAATCACACCGTATCCACTTTTCATCACAGATGACTATTTGGTGCAAACATGGTTCAGTTTGGTTTCTTAATGTAAACGATGCTCAGATTTCCAGGCGCCGTAGTTTTGGGATTCCTTCAGTTCATGGGGTACCCACTTATCTTTACCTTTCCGACTGTCGACTTATTGTCATTGGGAATACCCCCATGCTTTGTGTAATCTCCCGCACGTCGAGCACACGCACATCTTTTTTTTATAAAGGGTTTTCCAATAGGGACTTGACAACTTTGAATATAATTTGTGAACGAACTCTTTCAATAATCATCAAACTGTCACTGTTAATTTATTCAGTAAACTCAACATTTTCATCATGGTAAAGTACACTAACAAGCAACGTCTGCAAATTATAAAAATTTTCTGCCGAAATTCGAAGTCGGTGACTGCAACTTTAAGAGCGTTACCTCCAATTTTCGGTCGTAATTCTCGACCTAGTAGACAGGCAATAACAAGTTTAGTGCAAAAATTTGAGTCTACATATTCGTCGTGTGATGTTGCCGTGTCAGTGAGACAACGGGTTGGTCGAAGTTGTCCGTATCAAGCGATCCAAATCAGTTAATTCCACCGCGTTCTCAAAAATTGGGCATCGGTCAGACCACATTATGGCGTATTTTCCGTAAGGATCTTGGTTTACACCCATACATGATCAAGCTGACTCAAGAATTGAAGCCGATGGACCATTTGAAGCGACGTACGTTCTCCGATTGGGTTCTGGAGAAGATGCGCCAAGATGATGAATTTCATCGCAAAATCATCTTCAGTGACGAAGCTCATTTTTGGCTCAATGGGTTCTTCAATAAGCAAAATATGCGTTATTGGTCGGGTGAAAATCCACATGTGCTTCATGAATCACCACTTCATCCACAAAAAATAACTATTTGGTGCGGTTTGCATGCCGGCGGTCTTATTGGGCCATATTTCGATAACGAGTCACGTTACTGTGAATGGTCAGCGTTATCGCGCCATGATCACCGATTATTTTTGGGCCGAATTGGAAGATATGGATTTGGACGACATGTGGTTTCAACAGGATGATGCCACAAGCCACACAGCACACGCTACAATCGATTTATTGAAGTATGGTGAGCGTGTTATCTCAAGAAATGGGCGAGTCGATTGGCCGCCTCGTTCGTGCGATTTAACGCCGTTCGACTATTTTCTGTGGGGCTACGTTAAGTCATTGGTCATTGGAAGAGCTCAGAGCCACCACTGAACACGAAACAACGGCCGTTTCGGCCGAAATGTGTAGCCGAGTCGTTGAAAATTGGGTCCAACGAATTGACCGCTGCAAACGTGCCCGCGGTGGCCATACGAACGAAGTCCAGTTCTATTCATAAATGTTTTGATTGTACTTCAAGTCGATAATAAACTTTTTGAAATATCTCAAATAGTTTGTCAAGTCCTTATTGGAAAGCCCGATAAAAAAAAAAATTAACGTTCTGTCACGGATGTTCACTCGAGAAGTTTTTATTTCCGACTGAGCGAAAATCGGAAATTTCATTTGTTTTACACCCAATAGTATAAAAAGTTCTGCATAATACGTAATAATCGTAGTCCTATTCTATATTTGCGTTGAGGTACTTCTACCAATCGGAGTACCAAAACACAATAGTTGGCCTATGTCGCTGCCGGATGGATAACTGCCCTAATTGTATTTTCTCTGTGGATAAAACCAGAAATGAATTTCAGTAATAATGGGTTTAGAGGGTTTCCACTGACTACATCAGCTCTAAATATCTATAACTTGTTACGTAGATAGGCAGATAAATTACAGATAACAGCATAGAAAATATTTAAAGTCATTCCTCTCTTCACAACAGGAGCAGATACTTAAATTGCTTAAATTTAGCATGCCTTGATACTTTGAAAATTGTCGTAGCCTGTGAGGAGACCTGTGATCTGCCTACAGCCAGTTCTACTCACAGACATAAGAGATACCTTAAGTTCTCGCATTAGTTTATAATGGTTAAGAGTTGAGCAATATTAAAAGTGCTGTTTTAATTTTGCTACCAGCCCATAAGCTTCTTCCTATACACCGATTCTCTCTGTGGAAACTGAGATGAATTTTATGTAGCAATCTGTTACTTTCGTTCTCCACATTTCGTTCGGTCGTCTGAAAGGTTCTAAAACCCTCTGTAAAGATCCGGTGTCATTTCTACATCTCTGGTCAGAGCTATATCTGAACCAGAGGAAAGTCGACTTTGTAATTGCGTTGCAAGTAGTAGAAGGCATATTTATAAGATTTAAATAACAGGATGATTTAAATAAATATCCGATGCAAATAGTACCTAAATATGTATTTTAGGGTGCAGTTCTTTATCTGAGTTCTCTATTTCAATGAACAAATTAAACCCAAAAATATATGCCTCAACCCAGGAGCTATCATTTAGAACAAAGGAAGGCATGTAGATCCATAAACACAGACAAACAGCTCGTTTTTCTAATAAACAACATCGCCATCGCAAGATTGTCGGTACCATAAACGTAAAGAGAAGTGTGCGCCGAAAGTTTACTTTTGTCACAATCACCTTCAGTATCGATGAAGGGTGCGTAATTCTTTTTGACAAATCCATTCAAAAAAATTTTCCAAACTTTGGTATGGAAAATAATGAATACAGATAATGAAGTTTGGTATGGAATTTTTTCTAAAGAGGAGTAGTTATTTTTGATATATACACCACTTTGTTCGACTGTCAGCGATAATACAATAGATAAACAATAGCTAAACTGGCTATGAAGATTTTGTAAAGCCTTTCAACGGTTCTCTAACAACCGATGTATGTGTGATGTAAGGGAGTCGAATATCTTGGAAAGTGAATCCCCTAAATCCTGCTTTTGCCACTCCAATGAATCCTATAGGCTTCACGAAGGATTAGCGAAAATTCTTTGAAGTCAGTTAAACGAGCTGGCCTGATCGCTTCACAGAAAAGCCCTCGGTATTCATTTTCAAACTAGTTTCTGTTATTCTTTCACCAGATTTCTTTACGAAAATCCTGCAGGAATTGTTCGATATCTTTCAAGACACGAAGTTCTGAAATAACTCTAAATTGTATCAGTTTGTTAAAATCTTTTTGGGTATGTTTCTTATGGATATGTTTTCAGGGCGTTAGATATTGCTTGGAAATTGGGAACGAATGTATGGTAAGACAAATACTTGCGAAAATTTTAGCAATTGCCAATTGCAATTTGAGGGTGAGAGCGCGACAAAGTTGCTGACTTATGTTGGAGTTCTTGCTTACCATTATTGACAAATGCTACATAAAGTAGTTGAGAAGGAAAATTGAGCTTCGAGTATCGTTTAAAAAGGACTACAAATAAATGCACATTGTAATTTAAACCACAGACATTTGTCAAAGATTTTCACTATATCAATTGAAGGTTTTGCTTATTAGGCGAAAATAAACTTCATGATAATTACCATCATCCCCTCAATATTATTTTTCCGTTGCTATAAACTAATGGATAAACCAGCGCATTACTAACCCGGATATTGGCACGTAGCGCTTTGGGATATTTCACTAATCTTGGGGACTTTTTCAAAATCGGGTTTCACCAGTGAACTTCATTCTTACATCTGCTCATACTCGTATATTCTTAGCAGTTTTTCTACTTATCTACTTACATATAGCGAACTGAAATCTTTCAAAAAATTATACACGATTCATTGATTTATACGCCCATTTTTTAAAAATAAAAAGAAACAAAACCGCCTACATTATCAAGAGACCACCACGTCATCTTATTTTATTGTACACAATAAACAGTATTGTACACAATAGTATTCGTACTCATACTTCAATTAAATTAGAGAGTTGCTCTAATCGACGATAATCTTCCGCCTTAAGACTGAAGCGAAGGCGTCCAACTCATCACTATTCCGCGTAGCCCCAATAAAAATCCATTCACAAGCCAGCGTCCGTCAGTTTGCATGCGATCCGAGATAGTTCCCATAAAATTAGAACCGTCCACGACATGCATACCAATTGGCGGGTGCAAGCAAACGCCAAAAACTTTACAAAATGTTTTGCTTCCGGAATGTTGTTGTGCGTGTTTTATTGACGAACGAACAACGACCAACGGCCGACAAACAGAAATTTCATTCACGTCTTCCGCAGTTGAGTGAAGTAGCTATGACACCCCTTTTCACACAGTAACGTACAGCTACGCTAATTGAGTGTTCAGTACCCAGAGTACACAGTGCTTAGTGCTTAGTGCCCGGTGCCCAGTACCCAGAGCCCAGTATTCAATGTCCAATATTCAATGCTCAGAGATTGAGTAGTCATTCGCTACTAATTAGACATGGCGGAACATTTTATTCAAGTTTATGACCTCTGTGTAGAAATGGCCTTAGGCCAACCCACAATGACGACGTCATAGCAGCCGTCACTCAATGACATATCGACACTACGGCATACGAACACATGCAAACACTTTGACAATTTCGTAGTAGGAAGTTAAAAACCGAAATAAGCGCTCGTAAATGCACGCGAATTAAATAAAAAAAAAATGGCGGCACACAAATTAGTTATTCCTCGAAGGACAAGTGAACTGAAGCGAAACAGAAATGTTTTAGCGAATGATTTACTGTAAGGGGTGAAGAGAATTGGGGATGAGGCAGAGGGTGCTTAATGCTTATGAGAATGCTAATTGAATCAACTTTGACACGTGGAGGCAAATATGAAATTACTCGCAGAGGATGTCGTTAATTGGTGATAATATAGTATAATAAATTTGCTGTTGCCCACAAGTGTGCCCAGTGCCAGTTGTCAGTATTTTGTGAGGATTTATAAAGGTTGGATTCCCGAGAGGTTTTAGGTTGATACTCATACCTTCACTAATATCGTGCCCTAAATTATATTTTCGCACAGATACAAAATTATTTTGGTATATTGGAGTAACACCAATGTGTGCGTATACATCAAAACAAATTAAGACGGCTTCAGGATCAATGGTCCTTATTCAATTTGAAGATTCTCTTTTACTTACTTATATGAAAAACAAATGGCGAAATATAAGTGAAAAAAAAAAAAGAAAAGAATATTGTCCGTCAATTTATTGCTTTCGTCTGCTTAATGACCAGAAGCTGGTATACACGGATACTGTTGTCAGAGTAGCAAATAAACAAAGCCTGTTCATCGGTGGACTAAAGGACTGGTAAGCATATTCCCTAGTTGGCCTTTAAGAATTCTTGATCTTGGCAGATGGGTCAAAGAAGAAAAGAAGAGTTTATGATGCCCTTGCGTTTCGAAGTGTACAAGTTCTTGCAATTATTCTGGTCCACAGGCATAGTCTGAATAATCGGGATGAACGCTAAGAGACACTGTTTCAGTTATGGTTATGTTTCAACTTGCACTCGTCCAAAGTTTTCCACAATTTGATAGTTTTGCCCAAAGAAGCTGATTTTATTGTTATCATCAAAGAAAATAGCCGAAAAGACTTCAACGCGACTTGTTGTCTTGCCAGTGGCCAAATCGCAGGGATAAAGAGTTACACAAACTGTTCTGGATATGGCCCTCATCGCGAGTAAATTTCCAAACAATGAGGGCCTTATCGGGTATCCGAAATATCGCTTACCTTCTTTTCTATATTTTATCTGTGTTACAATAGATAAAGGAAGCTAAAAGGTCTGTTGTAAGAGTTCCTTATTTTTTAAATTTAAATTTGTGTGTCGCGGAGGTAACTGCCAGGCCATGGAAAAGAAAGTTAAGTTGCGAAGCAACAACAAGCCTCGTGTATGGACGGATCTACTGTTGACAACCCCTGTAAGCGAAACAAGGACAACGACCTTCGGATTTACACGTGGAATGTTAGGTCCCTTGAGAGCCCAGGTCCATCCGAACAACTAGCGGAGGCACTGGACTGTTGCAAAGCAGATATTTACGGCATCCAAGAAATGTGATGGGATGGGCCGGACAAAAAGAGGACGAAAAACTGCGACATCTACCACGGCGATTGTTATCGACGGCAGAAGCAGTGCCTATTTGGATGCGGAGTTGTTGTTAGAGGCAGACTTAGGCAACAAGTCTTGAGTTTCCGGCATATCCTCGTAACAATCGGTATAAGGGCTGAATTTGCCAACTTAGCCTTATATGCGCAGAGGAGAAAGATGACGACACTAAAGATGGGTTTTACAAGACAAGACCTACGAGCAGTGCCCTAGCTATGACAATAAAATTATCCTAGGAAGAGGGGGCATCTTTGGTAGTACTACCAGAAAGTATAGCCTGCACGACACCACCTCCGATAACGAATTCAGCCTTATCGACTTCTGCGGCGGGGCGGTTCTGGCATCTCGATATTCATAAGGGAGAACACCTGATCAATCAGATCACATTGCGATCCAAGGTGCAGTTGTAGCCAAGGTACAGTTGCGGGTATCCTAAACATGGCAAAGGCAAGTTAATATTATACTGTGAAGAAGTTTGGCGCCAAACCCTTGTTTTTTCAATCGAGTCTCCCTTAATCCCTTAAGAGGTGATATGCCGCCAGCATCAAACCCGAAACCGAAGTCTATAGAGATGAACAGGAGAACATAGTAGTAGAGTTGAAGTCGATGCTGAGGATTTGGAAGGAGCATTTCTGTAGACTGTAGACTGCTATAACGACCGAAATACCGCTCTCAGGCAGAATGAACCTTTCAACGTGGACGCTGTAGACCAACAATTTCGTCCACCCGATCTGGATGAAGTGAAGATAACCATATCTAGGCTTAAGTCCAATAAAGCTGCTAGAGCAGACGACCTATATGAAGAAACACCAACTCATCTGTAAAATATGGTCGGACGAAAGTATACCCGATGAGTAGAACCTCAGTATTGTTTGTTCGATCCACAAGAAAGGAAACCCCATAGGCCGATGATATTGACATAATGGGAAGAAAGCAGCGTGATGTCAGTAACGCTTTCGCGAGTGTTAAGACGGAAGCGGCGAAGATGGGTTTAAGTATCAACGGAAAACTAATGCTGTCAACTAGAAAGTATACACAAAACCGACGTTTCGGACAGAACTAGAATTCAACTAGCCACCAAAATTGTTGGTGCTGCCGAGCAACATCCCTCATGTCGCGACTCCCTACCGCGACTCTACTGAACCGGAGATGCTCCGCAATGCCATGCGCGACGTCTCTGCTGTAGTTGAGTCGCCTGTCCGCAGCTGTTCGAGCGACGTGGAAGATTAGCGGCACCGCCAATTTGTCCTGGATCAGACCTTTATTATCTAGATAGAGGAACGCTTCTGGAGGAATGAAGCCGTCAAAGCGAACTCTCTCGTGATACATATAATTGGGGTAGAAAGCCCCGGAGATCAGGTTGTTCGACGAGCTCATTGCTCTTGCAACCTGCCTTCGAGTCAATTTAATAACAAAACTGTCCATTCTTATTAGGTTCTCCCTATTGTACAAGACCTCATTACGATAGAATTTTATGTACTCAGACTCTGGTGTTCTGTATAAGCGAAGACAAGTCCTAAGACAAACCCTCTCAAACACCCGAATCTTTTCCAATAAACTTGCTCTCACGTTGAACCACACGGGACATCCAAATACAAGCATGGGCCTGATAAGGGCCATGTAGCAGATTACCTTCATCCTCGCATCGAATTGGCTGTTATAAAACAGTCTCTTTGTAAGGGCAAAAGCACCTTTGGCTCTGGCCGGAGCAATCTCTATATGTTTGTTAAAATACAGAAATTGATCTAGCCAGATCCCAAGGTATCTGACTACATTTCGACAAGCAAGTGGCTGCCCGTGCTGCCCCACGATCGAGAACTTTCGCCAATTCTTTCTGGTATCCCTAGAGGCCCCAGACAAAGGCGTCCTAAACGAATGGTTTTCGACTTCTGAAAGTTGATTTTCAACTTCCAGTCGTCGCAATATCGCTTAATTTCATCGAAGTCACGCTGCAAAGGTATATTAATGACCTCAATCTTTGGACCCGATCTGTACGCGATTTAGTCGTCTGCGTACGCTATAGCATGGTGAAGTAAACCTATCAGATCACTTGTGTAAATGTTGAATAGGATCGGCGAATTTACCGCACCTTGTTGCAGACCGTTTTTAATGTTAAAGTTTCCAGCAGAAGTCACATCTCCATTCTTCACGATGAACTGTCTACTGGAGAGCATATCAAAAAGAATATACAGCAGTGGTTTACCAATGCCCAACCTGTTCAGCTTGAAAAATAGTCCTTCTAACCATACGGTATCGAAGGCTTTCTCCAAGTCAATCAGGCAGGCACCAGTGCATTGTTTCTAGCCTTTGTTCCATTGGATATCAGAAACCAGTTTAGACGCAGCATGAATGATATCATGCCTCGAAAACCTTACTAATGTTTGGAAGAAGACTAATCGAGCGGAGATTCGCCGGATTGGAAATATCTTTATCCCTTTTGGGGATGGGATGTACCACCGCAGTTTTCCAATGCGTTGGATAATGTGCATTATTCATTGCATTATTAAACAGGGTGGTATAAGTGTTCATCGCTTCTAGAGGGAGATGTCGAAGCACAATGTTCGGTATTTCATCGGTTCCCACTGATTTCTTACTTCTAAGTGATTCGAAGATCGTTTGGAGCTCTTCCTTCGAAATGAACGGGGGTAGTACCCTATCGTTGGTGATGACATTATTTGCCATATTCTTGTCACTGAACTGGGTGAAACCCGAGCTCTCGAATCGCCAATTCACAATTTCATTTCGAAGGTAGAAATTGTGCACAAGGACTCGATTCTCCAGATCGTGGTTCGGGCCAATGATAATGTTCGCCTTGTACACTTCCTGGAAAGTCGCTCCTATAGCCTCTACCTGCTCCTGCGGATCCTCGATCACAAAGAAGTTGTCATTATCAACAGACTCATTTGGATCTATGCCTGCTGCTACCAGTATTTGTTCGTTGTTCGTCGTTCAGGCGATTTTAAGACATGGAAGGTCGTTCTGATTATTTCTCCGAAATATTTTATTTATTTGCGGGAACATATTCGGGTTGCTGGTGTTTACAGCCCGAATTTTATTGTTCCAATACAAACTTACAGATGCTCTGTAATTTTCTTTTATTAATTTTTGGAGGTTCAGTGTCATGATCTCCCGGTTATGTCTGTCAGTAAACTGTCTGTACAAGGTTTTTAGTCTTGACAGCAGCCTACTTTTATGTCGGTGCAGTGCGTCAATAGTTGCGTTGCGGAATAAGTGTTCGTCGTCAGTTTGTTGATGCCGAGGTATCGCTTTGTCCATTGTTCGTTTAATTGTCTCGTCCATTAGTTTTAGATACCTGTCAATCTCCTCGTTTGACAGATTTCTGTAGGACGGTGGGAAGAGCGAATTCGAGGAGAGTGCTCTCGTCAGTGTTCTGGTGAAGTGTGTCCAACGCACCCTACTATAATTGTAGGAATGCCTTTGAACAAACTCATCTAATTCCGCAATTTCATTGGGAACAGTTATTTCGTTGCTGAGACCGCAATGGTCACTGTCATACACGAAAGTGCGTAGACAGTTTATAGTTTGTTGGTTAGTGCACGTCAGTTGTATTCGTGAGTCGAACAGCAGGAGATCCAAATAGGACCCGTGTCTGGGAAACGACGGACTATCCGTCGCTTTAAGCCCGAGTCGATACATTATACTATGCTGACCCCACCAATTGAATAGTAGGTTCCCTCTAGTGTTTGGTGTATTATTTCCCCAATCACTATGTTTGGCGTTGAAATCTTCGCCGATAACAAAATAGTTGTTTTCCAATTCCAGCCTCAGAAATCGAAAAAGTGTCTCGAGCTCTGAGATGAATAAAGTGGATTGAGTAGCCTTAGGTGCATAGACAGACACCATGTACAACCGCTTTCCACTACGGAGGGGGATATACACGATGCATGCTTCCAGCACCTGGATTAAGGAGTGCCGGAACAACGTGGCGATGAACCTTTATTGAACTATTGCTACTGTTGTTATCTTTGCAGCTAGTTAAATTAGTTAAAGAGTTACATCTAATTTGAAATATGCAAACTTTAAATAAAAAAAAAGACGAAAAGAGGATAAATGCGTTTTAGATGTGCCTCGAAATCTCTTTGGAGTCCAACTGGGGTAAAGGATATGATAAAGCATATGATTGCATTAAACAAATAACAAGAAGATATTTCAGTGAACTCCTGGGCTATAATTAGGCTCCGTAAAACTGCTTGTAAAGTAAGTGTGGTTAGTTAACTTAGCCTTAATCGTAATCGAGGAGCATACTGCTTGTCGTCAGAATGTTAGCATTATAGCGATATGAAAGTAACATAAGCTTTTTAAAGATGCAGTCTCTTGTTCCTTTTTATTCTCTTGGAATAGCGAACTTAGAAAAAGAACGATTTTATTTTCATCCATTACAGTTTTTAGTTTTTAGACTTCATCGACGGTTGCAAGCTCCATATCCAAAGCTATTGCAATCTCGAGACTGACAACAGGTCAGCGTCTCCAGATCAGAAAATAGCTATCAATAACTGACTGATAATTCATTTATATGGTGGTTACTGAACCTCTTGTGTCTATCTTTAAACTCTTCCCCATAAACTTAGTAGTTGAGAACTTAGGTTTTGAGTACCACCAGATTTAGAACACCCAATGTACGCTTGAGTCTGCTGATAACTTCTTCTGGAAGATACTGCTGAAATATTTCCAGGAGAAGCACGCCTTAGCATTCTACAATAATTCTTTAGAGGCTATGAACGGACATTTTACCAAATGATAAAATGCACGTAAAAATGCAGAGCCATTATTATAAAGTCGGCTCTGAGGATGCAGAAAGAGCATTGTAACAATCTGTGGTTTCAAACACTCCCATATAAGTATATATATTGAGTACAAAAAAAAGGTGAAACCATCAACGCCACATCCTACGCTTCCACTTTGCATAATTTGCGGGAGGAAATTAAAAAGAAAAGACGGGGTAAACTCGCAGCGGGTGTGTTGCTTCTTCATGACAACGCTCCAGTTCACACGGCGCGAGTTTCCAAGGCTGCTGCGCGAGATTGTGGTTTCGAAGAAATCCAACACCCACCCTATAGTCCAGACCTTGCCCCTAGTGATTATTTCCTGTTTCCGGATTTGAAAAAATGTCTTCGTGGAAAAAGATTTTCGGATGATGAAGAACTCAAGTCGGCAATAAATGGGTATTTTGCAGAGAAAGAGGAAGTTTAAAAAAGCTTATCTCAAGATGTAACAAATGCATTGATGTTAGGGGAGATTATATTGAAAAAAAAACAATTTAAATTGAATTCGCATTTTCCTTCATATCGATACCGAGAATATATTGAACGCCTCGTACAGTGTTGGCTAAAACTAAAGCAACTTTTACATAAACACAAGCCTCTGTGGTAAAACTTATTAAATTGCATTATGTTTTTCTTTACATAACAAGTAAATGTATTTGAAAACAAAATGAAAGATAAACTTTTCTGAAGTAGAAAAAATACAAAATAAAAATACTCCGATTTCAAGCTGGCCAAAACTAAAGCATAGTTATTTCATATTTAATAAAAATCAACGCGACTAAACTGCAATATTTTGTGGCAAAACTTTTGTTTTTTATTACTACACTACACCTTCTTGGGACACTCTCGATCAGATTGGAAATTATAGAGCGTGGGATGGTTTTCAAAGCCTTCTGGACTTAAATATAAAGCTCGTCCCTATTCCTGAATTTCTCCTAAATTATTCGCCGATCTACAATCTCACGTAGATCTTCTATCGGTTTGAGATTGGGAGACTGGGCTGACATTTCATAACATTGATTTTCTGATCGCGTAACCACTCTTGAACTATTTTTGAACCATTCTTCGGATCTTTATCCTGCTGCAATATCCATTTCAGTGGAAAATCCTCCTCAGATTGTGGCATCATAGGGTTTACAAGTGTACTTTTGTAAATAAATTGGTCAATAGTTCCATCTATTTTATGTACGAGACCAATGCAATGTCCAGAGAAACATTCCCAAATCATAATGTTTCCTTATTCATGCTTCACAGTGTATCGAGGATTCAATGCTTCATTGATTAGCCGACGGATACGGCGAAAGCTATTCGATCTCTTAAAATTAAAATTTGATTCGTCGGAGAATAGTATTCGTTTTCGTTTTAGTGGATACTGTGTGGAAATACTTAATATGATCATTTGCAAATTTCAGTATTGCACATCTGTTTTTAGCTGAAATAAATGGTTTCCTTACGATCCCGATTGATGGAAAACAACCATCAGCAGCCCTCCGACGAAGTGTCCCGGCGCTAGCTTTTGTGTTAAACTCGTTTTGTAATTCCCTAGATGACATAAAGGGATTACTCTTTGTCGTTCCAATGATCACTTTGTCTTCCCGGTATGTGGTAACTCTTGGTCTGAAAACTCGGTGAATCATTTTGACGAAGTTGTAAAATTCTATTAAACGGCTTATCACCGATTTCGGGATTGAATACTCTTTGGATAATTCAGATTGGTAAATACCATTTCTATATTCGCCAATAGTTTTTTCTTTAATCTCATGGGAGATTAAATTTAAGGAACACTACTAAAGATCTTGCTTTTATTTGATTTATCTTGGTTTTATAAATTAATCATCAATAGTTCAAGCCATTGGGAACATCTTTTTTAACTATTGCTTTAGCCGACACTGTATGTACGAGTATATGAGTTATTCAATTGCACGCATCCGAACAATACAAAGTGAAGGTAAAAATATCCGAACTTAATGCCAACAATGCTGCTGCTACCAATGGCTTTCGAGCCGCAGTCTGTTGATTTTCCAACATTAAATGATGTGAAGCGCCGACAATTTTTAAAATCCACTTATGCATCGGATAGTCCGTAAAATATAGAAGAGACTGAAGTCTTAGAATATTGAAAATAAGTGTGACAAAATGTTAAAGTCATATAGGAGAGATATTATTCTTTATTTGCACTCATTTAAAAGAATGAAGCGAATAATATTCATTCAGAGAATATTACTAGACCAGACGGTCTAGACAGAAGCTTTGGCTTAACTTGCGGGAAAAGAAGATCGACTTTCAAATTAGTCGTCTCGAGTTTTTGATTCAGGGTATGAGGACTCAGTCATTTCTTGTGTTGAACAGAAGTTCATCTTAGTCGCACAATAACTTACATATTAAGCTTTTGTAAAGTTGTCGTTTAATGATCGAACCATCGTTACAATTTAATTTTTTGAGAATTGTTAAAAATTGCTGCAAGGTTACACTCTGATAACCTTACTTGTCTGATAAGCCTTCAAGTTCTCGACACAGAAAATCTGCGAAAACTGCGCAGTATACAACACAAAATACCCAATGGGAATTTTTATCGACATTAAAAAGAATGTTGTTACGAATGTGGCCCTCAGAAACATGAGTAACACCACCACACAATAGACTAAGGGTTTTTCTTTTCATATCAATAATACTCATGTTTACTCTATATTCGATTCTTTGACTCAACCACACTTCCTTTGCTTTGAATTTGCCAGATTTTCTCGAATTAAAGAACAGAAATAACATTCGCAGTGCAATGTTCGGAACCCGTTCTTAGATTTAGACTCTTGGATCCTTATCAATGTCACTAAGCCAATTACGGACGTTGCTACTACAAAAGATTTTATAATCCAGTAGAACAGTGAGCTAGCAATACAATTGTTAGAAGTTACTAATAGCAGCAATGACTTGCATTCGGAAAGCGATTGTAGATAGCAGTTTGCGTCACTGGGACACACCGCAAATTATCGGGGCTGTCCTAAGTTCGCTGACATTAAAAAAGCAAAACTGGCTCGGCAGCAGAAAATGGAGGTCAAACGTTCACCTGTCAGGTTTCAAACACCAGCCGTCACGTCCCAAATTTCCTACGCCCAAATGGCGTCAGGTAGGGGGGCTACGGTACAGCAAGCGACTGTTGCTTCTCCGGCGCCAACGCCGAGAACAACGGAAGCTGCACCTAACATGCTAGCCATCTTGCTCGCAATCCAAGGCAGATGGCTCAGCTGCAAAAACAGGTTCAAGAACAGGCCAAGCGGGTGGACCAGATCTACTCGCTGCTGCCGGGCCTAACGCAATACATGCCGTAATGGGTACGCACATGGTGGAGCAAACTTTGAAGGTCCTTGCAGTGAATGTTAATTCACTGAATAGGATTGAACGAAGAGCCGCGATGTTTAAATTGCTACAAGACCAAACTCCTGATGTGCTTTTCGCGAGCGAAACCAAGCCAACCGACAAGCACAAACCGGAGTACAATAATTATATTGTTAGAAGAAGAAACCGGCCCAGATCCAAACGTGGAGGCGGTGTCGCGATCTTCATTAAAGAAGGTATAAAATTTCACATAGTGTACAAGGGTGTGTTGCGCAGGTTCCGGGTGTTGGAGGCAGTCGTCATTTACATCCCGCTCCGCAGTGGAAAGCGGCTGTACTTGGCCTCTGTTTATGCACCTGATACTTCACAATCCACCCTATTCATTACAGAGCTCGACACGCTTTTTCGACTTCTGAGGCTGGAATCGGGGGAGAATTATTTTATAATTGGCGGGGATTTCAACGCTAGACACAGAAATTGGGGAAATAATTTGCCAAATACTAGAGGGAACCTACTACTCGATTGGTGGGGTCAGCACGATGTCATGTACAGACTCGGTCTTAAAGCGACTGATAACCCGTCGTTTCCCAGAGGCGGGTCTTATTTGGACCTACTGCTGTACGACAAACGCATACGACTGACAGGTACGAATTTACAAACGCTAAACTGTCTGCGCATATTCGTGTATGACAGTGACCATTGCGGTTTTAGCACCGAAATTACAGTTCCCAACGAAATTGCGGAATTGGAGGAGTTTGTCCAAAGATATTCTTACAACTACAGTAAGACTCAATGGACACGCTTCTCCGCAACTTTGACAAGAACGCTTTCATCGAACATGCTCCACCCACCGTCCAATAGAAATTTGTCAAACGAGGAGATCGACAATTACCTAAAACAAATGGACGAGACAATTAAACAAACTATGGACCCTACAATACCGCGGTATCGACGTACGACTAACGAAGACCTGTTCCGCAATCCTACTATTGACGCACTGCACCGACAGAAAATTAGACTTCTGACAAGACTTAGAAACTTATACAGACAGTTAACTGACCGACAAGACCCGGAGATTAGGACACTGAAGTCGTCGATTAAAAATATTCAAACGCTAATAAAAGAGAATTACAGAATTTCTGTAAGTTCATATTGGAACAACAAGGTTCGGGGTGTAAACACCAGCAACCCGAATATGTTTCCGCAAATAAATAAACTATTTCGGAGAAAAAATCAAAACGACCTTCAGTGTCTTAAAATAGCCCGGACAACAGACAACGAACGGTTACTGACAATAGCAGGTATTGATCCAAATGAGGCCGCTGATGATGACGCCTTCTTTGTGATCGAGGATCCACAGGAGACGGTCGAGGCCATAGGGGCGACTTTCCAGGAAGTATACAAGGCCATTGATATCATTGGCCCTAATTATGACCTGGACAATCGCGTCTTGGTGCACGACTTCTGCATTCGAAATGAAATAGGGAACTGGCGATCCGAAGGCTCTGGTTTCACCCAGTTCAACGACGAAAATATGGCCAATAAAGCCATTGCCAGAGAGGGTGACCTACCCCCATTCATTTCGAAGGAAGAACTCCGTGAGATCTTCGATACAATCAGGGCTAAGAAATCAGTGGAGACAGATGGTATTCCGAACATCTTCCTCTAGAAGCGGTGGACATTTACACCACCCTGTTTAATAATGCAATGAATAATGCACATTATCCAGCGCATTGGAAAACGGCGGTGGTTCAACCTATCCCCAAAAAGGGGAAGGATATATCCAATCCGGCGAATCTCCGATCGATAAGTCTCCTTCCGAATATCAGTAAGGTTTTTGAAAAAGTAATCAATAGAGCTCTGTCTAGGTGGGTTGAGGACAAACATATAGTTCCGGATAACCAATTCGGTTTTAAGGCGGGACATGATATCTCACATGCCGCGTCTAAACTGGTGTCCGATATCCAATGGAACAAAGGCAAGAAACAGTGGACTGGTGCCTGCCTTGTTGACTTGGAGAAGGCCTTCGACACCGTATGGTTAGAGGGTCTTTTCTATAAGCTGACTAGGCTGGGGATCAGGAAACCACTCTTGTACATTCTTTATAATATGCTAACTAACAGACAGTTCATCGTGAAGAATGGCGATGTGACTTCTGGAATATTTCAAATTAAAAATGGTCTTCAGCAAGGCGCGGTCAATTCGCCGATTCTATTCAACATTTATACAAGCGACTTGATAGGTTCACTTCCCCATACTATTGCGTACGCAGACGATTTGGTAGCGTACAGAACAGGTCCAAAAATCGAGGTTATTAATACTCTCTTGCAGAGTGACTTCGATAATATAAGACGATTTTGCGATGACTGGAAGTTGAAAATCAACTTTCAGAAGTCGGAAACCATTCTCTTTAGGACGCCGTTGTCTGGAGCCTCTAGGGATACCAGAAAAAATTGGCGAAAGTTCTCTATCCTTGGACAACACGGACAACCTCTTGCCTGTCGAAATGTAGTCCTTGTAGATACCTTGGAATCTGGCTAGATCAGTTTCTGTATTTTGACAAAAATGTAGATGCTGCTCTGGCCAGAGCTAAAGGTGCTTTTGCCCTTACAAAGAGACTGTTTTATAGCAGCCAACTCGATGCGAAGGTAAAGGTAATCTGCTACATGGCCTTTATCAGGCTCATGCTGGTATTTGGTTGTCCCGTGTGGTTCAATGTACGAGCAAGCTTAATGGAAAAGATTCGGGTGTTTGAGAGGGCTTGTCTTCGCTTGTATAGAACACCAGAGTCGGAGTAGAAGAAATTTTATCCTAACGAGGTCCTTTACAATAGGGCGAACCTAATACGAGTGGACAACTTCATAATTAAGCTGACTCGAAGGCACATTGCAAGAGCAATGTCCTCGACGAATAACCTGATATCTGGGGCTTACTACCCCAATTACCTTTACCACGAGAGTGTGCGCTCTGACGGCTTCGTTCCACCGGAAGCATTCCTCTACCTAGATCAGATAGGGTTGATCCAGGATAGATCAGCGGTGCCGTTAATCTTCCATGTCGCTCGGACAGCTGGGGACAGGCGACTCAACTACAACAGAGACGTCGCACACGGCAGTTTGGATCGCCTCAGTTTCAGTAGGGCGGTGGGGAATCGCGATAAGAGGGATGTCGTTCGGCAGCACCAGCATTTCTGGTGGTTGAATGATGGGGAAGATGTTTCGTCGTCGTTTCCGTCAATTACGGACCAGCCTCACTAATGAGGCAGAGCTGACCAATCTATTTGCTCAGTAAATAGCGATGGCCAGCTTACATAGGTTTAGGTTAGCATTTAAGAAACATATACATATATCAGTGTATACAAAGGTGTATACTGATATATGTATATGATTGTGTATAATGTCTATGTGTGTTTAGGTTAGGTAGGCTAAGGTTTATTTTAAGTTAGATACTAAGTTTTTATAAAAACGAAAAAAATGTCCATATGCTAAGTTTTTGTAAACAAATTTTTTCTTAGCCTTAAGTATAGAAAATAAGTATTTATAAATAAAATGCAAATGCAGTCGAAAGACATAGATATAAGTATTCAGAGTAGCTTAGAGTGCCTGTGTGGGGCCAGTAAGTTAGTATAAGATTGTTAAGTAATTGTAAGCTAGCATTTAAGCATTTTTTGTTAGAATGTAAGAGTTAGTGTTAAGAAAATAAAATGCATTAGAACTGAACTGAACTGAGCAGTTTGCGTCAAGAGAGAATAGTCCCAAAACGCATTATCCCTCCAACAAGAGAATGAGTCTAAGCGGCATATACTGGACATATTGGGACTAAGCTCTATTCTGGCTAATCGGGTAAAACTTTCTTATTCAGTTCGGAAAATCTAACGGTAGTATGCGCGAGTCCGATGTAGATTTCATTCTGACACCAAATTCACTCCAGCATCTTATTGTCTGAAACCCAATTAGTGACTCAAATACGATGATTTTGCAACATCAACCGCATTGTTGTCAGCGCCACTACGCATGTCAATTGCAAAATGTGTGCCAAAGTCAGATGTACTTCGATTGATTGAGAATCAGATTGTATTTTAGTAAAATATCGATAAAGTAATTGGTCCTATAGTCAAATAAATGTTTACGGACCAAATTGTGCAAGCAACAAAAACATGTGCTATCGACCATAGAAAAGTACTAAAAATTGGAGCATGTTTTATTTCCGTTACAAATAAATTTGTCAATAAACCCAAAAGGAAACACAGTGTACGGTTGTTTTTAGATACTCAGTGTTGGCCATCCATCTAGACAAATATAGCAAACTCAGTTTTCAGTTTCGAAATCTTAGCTGCAGTAAAAGTAATCAAAGGTTATAAGGTAGCAGTTATGGCATCCCTGATAATCCATACAAAGCTTCGCCGACTTCCATTAAGGGGTTACATACATATGTTTCTCCGCTCAAAAACGGAGCGTTTTTCAAGATTTTTTTTCGCTCCGATATTAAATTAATATAAAAAAAGTAAAATATACATTATGTAAAGTATTCCTTGACGAATACAAAACTTTATTGACAATTGAAGAAAAACAATTTTAAAGTATACATTTCACCCGTCTCCGTAGGCCTCTTTTCAAAAACGTGCTGGGCGGTACCAGGAATATCTCTGGTAGGTTTCATCTGAAACAAAAAAAAAACCTGTTGAAGTAGATAGTTAAAACTAGTCTTTATCATAGCCGTCAAATATTTTCATTTTTAACAAAATGGCAGCTTTTTGAACGTACGAGGCTATTTTTCACTAAAAAACGACTCACATTTTTATTTATGGCAAATCTAAAAATTAAGATATCAAAAGAATTATACGTAGGAGATGGTATTAAGAATATCCGTGCGAAATGGCATGCAAATCGGTCGAGAGGTTCAAGAGATATTTGTGGTACCGACTCGGAAAACACTGTTTCGAGAAAAACGCGTTCAAAGTTTTGCCAGTCGGTTGTATGTCGAAAAAACGTATATAAATAGAGTATGATTTTTTTTGATAACTTACATATCATCACTGATGCCTGGGCCATATAATGCGTCACTTCCAGATGCTGTGGCTTCATCTAATTTGGCTTTTGCGGCTTCGGTCATGAGTGAACGCCTTGCTTTCGTTGCGCCAAACGCCGCGCTGTCAGCGAGATCGAGTCGCCGCGAGTCCTCTAAGGCGACCCAGCGATGAGCATTGGGTTCACTGTTAATCCCCATAATCTGCATGATCTTTAACAAAGTTATTGCTCCTTCATTAAACAAACAGGCAGCAACATTAGCAGCAATCTCAACTACTGTCAAGCCTGAGTGCAGCGTCTTTGGCGATATTTTCCAGATTAAGTTGTTGAGACTCTCATTATTATTCTGTGTGTAGCCTCCTACACAACGCTCTAATAACTCGACCTTACTGAGGTTCTCGTATATGGGCCTAATCTTATGGAGAACTTCCACTGGTAGTGGCTTATAGTCGTGGGTATATTCTGTCGATTTTCATCTGGCTTTTGCCTTTTGCCATGAATACCATGACCCGGAACCCGGTGGACAATTCTCATTTTGCGGACGCACTTGGAGTAAAGTCATCTCATTCAGCCTGATGACGATTTTTCGGCGGTACTCCCTTAGATTTCACATCTTTTCTTAAAACTCCAGATTTATGGTACTCGTATTCTCTCGACACCTTTTTGAACGATAAGCACATGATTTTTCTACTCTATTTCTTTTCGAAATGCAAAATCTGCAGCCTGCGTGGCTTCGAAAGCAAAACTAAAAGTGTGCAAAACTGAAAAGGCAAAAAAAATTCTCCGCCCGGTCCGACGTCTAACGGTCATAACTTTCTTAATTATTGGAATTTAAAAAAAATTCTTGTGGCATTTGAATTGCAAAAGAATATAGAATTTTTTCATGCAAAAAAAAAATCGATTTTTTTGAGCGGAGAAACATATGTAACCCCTTAAAAGAACTTGAGAGGCAAGAACTCTTCAAGATAAATGGCAGATGAGGATGATTGTCAAGCTTCGGAAGAAAGGCAACTGAACTGCTAGTAGTTATCAGTAACCGTCAGAATCTAAGGAAGACTAACAAACAACATTAATCATCTCGAATACGCGGAATATTTTCGCTCGGTATAAAACCGTATTATGAATTTTCACGATATAACCATATATTGGGTGAGAGAGATAAATGAAGAGGGCCTATCGCCATTGAAATGCAATGTCCCAGCCTAATTAACTGATAAAATAAGTGGAAGACTTCCAATATCTGTTTGTATCAAGAAAGCTAGCGCATCTTTACGAGTTTTTACGTAGAATGCTCTCAAGGTTAGTTAGATTTCTTGAACACGAAGATCCACCTTTTTCTGTAAATGGGAAGTCATTATGTCGCTGATGTACGAGATGAGTACAAAACTTGGCAAGTAAACACCATTGCACATAAGAAAACATTTAGACCTGTATATAAAACAAAGAATGTTTTTTTTGTGTAAGTCCTCGAGGGATTGTGTATACCCTTTAAATGTCTGCAAAGAACGCGGGCGAAACTTGAGCTTTAACTCCACATAAGCTATGATAGTATGAGATACTTATCGAACCATATCCTGCTCTATAGCAGAGGGACATGTCGAATGGCTGTTTTTAAGACAATATTTTTCAAACAGTTTTTGGTTCCGTTTGTATTAATACGAGCTCTACGAGACCTTACCAGAAAAACCTGTATCAGTCGCCTGAGATAGCTAGGAATATATAAAGGGAATGAATATTACCACTCCGGCCTGAATAGTTTTGATTCTTCCCCGCAGAGGCGACACAATAGAGGAATATTTTATGTTATGTGAAGCGCACAAATGGAAGGGAACCTTGGAGTACGCAACTGGAGGTAGTTGGCCGAAGTGTGCGCTATCTGGAGATGATTATTGATTGAAGCTTAAAACTGTTTAGCCATCTAAGTAAGAAAGTAAGTAAATCAGTAAACGTTAGAATCTTTAAAAGCGGTACAGCGCACCGGTAAAAGCACAGAGTCTTACTTTAGAAAAACTGGGCGCAAAAGTGCTGAACGGTGTTAGCGCTATACTAAAAATATAAGTTTAATTGGTCTATTTAGCGTCGGATTATGCACTCAAACAACTGATGTCTAAAAAAAAGTCATGATGAAACAAACTTTCACTGACACAACACAGAACTTTTACCGGTACGCGTTGGCATCAAGAATTATCTCCACAAGCGTTACCAAGACTGCTGCAAGGTGTTGGACACTATGAAACTTTTAAAACCTTACGAAAATGAAACAACCATCATTTGTAACAAATTTGTTGAATGGCCTAGTCCCGAAACGATAGATAGCCATATGTGAGCATAGAAAACTAGAACTACACTTGCGACACTTTTTTTAAGTTTGAAATATCTTCATTACACTCAATAGAGGAAACAAATTGAATACCACTGCATGTAATTGAAAAAGTCGAAAGGAAAGTCATATGTAAGGAACCTACAGTAGTTGGAGATCTAAAACTACATGGTGGCTACACAGAATCCGACACTGAAGCTTTGGGACTCTCGTTAGAAACTCAATTTCCTGAAGGTAGTCCTACTCCAACACCAGTAGTAAATACTGACACATTTTTCCCTAGCCATTCCCTCTGGGCTATAAAAGACTATAAAAGAAGAAAAGAAAATAAACTGGGTTATTGACTCATTCTCGACTTACAAATCCCATGGACATAAAGCACAGCAGGCTGTAATACCGTTCCTAAAAAGGCTACTCAGCCGTGGCATCAAGTATGGAAGTAAAAGTAGTTTTCATTTACAAGGCAGGTAAGCCCAGCCATACCCATCCAAAAGACCTCAGGCCCATAAGACGAACATCATACATTTCAAAAACTTTAGAAAAACTGTTTAACACTCATATTGGATGTAATATGCATCCAGAAAACTTAGCCTCAATCCAGCATGCCTGTACAAAAGGTAAAGGCACGAAAACGGCCCTACATGAAGTTGTCACAACGACTGAAAAAAATTTCCATGACAAAGTGCTTCTTCATTGACATCGAAGGAGCCTTCAACAATGTCAACATTCCCGCTATAAGTAGAAACTTTGGAAATGCTGGAACCTGAGACCATATACTCGTATGCTCTGCAAGAGGTACATCAATGCAACACTAGGTAATACGACATTGAAGGTCATCACTCAAGACGGAGTGATATCACCTATAACCACCTGTGGATCTTAGTGGTTAATGAAATACTTCTTCTGTAGACAGGAGAACCCTCCGATTATAGAACAGTGCTAAATACCTAGGTATCGTGCTAGATAGTAAGCTGAGTTGGAAGCTCAATGTCGAAGAAATTGTAAGGAAAGCAACGAAAGCCGTATATTTGGAAGAAAATGGGCACCTAACCCCAAGACTATTCTATGGATATATACGGCTCTCGTCAGACCCAGCAGCTGAGTATGATGGCAATCCACAAATAAAACTAATAATCTTAGGTTAATGATAAATGTGCAGAGGATTGCATGTATAGGCACGACTTATACATATAAACGACGCCAACGGTGGGACTGAAAAATATACTTGACCTCCTGCACATATGTTAGATCTATACCTGTTAGATATATCCCTTTGATATCTACGCCTTGACCGAAACCAATTTGATTCCCGACATAAAGAACCAGGAATTGTTCCCTCCTACTTTTAATGTTTTCCGCGACGACGATCCTACCCGCACAAATAAAGATTCCCCCTGTCGAGGCGTCCTACTGGCGATGGACAACAGCCTTAACTCTTCCCCCATTACAATGTCTTCATCCTCTAAAGCCGACTTTGTCGCAATAAAAATATCACTGCCTCTCAAGTCCCTTTACGTTATATGTTGCTATATCCTACCAGCTCAACCTATCGAATCTTACCAATTTGTTATTGATGCGATCGATCATTTAATTGACCTGTCAGACCCTATTGATGATATCCTTATTTTCGGCGACTTTAATCTTCCTCAGCTACAGTGGACTCCATCAGATGATCAATCGTTTTTCATCGCTTCAAATGCCATCTCAGCTAAGGAATGTCTCTTCTTAGATCGCTTAACAGACTCAAGTCTATGCCAAGTCAGTGGTATATCCAATTTTATGGGCAGGCAATTAGACCTTATTTTCACAACAAATCCAATTAACTCCTCAGTCTCACTTTGTCCCCTATCTCTCTCAACAATCGATAACTACCATCCCCCCCCTTCTACTTTCATTTTTTCATAACTCTTCATTCCAGTCCACTCCCCCCACAACTCTCTCATCCCACGACTTTCATAAAGCAAACTTTCACAAAATCAGTGAATATCTCAGCAGATCCCTCTTTAACTTTCACAACCTAAGTATAAATGATGCCTAATCCATTTTTTATAAAGAAATATTTAATTCTTTTTCCCTTTACGTTCCGTTTTCCCGCCTTAAAACATCATCTACTAGTCCTCCCTGGTATAATCGCAAGCTTCGTTCCTTACGAAATCAGAGAAATAAGTTATGGGCTGTTTTCTGCGTACCAGATCCTTTACCGACTATTCCAACTATCTTGGTGCTTATCTTCATTTCACCGAACTTTACGATTCCCTTTACCAGCGCTACCTTAACAATGCGCAAGTCAACCTTATAAACCACCCTAAGTCCTTTTTCCAATTTGTTAACTACAAAAGAAAGTCCGATGGTTACCCTCCTTCCCTCTCTTTCAACAACAGGTCATCAACCGAACCACTCACCATTGCCAACCTATTTGCCACCTTTTTTAAGCAATCCTTCACCAACGACTCCTTTGTACCAGATCCATCCTATTTTAGTTACCTACTGAACTTCTCCAATGGCCCATTTCTCTCTAATATTTTTGATCCGTCTTATACCGAACATAAATTACACCAACTCAATGACGAATTCACACCCGGCCCAGATGGCCTCCCTGCCATATTTCTTAAAAAATGTTCTTCCTCTCTTTCCCTTGCCCTTTCTAATCTCTTCCGTCTATCCCTTTCACAAGGAGAATTTCCTGAGGCTTGGAAATCCTCCTTCATAACCCCGATCCACAAGAAAGGATCAAAGAATGAAATAACCAACTATCGTCCCATCGCTAAACTCTCTCATATACCCAAACTCTTCGAAAGTATTTTGTATGAAGCTCTAAGCTTCCAATGCAAATCACTTATTTCTCCTAGACAACATGGCTTCCTAAAGGGTAGGTCAACCACCACAAATCTCGTTGAATTCGTATCCTTTGCCCCCTTTGCCCTAGAGAATGGCAATGAAGTCGATGTAGTTGCACCGATTTTAGCAAAGCCTTCGATAAAATCTCTCATCGGTTAATTATCTTTAAATTGTCTGCCCTCGGCTTTGAACCCATATTGTTGAAATGGATATCCTCTTACCTCAAAAACCGTTTTTACAGTGTTCGTTTTAGGTTAGCCCACTCCGCTCCATTTTTGGCCACCTCTGGAGTTCCACAAGGCAGCCATCTCGGTCCCCTTCTTTTTATATTAACCATAAATGATCTCGATATGATCATCAAACACTCGTCTGTCTCCCTTTACGCCGACGATACCAAATTTTTCAAAACCATTTCCTCTCCCCATGACTCTTTCCTCCTTCAACTATATCTTGATAGTTTCTCGATCTGGTGCCTCAAAAATTCTTTGGAACTTAACATCGCCAAATGCCAATCCATCACCTTCTCACATAAGCGGAACCAATCTCCTCCCCGACTCTATCTTCTCCATAACCAACCTATCTCCTCCGTACAATCTCTTCGTGACCTCGGTATTTTGTGTGAAAGCGAGCTCAACTTCCGTTTACATATGGATGAGATAATCCTCAAAGCCAACTCTGCACTAGGTTTTGTAAAACGGTGGTCCAAAGAATTCAACAACCCATACGTGACCAGGTCCCTCTATATTACCTTTGTTCGCCCCCTCCTAGAGTACGCCAGTCAAGTATGGTCCCCATATCATCGTGTTCATATCTCGAGAATTGAAGGCATTCAGCGCCGTTTTCTTCGATTTGCTCTCCGAGGTATGCCCTGGGACGATCCTTTTAATCTGCCCCCCTATCAAAACCGTCTCAACCTTATCAACTTAAACACCCTTGAAGATCGCAGAGATGCTGCAGACTTTCTCTTCATTCATCGACTCCTTTTAGGTCACGTTGAATGCGCGTCCCTTCACAACTCCATTTTCCTCAACACTAACCCTCGTAATCTACGTACCCCTCGACTCTTCTATCTACCAACCCACCACACCTCCTTAGTTTTAAGTTTTAGTTTAAGTTTAATTTGTAAGTTATAGCTTGTATTAAGCCGAATAAATGGGGGCATTCGCCGCCACCAAAATTAAGAATCAGCAGCGAAAACGCTTTCAGATTGTGTCAGCTGAGTGGGTTCCAGTTCATTACAAGTGAACTGGGTTTATGCTCCAATATGAATTACATATTACCAAACGACCTTGAAACACCATTCGCCTGCATTTTCTCGAGCCTCTATAATGGGACAGGAACCAAATGATACCAGACTCGATATCCATTTGCACGGATGGATTAAAGATGGAGACAAGAAGCGCCGCCGGGTTCTTCTCCAATCAATTGATGGTTATGACTCCTGCCGGACTATAGCTGTGTCTTCCAGGTTGGGATGCTGGCTGTAGCAAAAGTAGCCAAACTTTCGGCAATAAAGGCAATATTCCACGAAGATATTACTATATTTATTGACAGCCAGACTACTATTAAGGCCACCACGGCAGTCGAAATCAAATCGAGACTTGTGAAGCGCTGTCACGAAGCTCCTAGAACTCAGCAAATCCAGAAGAACATTCTCTAGAAAACCAGAAATGAATTATCTACGATTTCTGGATTGCTTACAGGAAATATAAAGCTGCGCCTTACTGGCGATGACTTCTGGACAGAGGCTACAGGGACATATGCTCACAGGAGGTGACTTTCCACTTTTTATGCCACTGTTCCAGTCTCAGTAATTTGAGGCAAAGCACTTTAGGAAGTTATTACTTCCACGACCTCTCAGAACTATCTGCTGCTTCACTTACATCTCTTCTCAGACTTGCTTCAGACAACCAACGCGAGACCTAAAGCGGAAACCAGAAGTATTAACCGTAATCAAATACCCACGATTTGCCCTTTAAATTCCGCCATTCGGGCAACACAATGTGTCTACACAGGCACGGCTCTAGATACCTAACCAACCCGCCTACCCAACTTGACCTAACCTAAGTCATTGAGAAAATCTATGAAGTCAGAATTTTTACAATTGATGTTTTCAAAGTTACTTACGATAGCACCTACAATAAATACCTCTGCGGATATATGTATATATGCAGTGAACCCAATTTCGGCGACCATTTTTCTATGTCATGCAGCCAATCCTCCGTAGAACTAAAATGATTTTACTCGTATACTCTATAAGGCGGATATCATCGCAGTGACAATCCATCTCTTCGGCTGACAATGGATTCTACCGAAAAATTTCTCAGGTTTTGATTTGGTTAAATAAGTGTCTGCAAGTACAACAGATGCAAGAACAAGTGACGCGTCCGATTTTATACTGTAACTACTAGTAAAAGAGCCATATTATCAATAACAAAACGATTAACTGTTTGAAACAAACAAAAAGGCAACCTAAGATCTGCAGTATTATTTAGATAGACCTGCCAGGCTAAAAGTGGATTTTTTGGAGCTTCTTCGAAAGAAAGTTTATTTGCTGTTTGCAAAGTGCTATGCGTGAATGAAGTGAATAAAAAGGAAATTACATTTGTAGATTTCCACAAAACCTTACCCGCTCAAGGCTATCTATCTATATCGACAAACTAAAGTGTCAAGTATTCAGTGTTTAATCAAACAGAGTATGAGGTTATACGTCTATCATTAGTCCACACTTTTTCTCAATTTCAATCGTCAAACCTTCAATTTACCGCTCTAGCTACAATATTTTCCCACTATCACCTTCGATCACAGAGCACTTACGAATATATATGTATTTTATTTATTTATTTCTAAACCAAAATAAAGCCAAACAACGAATTTGAAATCTCCAAAATGTTTGAAAAGCGGCCATAGCACGACAGTGAGATTTGCTCTTGACCCACTTCACCTTTTTTTTTAGACAAATGGCTTACTCTCCCCATTGATTTGACGGTGCACCAGTAGCACACATCTTTGTACGTTTTGTGTAGATCTTGTCTGTTTGTCCATTTGCTTGTTTTTCTTTACATCAATTTCAATATCTTAATACGAGTAAATGGCGTATCCCGAAAATTCATCACAGACATTCCAGGAATTCACCAAAGATTCACCAATACCGCGTCATCCAAATAATTGCTGATTTATCATATTTGGAAGCGCAGTGAAAAACTGCCGAAGCACGAGTGGTAGAGTAATTAAGAGCGATTGCCAGGCTCAACGGTGATGACAAAGACATTGACGACGTACGGATGAAGAACACGACCGAAACGAGACGCATGGCCCAGAATAAATAAGTGGAACTGCGGACGACTCCCTCTGGTGCTGTACAGGCAGAATTTGGGAGTCATGGCCATGGTGCGGTCGTCTGTGGATATTGATAACAATAATTTCGTCTGGGACGGGAGTTGAGTTGTTTTTGTTTTGCCTGTGCTGGACGTTTTGCTTTGCAGTGAATAATTGGCAAATGAAATGATTTAAATTTTGACAGAAATTTTGGCCACTCACATTTGGGGTTTGAATCAGCGATAGAGATTTAGAGAGCAGATGGATGAGTTGTGTTTGAAATTTAGGTAAGGTGATCAGGTAGAAATGTGGTTTCAACGATGAGCCATGCCGGAAACTTTTGATTTAGGGGACTCCTTTTGACAACGATTTGTCGTTTTTCGAGAAAATAAAGTAGAACAAATGACATGTCCAAAGGATGACATTCTATGGGATTCGTCATGATCCAGCTTGGATAAAGATAGTATAAGCTAATTCATTTGTATAGGTGTGGCTTCGGGTATGATTTGTCAGATAATTTTTGAATAATGAAGTTTTATCTGAAAAACGGCGTACACACAAGAAAATGCATAAAATGGGTTTAAAAACGTAATTAGGGGTTACAAATACAGATTATATGTTAATACCATGCTAAATATGGTTGAAAAATATACAATTAAATGGCTATCTTCATTGTATTTCAAGCGTAGTTTAGGTGCTTTCTGTAAATCTGTAAATATATATTTTCTACTCCCTTAACTTTGTTTTGTTCTGTGTTTTTACGGAACAATGAGGATGATATGCGTATGCCGTAACAAATGTGTTAGCTGGTATCTTCACTTGTTTGTTAGAGTGATTGCTGTTACAAATTTCAATTGATGGTGTAATTTAAAATGTTTGTACACAGCGCGGGGGAAAATGTGATGCACTATTAACAAGCGCCTTTATAGAATAGCAACAATCCTTGGGTATGGTACCTATAACTAAAACTTATAAGGCAGCGATATTACTATCATTAGCTATGGCTTTAATCCTTGCTCTACCGATCCTACTCCCAGTCGACACTACGGATAAAGTCACCCGCCAATCAAGTTACTCGTATAATTGAAAGTTAGCCGGAGTCTGTGCAACAAGTTCCCTTCTTGCTGAAGTAGAAAGTACAGCGCCAACTCAAGAAAATACACAGCTACAAAATGCAACGAGCCTGTAATTAACATCTTTAGTGCGCATCAGGGCTTGCAATTAATTTTGAGACAGCTCAAGCCATTGAAAATGAAATGTGCGCGAAGAACTGCGGTTGTGCATGTATTTACTTTTCTAGACACCTAAGTCCAGTTTGGAAAATCCACTCTTAAAGATTTTAGCATATGACCGTTCACTACTAGCACAAGCCGCAAACAGTATCGTAATTCATATCAAGTAAATTACAGCTACGAAGGTTCCACAATACTCACTCTGAGGTAGACCTAGTTTACGAAAGTCAAGATTTATGGTAGTTTCCAATGTAATTGTTCTGAGGCCAGGAAGCGTTTCGATTTCTTGACTCTGGTTAATACACAAATACACAATCCCAAAGTTAGCTTTGCTGCAGATGTCTCAAGTCACATTATTTCCAAAAATGTACTTCTACTAATATAGCTAATGTTGGCGAATGTCGTTTTATTTACCTCCCTAAAACGTGTACGAGAACATCACCTTAATTGCTACGCTAAAATCTTGGCGCAGAACTTGCAACACGTTTTGTATACTGTGCAGATTTTAACACTTGCCTCTCGTGACGATAGATCCTCGATGATCACTGATGACGACTATAATCCAAATTTCAATTGAACTTGGATGGAGTACATAAGTAATTATGTCTGCAGAAAATTTTGGACACCAATCGGAACGAAAGCACCTCCATGCTTGCAAACATAAAAATATCTGCAACAGATTGCGAAATGTGAGTTTTTCTCAATGATATTGATACGGTGGAGAAAGTAGATCTTCCGCTTTAATACGCAAACTATGAATAATTTCTGGGACTTCCTGATACCAAGCCAAGGCTAAACTACTTGAAATCGTTATTAGCCTCGACGATATCCGCATAGAAAATAAAAGTCAAGTAAGATTTATCGATGAACCTTGCAAACATCTGCGAGAATATACATGAGGATGCAGATGAATTTTATATAAATGTGTAAGGCTCAAAACATCACACATTGGGACAGTCTTCCTATGAATCAACGGAGAGCTAAATGTTTACACACATTGACCTAGTCCAGACAAATCGAGTGTAGAGTGGATTTGTCACTTTGTAAATGACATGCTTGGCAGGTATGGATACAAAAGAAGCCATAGAACTCACACACGCAAGCTGTACACTACATAACTAGGAAACTCTAAGGTTGTCTGGGTTGAAACACTAAATTAAGAAGTAGACTTGAGAGTACACGTCAGTTGGTTGCTTCATATTTAAAGTATCATAGTGCTATAAAAATGACGGGAATGGGAAATGGGAAATGGGAAACAATAATTCAACAAGTAATGAACATTTTCGATCCATTAGGGATTTCAAACTTTTTAAAATACTAATTGCAGCTCTACTAATTTTGGGCCTGATCGACTTGAATCTTACTGCAGAGAACGGAGTTGACAAAGGAACAAAATGGTCGATCAATATACCCCGGATTCTGAAGACAGAAAAGTATACAATAAATACGCATAGCATTTACCACCACAAGATGAAAAAATTCAGGTTGAAAGAATGCTTAGGAGAGGAGCACAAGTAGTCAAGCGCAAAAGCAATAAAGTTATCAAAAAAAATATACCATAAAACATCAAACAACAATACTTATAAACTGTTACCTCCCTGGAAACCGGTGGTAGAATCAGTCGCTTATATTGCCTACAAATCAGATCACCAAATTGTAAAATACTCACAGATTTCCAATATCCAACCGATTCTAAACAAATTAAGGCGAAATTGTCAGATTTTCAAAAATAGTCACATGCGGCCTTCTTTCACTGAAGTTGCATGATACATGCAGACCGTTTCTTACTCCTAGGATAGCCTTGTCTGTTTCGTCAAAAAATAGTAGAAATTCTGGCCCATCTTCCATCTCAACGCCGATTTATGACATTCCAGCTGTCAGCTATTTGGACAAGGTCAATCTGCCTCACCACTTCCAGATGTTTCTTTGCCTCGAATCTCCAATGGAACGAATCCATTTTCGCATACGTGGAGTAGCAAGAGTCCTTAAAGATCTTAACATTCACAAATCCGCTGGCCCTAAGGTATTTGACAGAGTTTGGCATAATTGTCGAAAATAAGTGCATTTGGGATCGATGACTCTTTTCTTCAATGGAAGGTTCAATTCAAGTTGTCTTGGATGGTTTCAAGTCTGATATCTACAAAACAAATGTTATTGTGTCTCAGGGCTAAGTTCTGTCTTCCACACTCGTTTTGATTTTCATCAATGTTCACTTGTCTGCTACTTCTAATACAATTTATTCCTTTACTGTTGACAGTACTCTCTCACGTCCCTGATCTTCGGCTATATAATGGGAACGGTAGCGTATATTAAGCTCGTTAAATTTTGGTATTAACAGCATAACATTCACAACAGAGTGGAATTTAATGCTTCCAAAACACAATGCTGTCTGCTGTCATTAAAGCCATTATCCATGAATGTTACTTGCATCGGCGAAACTGATAAATTGTATATTCTCGGTATGTATGCCAATGACAACATATGTTCAAATGACCACATACTTGATGTCGCCAAAAATGCTGAGAAATGTCATTTATCCACCCAAAATTGTAGAACAGTGCCCACATCTGGTCAGGTGCCCCTAAAACATCGCTGCATCTGTTAGATACGAGTATGATTCAAAACAGTCATAGGTGACACTAATATTGCACAGTCAATTAACACGCTCGTTCTATCGTTATTTTCACCAATAATGTCCAACGAAAATTGTCAATAGTCTCGCTATGAATACTCATCAGTATACGCTCAAGCCCACTTTCAGACGTACTCTAAAATGTCGTGACTCGTTTCTAAGTCATACAACTCGCATATGGAATGCCCTACCGAGTTCTCTATTTACTAGTCGTTATAAATTGCAAACATTTAAGAATAATGTATTGTACATCGGTACCTCTCTTTACTTCCTCCCTAAGTTTCCTTCCCCCGCGCTGAGCAAACATTTTAAGGGTACCAACAGCCCTTTGGGTGCGCGCTAATTATAAAAAAAATGTGTCGAGGGAGAAAAAGTATAAAATCCTCATGACATGCCGAACTATGCGAGCAATATGCCTAGAAGTAGCATACATTCTGTCTAATACCCAGTTTATCCGACACCTCAATTTGCGTTGAAGCAATCCGCATTAGTTCAGCCAAGACTCCTTTTCAATGTTCGTCCTTCTGCTTGGGTAGGCACGTTATACTGAATATAATCTTTTATTTGACCTTTAGTGTTTTGCAAAGAAACCGTCTTCTGCTGCCATTTTTGCTTTCGCATACTGATTTCCATAGATTTCTGGCGCATTATCGTATATAGCTGATCGTTCGACAAAAAATCTCAAAGATGCTACGTAGACATCAATTTACAAAGATTTGCAGCTTTTGTGTGATAGATTCGATGTTGCATCGCTACGGTTTCAGCTTAATTCTCATGTTGTTAACATTGCTTGTCAATATCTTAAACAGCGTACTCATGGCAGCTTTTGTTTTACATACCTGTGTTTCTATTAACATCTAATTTGGTGGCACAATCAGCCGAGAGTATGCTCATTAGATACAGAAAACTTTCAACTCTCTCGACTGGCTGTTCAGAAATGCTGAGCTGAACTTGGCATTACAAGTGCTTTGGGCTTTTATTTTGGTCTAGTTTATTTTCAGTCACACCATGTTTGCCTCTACTCTAATTCTGGTCCATCAGCTTTCCTTTATCGTGTATGAAAGTAAGCAAGCATTGTTAGTAGTCATGTTGATTTAGTTCGTACTAGTTCGTACTGATGGGGTTTGATAAAATAGATAAACAGATACATTTTTTTTTTTTTTATAATTTACGCGCGCCTAAGGGGTTAGATACCCTTTTACTGTTGCCATGGCGCGGGCGGACAGGTAGAAAGGAGGAGAAAGGAAAATTGTTTTGTAATGGTTTGAAACTCAGGTGTGTTTGTTTTTTCTTCACTCAGAGTGGAAGGTTAATAATTCGCAGTAATTATTTGTGCTTGAAACTCTACAACAGCCAAATCTACGTGTCAGTGTTATGCCTTCACACGCAGAATTTTTCTGTCTGAGTTCCAATACACAACTGAAAAACTTGAAAGACTTGTTCATGGGCAGGATTCGAACCTAGACCCCTCCGAGTGAGAAGCGATTGCTAGTACCACTACACCACGGCCACCCACATAGCTCGTAACTCGGAGTGGTTAACAAATTATAAGTTATTATAATTCTGGGGCACGACACTAAGTGTTGGATGATAAAAAAGAAAGCGCTCTGCTCGCTGACTTCCCTCTGGTCTTACATAAGATCAAATACGAATGGAAGGATGATCTAACCACAGAAGGCAGAATGTCCTTAATTTCACGAAGCATTCTAGACATTAGCTCAAAGTGTTAATTCGTTCTGTGAAGATTGGACCGGAAAAGTGGCACAGACCTAGGACTACGTGGGTTGGTGTTAGAAGAGATAAAATGAAGTAAAGCAGGACAATCAATATTACCAACTAAGATTTGATGAATAAAGAGAATATCGGAAACATTTCGGCGTATGGAAAGGGGTTGTAAATTTATAAGTTTCAGTTGATCAGTGGTAAGGGGTAGGGAAGACCACGCAAAGCAAATCGTAAAAACCTGTGTCGAATAGCTTCTACCCGGAAGATGTGAGTTCTGTAGTAGGGTGACCAAATTTGACTTCATGTTCGAGAAGAGGCCTAACGAAGGTTATGTAGAGAGATTTGATAATATAAGGATTGTAAACTCCTTAGACCAGCGCTGGATGAAGCCAAGAACAGAGTTGGCTTTTTTTTTTATCATGTTATCAATTTTCTGTTTTTTTGTTTTGGGCGAGGGTAGATGATCACAGGCGTATGCTCACGAAAACTCCACCCAGCGATATTAATGTTTAAGAGAAATTTTTTTCCATAAAATAAATTCGCTTGGCAGGTGACTTTTCAATGAAAGTTCCCGCATGTTCCGTTTTTAAACGTAGTTTCACTTTGTCGCGGTTTAGGTCCAAAGGTTTGGTCCTTTGGAAACTACGCAATAGGATTCTCTCGTCCAAAATTTATAAGATTTTTTTTTTTAGTCGAATTTTGTGTTTTCTTATGGAGTTTTTTGTTTCGTCTTCGACAGTAGGAGTTCCGAGGTCTCGGTAGAAGTCGTCATTTCTATGCAACACGGTGCATGGATAATTTCTCTTAGCAGTTTATTTTCAAAAGTTTTTTTCGTTTTCTTGGTACAACTGCAATTTTAAGAGCGTTAACTCCAATTTTCGGTCGTAATTCTCACCCTAGTAGACAGGCAATAACAAGTTTAGTTCAAAAACACCCATACAAGATCAAGCTGACTCAAGAATTGAAGCCGATGGACCATTTGAAGCGACGTACGTTCTCCGATTGGGTTCTGGAAAAGATGCGCCAAGGTGATGAATTTCATCGCAAAATCATCTTCAGTGACGAAGCTCATTTTTGGCTCAATGGGTTCGTCAATAAGCAAAATATGTGTTATTGGTCAGGTGAAAATCCACATGTGCATCATGAACCATCACTTCATCCACAAAAAATAACTGTTTGGTCCGGTTTGCATGCCGGCGGCGTTATTGTGCCATATTTTTTCGTCGACGATAACGATCGTCACGTTACTGTGAATGGTCAGCGTTATTGCGCCATGATCACCGATTATTTTTGGCCCGAATTGGAAGATATGGACTTGGACGACATGTGGTTTCAACAGGATAATGCCACACAGCATACGCTACAATCGATTTATTGAAGAGTAAGTATGGTGAGCGTGTTATCTCAAGAAATGGGTCAGTCGATTGGCCAACGAATCGACCGCTACAAACGTGCCCGCGTATTACGCTCGAATAAACACCACTTCAAACCGCATTGAAATATTCAACACGCATACGTTCATTCCTGCTTTTTGTAAGCATTGAAAATTTGTAACCGCTTTGAAATATCATATAAACATTTTCAAATTGCATAGAAACATTTTACTCTCTCGCGCTCTCATCATTCTTTCATCATCGGGAATGGTATTAGTTGTGTATTCAAAATGTGGGGTTGCAAACGGAATATTTGGAAAGACAAAGAAATAAGAACAATGTATCAGTGTTAGTGTAAAGTGTCAGTTCAACCAGCTGTTTGTTAAACTTCTCTCAATTTTCTCTCGCTCATTTTGGATAATTTCACATAAACACCAGCATTTCTACGGGTATTGAACCAATGCGGATTGCTTCAACGCACATTGAGCTGCCGGATAAACTGGGTATAAGGTTTCTTGTGTCATGTGGAACGTTTACGAGTCCATCCAAGAAATGGAAATACAAATCATCGCTTTTAACCCACGTGGAATGTGTTTAGGAGTACCTTGTGCGTTTTACAAAATATTTTCATCTCGCAATCCAACTGACGAACTTCAGCGTAAAGCTATTATATATTCTAGTCAGTCATGGAGACCATGAAGCTATTATATCGAACAACTGGAAAACATCGCAACAATTTGCAAATGCATTTTGGTAGAGATTCCTGCTATAACATGGCACTGTAAGTATTACCTATATAATTAAATCGTGCCATAAAGATAAGTTTGACAACACTGGAGTTTTACGCATCATTTTTCGATGCTTAAACCAGCTTTATTTCATCCGTCACTGAGTCATCATACATATGAAATATAACATTGCGCGGAAGATTAAATAAAAAATAGTGCGTACCCACCATTAAAGTATTTCATTTATTAAACAAAATGTCAAAAATGTTCTCCCCGTTTTTAAGAAGAACGTGTGAAGGTTCCTCACCTACACTTTTTATTCAAATTGGTTCTGCAGGGATTACTATAGTCCGTTTAAGCGGCTTGTTTTGTACGATGATCTCTGGCCTTTAACTTAATCTAAGCTGAGATCACTTTTAAAGGTATTTATTATTAATGTATTCAGTCAACATTCAGCTGTCTATCTATTTCTTATCATACTCCTATTTGTTTGTTATTATTTAAAAGGACTTTGATCCACCACATCCATATAAATTTAAAATTCTTATATGGGGTAAGCAAGGTTCATCAACTTACTAAGGACATCGACAGATCTCTGTGATCTTATTATTTCATTAAAGCAGACAAATAAAAAACTCTAAAATGTCAATGAATAACTTCCGCCGATTGGGGCAACTTGACATTTGTACTTGACCCCAAGAAACAAATCAATTTCGTTTAACGATTCCAGTGAATCAAACGATGCGATTTCTATAAAGTCGGCTGCCTATCTGTGCATATACATATGTATGTATGACAATGCAGTCTAAGGCTTTGACATCATAAAGATAAAGAACTCCGATTCCATTCCACTGAATTGATATCTTTGCGCATTGTTTTCATGAAAATTGATCCGCAATGAATCATCTTTAGTATTCCACGAATACGAGTATAGGCAAGTACGTACTTGTGAGTGCAAGTACTCGTATATTTCAACTGCAGTAGAAAACAAAAGTCAACAAAGCTTCGTTCATTATCAATTTCGCCTTCATTTTGTTTCATTTTCATTTCGCGTTGTATTCGTATTATCATTCACTGCGCATCATTGAACTTCATATTGTTCAATGCTCAAGGCACCCGACTCTGTGATCCATCCAGATCAATGACCATTTAATCAAACAGAGCCGATATAGTCAGGGATCCTCTGTTGTCGATTAGCTTTGTATTTATATACCCTTCGGGAAGAATGCTGATCAGGGCATCTATCCCTAGAGATGTACCGTGGCCGTTACTTTGGATTTCCATATCGTCATCGTTCTTGGGTATATGATAACTTAATTGAGCGCCCTAAGTGCTCCGCTGGTAATTGATTAACAACAAAAGAAAGTGCTGACAGTAAGTGGCATAAGAGGAGAAGAAAATAAGCAAACGAAGCAGAGTGTGAAAAAAAAAATAAAAAAATAAACGCAGTCCAAGAGCCAAGATAAAAATTAAATTCTGGAACTCTCGTCTTGTGTGTAAATTCCCAGACGTCGTCCTCTGATTTAATTTATCCTCCGACCAAAAGACACCGAAACAAATCTGGAAGAGGGATAGCGAGGGAGATCGCATAATTGCTAGCGCACAGCAGCCACCGAGAGTCATTGAGTCAGAGTCTCAGACTGCTTTAAGGATGACCTTGGTGACTTTTTGTGGTATACCTCATCTGCATGGTTCCCTTCGAGCTCATCACCACATAACCTTGTTTGTCGTAATGGAAACGACGAACAGAGATTTGTTTTTTCTTCCTTTGGTGCATGACAACGACTGTGGGTGGAGATCAACGACGAACGAGGAGTGAAAGGATTTTACTCTTGTACTTCTTTCAGAGTTGTAGTCATTCCAAAACCACTACTTGGTTGTTCCCTCGAATTGAGTGCAAGTGGAAGTAACTTTATCGCGGGAGTTCTTTGTTATGCAGAGAGTTCATGGGAAATGAAATCACATGTGCTCTAAGGGATACAAATATTGTAATCGTACATCGCCAGCGATGCCCATTGAAGGTGCTTTTTTCCTTGTGAGTCAAATAGGTTTCTGAATAAGTGATTTTCTATTCCGAAGTCAGTGTAAGGCGTACGGACATGAGACGGAAATGAACAAAGACCGATAATTTAAGTTAACAAAATTAATAAAAAATTGCTTGGAAATTTAGAGTTCTTGAAGCCTTGATCATAGCTACACAATTTTGAAAGCCACAACTGCAAGTCGGACTCTCACAAGAAAGCAGGAGGTTTTTCTTGCTTAGTGAGTAATCTAAAAACATCAGATTCCTCCTTTTCGAATGTCAATTTTTAGAACTCATTGGTATTCCATATTTGTGTAAACATTATGATGGGTGATGGTTTAGAGTAGATTCCAGTTCAATGAGCTGTTTAATCACTGTAAGCTAAATCATTTTGCAAGTAGGTAGTAACAGTATTAGGTACACCCTATTCCAAAGCCGGATAAAGGTAGCACCAACCCTGCTAATGTTCGGGCAATTAATCTACTCGTACTTCCGAACATTAGCAACGATTTCGAAAAAGTAGTTAAGAGTTTACTACATTTGGGTGCTGTTATTTCCTACATATGTAATATGTTCTCTACATCGAGCTATATTGCGTGCGATTTAGAGGCGTACAGATTAGGAGATCAGGTTCAAATATCAAAGCCATCAACATACTTTAGCAGCATGACTTCGACCACATTGAAGAGTATTACGATTGTTAAAATTGAAAATTAATTTAGAAACTTCGGAAACAATGAAGACTGCAAGAACATGTCAGGCAAATGTCGACAGGTTTGTGTCTTCGGTGGTTCAACTGGATAATGGGGTTCTACAAGGTTCGCCACTGTCGGAAATTATTTATAATGCCGACATCGACTCACTGATATGTGTTTTTGCTGGCCCAAGATTTGACTTAGATTTTTTCGGCGCTTATGCAGACAACATATGAATACAAATTTCTTTTTAAATTATATGTTATTTTGACACTGACAGCTCTTTCCTGATCAAAATCTTTACTGTCACTGTAAGTCAGTATCACGGGAAATATTGCAAGCTCATTGCAAAAGTGAGTGGCCGGAACGAAGCACCCACCGTGAGAATGACTTGCTAGTGGATAACACTCACGGTCTCCGTCGTCCTATGGTACGTACCGATGAGAAAGTGGCTGCTGAGTTCGAGTGTTTTCGAGAGAGTGTTCGACTCAATCCAGGAACATTGACTCGCCATCGATCTCAACAGCTCAACATTTCACGCATCAGCCTGATGAGAATTTTGCACAAAGATCTCGGATTATTCTCCAACAAAGTCCAATGGACTTGCCAATTGAATGTAAACGACCACGGCCTTCGTTATCGCTTCTCGTTTGGGCTTTAAAGCATCTCCAATTAGATGTCGAATTTTGCCGACAAATGGTTTTTTCTGACGAGGCGCGTTTTCATCTCGTCGGGTATGTTAGCAAACAAAATTGACACATCTGGGAATGGGAAAATCATCATGCGTTCGTAGAGAGTCAAAGATTGGTACGGATTTTGGAGTGGTGGCATCATTGGCCGATTTTATTTCGAAAATGCTGCTGTAAACGCCATTCGGTCAACGATGAAGGTTACAGAGTCTAATTACCGAATTTTTGTGGGCTAAAATTGACGACATGGACTTGGACGATCAATCGATTTTTTTTGGGATAAGTTCTGTAATCGTGTTATCAACCGCCTTGGCGATGTCAATTGGCCGCCTTCGAGCTGCGATTTGACCCCGGTAGATTTTTTTTGTGGGTTGCCCTTAAAAATCTATGTTATGCGGACAATCCAGAAACGATTCAACAATTTTGAGAATTCCAATGACAGTCGGAAAACCGTCTCTGTGATTTTAGGTTTAAACCACAGCCACCATGATGCTCCCACAAGGAGGCCTACCTCAATCAGACAGGATAGAACGCAGTTCCAGTAGCTCCTGACTCCCGTGGTGCCAGAATTAAGCCTCTAGTCATCCTAGCAGTGAGACCCCTACAAATATCGTCGGTCAAATGCGTTAAATATTTGTCTCCACTCCGATGACTTTTTACATAAGACCAGCTATTGTTCTACCTCCGTTTATTATCAGACTAAGCCAGACTAAAACTGGAGATAGCCCCCTTCCACTTACAGATATCTCGTGTGTTTTAAGTGAACTTCTGACAACATAAGACTTAATTGCACTGAATGCCCAAACATTCATTGATACAAAAGCAGAACTGGAATTGGAGGCACTAGTTGCACCATTGCAATCGCTGATCTAAGGATCACAGCACCCAGTTCTTATTGCAACTCTACATCGGATCGAAACTAACTGGAAAATCATTCATGCGATGTTTTTAAACCACGGTCTCTGCGACGCTCCCTCAAGGGGGTCTACCTCAACAAGTCAAGCCCCGACCGAGGCTCGGGAGGCTCCTGGGAGTCGCAGTACCGTGATTTACTAGGACCTGGTATAGACTACCTGTATTGCTGCCACCCAATAGGACCTATGACCGGCAACTTGTAACTGGTCAAATCGTTGTAATTTTCAGAGGCATTAAGTTCAGAGATCCCTTAAAGGCCTAAATTTCACAACGGGCATACAAGTTGAACCATTGAAGCTAGCCGAACGTTTTAAAGAGCTGCTTAATCCACTTTATACCATCAGTTGATTGCAGTTTGCACTTCCATATCAGAAGATTGGTGTACTATATTCAATCGCAAAATCACCACCTAAGATGTATATAGAGTACTGCATTGATGTAACATAAATAAAGCCCCAATAGGAGGACCACATTACATACGATTTTTTTAAGTACGTGTCAGACGAAATTATCCAAAAATAAACAGATTCCTACAACTACATTTTTGATATGGGGTAAGAACCTCTCAGCTTTAGAAGAAACATCACCTTTCTGATATTTAAGAAAGGACATGCACAGAGGAATTTCCGTCCTAAATGCCATTGTGAAAATTTCCACTGTGATAATTTTGGAGCAGCTTACTGCGTGGGTAGAGACAAATAACCTGTTCAGTGAATTCCAAGCAGGGTTCAGAAGAAACTTTTTAATAGTTGATAACATCTTTACCTTGACCATCATTACCAGGACTTATCTGGACAAGGGAAAAAAACTAGCAACCTGGGAGTATCAACGACGGCCCTTAAAGTCATGAGAAGAATATACGATAAAAACAACATTGCAGTATGGGATAACAATAATCTGTTAAATTGGTTTAAGTCGCGCATGAGCCCGCTGCTTTTTCCCTTATTTCTGGATGATCTCAACATTGCTTTGTCCGGTAGAATTCTATGGAGGGACTAAATACTAAGCCAGAGGTGCCAAATACGATGCAAATCATGATTAGCAAGTTGGAGAAGTACTGCACCCTGAGGAGTCTGCAAGTTAACACCACTAAATGGAAAGTAGTGGTATGTATTTCGAAATGGATTTGGAAGCTACGCAAAGAATTGGAAGTAGATGTGGAAACAAACGAAATTTTGGAGAACGTAAAACAGTACAGGTACAATAACACCTCAAGTGACTTTTAAAACACATTTAAAAGATAAATTGAAAGAATCAGTAAAAGCTATAAACTACAACTGGATGTGTATATTTTATAAAAGAAGCATAGCTCTTAGCTCAAAATATAAAGTCTATGAAGCTGTAGTGAGATCAATTATGTGTAGTGCAGCACAAGTAGGGGCCAATTTCCAATATGAAGAAGTAGAAAAGCTGCTTAAATATCTCTTAAAGAAAATATTCATGTTACCGGAAAATACATCAAACTATATGCTACATCTGGAAACTGGACTCCCTCCATTACATATTCATACACTGTACTGGGCTACAGATAATGTACATTTTAAAAGTCATCTTACTTCCAGAGCATCGCCTTCCCTGTATCGCTGCCATGCATCACATACGAGTACGTCGCAAATTGCAGTTTTTCTCCAAATGTTAAAGGTTAAGGAACGAACATGATGTCCTTCTTTTGGAAAACAACACATACACGTAGAAAGAAAATCTACAGAAATTATTGATGAAAGTTGAACAATCTACCCGAGCCGCATTTGAAAGAAAAATCCGAAATAGTCTTACTTGCACATTAAAATATGACTTAGGCGACGTAAATACGGTGTAAATATCATACAATTTCTAAAATATTTAAGGCAAGGGAGGAGCTATTACAATTGAACTACATAGTCTCTCGTTTTTAACGTAAAGGCCCGTCGTGTAGAACTAAGTTTATGGGATGCCCATACATCCATGGGAGCAAGGACACGCCTTGCCATCGCTCTCCGTCAATCCATTGATACCAATTCGGAACTGTGTTGGAGGCAGAAGTTCCACCCTTGGTATAGGTCGAGGCCAACTTAAAACCTCTTACTTTAATTAGGGTCACAGGACCCAGGACCCAGGACCCAATACTTATTGCAATTCTACATTGTCTCAAACCAACAGGAAGACCCTTTCCGCGATTTTGTGTTTGAACCACAGCCACCATGACGCTCCCACCCGAGATCAGGTGGGATTTAAGTCCTGGTAGGGCCTACCGGTGGTCCTGCCACCAACAGGACTTATGATCGGCCGCTTGTAACTTGTCAAATCGCAGCAACATTTGGTGGAGTCATCTGAAAATCGTTACGATTAGACTAGTACTTTGCTCTGCCCCCGCTTTTTATTAGACAACGTCACTGATGGGCGAAGCCTTAATAATTGGGCGGGGGCCCACAATTGAACTACAGACCACGCTCAGCCAATCAGAATGTGGAAGTGAAGTATTCCTTGTGTAACGAACATGTCATGGAAGACGTCCACCACTTCATCCCAGCCTGCTCAATATTAAAACCACGTCCTTTCGGCCAACGAAACTTTTTTAATTCGTCATGATCAGAACTGCAATACCCTAATACAAGCGCTTAATGAAATAGGAAGTAAATTATTGTACATACTAAAAAAATGCAAATTAACTTATAACTATGTAAACCTATCTTTTTCCGGCTGACGGCAAAGTCATGGCTGCAATTTTACAAAATTGTTGTAACACTTTTTTTTTATCACACCACAGATGTTCCAGAGAAATGTGAAGTTTCTAATGTATTGTACATAGTATGATATTATCTGTCTGACGCACTAGCTGTCCTGTATCCAAAATAATTGAAGACGATGACGATGCTCCAAACGCTGAACTACAGCATGCTGAGTTTCCGAATCCAAACAACCCTGACTCAATCCAGTACGTAAAACGAACAACAAAACCCCATTATGTTATGAGTTTGGTGATATCTAATTTATCTTTTGTTGTTATTTTTGGGTATCTAATTATTATGTTTTTTTTTCATTATTTTTTTAACTATTGTCTCGTAGCAATCAATTCATCTTTTAATGGTTTTACTACCTTGAAGTCTTCAATGTAAATGGGTTACAAATTAATTTTGTAATTTATTTTTTATCAAATAACAAAAAAAGATTAAAAGTTCGTTATATCGCTGAATTTCTTCTACCGCGAGCATCGAACTTGTCGAGTTGTAGAGGCTGAGTAGGGTCAATGAATCTCGAGAAGAAATTCTCCAGACGAGTCCTGAAACCAAAGGATGCTCCCCCCCCTCCCCAACTCCCAAAGCACTCCATCATTCCCCTGGGCTGGATCAAGGTGTCATACGACCCGTGCCGAAGATCAACCTGGCTGAGGGCCCAGTATCTCCAAATATAGCTCAGTCGCAAACGGAGTATCCGGATACCTGGCGACCTCCGGATTAGCTAGCCTTATCTGTATATGGCGGATCTCTGTACAGATGGACATCCCTTTCTCCGCTACTCGTGGGACTATCAATGGAAAATAACCATAAAACAAAAACCGAGGCCGGTACTCCTTCATTACCGGGCGGTGGAACGGTGACTACACCGACTACCGGCAAGGCTCCTGCATTGCCGAGAGGAGCCAAAACTGTGGCAGGCCATGGTGCGCCATCCTCTAAAGGCAAAAGGAATAAGCCTAATAATAAGAATTCAGGAAGTGTTAAGACTGTGGCAGGCCATGGTCCTATCACCTCCTCCACCCCTAGCAGCAGCAAGTTTGTGGCAGGCCACGGACTTGTCGCGGCTACCAAAACTCCTTCAGGGAGTGTTAAGACTGTGGCAAGCCATGGTCCTATCACCTCCTCCACCCCTAGCAACAGCAAGTTTGTGGCAGGCCACGGACTTGTCGCGGCTACCAAAACTCCTTCAGGGAGTGTTAAGACTGTAGCAAGCCATGGTCCTATCACTTCCTCCGCCCCTAGCAGCAGCAAGTTTGTGGCAGGCCACGGACTTGTCGCTGCTACCAAAACTCCTTCGGGGAGTGTAAAGACTGTGGCAAGCCATGGTCCTATCACTTCCCCCGCCCCCAGCAGCAACAAGTCCGTGGCCTGCCACAAACTCCTCCCTCCAAAGAGGAATCTGGTGCTCAGCCGCATCGGCAAGCTCCATCTAAGGCGCTCTACATAAGACGCCGAAATGCTTCACGCATCATCAAAACCTTCGGATCCATTCCGGAGGTGGAGAGAAGTGCGGAAATAAAGAGCAAGGTTGAGTGGGCTAAAAACATCCTAAAAGACGGATTTCCCACTGCTTCCACTGCTCACAAAACGTCAAAAGACTCCTCTAAGCGTCAGAGATCGTTGGAGGAAACCGTACCGGTTTCCAAGAGGCCCAAAACACACAGTTCCACAACCCCTGGGCCATCCAACAGCAGATATCTGAGGTCTTATAATGAAGTCCTAAAGGACGCATTGGTGATCGCGGTGATCGACAGAAGCGATACCGACGGTTCCATCACACCGGAACGGTGGCAATTGGTCAAGTTGAAGCTCTCGAGCAACTTCTTGGCCATCATGCGGGAGAACCCAGGACCACCTCCTATCACAAGCGACGCTGGCACCAAGGCCATGTCAAGCTCATCGCTTGCTCCAACCAGAGATCTCTCGATCTCTTCACCAAGGCCATTGATGGTTTAGGAGAGGTTTGGCCAGGTGCAAAACTTGAGGTCGTATATAAGGAAGACATTCCTAGTAGACCTCGAACTCGTACCTGGATTCCAGCCGAACCCTCCTCTCCAGAAAGTATCCTGGAAATCATCCGGCTCAGCAACCCGACTCTTCCGACTCATGACTGGAAAGTCGCGAAACTGGAGGAACTAAGGGGTTCTTATAGATGCGCGTTAATTGTGATCAATAAGGAATCCCTTAATCCTCTGGCGCAGACGAAAGGCATGATTCGGTTCGGATTCGAGTCCATTCACTTAAGGGTGTACAAAAAGGATGAGCTGGATGCTGATAAGCAACCTCCTCCTCCTTTAACACCTGATATCACAACCTTGGATCTTGGAGCGTCGATATCCTTTCCAGAATTGGATAGCGACGACTCCAATCTGTCCGAGGTGACTACCAAGCCGTCGGTCTCCTCTTCTGACACATTGTCAGAAATGGAAACCGATGACGAAGCAATCAGAGGTTCTACACGATCAGAGATAGAAGATGAGCTCTTGGGCACATCTTCAGAATCGGAGGACCTCAACAACACCGTGGTGGAGGCGACTCTGGAAGACTGTAGCAATGATACGGTTTCTCCAGATTAATCTCCACCATTCATTCTGCGTCTTTCCAAAAGCGCAGAAGACATTATTCTAATCCAGGAACCATGGATTGCAGAAGGCGTGGTTCGTAGACTTAGGACACCCTCATACGTTCCGCTCTATACAAGAGACAAAGGTAAGATTAGAACTTGTATATTAGTGAAACGTAGCCTAAATGTATTTCTACTTCCCAACCTCAGTGACCCCGACCTAACCGTTGCCAGATTAGAAACTGCCAAAGGCTCTTACTGGCTGGCATCGGCTTACCTTGGCCACGACCAAGTGGGCCCTCTCCCTGGTGATAACCTAGAAAGGGTGGTACTGGAAGCGGGAAGGCAAAAAACTGGCCTCATAATCGTATGTGACGCTAACGCACATCATACGGTATGGGGCAGTACCGACATCAATGATAGAGGTGAGTCACTTTTAGACTATATTTTAAGTACTAACCTCTTAATTTGCAATATTGGCAATGAGCCCACTTTCATAACAAAAAACCGACAAGAAGTATTAGATATTACTCTTGTCTCCGACAGCATCACCCAAAGGCTAACAAACTGGATGGTATCGTCTGAACACTCCTTTTCAGACCATAGATACATCCAATTCAGTCTGAGTGATACTCCCCCCAGCCAACCAGCTTTCCGGAACTACCGGAAAACTGATTGGACAAAATATAGAGGAATACTGTCGGAAACGATATCCTCTAAACTATCAAGTCCCCCGCGTGACACCAATGAGCTCGACATGAAAGTCAGGGAATTTACTCTGACTCTCAATAAGGCTATGGCCGCTTCCTGCCCTCTTATTCAACCAAGAGGCAAGAAAAAGCCACATTGGTGGTCATCGGCACTAGGACTGCTCAGAAACACCTGCAGAAAACTTTTCAACGCAGCAAAAAGCACAAGAAAAGGGACCGACTGGGACTCATATAAAGAATCCCTCAAATTATACAAAAAAGAACTGAGGAAGGCAAAGCGACAATCCTGGAGGTCATTCTGCGACAAAATCACAGAAACCTCTGAGGCTTCGCGGCTAAGAAAAATCCTCTCCACAAATCCTATGATGCCCAGCTGTTTGAAAAAAACCGATGGCTCTTGGACAACCTCAAGTGATGAATCACTCAACCTGCTTCTGGACACCCACTTTCCAGGTAGCTCCCAACTCGTGGCCTGTAGCAGCCCAAACAGGCCTACTGCAACCGTGACCAAAATTCATGGTCTGATTACGCGAGACAAACTGCTCTGGGCGCTGCATAGCTTTAAACCATACAAGTCTGCTGGTCCGGACGGTATAATACCTGCCGAGCTACAGAGGTCCTCAGATATTATTCTGCCTGTGTTAGAAAATATTATGAGGAGCTGTGTAGACCTTATCCACATTCCACTGTTATGGAGAGAAGTCAATGTAGTATTCATTCCCAAAGCTGGAAAATGTTCTCATGTGGTCCCAAAGGACCTCAGACCTATAAGTCTATCATCATTCCTTCTGAAAACTTTAGAACGACTGATTGATATCCATATTCGAGCTAAAGTTGATCCAAGACTTCTGTCTGCGGCTCAACATGCCTACTGTAAAGGGAAGTCGGTGGAAACGGCTTTACACTCTCTGACTAGCCACATCGAACGATCCCTACAATATAAGGAGTACACAATGGTTGCTTTCCTAGACATAGAGGGCGCCTTTAACAACGTCAACACATCCGCAATCACGACTGCGCTGTCAACTCTGCAGGTAGACGGCTCACTTGGGGAGCTGATTAATCTAATGCTAAAAATCAGGAAAATCAACTCCAAACTGGGTGAGACTTCTGCTAAAAGATATGTCAGTAGGGGTACGCCGCAAGGCGGTGTCCTCTCCCCCCTTCTCTGGAACTTAGTGGTTAATGAACTACTGATATACCTGGAAGCGGGTGGTAGCAGAGTGATTGCCTATGCGGATGACGTTGCCATAGCCGTCTTAGGAAAACATTTAAATACCATTAAAGAACTCCTCCAAGTAAATCTTAACAGATTAACCTGCTGGGCAGATCGCTGTGGATTGGGAATAAACCCCCATAAAACTGATCTTGTCTTCTTTTCTAGGAAATATAAAATTCCAATCATAGACCCTCCTTCAATAAACGGTACCAGTTTAGCTTTCTCCGATACAGCAAAATATCTGGGTCTCATTTTTGACAGGAAACTAAACTGGAAACCTAACATTCAAGAAAGAGTCAATAAAGCTACAATAGCTTTATTCTCTTGCAAGAAAGCCATTGGGAACAAATGGGGCCTTCAACCTCGCATAACCCACTGGCTATACATCTCGGTCATAAGACCGATACTTACTTACGGGGTGGTTGTCTGGTGGACGGCCTTGGAAAATGCAGTCAATCGCATTAAATTAAGCAGAGTCCAAAGAACAGCATGTCTATGGACAAGCGGAGCCTTGCGGTCTACCCCCTCTGCGGCATTAGATATTCTGCTTCACTTGACACCCCTCGACATTTTTAGCAAGCAAGTAGCTGCGACTGCAGCTATTCGCCTTAAAGCGACTAAACAGTGGACAAATAATTCATTTGGCCACACCAACATTCTTAATACATTAGGAATCCTCACAGAGAACACCGATTACACCATACCTGAACTTTGGTTTGACAAAAGCTTCCATGTAAGCTTCCCCTCTAGATCATTCTGGGAGGAGGATGCTTTCATGGAGGACAAGTCAATCCATCTCTACACAGATGGATCTAAAACCGACAGCGGAGTTGGTGGCGGTGTTTTCTCAGATAAGCTAAATCTAAGCCTCTCTTTCCGCCTTCCAAATCACTGTAGCGTGTTCCAGGCGGAAATTTTAGCGATTAAAGAAGCTCTGTCCTGGCGGAAGAAAAACGTGATATCTGCAAAGGATATCCGCATATTTTCGGATAGTCAGGCCGCCATCAAGTCCCTGGACTCGGTCTCATTGTGTTCTAAAACTGCCCTTGAATGCCGATCATCTCTCATGGAGATGGCAGAGCAGTTCAACATTCACCTCTGTTGGGTGCCGGGCCACAGAGACATTCCAGGGAACTGCAGAGCCGATGAACTCGCCAAAATTGGAACCACTCTACCTATCTTACCAGACAAAGGTAGTATAGGTATACCAATCGCTACGTGCAAACTAACACTAAAGCTAGATGCCAACAAAAAAACGGACCTTAGGTGGACTGCTGGACAAACATGTCTAGCGACCAAACAGATCTGGCCAAGGCTGAATCTGAGTCGATCTAAGTGTCTGATCCTTTTAGATAGGAAACATCTCAGCGCCATAATAGGTGTCATTACCGGACACTGCCTCATAGGCAAGCACGCAAGAAGGCTTGGCGCTTTTACTAACGATTTCTGTAGAAGCTGCATGGACGAGGAAGAGGAGGAAACAATCCTCCATCTACTCTTTACATGTCTAGCCCTCTCCCAGAGAAGAAGATTTCATCTAGGAGTTTTCTTCTACAAAGACCTAAACGACATTGAAAACATAGACGTTAACAGTCTCCTACGCTTTATTAAAAGCTCAAACTGGTTCCAGTAGTAAGAAGATCACAGATCCACGTGGCATCACAATGGGCCAATAGGCCTAAGTGGGTTGGTATTTCCAACAGCCACTCTTACGTAACCTAACCTAACCTATATCGCTGAGTTTAGAACGCTTGGTACTAAATTAAGGAACTGTAGTTTTCAAATTAGATTTAACTATTTTTGTCTATATGTGTAAGTTAATTTATAGAGAGAAAAAATTAAAATCATATGGCACTGAAGTTATTTTGGAAAACCGTCAAAAGGATTTTTCAGAGAAAAGAACGTTTTAAAAAGTCAAGAAATGGACCGAAAAGTAAGTCCCTTCAAAAAATGTATGTAAGTTAACGTCTTTAAGTATGAAGACAAGAATGTGAGCCATCATTTGTTGCACTACTAGGACAGTAAAAGGTGCAATCTATAGATGCATTTTTTAGTATATGCAGCTGTTGGCTCAAATTACCTCACCAACAGTGCAGTGAATGCAGCCACGAACAACCACTGAATGGATTTACAATAAAGCGTTCTACAAAGGGAAATTTATTTCAAATTTCAAAGAAATGCTATAAAAGAAAATCTGAAACAAAACAATTTCTTATAAAGTTTTAATATCAACCACGGATTATTTCATTTTTTCTACAATTGCTGTATTTTTTCCAACGGTCGTCAAATCACCGATTCATTTTGTCTTCGCAAAAATTCGAGCTTAAAATTTCCAACCATAACAGCAGCCGTATGATATTACCATATATATCGAGCAGCTTACTGTTGTAGAAAGCTTTAACAAATTATGTATACATATCAACTCGATTTTACACATCTCAAAGATGTAAAGGGTTTTCCAATAGGGACTTGACAACTTTGAATTTAATTTGCGAACGCACTCTTTCACTAATCATCAAACTGTCACTGTCAATTTATTCAGTGAACTCAACATTTTCATCACGGTAAAGTACACTAACGAGCAACGTCTGCAAATTATAAAAATTTTCTACCGAAATTCGGAGTCGGTGACTGCAGCTTTAAGAGCGTTAACTCCAATTTTCGGTCGTAATTCACGACCTAGTAGACAGGCAATAACAAGTTTAGTGCAAAAATTTGAGTCTACATATTCGTTGTGTGATGTTGCGGTGTCAGTGAGACAACGGGTTGGTCGAAGTGTCGAAAATATCGCTGCCGTTCAGGCGTCCGTAGCAAATGATCCAAATCAGTCAATTCCACGGCGTTCTCAAGAATTGGACATCGCTCAGACCACATTATGGCGTATTTTGCGTAAGGATCTTGGTTTACACCCATAGAAGATCAAGCTGATTCAAGAATTGAAGCCGATGGACCATTTGAAGCGACGTATGTTCTCCGATTGGGCCCTGGAGAAGATGCGCCCAGATGATCATCGCAAAATCATCTTCAGTGACGAAGCTCATTTTTGGCTCAATGGGTTCGTCAATAAGCAAAATATGCGTTATTGGTCGGGTGAAAATCCACATGTGCTTCATGAATCACCACTTCATCCACAAAAAATAACTATTTGGTGCGGTTTGCATGCCGGCGGTCTTATTGGGCCATATTTCGATAACGATCGTCACGTTACTGTGAATGGTCAGCGTTATCGCGCCATGATCACCGATTATTTTTGGCCCGAATTGGAAGATATGGACTTGGACGACATGTGGTTTCAACAGGATGATGCCACAAGCCACACAGCACACGCTACAATCGATTTATTGAAGAGTAAGTTTGGTGAGCGTGTTATCTCAAGAAATAGGTCAGTCGATTTGCCGCCTCGTTCGTGCGATATAACGCCGCTTGACTATTTTCTGTGGGGCTACGTTATGTGATTGTTTTATGCCAACACGCCAATGACTTAGGAAGAGCTCAAAGCCTACATTTAACGCGAAATAGAGGCCGTTTCGGCTGAAATGTGTGACCGAGTCGTTGAAAATTAGGTCCAACAAATCGACCGCTGCAAAACGTGCCCGCGGTGGCCATATGAACGAAGTCAAGTTCCATTCTTAATGTTTTGATTGTACTTCAAGCCGATAATAAAGTTTTTAAAATATCTCAAATGGTTTGCGTTTTATTTAAAAAAAAAATGTTGTCAAGTCCTTATATGGCTTCAATCAGAATCCCATTAAAACTTATCTAGGCGTATTCTGCTATGCTAAAGATTTCCAATTGCATCATTCTATACCCAACCAAGTATCTCCGATATCACCGATAGTAACTGCTAAGACTTTGACCTAGCGAAAATCTCCCTTTTAGCGATGCTTTACTGAGTGTAAGAAAATAAATTGCTAAAGTAGAATAGGATGAATTGAGAAGTTATTTCTAACCACAGAGACAATCTTTTGGCCTAACGAATGAGCTTCATATATTTTCTAGTAGGAAGCAAAGGTGCCTGTATGAGGCGGATCAAGGTGCCTTATAAACCATTAAGGTGCATAATATTTAGTGACATTTTTATTGGCATTGCAGCATTTGTAGCATTTATATATTCAGGAAGAGGCTAACCCGAGTTTTAGACTCAGCTTTGTCTGCTTGTTTACCGGGCATTGTGTTTTTTTAATATTTCTTGCAGAAAAGAGAGGTTGTTGAGGAGTTTGTGCGTGGTTTTCTTGGAGCATGTTGTGTGTGTTCCATATTCGTCGATACTAGGGAATTGCTGTAAAAGATAAATCTTGCGATTTTAGCTGGAAGTTAGTATGTTGCACTAGAACAGCACAAATTGATAAAACTCACAACAGATTTTCTTTAGACGTCATAACAGGAGGATATCGAATCGTTCAGTGTGGATTATTGAAGGTCACTCCCAACTTATTTTAAACATCGGTTTCTATTCCGTGGAAGTAAGGAACACCATTATTAGTAGTTGCAAACTTCGACTGAATGAATACTCTGATACCACGAGAGGTCAGCAGCTCTTCGAATTTCAAACCCAGCCGGGCCTGCGGTTTAATGATTAATACTTTCACTAGACTCCAGGGAACGGTCTGACTTATACGCATGAGGGCCTTCCCTAAAATATCTCGCTTTTCTGTAGATGCACTTACGAATAACGGTGCAAAACTAATTGCGATGGGGGCTATTTTATCCAAATAATGCCTTCTCCGACGTGAATTCTATGTGCACTCCTTAATTTAATTTTCCTTAAGAAACTGCTCTTGAATTTTCTTATTCCTAGGCTGTATCGCAGAATGTGATTCAGGTATACGTAATAATACTTTCGTTTCTTCTTTTCTTATTTTCAAGTGCAAAATGCTCTTTGAAACTGACATTAAAATCACTTCACCTGTCGCTAAAGGTAGTCATTTTGATTCCATGCTCTTCATCTTGATTATGCATGATATTTGTTGTATCATTTAAGACTCTGTATTTTTACTTTTTATACAATACTACTTCCTCAAAATAAGTATCAACAAAATGCTAATTTGTCTCATATTCTCGTAGCTGTGTCCTGACAACTTTCCATTCCTACTCCGATTCTCAACAGTCTTCTATTACCAATCAGTCTTTGTCAAATTTAATTGTGCTCCTTAACCAAGGACTCGAATGTTAAATGCTAGTTGACTCCATAATTATCAAAGAAAACATTTAATAATAGTTTTCTCTAACCCAAGCAAGAAAGTCTATTTACACGAATAAAACTTTAGTTGAACCCACCCTTGAAAATACTAGCCAGGTCAAGTTAAGGCCTTGTGATTTCAGTCTTTTTCTGTCTGAAAATTATCCATGACTACTTTTCCCCATCTAAATGCTCTATAAATCTTTCTATCCCAGAACATTTAATAGGCCTAATACGAATCAAAGAACACTCCAATTAATTTCATCAAGCGTGTAGAAGATCCTTCCCCAGTTTTCGCTTTCGTTTCTAATCCCGTCTAACAGACTCAGACCGTTCAAATAGAAATGGAGATACAGAAAAAAAAAGTCTCTAGCGTTTTCTGGTAAATTTATTTGCAGCCTTTGCGCGTGTTGACCTTCCAATTCCAATTCCAGCTCAACAGAGAGTAATCAAATCTATGTGTAGGTGGTAGATACCAGTATCCTTGTGTGCACGAAATTACTGGAATTCAATTTGTGTCCTTGAAAAGCTTTTATTATCAACTGAAGTAGACAATACTGTTTATCACACACAAATGGGAGACAGAGAAGCATTTACACCCAGTACCCTCAAACCAATGACTCTCACGCACTCCATTCTAGACCTAGTTCCGACCGCCAGCTGCCTAAGCCACCCTTCGAACCAAGGCCGTGGCATGTTTCTACCCCAGTTACACTGGTGTTGGTTTGCGACCTCGAGATTGCATACATGAAAAAGGGTATACTAGTACAGTAACTTGGACGAGTTGAGTGGTTTACTGAATAGATTGCCATAGAACTTTGACAACCCTTGCACTTGAACTGAGAGTCAAGCGTGGGCGATGCCAATAAACTGGCTCGTGGCAGCCTTCACATTGAAGGGGAAGAGCTATGAAAGCTCTCTCACTCTCCTTTCGATTCTCCCTGATGGCCTGGTATATTCTATTTTTATCACATTCGATTGTGTGATGGAGATTAAGATGCAATTTGCAATAAATGAATGTGAGACATACGGGAAGGGGGTATCTATCGCACGACATCACCATTATAAGCGGTGTTTTGTCGGTGTCGGGAACGCGACGAGCTCCGAAAGTCAATGCTATTGACGTAGTTTGGCAAATTTTAATGTTTGATTTGGAATTTCAAACAGCTGGGGCTTTTCACTGTTGTTGTTATTCACTTTGGGCGGAAGTGATTACTCATATTGATAGATGGAGACACTAAGTGACAATATTGAAGCACCTATCGATAGGTAGTTTTTTAAGTAATACAAACCGCGGACACATATTGATTATGCAAATTTCTAGTTTAACTAACGAGAGTGCAAACATACATAGAACTGTGGCCTTATATGGTCATCTTTAGTGGAAATTATCAGTCAGCTTTCTTCGAGGAATACTTAAACAAACAGTCGAACGTGTTGTTTAAGGAATAGAATCATAACATTCCTACATTCAAATTTGAATGTAATCTGTTGGAATGTCCAAAGTATCCACGAAAGGAAAACACAAAACACTATGCCACATAATTAATTCTAATGAGCGTTATATGGGTTTTATTATTGCTCATAATAAACATAAAATAGAAAGAGTCGAAGAAGTCGACTGATTGTAACTCGATGATATATAGCAGAACTTCTTTTTCCATAGTCAAGTCAGGTGGTTCCATATTGATACATTCATCCATCCATATCGGATAGTTCAGCATCGTAACGAAAGGGAGTGAAGACAATTTAAAACTAGTAGTTGTGTTGCGAATATCAGTGCACTTTTCATTTGACTAAAGATACGTTTAAATTTTGGATTTCGCCTTATGATCTCTTCAGAAAACGGGTTTGTACTTTTCAAAGTCAATGTATTGTAGTTTTGTAAAATAGACGAAATAAGATAAAAGTTTCAGTTTCTGCATTCTCGGGGTATTTGCGAAAGATTCAGAATGAAATATCTAGGAATAAAATGGTGTCATTCGATTTACAACAACATTTTGTTTTCTTCGGTTTCGAAACCATCATAGCTACAAAAGAAAGAGGCTTACAGTGAGTATGATATTCCGATGCCTAAAGACTCAAAAAAGCCATGGAGCGTTTAATTATAAACAAAAGCTAATGGAGTCTAATATCTTGCAGCAGCCCGATTAGTAGAACGGACTCCCACCTATGTTTGGATTACAGTATCGGATATGGGAGTCAGAGTTGTGACATTCTACGGACTTGTTGCCGCTAGTAAAACTCCTCCCATCAAGGAGGAATCTGGAGCTCAGCCGCATCAGCAAGCTCCATCTAAGGTGCTCTACTTAAGACGCCGAAATTCTACACGCATTATCAAAACCTTCGGATCCATGTCGGAGGTTGAGAGAAGTGCGGATATAAAGAGCAAGATTGAGTCGGCTAAAAACATCCTAAAAGACGGATTACCCACTACTTCCACTGCTCCCAAAATTTTAAAAGTCTCCTCCAAGTGCCAGAGATCGTTGGAGGAAACCGTGCCAGCACATCTCTGAGGTCTTTCAATGAAGTCTTAAAGGATGTAATGGTGATCGCGGTGATTGATAGGAATGATACCGATAGTTCCATTACATCTGAATGGTGGCAGCTGGTCAAGCTGAAGCTTTCGAGCAACTTCTTGGCCATCATGCGGGAAAACCCCGGACCACCTCCTATCACAAGCGATGCTGGCTGGCACCAAGGCCATGTCAAACCCATCGCGTGTTCCAACCAGAGATCTCTTGATCTCTTCACCAAGGCCATAGGTGGTTTAGGAGAGATTTGGCCCGATGTTAAACTCGAGGTCGTGTCTACGCAAGACATTCCTAGTAGACCTCAAACTCGTACCTGGATCCCAACCGAACCCCCCTCCCTAGAAAGTATTCTGGAAATCATCAGCTCAGTAACCCGACTCTTCCGACTCATGACTGGAAAGTCGCGAAACTGAAGGAACTAACTATCGACTTAACCGTTGCCAGACTAGAGACTGCCAAAAGCTTTACTAGGTGGCATCGGCTTACCTTGGGCACGACCATGTGGAGCCTCTCCCTGGTGATAACCTAGAAAGAGTGGTACTGGCAGCTGGAAGGCAAAAAACTGGCCTCATCATCGGATGCAACGCTAACGCACATCACAAGGTATCGTATCGTATCAGTACCGATATCAATAGTAGAGGTGAGTCACTTTTAGACTATATTTTAAGTACTAACCTCTTTATTTGCAACATTGGCAATGAGCCCACTTTTATAACTAGAAACCGACAGGAACTGCTAGATAACACTCTTGTCTACGACAGCATCACTCAAAGGCTAACGGACTGGATGGTATAATCTGAACACTCTTTTTCAGATACATCCAATTCAGCCTGATCCACTCTGGCTCTCAATCAGGTTATGGCAGCTTCCTGCTCTCTTATTCAACCTAGAGGCAACAAAAAGCCACAATGGTGGACATCAACACTAGGACTGCTTAGAAACTCTTGTAGAAAACTTCTAAACGTAGCAAAAAGCACAAAAAAAGTGACTGACTGGGATTCATACAAAGAATCCCTCAAATTATACAAAAAAGAACTGAGGAAGGCTAAGCGAAAATCCGGGAGGTCATTCTGTGACAAAATCACAGAAACCTCTGAGGCATCGCGGCTAAGAAAAATCCTCTCCACAAATCCTATGATGCCCAGCTGTTTGAAAAAAACCGATGGCTCTTGGACAACCTCAAGCGATGAATCACTCAACCTGCTTCTGGACACCCACTTTCCAGGTAGCTCCCAACTCGTGGCCTGTAGCCGCCCAAACAGGCCTACTGCAACCGTGACCAAAATTCATGGTCTGATTACAAGAGACAAACTGCTCTGGGCGCTGCATAGCTTCAAACAATACAAGTCTGCTTGTCCGGACGGTATAATACCTGCCGAGCTACAGAGGTCCTCAGATATTATTCTGCCTGTGTTAGAAAATATTATGAGGAGCTGTGTAGATCTTATCCACATTCCACTGTTATGGAGAGAAGTCAATGTAGTATTCATTCCCAAAGCTGGAAAATGTTTTCATGTTGTCCCAAAGGACCTCAGACCTATAGGTCTATCATCTTTCCTTCTGAAAACTCTAGAACGACTGATTGATATCCATATTCGAGCTAAAGTTGATCCAAGACTTCTGTCAAAGGTTCAACATGCCTACTGTAAAGGAAAGTCAGCTCTGCCCTCTCTGACTAGCCACATCGAACGATTCCTACAATATAAAGAGTACACAATGGTTACTTTCTTAGACATCTAGACATAGAGGGCGCCTTTAACAACGTCAACACATCCGCAATCACGACTGCGCTGTCAACTCTGCAGGTAGACGACTCACTTGAGGAGTTGATCGGTCTAATGCTAAAAAGCAGGATAATCAACTCCAAACTGGGTGAGACTTCTGCCAAAAGATGTGTCAGCAGAGGTAAGCCGCAAGGCGGTGTCCTCTCTCTCCTTCTCTAGAACTTAGTAGTTAATGAACTACCGATATACCTGGAAGCGAGGGGTAGCATGCGGATGACGTTGCTATAGCCGTCTCAGGAAAGCATCTCAATACCATTAAAGAATTCCTTCAAGTAAATCCCAATAGATTAACCCGCTGGGCAGATCGCTGTGGATTGGGAATAAACCCCCATAAAACTGATCTTGTCCTCTTTTCCAGGAAATACAAAATTCCAATTATAGACCCTCCTTCAATAAACGGTTTAGTATTTTCCGATACAGCAAAATATCTTGGTCTGATTTTTGACAGGAAACCTAATATTCCAGAAAGAGTCAATACAGCTACAATAGCTATATTCTCTTGCAAAAAAGCCATTGAGAGCAAATGGGGCTTTCAACCTCGCATAACACACTGGCTATATATCTCGGTCATAAGACCGATCCTTACTTACGGCCTGGTTGTCTGGTGGACGGCCTTGGAAAATGCAGTCAACTACATTACGGAGCCTTGCGGTCTACCCCCTGTGCGGCATTAGATATTCTGCTTCACTTGACACCCCTCGACATTTTTAGCAGGCAAGTAGCTGCGACTGGATCTATTCGCCTTAAAGCAACTAAACAGTGGACAAATAATTCATTTGGCCACGCCAACATTCTTAATACATTAGGAATTCTCACAGAGAACATCGATTACACCATACCTGAACTTTAATTTTTACAAAAACTTTCATGTAACCTTCCCCTCTAGATCATTGTGGGAGGAAGATGCTTTCATGGAGGACAAGTCAATCCATCCCTACACAGATGGATCTAAAACCGATAGCGGAGTTGGAGACGGCAGATAAGCTAAATCTAAGCCTCCGTCTTCCAAATTACTGTAGCGTGTTCCAGGCGGAAATTTTGGCGATGAAAGAAACTCTATCCTGATTAAAGAAAAACGTGATATCTGCAAAGGATATCCGCATATTTTCGCATAGTCAGGCCGCCATCAAGTACCTGGACTCGGTCTCATTACATTCTAAAACCGCCCTTGAATGCCGATCATCTTTCATGGAGATGACAGAGCAGTTCAACATAGAAACATTCCAGGGAACTATAGAGCCGATGAACTTGCCAAAATTGGAACCACTCTACCTATTCTACCGGAAAAGGGTAGTATAGGTATACCAATCGCTACGTGAAAACTAACATTAAAGCTGGATGCCAATAAAAGAACAGACCTTAGGTGGACTGCTGAGCAAACATGTTTAGCGACCAAACAGATCTGGCCAAAGCTGGATCTGAATCGCTCTAAGTATCTGATCCTTTTAAATAGGAAACATCTCAGCGCCATAATATGTTAGATATCATCACAGGACACTGCCTCATACTCAAACACGCAAGAAGGCTTGGCGCTTTTACAAATGATTTCTGTAGAAGCTGCATGGACGAGGAAGAGGAGGAGACAATCCTCCATCTACTCTTTACATGTCCAGCCCTCTCCCAGAGAAGAAAATTTCATCTAGGAGCTTTCTTCTACAACGACCTAAACGACATAGAAAACATAGACGTTAACAGTCTCCTACGCTTTATTATAAGCTCAAACTGGTTCCATTAGTAAGAGGATCATAGATCTACGTGGCATCGCAATGGGCCAATAGGCCTAAGTGTGTTGGTATTTCCAACAGCAACTCTTACCTAACCTAACCTAACCTAGGTCGTAAGTTAGAAATAAGAGATAAGATTAATAAAGTCAATGTTTGTCAATAGATTCGGGTTTTTTTTTTTAATTAGGATACGATCTTTTGGCAGATGTCATATTTTTGTTCCACTTTGTCTAAAAAATTTTCAACAACGTTTACAAATTTTCAAAATTCTTTTATGAAAATACTCCATCAGTTACGGCCACATTACGTGTGTTAACTCAAATTTTCGGCTGTTATAATCGTCCTGGTAAGCGAACAATTGGGCTGTTAGTGAAAAAAAACTGTATCATATAGCCGTGCCAGAAAGATAGCGAAACACCATAAGTGGTAAGACTATTGGGGTTGTACGCGAGTAGGCAAATCAATACCGCTATCAATTGATTTTATGGCATTCCTAAGAACAAGAGCTGGACATCTACTCGAACGTTCTGAGAAGAAGCCAGCGAGTCGGTTGCAGTCAATAATTCTTTTGTCATAAATTGGAACTACAAGGTTTGACGAATACTCCTACGTATGTGTTTTCAGCGGACAAAGTGAGCTGCAATCGACTTATTGAAGACGAAGTTCCGTGATCGTCTTATTGCCAGAAATAACCCTGTTAATCGGCCGCCATTATCATTGCGATCTAACTCCTTTTGATTCATTCCTATCGGGACTACATAAGTCTCTGGTCTATGTCCAGAAACTTTAGACAACTCGGACGCGAATATTCCACGTGAAATTGCTGTAGTACAAGTGTAGCCTGAATTATGCCAAAAATCAATGGGAAATTGGGTCTACCGCTTCCACGCATGTAAGTGCTTCCGTGGAGGGCATTTAAGTGATGTCATATTTCAGATCTATTGGTTTTAATTATGTTTCAATCTAAATGATAAATGTCATTGATACCTTAAACACAAGTCTTTTTACATAGAATACAAATTGAGACGAAACAATTAATTTGAATTTTTAAAATGTATTAACAAATCTGGGATACACTTTTCTTAATTTGACAGTTTGTCTATCGAGGAAGAGAATTCAACAGCGATGCCAATTCCGGATGTTTTGTGTATTTTATAAAGACATATACAGGGTGTCCCAAAAATCAACGTCAAGCCGGAAAAGGGTGATAGGTCAAGTGGTGTCGGTTATCACAAAATTATAAAAAAACATCTAAGTCATGTGCTTTTAAAATTATTGGCATTCAAAAAAAAACATCGAGAAATCTGACACCCTGTGACGATCTTTCAAGTGCTGTGACCGCAAATCTTTACTTTTCTTCGATTTTTTTTTATCAGGTAACGCTGAGTAACTCTTCTGTAAATTACGGTCCAAAATTGAAACAAAACTATATCGGTTTTAACTAAAATATTCCTTTTTTGTCCATCCATGTATCTGAAAATCATTAATCACCCAACTTGAACTGACTGTACTGAAAAAAATGTACTATGCCATTTTGGCAAGTAACTTTAAAAGATGGCGTATTTAGTCTGGATTCCAAAATGGTACGACACTTGCTAGACTACCGTTTAATTGAGGACACAAAAACATATTTTGTTAAAAAAACTCGATTCATAGTTAATTTTTTTAAAGTTAAAATGTGTAACAAGTGTAACAAGATAGACAGTGACGCCGTGATTGAGACGGATAAACACGCCATTTCGACTAGTGTGAGTGAAACACATAGAGATGCCACCCTTGTCATTTCATTTGATTTCTTTCCCATCACAGAGCACACAGAACACTACGTTCTCTTGGTGTATTGAGAGTATACTTTATACAACTGTAGTTTTATACAACTGTAGTTTGTTGCGCGACTAAACGCCATATACCGCTCTTGTATCTTACAACAAATGTTCAAATTGTTTGCCTCCAGCGGCAATGCAAGCTCTACATCTTCTTACAAATGATCTGGTAATAAGACGGGCAAATCTTCTGGAGTTGATGCAATTCTTTGGCGCAACTCGTTTAAATTTTCTATCGGCTTAGAATAATTTTTTTTAAATCAGGTGAACGGGCTGGCCATGAAATTGTACCAGACCGCCCTATCAACCTGTTGGAGTATTCCCGATCGAGGAACTTTCGTACTGTGCGAGCATAATGTGCTGGGCAGCCATCTTGTTAATACCACATGCATGCATAAATATTAAGTGGCACGTCTTCCAATAAATTTGGTAAGTGGCTCTCCAAAAAATCTATATAAACCTCCGTATTCAAATTCTGCGGCAGCTCGAATGGGCCGATAATCCTACCATTCAGAATTCCCATCTACGTGTTTACTTTAAAACGATACTGTGATCTATCAAATTGTGAGGTTCATGTAACCGTCACTTTTAAAGGTTGATTCGTCCGACCATTAAATTTTTCGAAGATCTTCTCTGAACCTCTGCACCATCGTTTGACAAAATTGGACTCTTTCTGGATAATCTAGAAGACTTTGGACTCGCTGTACATGGTACGGATGGAGTTGGTTTTTCCTTAGAATTCGGTGTCATTTACTTTTGGGTACTCCTATGCTTTCTTCAATTGCACGTATTGAAGTACTAGGGTCTTGTGCGACTGCTTGTAAGACTTCGTCCTCGTAGGGCATGACGGGTCTTCCCTCACTAACCATTAGATTTGGAAAGCGACCCTCTGAGAATGACCGGTGCACATTTACAAACACTCGATGATCCGGATGACGCTGAGCATTTGGGTATCTCTCATGAAAAAGTCTGGCTGCAGCACTAGCATTACACCTGCATTCCCCATAAATGAGATGCATGTTAATATATTCCTGAGTGTATCTGTACCTGCTGTGTACTCGCTGTGATGGCATGATGACATTCGCAATACACAATCACGGGATCAACGATCAACACTAGTCCAGAAGAAATCCAGGTTCAACAGAAACGGTCAGATACCAAATCAAAGTCGCAATGCAGTGGAGTCCAATAAAGAAAGCCAAAATTGTAAGCACGAAAGTGTCATACCATTTTGGAATCCAGCAAGTACGAGTTACTTGCCAAAATGACATAGTACATTTTTTTATCAGTATAGTCAGTTCAAGTTGGGTGATTAATGATTTTCAGATACATGGATGGACAAAAAAGGAATATTTTAGTTAAAACCGATATAGTTTTGTTTCAATTTTGGACCATAATTTACAGAAAAATTATTCAGGGTATCGTAGCAAAAAAAAAAAATATCGAGGAAAAGTAAAGATTTGCGGTCACAGCACTTGAAAGATCGTCACAGGGTGTCAGATTTGTCGATTTTTTTTGAGCGCCAATAATTTTAAAAGTACATGACTTGGATTTTTTTTTATAATTTTGTGATAATCGACACCACTTGACCTATCACCCGTTTCCTGCTTGACGTTGATTTTTGCGACACCCTATATACATAGATGCTGTTCAACAAAAGATGTATCATAATTTGTTTGTTTTATAAAAGAAAGGCAATCTTAAAAACTTTATTTGTAAGATTCTAGTCAGAGAGAGAGAGAGAGAGAGAGAGAGAGAGTTCTAGGCAGTAGCGCTATAATAATTGGATAATTGTATAAAGGCGGTAAAAGATACCGGATTCACGAATGAATCATAAAGGATGTTTTAAAAGTCGCACCTAGATGTTAGTAGTGAATAATTTGTGTACGCTGCATCCGCCTTGTGTGGTGTAACCTCCGGTTCAGATGCGCAGTTATATTCGACGCTTCTTCGCTTACAAGGGCAGTCATTTGATAATTCACTTTTCCACTGTATGGTAATATTTATTTGGAATAGCAGGATGAAATATATTAAATAAATATAATAATTATTAATTAAATGTTACGCTAACGTTTTAAATATACTGGTTGGCCATCGTTCTTCGTCGTAGTAGTATGACACTGACAATTTTTTTTAATTAATAATTACGTTTTGGAAATTATTTTCACAAGAAAGTTTTCCTTAATGAGAGTAGTTCATAGTATTTTTGAAAATAAATGCTCGGACAGTTCCAATAAGTCCTCAATCAGAGTACTGATCGCGTCCAGTGCTGCTGGATTTTAATCATCAAGTGAAAATCGACGCTTTGACACGAAACTTTGTGGACTAAGCATTCCACAAATTGGCTTAGTCTATCTGTGATACTTGGATTATCAACAATCTACGATACTTAGACTTCTGAATGAGGACTGCCGTATAGGTTAAGTGTATGAACTATACAAACTGTCAAGGAAGCAGGTACACAGATCGGGTTGCATTACACTCGCTAGTACCTTGAGATTAACCCCTATCACTGCATTAGATATGCTATTTCACTTTTTACCTGTTTTTCCTGAGATGTAGTGGCGAAATCTACATACATATAAGATTGTAGCTTTTACTGACATCCTTGTGTAAAATATCTCGCAGTAGACGAGTCTTCAAACAGCTCCCTCAGCCGAGATACATAAAACTGAAAAAGGCGATCAGTTACGATATTCAATACATTGTAACTTTGTTGCCTGATAAGATGTGCTATTACACCTAAAACCTACACGTTCAAAGGTCTATAAATCAGGTAACTGATATAACTTTTAATTGAAAAAGGAAATAGCATCGGCAACAGATTCAGTCTCATATTCCTACGCAGGAAGAAAGAAATGAGCATTATTCTCCAGAAAATATAGTACTCGTATATCCAATTCTTTAAGGAGATGGATCGAAACTTAGTTATGGGTGTAGTTATATTGACCAAGACAAAGAAAATACAGCAAAGCGGATAAAAACTTGGAAAAAGTAACATAATCGAAGGCCATCTATTCAATATCTAAGAAAATAGGAATGCCGCTTTCATAGAAACTTGCTTAAGGTAGCAGTTGGTTAGATGGTACAATCTGCTATATTACCGAACAGATCTGTCGCAACCAGAATCTAGGAAGCAGAGAATAGTTTATGCATACTTATTTTAGTTTGAATTATCACAGGCATAGTACAATTTGTAGACGATTTTAGCAGAAGCGGTAGGAATGGAAAGAAAACCTGCATTTGATGTACCCTGATCTCTCTAAAAATAAAAGAATCAAACCTACTGTAAGTCAACCCTTGTGCTCTGATCTCAAGATTTAGCTAGTAGAGAAAAATTCCAGCTGCGACAGTCGTCATCAAACCGATTCTTAGAGCACAGAGAAATATGGTTCTTTAGAAAGTTGCACTTTTTAAGGCCAACTTTAATTTGCAATTGAATTATCACTTGAAAATTGCTTATCAGTTTTCATAGCACCAATTTCTCTTATTAGTAACTTCTCTTAAGGTGAACACTATTTCAGTATGAGATGCATATACATACACATGTAAATGAGTGAACCAGGGCTAACCCCACATTCATAGAAACCAGCTTTTTCGAACTGTAAATAAAGTGATGAATCAGTGACTACAAGACAGACGTCTACCTACAGTTCCTTAGGCCACCATAATAAATCTTAATTTACAGCTCCAATGAGCTTCAAGTAGTCAATTGTCGTCCTTGAATGTCCAACAATGATAATAGGATTCAACACATTCCAATCCGCCATTGGCGACATCTGACATACCCACGTTGCCCTCATCTTCCACATCACTCATTGAAGCCACATAAATTTGATGTCTGTCAGGCAACATTAGGTGAACCTTATTACGCCTCCAATTTCATTTGTACTGGCATTATTTTTATTATCATCATCATTATCCTTGTTACGTTTCCCAGAGTATTTTTTTCATTTCTCTTCATTCTCATCCACTTCAGGGACACCGAATAAATAAAGGAAAAATAAAAACCTCACCGAAGGACATAATCTTCTAGTCCAATACCACCATCATCACTTCCATCACCACCGCTATCACCATCTTTGGTGGCTGTGTTTGCCTTAGGCTGTTCTATACTATGAGCCGCTTAAAATACTAAGAGCCGGCATCGAAACAAGGAGTAAGGTGCATCCACGACACCGAAGCACAAACGAAGCAATACGAACCTACCTACCTACCTTCTGTGTTCATTGGCCAAGGCTAAGCCGCTCCGAAAATGGCTTTTGCGTCATTGCCATATTCGCTTTGTTTTACTTGCTTTGCCATCCCCAGCCTTGCTGGCTTGCCTGTCTTCCTAACTGACTGACTGTCTGGCTCACTGACTGACTGCCAATGTGCCTTTACTGTGCCGAATCCTCCTGTACGGGCTGGTATATCGACTTGGCATTGGAGTAGGGACAAGGACACAAACTCACTTACTCGTTCATTCATAAGCCTGCAAATGTCTCCACGAGCCGGCTACCAAAACCCCATGGTCGTACGCCCTTTAGGGAGACACTACACCGATTGAAACATGGGTAACTGGAAGGGGTAACCAAACATTTTAGACCTACAGCCTCACCAGCGTAGCTACATGTAAATTTCACTGCACCTACGAATACTTACTCTAATCAAAGACGGGTTGGATTGCATATACGACACGGTGCGTCCTTCGGATGTCCTCTTCGTTAGACTGCCATCCAATTTCAGAATTTTTGAATTCAATTTCAGGCAAACGTACAATATCCCTTCGCACAAGCAAGTACGAGTATGTTACAGCACATGCAAGCTCGCAGGCAATTATTTACGAGTACACGATGGCAAGGATATGATACACAAATACACACGCAAGTAACCGTGAACAACAACAGAAATAACAGAATCGTTTATCAGGAGAAGGAGAAGATGGAGGTAAATCATGGAAAAAAACTTAAATCCTTGTGGCAGCCTTGAACTTAACCAAGCTCCAAGTTTGTGTCCTTGCCCAATACTCAAGTACATATTGTCCGGTTGCCCCTCAATTTATTTCTCTTTGCTGTTGTTGTTACTGCTATTCGTGGTGGCTATGGTACTTTTTTATTTCGTTTTTGTGCCTGATGTGTCCTGCAAGTCCTGGCAGTAAGCGTAGGTAGATGGTGGAACTTATCTTCCTACAAACTCGTAGATATTGAGTTTCGATAGAAGGTCACTTGTCAACGAGCGTCGGCGGCAGCTCCTTGCTTAATGTCCTTGCTGAAAGTATCTGTGTGTGAGAGTGTTTGAAAATATTCCATACTTATAAAGTCCCACACTCTCTGTATGAGACACCGGGATTAAAAGTTAATTACGCGTTAGCCAGCACTATCGTGTGCAAAAAATAACTGTTGCATCAACTACAGAGAAATTCGAGAGAGAGAGAGATGGTGGAAGTAGTTTCTCTTCAGATTGAGCTTTCTGATTTAATTTAAACTTTCCGGAATGGGAGAAGGAGGCGAGAAGTTTTTTTTTTATTAATTTAACAGGGAACTCTCCAGCTCTCCAGCTTTTTAACTCTCATGATGAACGAGAGCAATTGTAGGAAGGTTGTATGTCGCCGCAACCCGGGTTTGTTGACGTTTGCCATTGAGCGGGGTCGAAATAGCTCCAGAGGCATCAGGCGAAGGTGGCAGACTCAGCAGGTGTGGGTCTTGCATCATCTTACAGTGGAATGAGTTTACTGCCATGAGAATAATAAGAAGTGTGAGGCGTAATGTTGGGAGTTTTCTGCAAAATTGGACCGTGGCCGCCCGCAACTTAGTGCGTCATTTGAGCAGAGGCAATATTAAATAGTTTACACTTTAATGGTTATCAAAGGAACTTTCCAGGGGTAGATGAACTAATTGTTTGTATTTTGTTGGCCCCTTTTGTAAGGCAGAATAGTCTACCTAAGTATAGACTATATGGAAGATATTATATGTGATATAATACATCACATAACGTGGATGTGAACAATTATGGGGAAGTGTAGTAGTCCTTGTTGCGTGGGTGCTCTACAGGTGACCTTTGGGCGAGTACTTGTGATTCCGGAAAAGTTACTACCAGAGTTTTTATAAAAGTTGTTGAACAACCTACGTTGACCAGAGAATTTTGATTTACAGTTGAGTTTACGTATAAGAATGTCAAATGTCTAAATTTTATCGGAAAGTTGAGCTCTCAACGAAACATGTTGCATAAAGGTTATAAAGTTTTAAGGAATTCAGAAATCCATTCCATAAGCATTTTGTGAAATTCAGAAGTTAAAATAAAAATAAATCAATTCCTCCCTATTTTGGTTATACTCAGGGCTACAACGGCTCCATGAAGTCAGTGATGAGTTCTGGTGAAAGGTTCGTAACAGCCACAATTGGTACTGGAAATCGAGATGAAAAGGGGTGGAAGATCTAAAAATAGTGGTCTTGTTGAGAAGATCATTGAAGAAATTAGAGAATTAAGTAGGTGATGAATAAGGCGTACGTTAGAAACTTCTTGAGTTGGTCTACATAGGGAACCAACTTATACTTATCTGTCTAAGAAAAAGCGTGTAATACCTAAAACTGATTAATATATCATCTGTTTCAATTTACGCATTGTGACTATAGTAATAAGATGGTCAAGCTTGGCTGACAACAAAGGGAAGGCAATGAGTTTTTGGTGACGTAATGTATTTTAGTATTAGAAATACAAAGCCCAATAACATGTCATAATTTATTAACTTTTCACTAATAAAATAGGTCCTTATAAAAAGATACCTCAGCCTTTATATACATTGAATTCCAAAAAATGTTCAAGGTATTACATTGAGGGGTTATTCAAATCGACTTATATACATAGACAGAAATGATTGAGGTTTTGTTACTGAAGTCTATATCACTGATTATTAAGTTAAGGATTAATTGACAGAGCTTGGGTGTAGAGCTGCCACCTTTTCGAAAAGTGTGCACATTGGCTGATTTATTGCGAGTGCTTCCTGCTTAGATTTCACCTGAAGTTCTTCATACATACACTGTTGGAACATAAAATCTTTAAGATGCTGCGTTTGCGAAGATACTCGTATTTTTTTTATGAACATTTGTAATTTTCTCATAGTTTTAGGTGTTAATATCCAAGTGACGCAATTGTGTTTTGACTGATTGCAACACATTTTTGTTAAATAATTCCAATGGCAGACAATGCAAGAATGCAGCACGAAGCACATCGCCTACTAATAACAAGAACAATATTGTTTGGATTTCGAACACCTCTGACAGCTTCTTCCTATGTATAACGTAGGACCTTCGTATTTTTTTTTTGTATAATTTAAGCGCGCCTAGGGGGTTATGACACCCTTGTACTGTTGCTTGTTCGCGGGCGGAAAGTTAGAAGGAGGAGAAAGGCAAACATTGTTGTGATTTAGTGGTTTGAAACGCAGGTATATTTGGTTTCGATATTAGCTCTCTGGGGGTAGGAGTCCGAACAGGACGGAGAGTTTTTTCTTCACTCGGAATGATTTGAAGGTTATCAATTTTCACGCTTGCCAGTGTTATGCCTTCACAAGCAGATTTTTCTGACTGTGTTCCAATTACACAAATGAAAAACTTGTCATGAGTAGGATTCGAACCTTGACCCTCCGAGTGAGAAGCGATTCCTAGTACCACTACAACACGGCCATTGTATTAATAGTTATAAACTCATCGGATAAGCTCCTCCTGGGCTACGCAAGCCATCTTCCTGTTGACACTGACTCAATGAAGATTTGCTTTACATAATGAATTGCTTTAAATAGGGGTAGATGATGGTTAAAAATGCATATCAATTGTTTATTACTAAGAAATGCACTTAAAGTGTGTTGTGTGCAAGAAAAAACGAAGCCATGGCAATAGAACAAGAACCGGCGTCATTGATTGATTCAACTCTTAATGACCCAAGCAACCATAAGACAGACGCTTTCGGAGCTGCACTGTGATGTAAGGAGGTCTGCGGAGCTAATGCTTTTCATAAAATCCAGTAAAATGAGCTGGGATAATGGGATTGTGACATTCACTATGGTGATTGCATCGGAGAACGGAAACAGGCCATATTTGGATGCGGACGCCTGCTGACAATTATTGTAGTATTAATGGTGAATTCACCAGCATTGACCTTATATGCGAGCGCCTTGGATTAGATTTTTTAGGTTCATCGAAAGTGAACTAAAAGATTAAACAAAAATTATATCAATTGGTTGCGTGACTTCTTTTTTTTGTAATTACGCCCACCGATTTCAAAAAATTACTTTGAGAAAAACGCGTTTGAAGTTGTAGTAATACAAAAATACGTTGGATTAAGCCTAATCAGCAATGGCAAGTTCATATACTCGTAGTTATACGAGTATGTATACTTATAAACTGGGAAGTGCATGTGTACTAGATGGGGTGAAAAGTAACCTCCTTGGGAATGAAAAATTTTTTTTTTTAAATGTTTTTTTATTTTATTCAATATAGTCCCCTTTTAGCTTGATACACTTATTCCAGCGATTTTCCAAATTCTTGATCCCGTCCGAAAAGTAATTTTCCGGAAGATCTGCAAAATACTACTCCGTGAGCTGAATTTTTTATTGATGAGCCATCTTTTGTGGTTTGGGAAGAGATAAAAGTCCGAGGGAGCCAAATCGGGTGAATACGGTGGATGCGACAGCAATTGGAGCCATAAGTCATTTAGCCGTGGTTGCGATGCTCTTGTGCGTCGGCGCATTGTCTTGCAAAAACAAAAATTTTATTCGCTTCATGTGAGGCCGTTTTGCAGCGCTTTCGGACTTCAAGCGCTCCAATGATGCACAGTATTACTCGCTGTTGATGGTTTTTCCTTTTTCGAGGTAGTCCATGAAGAGTATGCCATTACAATCCCAGAAAACCGCCTTTCCGACCCATCGAGCCTCCCTCGGCCGCTTCGGAGCACTCGTGGCGGCTTCAGTCCATTGCCGGGCACTCATTCTGTTCTCTGGTGTGTAATAATGGATTCAAGGGGTGATGGGTCATAAGGGGTGGCCGTGGTGTAGTGGTAGTAGCAGACGCTTCTCACTCGGAGGGTCCAGGTTCGAATCCTGCCCATGGCAAAATCAGTTTTTCATTGTATATTTGAAACTCAGACAAAAAAATTCTGCGTGTGAAGGCATAACACTGACATGTAGATTTGGCTGTTATAAGAGTTTCAAGCAATGAAAAAAATACTGGGAATTATACTCGAATCACTCTGAGTGAAGCAAAACTCTCCGTCCTATTCGGACTCCCACCCCTGGAGAGCAAACATAGAAACCAAACACACCTGAGTTTCAAGCCACTACACAAACAATTTTCCTTTCTCCTCCTTCTGTCTTTCCGCCCGCGCCCTGGCAACAGTAAAAGGGTATCCAACCCCTTAGGCGCGCGTAAATTATAAAAAAAAAAAAAAAAAAAGTTTCATCAAAAGTTACCAATCGACGCAAAAAGTCCGCCCGATTCCGCATCAGCAAGTCCAAACACTCTTTCGAAGTGCTCTCGCGTTCGTGTTTTTGGTCAGGAGTGAGGAGCTTACGCAGCACCCAGCGGCAGGATGACTTTTTCATATGCAGAATATTGCCCAAAAAATGGCGTGTGCGCTCATTACTAATCTTTGTGGTATCTGCTAGCTCACGCACCTTCACTTTCCGGTCAGCCAACACCATTTCATGTATTTTTTTGACATTGTCCTCTGTAACCGCATCGGAGGGCCTCCCGCTGCTGACTTGATCGGTAGTGGAGTTGCGGCCACCACGAAACTCTCGACACTAATATTTGACGGTGTAATCTGACGGAGCATTAGCCCCATAATATTTACCCAACTTTTCTTTTGTTTCCTTCGCCGTTTTGCCTCTCAAAAAAATAATGTTTTATGAGAGAACGAAAATCGTTTTTGTCAATACTCAACATACGTCAACAACAATCAGCTGTCAAAACAAAACTAAAGACAGTATTGCACTGAAATTTGGCATGTCTGCCTAAATATGAACGGACTTCAAGGCACCTTTTTTGCAGTAGCAGCGCATTCTGGCGTTCAAGGAAGTTATTTTCACCCCACTTAGTATACAAGCCACACCTAAGGATAAAAACATCTGCTGTTAAAAGTTACGGTAAAAAATAAGAATAAAGTAATCATACTGGCATGATCGACTTTGTTAAGTGTTTCATCATACACTCGTAGGAAAAGCCATGAGAGAAATGTCTGCTATCAAGAAGCTGCTATGTATTATCTGTTTAAGATTTTTCATTACCGATTTTAAGCTCAAAGAGTTTTGATTCTCACCAGGAAGGATGACGCAGTAATGGAAATCCTCGCCTTAGTATATATTGTACATATGTATTGTATGCACATCTTGTAGTGCGCAAATGGATCCGTTTTAAACCGAATTTATTTTATAGCCTTTGTAGATTGCGTTGAAGAGCTTGTTTAAAGCTTCCTCAATTAGGTTTTCAGCTCGATTTGATGGGACGTTGAACATGCTCAACATATACAGCTAGAATTCACTTACCGGCTAAAAGTCAATGTCCTTCAGTCTAAACAAAATCCACAACGAATCCGAATCTTCAAATGCACAGTTTTTCTATGGGAGTAGTCATAAATGTCGGATAGGTAAACTTTTCGTAGTTCTTAATCAGGTTTATAGTCAGGGACATAACTGTGATCATTATAGCAATCTTTTGACATTTGCTATACTCAAGTGTTATCTTAGGATATTATATTACATCAAAAGTTTAGGGTCATTCCAACGGTCATTTACAATGACATTCCAGCCGGCAGCTCTTTGGATAAGGCCAATCTGCTTGCTGCACTCTTTGCGGCCATCTCAACACTCCCAGATTGTACTTTGTCTCCGCCTACACTTGAGTGCCTCGAATCTTCAATGGGACGGATCTACTTTCGCAATCGTGTGGTAGCAAGAGTATATCTCCCCTTCTTCTGAAGAGGTTTTCTTCCTCGCTGGCAAAACCACTGCTTTTTCATCAATCCTACTCTTTAGGACTCTTCCCAAGCAGATGGAAAACAGCATTTGTCCAGCCTGTCCCTAAAAAAGGCGAATCATCTTCTCTCTCCTCCTACAGACACATTGCACTTACGTCCTTTCTTTCCAAGGTCATGGAAACGCTGATAAATCGTCAGCTCATGAAATATCTCGAAACACGAAAACTTTTCAATGACAGGCAATATAGTTTTTGTAGCAACAGGTCCACTGGTGATTTGATGGCATGTCTCACCGAAAAGTGGAACCAAAGCGTACATCAATCTGGCGAAAGCAAGATAGTTGCACTTGATATTTCTAAGGCATTTGACAGAGTTTGGCATCACGCTCTTTTGTCGAAAATGCGTGCATTTGGGATCGACGACTCTCTTCTTCAATGGATTAGAAATTACCTTTCGGAACGTTCAATTCAAATTGTCTTGGACGGTTTCAAGTCTGATATTCACAAAATAAATGCTGGTGTGCCCCAGGGCTCTGTTCTGTCTCCAACACTCTTTTTAATTTTCATTAATGATCTCTTGTCTGCTACTTCTAATCCAATATATTCCTTTGCTGATGACAGTACTCTCTGCTTTTCATATTCGTTCCCGGACTCACGGCCTGCTCTTCGGCTGTAGAACGAGAACGGCAGCGTATGCTAAGCTCATTCAATTCCGATATCAACAGCATAACTAATTGGGGAACTATCAACAGAGTCGAATTTAATGCTTCCAAAACACAATGCTGTCTGCTGTCGTTAAAGCGAAATTTAAACACCCAGCCATTATCCATGAATGGCACTTGCATCGTCGAAACCGAAAAGCTTTCCATTCCCGGTATGTGTGTCAATGACAACTTACGTTGGAATGACCACATATTTGATATCGCCAAAAATGCTGCGAAATGTCTAGGTTTCCTCAAGCGATGTAAGAAATATTTTATCCCCTCTGATCTGGCCTCAATATATAAGGCATTCATCCGCCCAAAATTGGGGTACAACGCCCACATCTGGTCAGGTGCTCCTACAACATCTCTGCACCTGCTAGATAGGATTCAAAACCGTGCGATAAAACTTGTTGATGATACTAATATCAGTCAATAAATGGACACCCTCGAACACCAACGAAATGTCTCGTGTCTCACTTTGTTTTATCGCTATTTCCGCCACCAGTGCTCCACTGAAATCGCCAGTAGCATTTCGCCCATTCAAACTTTCAACCGTAACACTCGTCTCGCTATGAATGCTCATCAGTATACCCTCAAACCCACTAAAATATCGTGATTCGTTCCTAAGCCATACAACTCGCTTATGGAATGCCCTGCCGATCTCTGTATTTCCTGGTCGTTATAAATTGCAAACATTTAAAAACAATGTACCTCGGTACCTCCCTTTTCTTCCTCCCTAAATTTCCTTTGCCCGCGCTGTGAACAATCGCCTTAAGAGTACACAAACTGCTTGAGCGCGCGCTCATTCTAAAAAAAAAAAAGTTTAGGTTTATTTGTTTTGACAGATACAAAATGGTGAAGTGAACTTTGCTTAAGTGGTTTGTAGCTTTATTCTAGGTAGATTAGTTCTATTTTAATAGCAATTGTAATAACACAGTAAGTAAGGAAGATCTAAGAATTTCCGTTTAAATCGATAAAGTCAATCTAGGCTTATACCCATAGCTGTTGTGTTATTAATTGATGGGACTTTATAGCACCGGAGAAGAATTCTCTCAAACGCTGAAATCTGGGAACGAAACTATTTAATAGCTCTCTGATATACGAGTATATACAACAGGTATTATTAAATGGATATTCACTCTCCTTGGTTTGATTATATTACATCCAAATTCTGTGTACACATTGTCTTATGATAGTTGGCCAACTAAAAAGGAAAATGTACAAAAGTTTCATTTCTCTATGCTCTTATTATCGACATATTTACGACAGTAAAAATTTACTAATAATATATCGCTGAAAGCTTCTCACTGAACATAAAATTCCCTTCCTTATATCTTCATAAGATTTTTGTAGTCCCCAAAAAATTAACCTTGAAATAACTCAATGACTGTCTACAAGATATCTCACAAGTCAACAACAACCGTCTGCGTTCTATTTAGATAAACGAAAACTCGAATTACATTTTTTGTTGCAGTATTCAGCAGTTCAGTAACATCTTATATTCCAAATAGAACTGCATTATACTATTAGATGCATCACACTATTTGTTCAACCAGAAGCAGATTAGAGTGTCAACAATGTTGCAGGCAGTCGCGCCAGTTCAAGTCGGAAGATCATATGCAAATCCCAACTGTCAACAAAGGAGTCATCTTACGTCAGCTTATTCCTGGTATTCTCTTTGTTTTCCACTGCATATCTGTGCAGCACGTTTAAATCATCCAGTTACGTCAGGCAATATATTTCAGTTCCATTTGAGCATTCGCGAAACCGCAACCTATTTAAGATATGACCGGGGAGTTAAAAAAGCGCCAGTTCAAGGTCTCTATAGGGTTTGGACGATATGGTAACGAAATAAAGGTGGGAAATGGCATTGAGCAATTTGTCGGTTCGCCTCTGTGTGTACAGATATATTTCGCAAATACGAAGCAAAAAACGACATATGTATGGGTCTTATTTAATTCCATGGTCTTTCTATCAACTGTCCCATGTGGCTTATTTCACAAGGGTGTCAAAGTCAATGCTGAAAACGGTACAAGGATGTTTATGAATTTAAAAGACAAAAAATTTCCAACGATTCATCCACGTGTGACATCTTGCTCGCATAATAAGTCACATCTATGGGTCTAAAAATGTATATAAAAAGTCGCATATAATTCACCTTACTCTGGCCAGTAAAATATTTACATACGACACATTTTCCATCTCCCCCTCCTGGCAAGCAAATGTCAGATGTTGAAAAGCAATTCCATTACATTTATGTCGTTAATTTTTCGAAGCCAGAATCTTTTGCATGTGGCAAATTATAAAAGTTTTGACACCTTCAACGTGCCGTAAAACACCTTGGCCACGCGCTGCTAACTCATTCTGCAAAAATGTAATTATCTCTTCCACAGAAAAGCCCACTTCTGCTTCCAACTTGGTCTTTGTGTATTTTCTTTTTTTTTTTTGGAACGCCACTCAGTTTGCCACAATCTACCACCACAACCTTTGACTTTAGGTAACCAATAAATGTAGCATCTTATACGCATTTTTCTATCCAGAGAAGTGGGATAGACCTGCTGTTCGGTATAAAGCTACTTCAACGTCGTAAATGTGGCAACTGAGGGCGGTGAGAGGGATCCTTGATTTTGATGCGCAGTTTTTTTTTTCTTTGAAGGCTTTCTGCTACCCATATCGTAAGAGGTTTACGAGAAAACACATAGGGAATGTTGGAACCATTTGTGATAGAGTTTTGGGCTATCCTATATTGATGTTTTGGACGTGATGTCATGTATTGAATGGTTAATTGGACTCTGACTGAGTAAGTGGGAATAGTGTTAGAGATATACGTGACTATGATGTCAAATGCAATCCAAACTACAGTTGTGAACTGTTGGACGTAGACACTTTTGACCAGGTCGGGTAAGTTGCAAGGTAACTTGTTCATTTAACATAGTGAAAATAATAGAAACGATACTGAAGATACCAATGAAAACCTCGTCGTCGTCCTGTGTTTCTTTGTTTATATGCTTATGTTTTCCCTCGTTGGAGGCAGTCTTAATATTTTGCCGTCCGCCTACATGCCTTTGCTGCTCCTTCGGTGTTCCATCGGTGGGATGCTGGCTTAAAAAGGGTCGTCATCCCTTTACTCATCGAACCTGACTTTTAAAGTTGATGCGTAGTTGGGGTGTGCTTGATTATGCTGGCCATCCGCCTGCATATACTGTTGCTCCCTCGTTAAGGTGTTTCTATAAAGGAGATCGTCGTCTATTCACCTATAGATCGATTGGCTTGCTGCTAGCTCCCTGGCTAGCTGCATCCACATACATAAGTTGTGGTAACTTATCACTGAAGTGATTATACGGACTGCAAGGAATAGTACTGGCCTGAGTGCTATATTCCAAAGTTTTAAAAGTAAGAAAAGTTGCATTATTAGATTCTGCATTTGGATTAACCTATTGTTTTGGCCTATTGCTGATGTTAAAGAAGATCGCTTATATTTTTTGAGCAATACTCTCTAATAAAATTTGTTATATTGGATTACAATACATTAATTGCTGCTGGTTCATCAGCAACAATTAATGTATTCCGCTGTAATGTACTCCGCTTAACCCCATAGGAAATAACCAAGAGGAGTTGAAACGTATATTCCTGGAGGTATGGGCATTTTTCCAAATCATTTTGTTTTTTTTAATTTTTCTTTCATAAGTAAAGGGTCTTTATATCTGTATGGCACGTATCGCATCGCGGATTATTGTCATGGATATTTTCAAAGATATGTTTATTGGTCACAATACAATAACGACGTCCAGTACCCACAACTGGATCTTCCACCTCAGTTTTTAAAGGAAAAATTCAGATCTGCTAAGCACTTTAAACGGCACATTTATTTGTGGATGTATCATAATAAAATCATCAATGTCTTTTCTAGAAAACAATGACCGATAAATTTGAAGCTCATTCCACACTTTCGTCAACAGCCGCAATATTCTCTTTTCTATAATGTACGAAATCTGTCCACTGTTCAAATGATGGATCACTATTATAAGCAATTTCATGGGTCAAAAACTTTACTAACTCGTCTATAAGTAGCCGCTCTCATTGTATCTAATCTTACACTCTCCAGATCCATAAATACTAAATGTTATTTTCGGCATATTTCCAGTTTGGTACTCTTAGATGTCAACATTGATCTATCACCAACCAGGAGTGATTGGCTATGGTGATTCTTCGCTTTGTCTTCTTCACCATGATATATTTGTGTTTATTTATGAACCTAAATATATGAATTGTCGCAATGAGTCAAAATTTAATTGGTCGGATCTGGTCCTAAAATCTATAGAATTTGTTTCAATACCAGCTCTTCTGATAAAAAAAGCTACTGAGCTAAGACAAGATTGTATACATAGGATCCACATTATGAGCCCCCGTGATCGCTGCCTTTTAAAGTTTTGAATCCGTCTCATCATTTCGCAGCTGCTGTAGTTTTTGAAATTATCGACTAAGCGTTAGTGATTGACATCTATCTCTTGTTCAATGCTGCTTGCTCATATGTATATTCCCATTGTCTGCAGTCGCTTGATTTTCCGTAAACCGTTTCAGCTCTTTACCTTTGCTCGAGCTAAGTCGTAATCTAAAACAATATAAGCCTCTCTAAAGAAGCGCGGATCAAGAATTCAAAAAGTTTGTCAGGCGTTCATGTCCCAACTACGGCTAGACCGAACATTTCTCTGGAAGGAATGTAATGATCCTTACCGTTCAGTCCACTTAGACTTTCAATAATCACTTTAGTATCATAAATAGGTCAAGTCAATTGGGTCTTATCCAATAGATCTTGTGAGTGCTTATTTGGTATGCATGAACGCATACGATTTACGGACTAAACTTGTTTAATTAAGAAAAGACACCCATGTTTTTTTCCACTGGTGGTGGAAATAGCGAGACATTTCGTCGGTGTTCGAGGGTGTCCATTGACTGACTGATATTAGTATCGTCAATAAGTTTTATCGCACGGTTTTGAATCCTATCTAGCAGGTGCAGAGATGTTTTAGAAGCACCTGACCAGATGTGGGAGTTGTACTCCAATTTTGGGCGGATGAATGCCTTATATATTGTGATAACCACTTAAATGTGAGCAGCGACATCTAGCAGAAAATGTTGATACTGGAATAACAAAGTCTCGACTGGAGTGTCGGTGACAGAACAGAGCCCTGGAGCACACCAGCATTTATTTTGTGAATATCAGACTTGAAACCGTCCAAGACAACATGAATTGAACGTTCCGAAAGGTAATTTCTAATCCATTAAAGAAGAGAGTCGTCGATCCCAAATGCACGCATTTTCGACAAAAGAGCGTGATGCCAAACTCTGTCAAATGCCTTAGAAATATCAAGTGCAACTATCTTGCTTTCGCCAGATTGATGTACGCTTTGTTTCCACCTTTCGGTGAGACATGCCATCAAATCACCAGTGGACCTGTTGCCACGAAAACCATATTGCCTGTCATTGAAAAGCTTTCGTGTTTCGAGATATTTCATGAGCTGACGATTTATCAGTGTTTCCATGACCTTGGAAAGATGGGACGTAAGTGCAATGGGTCTGTAGGAGGAGAGAGAAGATGATTCGCCTTTTTTAGGGACGGGCTGGACAAATGTTGTTTTCCATCTGCTCGGGAAGAGTCCTAAAGTGTAGGATTGATGAAAAAGCTTACGCAGTGGTTTTGCCAGCGAGGAAGAACACCTCTTCAGAAGAAGGGGAGATATACCATCTGGACCAGCGGATTTATGTATGTTGAGATCTTTAAGTACTCTTGCTACTACACGAGTGCGAAAGTAGATTCGTCCCATTAAAGATTCGACGCACTCAAGTGTAGGCGGAGACAAAGCACAATCTGGGAGTGTTGAGCTGGCCGCAAAGTGCGTAGCAAGCAGATTGGCCTAATCCAAAGAGCTGACAGCTGGAATGTCATTGTAAATGAGCGTGGGGATGGAGGATGAGGCGGAATTTCTAATGTTTTTGACGAACGACCAAAAATGTTTACTGCCTTTGGGACATTGCAGTATTTTTTGCCTCAGTTTTTGGTCGTATAGGAATTTCACACGCTTAAGAAAGGCGTTGCAGTCATTTCTGGCTCGTTTGAACTTTTTTCGGTTTTCCTCTGTCGGGAAAAAACATTTCTCTAACCCTAAGGGCCTCTTTACAGCTCGAGTCGTACCATGCCTTTTCTTTTGGTTTGATACTCTTCATTCGATGAGGAATAAAGGATCTCATTCCAAAGAGAATGGTGTCTGTAATCATATCAGCAGCGGCATCCACGTCGTTATCGAGGAAGCATAACGACCATGTATTGTAAACGGTTTTTTCAAGCACTAAGCTGGGTGTAAAGTATGGGTTTCAGGACGTTATGAGGATGAGCATTACGTCGAGAATGCGACGAGAATAGGTTCTTAAACCATTTTTTGAATTAAAACCGTGGTCTTGTTAATATTGTTATGTAGATATGTAAATACGGCGTAAATACCGGCATCATAACTGGCTGCGAACATTATGCAATCGTCGAAAATTTTTTGAGATCTCGAATCATAGTTCCAGCATAATATTACTCCATGTTTCGCTGTACAGCAAACAATGTTCCATCTACCCTATACAATAGACTATATAATCAACTCAAGTGCGCACTAAGTTGACGATATCTGCTCGTCAACTTGGAATATGAGATGCGGTAGGAAGCTAAATTTATTACTGCTTACGGAATAACGTACGCACATTTACTCCTACTTCCCATAACATAACGGTACCCCAAAGTACCAACACGCTTTCCTTCCTTTAAAAAAAAAATGTGTAAATAGAAAAATGTAATGAAAAATTAAAGTCTAAATCATTTTCATCTGCGCAGGGATCCACAGCCACATCACATCCTTCAGCCGCTTACTTCCCTCTGCTTCTAACCAACCCTCAGTATTGCCACTGCCACCCCTTAAACGACCTACCGGTAGCCTTCACTGAGGCACTGAACATTGCCCACTTGTATGCATGAAGTTCGAGGTCGAGGTACTGTATCACGATATCTTCCTACTAGTATTGGTGTGGAAAAAGCGATAGCGGTACCTGTGAATGACGGAACTTTCGGAGAAAAAGCTCTTTCCACAAATACACAACGCTGCCTGTAGGGGGTGAGTCAAATGGGTGGTAGGGTTGATTGTGTTAGCCCTTACCACCGCTTACAATTGTCTTCTTGTCAGAGCTTACCTATATACACATCCCCTTATATATCTACATGCATATATATATATATATGAATGGAAATGTGCTTTTTGTGAGTGTAGGTGTTGGTTTTAAGGTAGGTGGATACATGATGGTGTCACTGTTTGTTGGTTGGTCATGATGGTGGTAGTACGTGTGCGAGGCTATGACATTTTACGGGGTGAATGTAACCTTGACCGGGTTCGACCTTGAATACAAATTATATTTTGTTCTCCTTTTGCTGTATTGACACTCAATAAGAGGGCCTCTGTGTGTGTGTGTTCGTTGGTTTCTTTCGAAATGCTTTTTGATACAGATCCAGATATTTGTATAGTTATGCTCTTGTTCTTGTTCGACGTACAAAAGCAAATGCGCAGCACATTCTAGATTTTGTCATCATTTCATCAGGATTCTGATGAATTTTACAATTTAACGAGATAATTTCGAAATTTATGGAAGTACGCAGAAGTCGCTATATTTGATTTTGATAAGGATTATATGACGTGGGAGTGAATTGAATGATGATTTCTGGTATCAGAGATCATGTGGGTAGTGAAGCCTTCCTAGATTTTCTCGGAAAACTCCTACAATACAGGCTTTGAATAATACCTTTATATACACCTGTGATGGTGTATGGGTGATGTATAGGGACATATTTCTATATATTAAATAACAATAATGCAGTGGCAAAACGTCACAATGTCCAATATCCAACTTTAGAGCACGATATTTTCTCGAACTACTTTTTTTTAAATAGTTCGAGTATTTATCTGCAGCCACGATTTGTTTTTGAAGCTTATCACACCGCGGTGAGAGCTCTTAAATGTCCTTTTTACCATTTTTAAACATTCACAATACTTCGAAGAAATATGGATAATAACTCAGAGATTGAGTGCTATCATCGCCCATAATTTAAGAGCTTAGTTCTTATTATCTGATGTCAGTGAGAAAATCAACCACAGTGCCGTCATCATCTTCAAGTATGCAACATGGAATACAAGAATATGAGAAGGTCTTGATTTGGATACGGGAATTCCTCTGGCATGATCACATAATGAAACCTGATGCCCTGTGAACTTTTGAAAACCGGACTAGAATCACCTCATGTGGCAAATACTGACTGGATGTGATCCCTGCCCATTCTGAAAACAGATATTGGTGTTAGGTGTTAGTCACGTGCTTACAGACAGTCTCCAGACATAATCCAACCGTCATAAGCATATACTCACATGTCGTCTGTAATCTACATATATCCATTGATGAAATCTTGTATATTCCACAGTACTAGTAGCTTTATCCCGTTTTACATTAAGGGCGCACTGGATTATCTTCAAATATGTAGGCATTACAAAGGCATTTTGTTGCAATATCAATAGATCCGCTCGCAAACAAACAACTGAACCAATTTCTTTAATTTTTAACTGAAAAAAGAACAACTTGATTGATCTGAAGTCCTTGACGAGTAGGGTAGTACCAGATGAGCAGGAGAGTTTTTAAAGATGGTTGGATATATTACATCAGTATCAGTTGAGATGAAGACACAAAGTGAGGCATAAACACATTCTGTATGTTCATCGTTGGTCACAACAAATACAATATAACGCCTTAACCGGAAAATATAAAAGAATTCCTCTGCTTCTCAGAAATTGGCCTTAGTTGTAAAATTTAGAAGGGAACTATTAAATAACAATGTCATGATTGATCTAAAAAGCATACACTACACTTTTTATTGCAGGGAGTATATTATGGTTTTTAGAATGGTATTATTGGCCTACGAATATTGAGATTAATTTTATTTGCATCCTCTGTAAAACCTTCAGAATCTATCCATCGAACCACCGAATCTACCTGAGCGGATACAGCTTTAACCTATCATGTCGACACACATTTCCATTCATCTAGAGTTATAAAGCAAAATATGGAATGAGGTGTGGTTTGGTGAACATTATTCCAATAATTCTTTGAATAGTGTACATTGAAAGCCAGCGGTGGTTAATACAATTCCCAAAAGGGATAAAAGCCTATTAAATCGGTCGATAAGTCTTTTTCCGAATATCAGCAAGGTATTTGAAAAGGTGATCAATAGAGTCCTAACTAAGTGGATTGAGGACAAAAATATATGATATCCAGTCAAAAGCAAGAAACAATGCACGGGTGCCTGCCTGATTGACTTGGAGATGGCGTTCGATACCATATGGTATCGAATATTCTTCAAGCTAATCAGACTAGGCATAAGTAAGCCACTGCTGTACAGTTTTTTTAATATGCCCACCAGTAGGGAGTTCATTGCGAAGAATGGCGATGTGACTTCTGCTGGAATATTTGACATTAGAAACGGTCTGCAACAAGATGCGGTTAACTCGCCGATCCTATTTAACATCTACCAGACACAAGCAATCTTGTGAGTACATTTCACCCTGTCATCGAATTTGTAGAGGTCCAAATAACGAGATCATTAATACACTCTGATATTAATAATACGCAATCTGATATTGCTGTAACTTGAAGTTGAAGATTAACTTTCAGAAGTAGGAAACCATTTCTTTTAGTACATCTTTGTCTGCGACCTCGGATACGGATACCAGAAAGAATTAGCGAAAGTTTTCGATCGTAGGGCAATACAAGCAACCATTGATTGTCGAAATGTAGTCAGATACCGTGGGATCTGGCGAGATCAATATCTATATTTCAACAAATATGTATCGGGTTTTCCAATAAGGACTTGACAACTTTGTTTTTAAATAAAACGCAAACCATTTGAGATATTTCAAAAACTTTATTATCGGCTTGAAGTACAATCAAAATCTTTATGAATGGAACTCGACTTCGTTCATATGGCCACCGCGGGCACGTTTGCAGCGGTCGATTCGTTGGACCCAATTTTCAATGACTCGGCCACACATTTCGACCGTAACGGCCGCTATTTCGCGTTCAATGTTGGCTCTGAGCTCTTCCAAGATCGTCGGCGTGTTGGCATAAACCAATGAATTAACGTAGCCCCACAGAAAATAGTCAAGCTGCGTTAAATCGCACGAACGAGGCGGCCAATCGACTGGTCCATGTCTTGAGATAGCACGCTCACCATACTTACTCTTCAATAAATCGATTGTAGCGTGTGCTGTGTGGCTTGTGGCATCATCCTGTTGAAACCACATGTCGTCCAAGTCCATATCTTCCAATTCGGACCAAAAATAATCGGTGATCATGGCGCGATAACGCTGACCATTCACAGTAAAAAAATATGGCCCAATAACGCCGCCGGCATGCAAACCGCACCAAACAATTATTTTTTGTGGATGAAGCGGTGATTCATGAAGCACATGTGGATTTTCACCCGACCAATAACGCATATTTTGCTTATTGACGAACCCATTGAGCCAAAAATGAGCTTCGTCACTAAAAATGATTTTGCGATGAAATTCATCATCTTGGCGCATCTTCTCCAGAACCCAATCGGAGAACGTACGTCGCTTCAAATGGTCCATCGGCTTCAATTCTTGAGTCAGCTTGATCTTGTATGGGTGTAAACCAAGATCCTTACGCAAAATACACCATAATCTGGTCTGAGAAATGCCCAATTTTTGAGAACGCGGTGGAATTGACTGATTTGGATCGTTTGCTACGGACACCTAAACAGCAGCCATATTTTCAACACTTCGAACAACCCGTTGTCTCATTGACACGGCAACATCTCACGACGATATGTAGACTCAAATTTTTGCACTAAACTTGTTGTTGCCTGTCTACTAGGGCGAGAATTACGACCGAAAATTGGAGTTAACGGTCTTAAAGTTGCAGTCACCGACTCCGAATCTCGGTAGAAAATTTTTATAAGTTGCAGACATTGCTCGTTCGTGTACGTTACCATGATGAAAATGTTGAGTTTACTGGATAAATTGACAGTGACAGTTTGATTATTAGTGAAAGAGTGCGTTCACAAATTAAATTCAAAGTTGTCAAGTCCCTATTGGAAAACCCTTTATATGATACATGGCCCTTATCCGACTTATGCTTTTATTTAGCTTTATGTAGTTCATCATGAGAGCAAGTTTAATTTAATTTTATTCATTTAGAATGCATACACACTAAGATACAAAAATGTCTTATAAAACAGTGTACATTAGTTTAAAATTGCAGGAAAATACATGTGTTATTTAAGCTTTAATGTAAACGTTCAAAGGAGAGAAAAAAATAATAAATATTAAGAAATTACAATGATCGGAAAATATAATTGAAAATATATAAAAAAAAGGTTAAATAAATAAGAAACAGGAATATTACAACCATCTTCATCTACATAATATGTATTGTATACAAAAACTAGATACTAGTCAATGATGTTGCTATAGATGAAAACGACTTTAGCTCCGTTCGAAAACGCATGATACCACCGGTCGCCTGGACGGGCCATGGCAAGGAATTCTACAAGCGGATAGTATTAATGAGACACTGCCGCTCTGAGGTAAGTCTCGAATAACTCAATGAATAAAATGGCATGATCTTGTCGAGGCACTGAGGCATTACTTATTAAAAAGATAACTAAGCTGATTTGTTTTTATGATATCAGATAGCAGAATAGGAGACTTAGAACCAAGGACATTATCAAATCACATGTTGTAAAGTGTTTTTGAGTAATTAGATATTCTATCAAAACGTCTTAGGCCAAAAATATAACGCACCGTGGTATTGAAAGCGGCTTTAAGCTTTGGTCAGCTATTCGCATCACTGTTGCAGTTAATAAATTAATTTAATGGAAAAGATTCGGGTGCTTAAGATGACCAGAATCGGAGTACATACAACTCTATCGAAATGAAGTCCTACACAATAGGGCGAACCTAATAAGAGTGGACAATTTTGTCAATAAGTTGATTCGTAGACACATTGCTAGACCAATGACCTCGACGAACAGAGCTTAATACCCCGATCATCTACATCACGAGATTGTGCGGATTGACGGCTTTTTTGTCTCCAGAGGTGTTCCTCTACTTTGATAAAAAAGAACTGATCCAGGCCAAATTAGCAGTGCGGTAGGAATTCGCGATATGAAGGTTGTTGCTCGGTAGTATCAGCAATTTTGGTGGCTTGGTAAAATCGTAAAATCGAAGAAACTAATTTGTTTCTTTCAATTCCGGTGTAGCGCCATTTGGGTGCAAAGCAGGTCTGTAGGTTATTTTTCGTCATGCCCGGCTATATATTAGGTAAGATTAAGATAGTTTTAAGATTGCAATAAAGAACAAACATAAAAATAAAAAATTAAAAAATAAATAAATGAAAAAAAATTAAACAAAAAATAAAAGAAAAAGAGAACTTTAGTAACAATGCTTAAAAAACTAAGTTGAAATGAAATAAATAAATTTCCCCCTTTAAACCTTTAGGTTTAACTTAGAGCATTTGCCTAGGGCCAGTAAGTTATTGTAAGATTGTATAAGTTAATTAAGCTATTTGTTAAGCATGTTTTTGTCCAGCAAGTGTAAATGAATTGGATACAATAAAGATGCACATAAAATGGAAGAAAAACTAAGGAGTGTAATGGTAAAGTATTTAGAATGCCTATAGTAAGGACGACGGATGACGCTGACTTCAACGATATGGATATTATCACTCCAAAATAGCCAGCATTTTCCAATGAAGAAAAACACAATAATTTTGGTTTGAAAGTTAATAAGGAAAAACAAAATAACTGGCGTCAACAAAGAACTATTCATAGACAAAACATCAAAAGCTACTGTACGATAAGGGAGTTTGACCGCTTTGATGTAAAAATATACTTTATTTTTTGTAGGAAAATTCACATCAAAAATGAATTGGAATTGATGGGTTATGGATTCTGTGGGACTTTCCGAATGTACTATATTTTTTACAATTTTTTCTACAGCGAGAGGACAGATGACGCAGCGACAGGAGACGACGAATTCAAAAACCAAGCGTGAACGAGAGAAAAGAGGCCCAAACTGAGCGTTTATTGCTTTTTATACAATTCAATTGGTATAAATTTTAACGAAAGCTAACAATCATTAAATACAATAAATATGGCGGCTCGATATTCGTGGGCGCCAAGTTTAAATATTAACGAAATTTAGTACAATGAAGATTATCGATTTAATTCAAATAATTTACAATTAAATAAATATCGTTGTTGTGTGTTATTGATAAAGTGCTCCAACATTCCGCACCCTTTGAATGGTCCCTTTCAAACAGGAAGGCCAGCAAGTTTGCAAATTGGATGTCGTAAAATGCCTTTTGTCGTCCGGATGTCAGCAAGTCTCACCATGGCATCATTGCCGGGAATAGTTTTAATGACTCTACCAAGCAACCACTTCTGGGGAAGAAGGTTATCATCATGTAGGATGACCATTGCGCCAACTTCCAAATTCTGCTGACGGGACCACTTTGACCGTTGCTGAAGTTCGTTGACGTATTCGTTTGACCAGCGCTCCCAGAAATGAGTTTTGACAGCGTTTATGCGACACAATTTTTGCAGGTAGCTGATATCAGATACATCATCTGGTGCTTCGGGAATGGCTTTAGTGCTGCTCCGATGAGAAGATGCCCAGGAGTTAAAGCTTTAAAATCATTGGGATCGGTCGATAGCGAAGATATAGGCCGGGAATTTATCACGGCTTCAATCTCGACCAATACTGTTGAAAGCTCTTCAAATGTGAGCTTAGCGTTGTGAAGACTTCGATAGAGGTGTCCCTTTGCAACCTTGACAGCGGCCTCCCAGAGCCCACCGAAATGTGGAGTCCTAGGTGGGATGAAATCAAAATTAATATTATCATTAGAACAAAAGTGATTAATGATTTTAAGTGATTTTTGTTGAAACAACGTTTTGCGGAATTCTTTAAGTTTTGAGTCGGCCCCCACAAAATTTGTAGCGTTATCACAAAAAATTGCATGTGGTAAGCTTTGACGACCCATTATTCGCTTTAAAGCTGCAATGAATGCGTCTGCAGATAAATCCGATACGACTTCAAGATGGACAGCCTTTGATGCAAAGCAGACCAAAACTGCAACATACGTCTTGTAGGGAATCTTGCCACGAATCCTATAAAAAGTATGAATTGGTCCACAAAAATCCACACCACAACGAGAAAAAGGCCGAGACGAGATAAGTCTTTCAGCAGGTAGATCATCCATGACCTGTTGAAGTAGCTTCGGACGGTATCTTGTACAAGATACGCAGTTTCTGACGACCTTCCTAGCAATATTTCTTGCGTGGGCGATCCAGAATCGTTGTCTTATTAGTACAACAAGAGTCCTGGGTAGTGCATGAAAATTTGATATATGTACATCCCTAGCCATTGAGCGAACAAAGTTTGACTCCTTTGGAAGAAGAAATGGATGTTTCTGCTCCTCTGGAACGTTCGCATTCTTCAGTCGACCTCCTACCTTTAGCAATTGAATTCCGTTGGACTCATCAAGGAACGGGCTTAAATACTTGATGGCTCCTTTAGGTTGTTTCCCATGTTGAATCAGGTCGATTTCATCAGCAAAATAATATGTTTGAATAATCCATACGATTTTATGGAGTGCAGAATCTAGTTACATGGGGGTAAGAAATCTCACGTTTTCCACCGAACGTTTCCCCATCCTATTAACAATCCGTAATACGTATGCGAAAATGCGTATTGTTTTTCTATAAGAGCTATACTTATTTACGATATCCATTAAATACGGTGATTTGTCTGGATGTTTTTTACTAAGCAATGCGGTTTTTCTCTTTTCTAACGTAAGGAATTCCAAAGAAAGTTCTTCATTCAAGTGAAGTGGCCATTTTTCAGGGTCTTAAAATAAAAAGGAAGGTCCAGAAAACCATATCGAGTCCCTTGGCCCCTGAGTGGTACAGTCTCGTGAAACAATATCAACAGGGTTTTCTTTTGTGGGAACATGTCTCCAGACGATATTCTGCGTATGTTTCTGGATTTCCGCTACACGATTTCCTACGAACGTCGTGAGTTTTGAAGAATGCTTGGAAATCCAATGCAACACAATGCTAGAGTCTGTCCAAAAGAAGATTTTTGAGTAAGATGTTTTGAAGATTGGTTCGATTTTCAACCACTATTTGGAGAGAAGGTGAGCACCACAAAGTTCTAATTATGGGAGTTGTTTCCTTTTTGCCGGTGCTACCTTAGGCTTGGCTACCAAAAGTTTGACCCATATCGAACCTGAGGTATCGGTAGTTCTGGTGTAAATGCAACATCCATATGCGTGCAGAGACGCGTCGCAAAATCCATAGATTTGTATTTCCTTCGTATTTGCAAATAAAACGAACCGCGGAACAGAAATGTTTTTGAGCGAATATAAATCCAACATAAATTGACGCCACTCTGTTTCAATATTATGCGGAACTGCCGCATCCCAGTCTAACTTTTCAATCCAGACCTTTTGGAGCAGGATCTTTGCAACAATGATTACTGGGCATAGCAAACCCATTGGATCGAATAGAGCAGATGATACTGACAACATAGATCTTTTTCGTTTTTGGGATCAAAAGTTATTCCCAAGGTACTCGCTAGATTTGAGTCTGCTATATTTATACCCTTGTGTTTCGGAATATGTTGATCAACATCCAACACATTGCTATGCCACTTTGAGAGTTTAAGGCCTGCTGACTTCAAAATTGACACCACTTCCCTTTGTATCTGACGTAATTTATCGAGATTGTCAGCTCCAGAGAGCATGTACGCTCGACGTAAAAGTCCGAGCGAATTATTTTGGATCCTAATTTTTTATTTTTAAATTTATCTGCAAGGTAAATAAGCGAGCGGATTGCCAGGAATGGTGCCGAAATTGTACCATAGGTAACAGTATTCAGCTCGTAGGTTTGTATGGGTGACTGCTCGCTTTCCCTCCATAAAATATAATATATTGATACTTACGATGAGAAGGATGCATTAGTGTCTGTCTATACATTTTAACTATATCTGCAGTCAAGGCGTATCTATGCAAACGAAATCTTAGTAGAATGAGGAATAAATCTTCCTGAATGATCGGACCTGTCATGAGGATTTCATTAAGGGTTGTCTGTGATGATGTTCGGCATGAGGCATCAAATACTACTCTTAGTTGAGTTGAAGTGCTTCCTGGTTTCAGAACTGCCTGATGAGGTAAGTAATAATGAGATTCCTTCAAGTTAGGACTTGTTCGGATCTTATTCCTCAGTTTTAAATAACCTATTCACTAAAATAAATATGTAATACACGACAGTGGATGAGCAGCATTAAGCACAAAATTTGCATATTGTACATATGTATGTATGTATCAGACAATTTAATCATGCCACTATCACCAGATGTGCTACCATCGTTGGGAATTATCGTGTGTAGCGGATTTTTCTCGTGCGGTACAGGTTTTTCTTTTGGTCATAAGCTTTTGCCATCGACGATCGTGTTGTTCAGTCTCTCACTCGCTTGTTGTCAGTCAAACCAAATATATTAATTATTATAAAGTTCTTGAACAATTGACTTTTATTTTTTCAAAATAAAAAAACTCTTTGGTTCTCAAAACACCCGGGAACTTTAGATATTTGTTTTTCGTAATCAGACTTCACAGTGCAGTATCGTCTGCATTTCGCTCTTCGCATATTTGAGCATTAAAGGAAAGTGTCGTTGATAAACTTATTAAATAACTTCGTCGTCGGTTTATTCAATCTGAAATAGTTTTGTAAATATCTTTCATGTGCTTTTATTGAGTGCTTATTATTATGGAAGCAACTAAAAGACTCAGATCAAGGCGAGGCGTCGTGAAAGGGCATCTCACCCGCATGTTGGCTGCGGTTTCAGCCGACAAGATCGCTTCGTTAAATATGTTCGAATTGGAGACCAAATTGAGTGTTCTTGAAAATCATTTTGCGAATTTCAATACTATCCAATCGCAGTTGGAGGAAGTAGACGAAAGCGAAGGATTAGAGCGTGATTCATTTGAAGACGCATGCTGTGAGTTAAAGGCCAAATTGCTTGCTTCCATCAGCACATTGACACGTAGACAATCCATTCCAGTTGACAATTCCACGTTCTTGGGATCAACAGGTGGTTCACATGATCTTCCGAAACACAAGTTAAAAACGTTCTCTGGAGATCCTGCTGAGTGGTTGGAGTGGTGGGACATGTTTAATATGATGGTACACGAAAAGATAGCACATGCTATCTTAGAAGAATGCTGGAAGGTAACGCTTACGAGGCCATTAGGGCATTGGAGGACACTGCGGAAAACTACCCCAAAGCGTTAGATATTCTCAAAGGCCAATACGACAATAAAAGGTATTTGTATCGCATTCATATCAGTAAGATAATTGATTTACAAACCTTTTCTTTTGCTTCTGTTGAAAATCTTATTCGAGTGAACAACATTATCAACGCAAACATGAGAGCACTTCCGTCCCTATCGTCAAAGGAGCAAGTCGCAGATGGTCTTTTGTTGGCACTAGTGTCCACCAAGCTTGATACTTCTACTTCGGCATTATGGGAGGAACATGCAACCTTACTTGTGGAGAAGAACAAAAGGACCCTGGACAATTCCAGAGATACAACATATCTACCAACCTCTGAGGATTTCTCGGAATTCGTCCAAAAAAGATGCATGACTTTGGAGCTTATAGAGTTCACCAACAAGCAACAATCAAGTAGCAACCAAAAACATTCCCAGAGATCTCATCGTTCGCAGCGAAGACTTAAAGCTTTCTCGGTGACTCAAACAGCCGAATGCCCATTTTGTTCGAATCAATATCAAGCCGCTTTCAAGTGCTCACAGTTCCTGGCCAAGTCACCCAGTGAGCGATTTAGGCTGGTCAAATCGCTCAATTTTTGCATAAATTGTGTGAAGGGGGGACACACTTGTCGCGATTGCAGCTCTAGCAAGTGCCGAACTTGTCACCGAAACCATCATACGCTTTTGCATAAAGACAACTCAACTTCTGAACGTATTCAGGTAATGGAGTTGAACCATCATCCCATTCATTTGTCTCAGCCGAAAATGCATCGCAGTCGTCTTCTTATCAAGCAGCCAAGCAACCAAAAAACGGATCAGAAAAGGATGTACCCATAGGTCAGGTAATTTTGACAACTGCTTTAATTGAAGTTAAGTCTTCAAACAACTCCCTCGTTGTATGCCGAACACTTTTCGACAGTGGTTCACTGCTTAATTTCATCACACATCGTTTGTCGCAACTACTACGGCTAAACGTATTCCATCTAATACCTCTATAGTTGGCATCGGATCCTCGAACACAAATTCAAGCTATAAAACACACATAATTCTAAAATCAAGGGTAAATAGTTTCACTGCATCATTGGAAGCACATATATTGCCTAGCATCACTGGTAGCATACCAGTAAGCCGTTACCAGCCGTAACCACTTACCATTAGCGGATCCATCGTTTAACCAACCGCAACGAATCGACATATTGATTGGCGCCGGTATCTTTTACAGTCTTCTTTCAGTGGGTCAAATACGACTCAAACAATTATCAGCAATTCTTCAAAAGACCCTGTTGGGATGGGTAGTATCAGGTGGGACAAAATCCGAAGGTAATGCTTCTTGTTTAACAGTTTTGGAAAAGTCACGATGCAAAGAAGACGCTAATCTAAACCAGCTGGTATCGAGTTTCTGGGAATTGGAAACCTGTACCCAGCAACGACTTCCGATGTCTTTGGAGGAAGAAGAGTGTGAGAGGCAGTTTCGCGAATCACGTCGTCGTTTGCCCAATGGAAGGTTTGTTGTACGCCTACCTTTTCGAAAGGACCCTGCAGATATCGGTGAGTCTTATGATATAGCATATAAAAGATACTTATATTTAGAAAGAAAGCTTTTGAAAGATTCTAAATTGAGAGAACAATATACCAGATTTATCACCGAGTATCGCGACTTGTAACATTTAGAGGAAATTTCCATGAAGGAATTGCGCACTCCTAACTTTTTTCTTCCTCATCACCCAGTGATGAAATCGGAAAGTACCACTACAAAACTGCGGGAAGTCTTCGATTGTTCTTGCAAAAGCAGCCGCAAGACCTCACTTAATGACTTTTTAATGGTTGGACCTAAGATCCAGGATGACATTTTCGAAATTCTGCTGCGTTTTCGACTTCATTTGTACGCAATTACGGCCGACATTGTAAAAATGTATCGACAAGTACTTGTAGACGAACAGGACAGGGATATGCAATGCAATTTTTGGCGCGACAAACCCGATCAGCCAGTAAAAATTTATCGCCTTCGAACAGTGACGTACGGCACGTCCTCAGCATCATTTGCAGTCAACGAGACGCACAAGCATCCCACCAGATCCTATCATGTCCTTCACAAGTTCTATGTTGACAACCTAATGACGGGAGCCAATACGATACAGGAACTTACTAACATAAAGGAAGAGGTTAGCGAACTTCTCTTAGAGGGACATTTTCCACTAAGGAAATGGTGTTCAAATGCAGATGAGGTTTTGGCTGACCTGGATGCGTGTGAAGCAGAACCTCTGCTTAGAGTCAACGATGGGGATGTTATTCGACTACTTGTTTTATTGTGGAATCCATTTTCAGATACGTTCTCGTTTAGCTGCTTTGATAAAACTATGAAGCACAAGTTCCTTACTAAACGCATTGTACTTTCACAGATCGCTAGTTTCTATGATCCACTTGGGTTTATTAGTCCAGTCATCGTTAGCGGCAAACTATTTCTTCGTCATTTGTGGACAAAAGGAGTAGACTGGGACGAAAGTCTGCCTCAAGAATTGTATTGGCGATGGAAAGAATTTCTTGATCAGTTACAATATCTTCAGACACTTAAGATACCCAGGCTGAGCGTAATGCCTGGATTCAAGATACAATTGCACGGTTTTTCAGACGCCAGTATGAGGGCCTATGGTGCATCGCTGCGAGTGTTCCAGTGGTGATGTTCAAACATATTTCGTCTGCGCATTGCACCAATTCTATGCGAATCGTTGGCTCGACCAGATGCGTCAAATCTGCTGTAAATATCAACTTTGACTCAACATATCTCTGGAGCGATTCTACTGTTGTGCTATCGTGGATAACGTCAGTCGCTAATCAGTGGAGTATTTTTGTGTCAAACCGAATACCCAAAATTCAAAAATTGTCGTCGAAGGAGTCAAGGCATCATGTTCCCTCTCAAGAAAATCCGGCCGACATCATCTCACGTGGATCTTTGCCCAAAGAATTCCTTAAAAATCAATGCTGGTTTGCAGGCCCTCCTTTTTTAAAGCTGGAGCCTTCGCGATGGCCAAGGCTTCATCTAACTTCTACAGTAGAGTGTCCCGAAAAGAAAAGGCTGGCATTTTCGTTCATATCCAAAAAAGAGATGGACATATGCGATTTAACCACCAGATGCAAATTCTCAAATTCATTTTATCGTTTAATCATAGTTTTTTGCTATATTCGCAGATGGTTGCGGAAAAAGGAGGATCGGATTGGACGAATTACAACTGCAGAAATCAACGCCTCGGTGACATCAATAGTGAGGAATATTCAAGCGGTTCACTTTCAAGGAGAGATAGATACCCTTGCCAGTGGAAAGTGCCTTAAGGACAGCTCTTTCATTCGTCTAAGCGTATTTTTGGACGATTCAAATATTCTACGTGTTGGCGGACGTCTTCGCAACTCAACCCTGCCGTATGATTCAAGACACCAAATGCTGTTGCCTTCATCACATCCAGTGGTGAATTCTATGATCATGTACTATCATGTAATGTACTCGTATCTTCATGCTGGCAATCAAACTGTCTTGAACATCTTAAGGAGACGTTTCTGGATTGTTAATGGTCCCCGCACTGTTAGTTCAACTCTTAGAAAATGTTTATTATGCTTCCATTTTCAACCATTGCTAGCGACTCAAGTGATGGGCGATCTGCCCCCCGAGCGACTTACTCCTGCCAGGCCATTTGCCATTACGGGAATCGACTATTGTGGACCAGTGTATCTGACTCAGAGGATTCATGGACGACCTCCAACCAAGGCATACGTTGCTGTGTTCGTTTGCTTTGTAGTCAAGGCAGTCCATCTTGAGCTGGTTCCAGACCTATCTACTGAAGCGTTTTTATCAGCATTGCGGCGATTTTTATCACGAAGGGGTAATTGCTTAAAAATCTTTTCTGACAATGGTTCTAATTTTATAGGTGCCAAGAATGAACTAGAGAAAATATGTCAGAGCGCTTTGAAAGGTGTGAAGTCCGACGCTGTCCAACAGTTTTGCCAGAAATCTGGAATATCCTGGTCTCTCTTACCACCTAGAGCTCCCCATTTTGGTGGTCTGTGGGAAGCCGCAGTCAAGGTGGCCAAAAAGCATATTCAGAAAATCATTGCAAGTGAGGGAAATCGCGTATACATATGATGAGATGACGACTCTGTTATGTCAGGTGGAAGCAGTGATGAATTCGCGACCAATGTCTCCGATGTCAAATGACCCGAACGATGAGGAGGCGTTGACACCAGCTAATTTTTTGGTAGGCGGGCCTCTTATTAACTTGCCGCAGCCACTGCTAAGTTCGAAGATAAACCGTCTCACTCAATCCAATATATGCGCGACACATTCTGGAAGCGGTGGCGCCAAGACTATTTGCACTTGCTTCAATCACGAAACAATTGGACTACTGACTCTCCAAACATAAAGATTGGTGACTTAGTACTTATTCATGATGACAACTTGCCTCCGTTGAAGTGGAAAATGGGACGGATACACGAAGTCTATCATGGTAGAGATGGCAAGGTTCGAGTGGTGTCCGTACGAATTAGTGGAAGTGTAATAAGACGCCCTATTAGCAAAGTAGCAGTGCTTCCGATTAATGATGAGCTCAATGCGAGTTGTTAAAAACCTAATGGTTTTCAAGGAGGCCGGCATGTTCGGATCTTATTCCTCAGTTTTAAATAACCTATTCACTAAAATAAATATGTAATACACGACAGTGGATGGGCAGCATTAAGCATAAAATTTGCATATTGTACATATGTATGTATGTATCAGACAATTTAATCATGCCACTATCACCAGATATGCTACCACCGTTGGGAATTATCGTGTGTAGCGGATTTTTCTCGTGCGGTACAGGTTTTTCTTTTGGTCATAAGCTTTTGCCATCGACGATCGTGCTGTTCAGTCTCTCACTCGCTTGTTGTCAGTCAAACCAAATATATTAATTATTATAAAGTTCCTGAACAATTGACTTTTATTTTTTCGTTGTCCTACAGGGCCAAAAAACTCTTTGGTTCTCAAAACAGGACTCTCTACCAAAGACATATGCCCTAGATCCTTATATTCCTGCAGAAATTTAACATATTCAAATTTTAGTGAAGGATCTTTGGAAAACCTGCACTCCAACGATAAAAATCTCCTCAAAGCTATGTCATAAGAATTTCCTATGCACCTGGGATCATGCTTAAATGGGAGTTGAACCATTAGTCTTCCACTGGGTAGTTCTTCGAGAGTTTTCCGAAAGTGTGTTTCACAATCTGCATGTTCTTTTGTCAACTGTGACTTGCGTGCATCCACTGCCTCCAGCTCCCAAAACTTACCGACAAATGCTTCTAATGGGTCTTCCGATGAACTTAGACAACACATCTGTTTTTCGGGTTGCAGCTGGCTACTGTATTTCCCAGATACAATCCATCCTAAATGTGTATATTGCAGCGAGGGAAATTCCGGTCCGAGCTTAATTTGACCTGCAAGAAGTAGTTCAAAGAAGGTTTCAGCTCCAAGTAACATGTCGATCGGCGATGGTACATTAAAATACTCATCTGCAAGTTCAATATGGTTGGGTAAGTTCCAGTCTTTTATCTTAAGTTCTGAATCAGGTTGGTATCCTGTAATGTAACGAGGAATTCCAAAGAAATTTCAAAATTATTGAGTCTTGAGCGAATGGTAGTTTGAGTAAGGCATTTAATCTTGGTTTCAGTTGATCCAATTCCGACTATGTCCATATTTTTCCTTTGCCTATGTAAATTTAGGGAGTTAGCGAAGCGCACCTTTATAAAATTGACTTGTGACTGAATCTGATAACACGCGGCCCATTTGGAAACTTCCGAAGCCGTCCTTGACCAAAATCAAAGCAGTCGCTAGAATCATCTGTACTGTCCTAAATGCGGATTCTTTCTCCAACGCAGAATGGGAAGCTGCAGAACTAGTAGATATTTGAATATTTTCCGAGGTCACTGTTGGCTGTTGTTGAATTCGATGCAGCAAGGTATGGTGTGGTTGCGTACATGCTCTACACCGATATATTGATGGACATTTAGATATAGTGTGACCTTTACCTAAACAGTTTAAACAAAAGGATAGCTTCTTAACGTTTGCACACCGATCTGATACAGAGAGTTTGCTAAAGGTGGAACAATTGCTAATTATATGGGCGGTTTCTTTACAAAATGCACACGATCTTTGCGTCACAGTCAAAGAAGTTTGTAGACGTTGATCAAAGGACGATTTAGATTTATTTGGCCATTTCCTATAATGGTCCAAACGCAGCTGCTGACCATCGCGTGCTTCCAGGTATTGGCATCGTTTATTTAAAACTTTAGTTCACGCATCCCAACTTGGAAGTGTCTTAAAGTCGCACTGCTCATCCCACTTAACTCGAGTATCTTCGTCGACTTTGGACATCGGGATGTAAATAATTACAGCATTACATATGTCTGCATGAGTTCCAATTGACTGTAAAGAATCGAACAATGCAGAGACGTTGTCACATAAACTATGTAAAAGCGATGCTGACGTCTTCGAAACTTTGGCAATTCAAAGAGTTGAGATATGTTTTCCAAAAATATAAGACAATCGTTATCGTAACGGTCTTTAAGGTCGAGCAAGTGCTTTACTGTAGTTAACCTCTGTGACCTGAAAAGCTTTGATGGTGCTGAGTGCTTGACCACTTAAGCAAGTCAGTAAATAATTAAACTTTTCGATTGTTGAAAGACTTGGGTCACTGTCTACGAGTTTAATATACAAGTTAATGAAGTTCTTAAATTCTGAATATTTGCCACTGAATTTAGGCAAGCTTAATTTTTGCAAATGGTTGACCGATTGGGGAACTGAGAATGTAGTTTCTAAAGTACTGTTCCTTACTAAACCTAGACCCACTAGTATTTGTGTGGTAGAAATTTAAAGCTCTTGAAGCTCACCTCTTTGAGTTTGATATACTAAAAGTTGTTTAAAGTAGGATTCCACTATACCTAAACGACATTCTAATTCTGTTGGTGACAGTTCATCTTTGATACTATTTTTTATTCTGGTTATGCTTCCCTTGATTGAAGAACGAATTTGCTTTAACTCCTCTATCGATGGTTCCGACATTATGAAAAAGGATCAAAAAATACAATTCATAATGAAGTTTGCCAAAGTGCAGAAACCTGACGTACGTGAAATGATTTTTTTTTTGCTCCAAGGTCTGCGAGAAATGAAAAATGATGCGAAACTAAATAGCTATGGACGAACTTTCAATTGCGACAATGAGATCGAAGACACAATCAACTAAATAAATTTACATTTATAAATTTACAATAAACACGACATTGTAGTAGCACTATGTCTGTACGAAGAATAAAACGATATAAGATTAATTCCAACAAGCTGCTACCTGCTAGCTTCACACCGAAATTCCAATAAAAATCCGAATATTACTGTTTCAAAAAATCCAATGATAACTGCTGTTAAACTATTAAAATCATGTCCAATGATGATATGTGTCTGCGAGCTCTTGTTCTGCCGCGATAAAGTTGCGATGCACTATGATTCTCAATTGTGTGGAACCTCTTGCCAAACGAATTTGCGAAACGCGTTCCTTTGTTTATCTCCTGTAGAAACCGAAATAAAGCGATCGAGCGAAAGGGCGACGATTTGCCTGGATTATATAAGATGTCTGAGTGTATGAGCAAGGAAACGACGATTTGAGTGGGCGAAAGCTTTCTTGCGAATGAGCGAAGGCAAATATTGATTCCAAAAATTCAAAGGTTTTTACTCTGAAGACAAAGAAACCCTTCTGCAAAATATTGATCCTGCTAGCTGTGCCACATTATAACCATACGATGCCGAGTTCGATAAACAGAAAAATAGAGTCTTTATATAGCTTTGAGAGGAAAATTTATTCGTGGAACATTTGATACCATTAGTGAGATGATCAAAATGAGATAAATCCAAAAACCTAACAAACTGTATCAAGTTATTTATAGTGAAAATAGCTAATGTTAACAATTTATTTCGTTTTCTTATTTTGATTGCTGGGATCTACAAAAGTGTGAGCTTGCCGCGATTAGATCAACGCTGTCCTTGGTGTTTTTTGTTGTTTTAGTGTTGGTCTTGGCTTTGATCAATCGATTTTTGCCGATGTTGTGGCACAGAAGAAATCTGCTTCTTTTGTTAATTAAACCAATATTTAGATACTTTGCTTTCACTTTTTCATATAAGGTCAAGAAACACAATTCGTGTAAAAAATTTATTTAGTTGGTTCAATTGCAGTCATTACTTCTCTGAATCTCACTTGGATTTCCGTTGGAAATCGCTGATCTACGTGTGTAGTAGTTGCATTTAGTGAAGGTTTAACTTACTTTACATATTAGATACACGTAAAACTCACTGATATCCACATCTCGGTGGAAAAACTATTTCAATATAATACTGTAAACTGCCTTTCCCTCGGTGGCTAGCGCTTTTGTAAAGATAAATGTACGTTCCTCTAGGTTAGGTTGGGTTTCAAAGTTTATGCCAACCCATTGGAATGCCCTTCAGTGAGACTAGCTGCATTTAACTAGGGTCTACTGTATAAGAACTTCCAACATTTTTTAGATATTAGAAATTTCATGAATATCTTAAATGGGGAGGGTTCCAAGTGGCAAGAATGAAGTACGTCTTAGTAGTCATTTCATTACTATTTTATCACTATATGTAACTGTTATTGACTTTTATTTGAATATAACATTCTACTCGGTGGTTTGATCGACTGAAATATCTGAGAGTAATTGTTTGCAGATTCTTTTCCTGATAGTCCGCTATTCTTTCCCTGAGCTCAGAAATTCAGCAGAGATCCATACAATGCCCTGGTCCAAAACCTTAAATTCTTCGCTGCAACGGCGAACTGGCTTAGATTTTATTTCTGTTACTGCCTTTTATGGTCACCTTACTGTCACTAAAAAAGGCAATATCATTATACCTTGGAAGACAGTGCTGCGATCAGTGAACGTGATTCAATTGTGACAATGTGACTTATGTATGTTAACTGGATTTTTTTCTCGTGGGTTTATTATGCACCATTTGTCCTTGCCTGTTGTATTAAAGCCTAGAAGTTGAAAAATGTAGCCGGATGTGGTATACATAGTTCCCCACATACTTCTTAAGAAGCTATGCATTCCCTAACAGATTTGGGATTCCACGTAAATAGCTTAACTAATTCACAAGGCAAATACTTTCATACTTTCGATAAATGCTTGGTTTAATACTTTTTGTTGACCAATTTTGGGTGCTGGTCAACGAAAACCAACTCGGACACTTTCTGCGAATCTTTTTATCTTTACCACTTTGCCTAATGTCGGAGACAGTGTGTCGTCATGCCGATCTCTCTTAGAGAATTCTTACGACTTTTCAGGTTCGGACATATCATATCTTTATTTATTACGTCCTAGATGGCATTTTGATAGAAATTCTTGGAGCAACCGGGAGCATGCTTTGCCTGAATTGTGGCTTTGTATTGGCTTTCCAATCGGACGCTTCGGGGTTCAATATCAGCAGTTCCCCAAAGACATTCTTTTTTCAAACAACTAAAATCTCGTGAGATAAATGGTTTCCTAAAATACAACAACAAGTCGTCAATAATTTAGTCTCCCCATGGAGCGAAATAACCACTGAACCCAAACATCTTTCTCTCTCTATCTATCCAATTTTCCAAAAAACTTAATACGTGCACCGGCATCTTAAGAGTAGTAACACCCTCATGAGTACTAAGTTCTTTAAAAAAAAATGCATGGCCGAAGTGAAAGCAAAGTACCATGCCCCTATCTTTGCCAGTCCAGTTCTACTCATTTATCGTTGAGGTTGCTGCGCTAAGCAATATTGGTTGACCTTACAGCCCGAGCGCGTTCAAGCTGTACTGCTTCTTTTTCCATGAGAGAACTGCGTTCACTGTTCTCAAACCTGCCCAGCAGTTGGTGTGTATTATAGCGTTATATGGGTGTTAGTCACCGGATTTATCAGTCAACGGATTTTTATTGTACCTGACTGCTTTTTGTTATTCACCGGGTTTGTCTTAATAGACAACGTATGTGAAATGATTTAGAGAAGGAGTTAGAGAAACAGGGATGTAAGGAGATTTCGATTTGGTTTTTGGTGTTTGGTTCGCCTAGAGATAAATCTCTAGAGTCATAACCATTCTTAACCTCGTCAATATATAAAGTTTCGCAGACAAATTTAGTTACTAAATACGTTTCTGTAAGCTTCAATTCGTTGGATTGGGAATGCTTCTAATGAGGCATTTCATTGCTATTTGAAAAAAATTAATTTACATTGTCCAAAATATATGACAGTGCCGGGAAACCAAGCCCATACGGGATTTTTTGGCCGGAGATCTTAATGCTAGGCATGCGGCATGGGGAAATAATCCGCCAAACACCAGAGCCAACCAGTTATACTACTGGTGGTGTCAAAATATGATTGAGTACAGACTTGAACTGTACGCAACGAATATTCCATCCTTCCCATCAGCCGGTTCTTTCCTACACTTGGCATTAATAGACAGTAGACTAGAACTCACTAACGTGGATCGAAACACAAGGAACTGTTTGCGTGCGTTCGAGTACGATAGTGATCACTACGGACTTGCCGCCACAATACGGATCCCAAACGAGCAAACGCAACTGGAGCAGTACGATCAAGTGTACCCATACGACTACCGTAAGGTACGGTGGCCGTGCTTCTCCAGAATGTTAAAGCGTAATTTACGTTTGAATGAAATTGATCCCCCGACTAACAGAAACTTGACAAACGAAGAAATCGACCGTAGTTTACTCACAATGCAAGACGTTATCAAACGAACTATGGAGCAGACTATCCCTCGGATAGAATACTCCGACGAAAACCAGGTGGAAAAATACAAAACTCCAACAATCAACGCATTGTACGCACACAAAAGTAGACTGCTCTCGAGGCTTAAGCAGTTGTACAGACAGTTTACTGACAGAAACGACCCGGAAATAAGAAGACTAAAGTCACTGATCAAAAACCTAAAACAATTAATTAAAGAAAATTACAGTAAGTCTGTAAGTCTGTACTGGGGCAATAAGATTCGGGGCTATAAAATCCAGTAGCCCGAATATAGATTTGCTGGGAGCTTTTTTCGAGGCCGTGTATACTGTGAACAATCCGGTTCGCCGTAATCACGACATTGACAACAAGGCCTACTTAAATCACTATTATCTGCGATTGGCGATCCGAGAATCACGGTTTCACCGTATTCAGTGAAGAAAACGAGGCAAACGTTATCATCGCTAATGAACGAGCTTCCTCGCATTTGTTCGTGCGAAAAGATGAACTCCTGTGCATCTTTGAGTCTCTGAAAAACAAAAAGTCGTCGGGAGTAGACGGTATTCCAAACGTCGTATTAAGACACCTGTCCTTGAAAGCAGTGGATATATTTACTACGCTGTTTAACAATGCGCTGAATAATGTATATTATCCGACGCATTGGAAAACAGCAGTGGTACATCCAATCCCGAAAAGAGATACAGCTAGAACTAACCCTGCAAATCTCCGGTTGATTAGTTTGCTTCCGAATATTAGCAAGGTGGTTAATAGAGCGCTGTTAAGAATGGTTGAGTAAAATAATATAATTCCGGAAAATCAGTTTGGTTTTAGGGCGAGGCATGACACTATTCATACTGAGTCAAAGCTGGTCTCCGACATACAATGGAATAAATGCAAGAACTAGTGTACGGGTGCCTGCCTCGTTGACTTTGAGTAGGTCTTCGACACCGTATGGTTAGAGGGGCTTTTCTATAAGTTGACGAGAATAAGTATGCCGAAACCTCTGCTATATATGATTTACGACATTCTTATGGGGAATAAGTTTGTTGTTAAATGTAACAATGTTATTTCGAGCAAGATCTTTGACATTAAAAACGGCTTACAACAGGGGGCTGTGATTCCTCCGATACTGTTTAACATTTACACAAGTGATCTAGTAGGTTCCTTCAATCATGCCATAGCGTACGCAGACGATTTAGTGGTGTACAGATCAGGTACAAAAATCGAAGTCATCAATACTCTGCTGCAGCGTGATTTCGATCATATTAAGGCGTATTGCAACGATTGGAAACAGAAAATCAATTTTCAAATGTCGGAAACAATCTTGTTCAGGACTCCATTGAGATGGGCTTCTAGGGATACCAGACATAACTGGCGAAATTTGGCCATCATTGGACAGCATGGACTGCCATTAGTGGTGAGAAGCGTAGTGAGATACCTTGGTATTTGGCTCGATAAGTATTTGTATTTTGACAAACATATAGATGCTTGTCTTGCTGGAGCCAAGAAGGCCTTAGCCCTGACAAGAAGACTGTTTCACAGCAGTCAACTTGTCTCCAGGGTTAAAGTCATATGCTATGTGGCCCTAATCAGGCCAGTCATCGCGTATGGTTGTCCCGTGTGGTTGAATGTAGCGCCGTATCAGATGGAAAGGATTCGGGTGTTTGAAAGGCAGTGTCTTAAGACTTGTCTTGGCTTGTACAGAACACCAGAATCAGAGTACAAAAAATATTATCCCAACAAAGTCCTTTACGATGGAGCTAATCTGAATAGGATTGACAATTTCTTGATTAAGGTGATTCGAAGACACGTTGCAAGGGCAATGACCAACGATAATGGTCTAATCTTTGGGGCTTATTACCCCAATGAAATGTACCACGAGAGCTCACTTATATCGGGCTTTATCCCGCCAGAGGCTTTTCTCCATATTGATGCTAAAGGGTTAATACAAAGTAGGGATGGTATCCCGGTAATATACCATCGCCACAGCGGTGCGAGGGACAGGTGGCTCACCTACGACGGGTATGTTTCCAATGCTCAGGAGCTCCTCCGTTTTAGTCCCGCGATTGCGGACAGGGATCGGATCGATGCCGAGAAACAGTACACCGAATTCTGGTGGCTTCAAGAAGGAGAAAGGGTTGGCTCGCTCTCCTAGGTCGGTACGTTACTAAGGTAACATATTCCTCTTAGTTGTAAGTTAGATTAGGGATAGTTAGGGGGATCTCGTGGAAAGGTCGCGTTCGTTAGTTCGGGCTCCCGAAATCGCAATTGGGACGATGACCACCCTGGGCGAGAGGCTACGGGTGCTCACCACCCCGATTATAGTTAAGTTAGGTTAAGTAGCTTAGGTAGGTTAAGTAGAATAGGACCATAGTTTTAAGTTTTATATAAAATTACAAAAAGATATGGTATCTAATTTTTTTCTAAAATTATTTTCTTAGAAATTTCATATATTGTATAATTGATAGATAAGATGATAAGATGATAAGATAGTTTTTAAGGCCAAAAGGCAAAGTTGAATGAAATTGTTAAGTTTAGAGAGTTCGGTAAGAGCCAGTAAGCTAGATTAAGTAACCGTTGTTGTTAAATTAGATTTAATCATTTTTGTCTAGAATGTAAGTTAATAATGAAAGATACAATAAAAATGAATTTAGAAGTGAAGTAAAAAAATATTGTCTTATGCTTTACATGCGACATTCGTATTAAAAATATACAAAAATTTAAATAAACAGTAAAAAAGCATTTAGCACATGAATTTGTTTAATTTCACAGTAGATAGCAGAGAGCTAACAGACTGCATAATCATCTATTTTCGTGTATCTACACCATGAATCACAATGACTCAGAAAAAAAAAAGCTATTAGAATATACTCATGTGTGAGTATTAAGATTGAAAATTACAGAAAAAAATGTTATAAGATTAAAAATAATTAAGTTTCCATTATCATGTGGCTATAAGGAAGAATTATTTAAGCAAAACTCCAAAAACTCCTCTAGACTGAAAGAGGTAAGCTATCTGTATTGTCTATAAACTAAAGAGCTTTTAACACCAATATATGCTGTTTCTTATTGAATTACTTTGGTAGAAAATTTAAAACAGCTTCAAGACAACAGCTTGGAGTCTAAACACAGTGTCTTAAAATGGTATAGTTTCAAGAAGAAAATTTTAATGAAACCTTTTAATCTTTAATTTTTTTCAGATTTATACAATCTTAAACTATTTTCACACACATACGAATAAGCCTTAGTTTTATTTGCTTGCATATTTCTGAATTACACTTAGAACTAGACAAAAGTGCGAATATTTTAAATTACAAAGACTAATGCTTAGTTTGCCAAAAATAAATGTTGGAAGCTTTAGCTTTTTGGAGCTAATAAGTTAGTCAATCCTTATAACTATAGAGATAGACGAATGTGATATTGTTATTAAAGGTGGGCATTAGCACGATATTTAACTAAAGTAAAAGAAATATCAGAACTATCTAAGGCTTCATGACCTGAGTTCAGGGATCAATAAACAGGTAAGGGAATAAATGTGAGCAAGACTATACATTACAGGCACAAGAAAATCAAACACTTAAGCCAGTGATAACTTCTATACATTAATGCTTCCCAGTTACAGCTTCCGAGAAGCTTCTTTCAAAAAGTATTTAACAGTTTTTCTAAAACATTTTAGACTGCAGTACTTCAGATAAAGCAATCCTGCCAGTAATTGATTCCTAAACTTGTTTCAAAGCCAATACATAGGTTATTGAACAAAAATCAGATGGCCGATGTTAACATCTTATGTTGACTCACTTTAAAGCATTGATAAAATATTGGAAAAACACTCAACTTGTCACCCAGATTTGGCGAAAACTTGAAATTATGTTTGAGTGGGCAACGTACCAGGATTACTATTTCTGTTTTATTTAATTATACTTTTGCCGAAATTTTGATAGAAGCTAAAGATGCTTAAATTGGCAAGACAAAATTTGGCAAAAAAAACATCGAAAAATCACTCTTGCCAAAGCTAAGAAGCTTCATAAGTCCCTTATCATGCCAGTTCTACTGTACACATATTGCGGTTGCCCTGCCGTCCAATTATCAAGGCTACGCCCATCAATGACGTAGTCTAATAATAAACGGGGTAGAGCGATACTGGTCTTGTCGAAAATATATTCAGATTGACGCCATAGAAGAATGCTACGAATTCAAACTCGATACCATGGGAGTCAGGGCTCACCGAACTTTGGTCCGGAAAGAGGTAGGCTCCTAGTGGGAGCGTCATGATGGTTGTGGTTGAAACCTAAAATCGCAGGAAGGGTCTTCTATATTTGGTTGAACACATGTAAAGTTGTAATAGGGCGCGGTGGCCATAAGATCGGCAAGTGGTTTTAGGCCGGCCTCGACTCAAACCAAGAGTGAAACCTTTTGCCCCTAACACGGTTCCGAATTGGAATCAAACGAATAATGGAAAGCGCTGGCCTGGCGTACCCTGGTCCTGAGTCAGCACAACAGGTGTGCACGAAAAACGCAAGAGACACATTTATATAGCAGTTTTACCAAATACGGATGAGAATTGATATGATCGGTTTACAACAATATGAAACTTGGAAGGCCCAAACGAGTCAATACTGTTTTTGCTGAAGAGGTGAACTCCAAGGACATTGACTCATGCTTTGTTAAGAGTGTAAAAGGAAAGAACACAAAATTTGCTTCTACGAGTAACATCGTGTGTGTGAAGTTCTCAACTGTCTCACGGAAGAAAGCTGTAATGAAGAAAATGCGGGAGAACAAAAACAAAATTTCTTGCAATATTTTTTGTGTTTGTCATATCAACAACTATGGCAGCAGCAGTCGTTCATAGACCTCCGTGAGGAATAGACGTGTTTCGTCTTTCAAAGTTTAAATAAGTCAAATAAAATAAAATACGAAAGAGCGATCGTACAGTACCGATGAGTGATGGCAAGCGGTCCGCTACTCCAATAGCTTGACCAGCAGATGACATGATGTCATCGGAAAATGGTGCGAAGAAGAGGAGGAGGAGGCTGAATTCATCTCCGAATTTTGTAAAGCGCCCCTCCCTAACAACTCCTACTGAAAATCTGCCAAGTAGAGTAAGGGAAGGGGCGCCAACAACGTCAACAAAGGCGGCAGCTAAGTCAGACCAAGACGAAGACCCATGCGTGTCTGATGGTGGAGAAGACCGCTATATGGGTAGTTTGAATACCTTCCAATCTCTGATGGCTACTGAGTCAGAGGATGAAGAGGAAGAAGTAAATGCAATAAATAGCTGCATTAAAGAGCTGCAGCAAAAAGTACTAGCTATTAGAAACAAACAAGTGGTGAGAAGACAAAATGAGGGACAACAACAACTCCAGATTTCTAAGGAACAGCCAACAAATAGCGAGGCTAAACAGAAAGAACAGCCGCTACAACAACAAAAACCAGCAAATGGGAAAACGAGAAAACAAGTACAGACACAACAGAAGCAAAAGCAACAACAACAACAACAACAAAAATCACAACCGCAGCAAACAACAACATCAGCAGACGCAACAACAACAACAACAACAACCACCGAAATCAACTAAGCAGCGGTTACCTCCAATCAACACTTTTAAGATGGAGTTGAAAGAAACAATTGAACTATGTCGGCCATAGGAAATAATTTTTACATTAAAAGACTTAGTTTAGATAGGCATGCGATCCACCGCAATTCAGTGGAGCGCTATTATAAAATCAAAAAATTACTGAAGGATTCGACGACGAAGTTCTACTCCTACACCCCGAAGGGGGACAAGCTGCAAACAATGCTGCTGAGGGGATTAGAACCGTCGACTGATCCGGAGGAGCTCCTTGCACTGCTGAAAGAGAACAAGTGCGAAGGGCTCCAATTCGTGGGAGTCAAGCCGTTTGTCACGGCTAGAGCCAAAAGGGAGAAGCGGCAACTGCCGATTTTCCTGGTCCAGCTAAGTCCCACCAGCAATCTGGATGGTCTAAGGAGTATTAAAGTCTTGGACTACCAGGTTGTATACTGGGAGAAATCAAAGAGGAGCGAAAACATTTTACAATGTGTTAGCAGCCAAAGGTTCGGGCACGCCGCGTCGAACTGCGAAATGCAGCCTCGATGCGTGAAGTGCGGAAAGAACCACAAGTCCGAGGAATGCGCTCTGGGTAAGGACGGAGCGTCTGAAAAAAGCCAACTCTCTTGTGATTTATGTAGGAACACGGGACACACCGCAAATTATCGGGGTTGTCCCAAATTCCAGTACATCAAAAGAATAAATCTGGCCCGGCAGCAGAAAGTGGAAGTTCAACGTCCACCCGGGCATTTGCAAACTCCAGCCGTTACTCCCCATGTTACCTACGCCCAAATGGCGGCAGGTAGGGGAAATACGGTACAGCAAGCGAAGGTTGCTTCTCAGGCCCCAGCGCCCAGAGCACCGGAACCAGTACCTGACATGCTAGCTATCTTGCTCTCTATCCAGGGGCAGATGGCTTAGCTACAACGTCATTTAACTGAACAGACCGCGCGGGTGGATCAAGTATACGCGCTGCTACCTGGCCTAACGCACCTTTTGCCGTAATGGATACGTATGTGGCGGAGCAAACTCTGAAGGTCCTTGCTGTGAATGTGAATTAACTGATTAGTTTCGAAAGACGAGCCACACTATTTAAGTTGCTTAAAGACCAAGCCCCTGATGTACTGCTGGTTAGCGAAACTAAGCTTACCAAGGGACACAAAATGAGGCACAGAAGATACAAAATAGTACGGAGAAACCGACCCAACTCCATTCAGGGAGGTGGCGTTGCAATTTTCGTACGAAAAGGTATACGTTTTAAAAGAGTATACAGACGTGTAGTACGTAGGTTCCAGGTGCTGGAAGCATGCATCGTGTGTCTGTCTATGCACCTAAGGCTACACAATCCACCTTATTTATCTCAGAGCTCGAGACACTTTTTCGATCTCTGAGGCTGGAATTGGAAGACAACTATTTTGTTATCGGCGGAAATTTCAACGCCAAACAGAGTGATTGGGGAAATAATGCACCAAATACTATAGGGAACCTACTATTCAATTGGTGGGGTCAGGTCATCTATCGACTCGGGCTTAAGGCGACGGATAGCCCGTCGTTTCCCAGATACGGGTCCTATTTGGATCTCCTGCTGTTCGACTCACGAATACAACTGACATGCACTAACCAACAAACTACAAAAACTGTGTATGACAGTGTTCCAAACGAAATTGCGGAATTGGATGAGTTTGTTCAAAGGCATTCCTACAATTATAGTAGGGTGCGTTGGACATACTTCACCAGAACACTGACTAGAGCACTCTCCTCGAATTCGCTCTACCCACCGTCCAACAGAAACCTGTTGAACAAGGAGATTGACAGGTATCTAAAACTAATGGACGAGACAATTAAACGAACAATGGACAAAACGATACCGCGGTATCAACACACTGACGAAGAAGACTTATTCCGCAACGCAACTATTGACGCACTACACCGACATAAAAGTGGTCAAGACTAAAAACCTTGTACAGACGGTTTACAGACAGACATAACCCGGAGATCATGACACTGAAGTCGTCGATTAAAAACCTCCAAACATTAATAAAGAAAAATTGCAGAGCATCTGTAAGTTTGTATTGGAACAATAAAATTCGGGCTGTAAACACCAGCAACCCGAATATGTTCCCGCAAATAAATAAAATATTTCGGAGAAAAAATCAAAACGACCTTCAGTGTCTTAAAATCGCCAGAACGACGAACAACGGACAAATACTGGTAACAGCGGGCATAGATCCAAATGAGGCTGTTGATGATAACAGCTTCTTTGTGATCGAGGATCCGCAGGAACAAGTAGAGGCTATAGGAGCGTCTTTCCAGGAAGTGTACAAGGCGAACATTATCATTGGCCCGAACCACGATCTGGAGAATCGAGTCCTTATGCACAATTTCTACCTTCGAAATGAAATTGTGAATTGGCGATTCGAGAGCTCGGGTTTCACCCAGTTCAGTGACGAAAATATGGCAAATAATGCCATCACCAACGATAGGGTACTACCCCCGTTCATTTCGAAGGAGGAGCTCCAAACGATCTTCGATTCACTTAGAAATAAGAAATCAGCGGGAACCGATGAAATACCGAACATTGTGCTTCGACATCTCCCTCTAAAAGCGGTGAACATTTATACCACCCTGTTTAATAATGCAATGAATAATGCACATTATCCAACCCATTGGAAAACTGCGGTGGTACATCCCATCCCCAGAAGGGATAAAGATACTTCCAATCCGGTGAATCTCCGCTCGATTAGTCTTCTTCCAAACATCAGTAAGGTTTTCGAGAAGGTGATCAATAGAGTCCTGACTAAGTGGGTTGAGGACAAACATATAGTTCCGGATAATCAGGCGGGGCATGATATCATTCATGCTGCGTCTAAACTGGTTTCTGATATCCAATGGAACAAAGGCAAGAAACAATGCGCTGGTGCCTGCCTGATTGACTTGGAGAAAGCCTTCGATACCGTATGGTTAGAGGGACTCCTTTTCAAGCTGGACAGGTTGTGCATTAGTAAACCACTGCTGTATATTCTTTTTTATATCCTCTCCAGCAGACAGTTCATCGTGAAGAATGGCGGTGTGACTTCTGCTGGAACTTTTAACATTAAAAACGGTCTGCAACAAGGTGCGGTAAATTCGCCGATCCTGTTCAACATTTACACGAGTGATCTGATAGGTTCACTTCACCATGCCATAGCGTAAGCAGACGACATAATCGCGTACAGATCAGGTCCAAAGATTGAGGTCATTAATATACTTTTGCAGTGTGACTTTGACAAAATTAAGCGATATTGCGATGACTGGAAGTTGAAAATCAACTTTCAGAAGTCGGAAATCATTCTGTTTAGGACGCCTTTGTCTGAGGCCTCTAGGGATACCAGAAAGAATTGGCAAAAGTGTTCGATCGTGGGGCAGCACGGGCAGCCACTTGCTTGTCGAAATGTAGTTAGATACCTTGGGATCTGACAGAAAAATTTGTGTTGATTATAAAACAATTGTATTTGACTTAAAAATAACCGACCACAGCCTAACTGGTATTCAACTCAATTGCAGGGTTTCTCGAACAAAAAAACTGAATGCCATTAAAATAAAAAAAATTGATTTTGCCACTTTAAGGTCAAGGTTACATTTTGAATTTTGGGATGATGTTTACTCTGCCGTCGACCCTTCTGTTGCATTTAATTTGTTCCTTAATAAGCTGCAATTTCATATATTGAATTGTAGTGGAGAAGAAATGTACAACAAATGTACACGAAGTAACAAATTAAAGTGTCTCAAGCAATGGATGACACCGTCATTATTAAATAAAATAAAAAATAAAAGACGATTTTGCTTAATTATCAATAAACATCCGAATAATCACAGACTTAAGAATTATTACGAAAAGTTATGAATGTAGAGAGGTCAAGATTGAAATACCGCTATGTAGAAATACATACTTTAGCAATGGATTGGCAAGAAAGCAAGAAGGCTTCATTCATGACTGGTTTGCCTCTTATTTAACACATCGTAAACAAGTGGTAAGGGTCAAAAATGTTTTTAGCTCACATAATTATTTAAATATAGGTGTTTCTCAGGGATCAGTCCTAGGCCCGATACTGTTTTTAATATATGTTGACTCGCTATTTATTCAACCTTTTAAGGGCAGAATCGCGGCATTTGCTGATGATACTGCCCTTTTCTATTCCAATAAGAACTTTCTTGATATATTTGCCGATGTTAATTATGACTAGATATACTACGACGATTAGATATACTACGACGATGGTTTAAGTCTCATAAAGTGATCATCAGCAACAACACGAAGTTTATGGTATTTAATATCAAGGGTGTTGTATGCGAAGAGTTGCCTTTATATTATCACTCACCTAGCTGTTTCCGATTTTGTTTAGAAGATGCACATGGACATAATATATACGATATCGTATATCATTTGATAGTCAGGTAAGCTGTAGTGATGGTTGCTTTTTAATTAATCGTGTTGACAGCTTTAAATACCTAGGTATTATATTGGACCATAGGTTTAGTTGGAAGGATCATACGCCATATTTGAAACGGTATTTAAATGTAGTTTTAAGGCAATTATACCACCTTAGGATGTACTGCAAACTACCCATTTTGGGGTTTTGAATGGTATTTTAAAATCAAAATTGCAGTATGGAATTTCTTGCTGGGGAGGAACTTATTTTATTAGTGCGTACTTGTATAATGTTTACATATAATAAGTAACGGGTATTTCCTATCTTTAAATTTAAATAAACCAAAGTGTGTATGAGATATCATCGAACTTTTTTATTCTTTTGAAAGGCCTATCGATGCCATTATGTATGGAATAAAACATCGTTCAAATGTCACCGCAGCTTCTCGGATGGCGCGCATGAGAAATGTCCAATTTTACATGACTCTGGAGCATAAATCAGGCCGAATTTGACCGAATGGGTTATGTTGGCTTTGAGGGACACTGTGGCTTATTCGCATGGACCTGCGACTTCAGAAAACCCCACAAAAAAAGGCTAACGCGGTCAAATCGCACGATCTTGGCGGCCAGTTCAGATCACCTCCAGTTCACATCGCTCGTTCAAAATTTCCAATGTGGCTGTGTGGCACATAGCGCCGTCCTATTGAAACCACATGTCGTTGGTTCCATAAATTCGACAGTTTTGTTTGTTGTCACACCATTCATTTAGAAATGCTCCTTATCGCTTAAGATGGTTTTTCGATGAAAATTAGGGTCAGTTTCCGACTGCTCCAGAGCCCATTCAGCAAACACATGTCGTTGTCTATGGTCGTTTACCTTCAGCTCCTGAGTCAGTTGAATTTTGTACGGGTGCAAGCCCAAGCCACGATGCAAAATTCGCCAAGTTGTGATCTGTGAAAGGCCGAGCTCTTGCGAGCGACGCGAAATCGACTGCCTCGGATTCTTCTGCACACTCTCACTTACAGCGGCGATCTTTCGGACAGATTTTGCGTTTCTTCGACGTACGGATGTTAGTTTATCGTTTACTGAACGAACTTATCCACCACACTGCGTATAGTCCTCTCGGTAGGACGACTATGGAGATCGTAAAATGGAAGCAGAACGTTGCGCGAATAGAACACACATTTTGATAAAACAAATTTATCATTTGCACGTGTAGTGATTTGGCAAAACAGACTGAATAAATGACAGCCAATTTGACAGATGTAGCTTCAAAAATAAGGCCGCTGTCAACTGTCAAAGTTCGGAAGTCCCTGTTGGAAGACCCTGTTTAAGCACTGTGGGGATGGTATTTTACTGAGCCAGAAGATGGAACTATAATAGAAGAAGATTCTTCGTAAACAAATTGTTCAAAAACAGAGGAGGCACGCAGTCTTATACGTATATCAAAAATTTCCGCGATCGGCATACTATCCCGCTATTTTACAAGAAAGGGCAGCAACTGACACCTGGTAATAAACATAGCTAGCTACATTAGTTTGCTAGATTTGCTATGCACAGCTGAGTGCGGGAAGCTAAGCACGAAAGATTAGAAACTACTGGATTATTTCCATCTAAAAATTTATTATCGAATCTTTTTGTTTGGGAACCGAAGGGAACTCTATGACCTGTACCAAGACCTGAATGTTTATTAAGAACCTGAAACAGGACAGTTTCTAAGAGAATTTTTGACACAGGAGGGAACTTCAAAACTAGATTTGGATAATTGAAAATAGTGCGCATTTGTTTGAGGAGAATTAAAGACTGTTGTCTACTCAAGGTGCTTTAAAGTATGTTACACGTCAAGGTCGTGGCATATACATTATATTTGACTTTCTAATGTTCTATTTAAGAATCTTAAAAACATGGCGCAATGACAATTGAGAGAGACAGATGAGAGATGCGATTGCAAAAGGTCCTTGGCTGCAAATATTGCATAACAGCATAAATTGCGATTGTTAAAAATTTACTGTAGGTCCTTAACTACGTGGCTCAGAAATCTATCATATTCCAGCCATCATTAGCAGGTCTCAATTAAATACGAGGTTCTATGGGTAGGTTGGTCATTGCATTGTGAAGCGGTTATCTTCATTATCTTCGTTGACCGCGTGAAATGCGTCTAAAACCGAAAAACAGAAAATCTAAGTTTTCTGACGTAGCAATGGCAATCCCCAGAAAGTGAAAGGTCCATAGTAAGTGGAGCAACTTTGCCTTGGTCCGGACGGCTGCGCTATAAATTTATTTATTTATAGGTAAGTTGATCAAATGCTTAGCTATCGTATATTATATTTTCTAGGTAATAACACTATGTGGTATTAAACAGCAATAATATTGCCTAAACGTTTGCAGGGTGGATATTTAAGGTATCAATATTTTAGGTATCATCGAAATGCAGAGCAGATTTGCTTCAGAATCAAGGAACTTAAAAGAAATACAAAAAGAAGTAACATAACATACCCTACGTTTTCTCTCATTTGCTAGGTTTCTACTGCAATAGAATGGCAGCTGAAAATGCATTCAGCGTAAGAAAGCTCGGCTCTTGTCCACAGCATTATACTTTGCAACTGCAAGTATATGTACGAGAATTTAATGCGTTCTTTGAACATTATTTTACCTTCCGGAGAAAGTAATGTGATAAAGTACCTGTAACACCGGCACCCACCACATCAGCGCCAAGTACCTGTATCCTTATGCGAGCAAAGACAGGACACCCACATAGATAGTGCTTCGCAGTATCGTTATCATACTCAAATCAAGCGCCGCAGTATGTGTTGTCACTTATGCCTAGCAGTCTACAGTCTTTCTTACTGAGGAAACCAGAAAAGTCGCAGACCTGTTATAGACGACGAGGGTCACTCGTTTGGTCCGCCGGTATCATGGAGAGTCATGTCCTCTGCAGTTATGCTCATATGAAATCCAGCTATCAATGGAAGCCCTGGCCGAAAACGTTTCGAGTTGTGAGAAACGGCGATCTCATACCTAGAATCCATACAAGACTCAATGACTTCGGCCTTCGGACTGTGTTCAAAGGAGCCTAGTATTCTCGAATTACTCTGGAAGTGTTGTGAGAGTTAAGAAAGGTCTTTACCATAGCGTGGCTATCGTAGCAGATGTAGATACTTACTCCTCTTTAGCACATGCAAAGCAAAGGCTTCAAGTTTTAAACACATGTGCTTCATAAAAATTCAATCAAACTGCGGTCCAAACACAAATGTGCTTCAAACCATTAAACAAATCCATACTCTCCTCCTGTCCAAAGGTTTCATCAATCCCCGTGGCAGTTGTTTCAATCGGATTTTCCTCTTCTTCTTCATCTTTTCTTCTTCTCCACTTTTTTTTTTTTTTTTCCTTTCGTTGACCTCGAATTTTATAGCTCCTTCACTGATGAACATCCTTCAAGAGCCTGCACTCCCTCTCCAATACGTATGCCATCAATCGTTGCTAAGGTGCGCGTGGAGTGCGTGTGTGTATGTATCTCAAAGAATACTCCACTACTCAGGCAGAGCTTTTCCCCGAACCTTGGTCAAATTATTATCTATGTATTGTATATTGTTGCTTTTCCCGTGTACTAACCAGAAAACCAATGTGAGAGCCAATTTTTCGTTTACTACGCATTATGCGTCCGCAAGTTGTTTATAGGTTTAGGGCTTAGAGAAAGATTGCGTGTGCGTTAAACGAATTTATCCCTCCCGAAGTAAAAGACTGGCACGAGTGTCATGCCATTTCCTGGAAAAAAAAACTTATAAAGCACGCATATACTCACTCATTTACACCACTCGCGACACCCTCTGACCGTGAGTTTGACTATGACGCTACCAGTGACTCTAAATCTGACTGTGGTTTTGGTAAGGGTGAACAATGAGGAACCTAGGCGGAAAGACGTTATTGAATCATCTCCACGTTTAGCGCGTTTTTGTCATTTATTGGCCTCATCCATAGCTGGAGCTTGCCACTTGCTTCTTACTGCCTATTCGTTTGCTGCCTTGCATGCCTGTTTTGTTGTTTGCTGATGAAACAACGATGATGCTGATGATGCTTAGCTTTACTAGTGCGCAGATACCCTTGTACTATGGTACCCTTGAAAGTGAAGATACGTATGTAGTGTAGTTCTTGATGATTTGAGAATGCTCCTGATACCACGTAGGTCAGTCCAAGGGTAAAGAATTAGCTACGCGTGGATTCGGGGGCTTATGAATGGCACGGCATATCTAAGGCGCGCGTTGTCGAAAGAGATATCAGCATATAAGATACCGGAGTGCGGAAGAACCCTCTTGGGAGGATATGGTTGAGCCTTAGGATGTTTTGTAATCCAGGATGGCAGAATGATGTTTACACGTGCCTGTGGTAAGGCAATAAGAGAGCCATTGAACCCGAATGATTTTTTATCTTTTAAATAACTTCCATCTTGTTACTCGTGCCCTTTCTGTTGTTCTGACAAATTCCAGAGAATGAATGAAATAAATGGCAATAAATTCATGCAGAGCTTAGGGGTTTTGGCGTTTTGTGTATTTGTTTACCCTCTGGGGTAACGAAATTCGATATTTGTGCAGCTTAGGTAGATCTAGGTTTAGAACAATGATCATATCCAATTAGTATGGACCAGTAATAATACCAGTAATAGTATTTATTCTGGTGAACGAATTGAGCATGCGAATACTTCACCTGGACAGTAAGTATGTAATGTAAGATAGACAGATTTCCCTCCTTGAAGAGTTAATAACATCTTTAATCTCTTTTCTTGTGCCTTTTGAAAGTTATGGGCTTTTACTTGATTGAGAATCAATTTGATAAGAACGCATATCAGAGTTTTTTCCATATTACATTTCATTGATATGTATGGGGCAGTAAGTGATCCCTCTCATTCCTGGATAGGTTCTGAGTAGCAAAGAGCTGTACCTTTTCTTCCTTCCAAAACCAGTTGACTAAAATTAAAGAAAATAAAGCGTTTGCAGGAATCTCATGGAAAAATAGGGTATCTTCAGGGCTGGAATATTTGAAATGCTGGCGTATGTAACTGTTTTGCCAATAGATTATGAATATCCTTGGTAATTTCTTAGAATTCTACTTAGCAAAAAAATATGATTAATTTGGTTTGGTGAGAGCTAGGTTAGGTTAGATTAGGTAAGGTAAGAATGGCTGTTGGAGAAACCAATCCACTTAGGCATATTGGCCCATTGTGATGCCACGTGGATTTGTGATCCCTCAACTCTTGGAACAATTTTGAGCCTCTGAAAAAGCGTGGCTTAGGAACGAATCACGATATTTTAGAGTACGTCCGAAAATGGGCTTGAGGGTATACTGATGAGCTTCATAGCGAGACAGGTGTTACGGTTGAAAGTTTGAATGGGCAGAATGCTACTGGCTATTTCAGTGGAGCACTGGTGGTGGAAATAGCGATAAAACAAAGTGAGACACGAGACATTTCGTCGGTGCTCGAGGGTGTCCATTGATTGACTGATATTAGTAACATCAATAAGTTTTATCGCACGGTTTTGAATCCTATCTAGCAGGTGCAGAGATGTTTTAGGAGCACCTGACCAGATGTGGGCATTGTACTCCAATTTTGGGCGGATGAATGCCTTATACGAGTATATTGAGGCCAGATCAGAGGGGGTAAAATATTTCTTACATCCCTTGAGGAAACCTAGACATTTCGCAGCATTTTTGGCGACATCAAATATGTGGTCATTCCAACGTAAGTTGTCGTGGATACACATACTGAGAATGGAAAGTTTTTCGGTTTCAACGATGCAAGTGCCATTCATGGATAATGGCTGGGTGTTTAAATTTCGCTTTAACGACAGCAGATAGCATTGTGTTTTGGAAGCATTAAATTCCACTTTATTGATAGTTCCCCAATTGGTTATGCTGTTGATATCGGAATTTAATGAGCTTAGCACACGCTGCCATTCTCGTTCTACAGCCGAAGAGCAGGGCCGTGAGTCCGGGAACGAATATGAAAAGCAGAGAGAACTATCATCAGCAAAGGAATATATTTGATTAGAAGTAGCAGTCAAGAGATCATTAATGAAAATTAAAACGACTGTCGGAGACAGAACAGCGCCCTGGGGCACACCAGCATTTATTTTGTAAATATCAGACTTGAAACCGTCCAATTGAACGTTCCGAAAGGTAATTTCTAATCCATTGAAGAAGAGAGTCGTCGATCCCAAATGCACGCATTTTCGACAAAAGAGCCTGATGCCAAACTCTGTCAAATGCCTTAGAAATATCAAGTGCAACTATCTGCTTTCGCCAGATTGATGCACTTTGGTTCCACTTTTCGGTAAGACATGCCATCAAATCACCAGTGGACCTGTTGCTACTAAAACCATATTGCCGGTCATTGAAAAGTTTTCGTGCTTCGAGATATTTCATGAGCTGACGATAGAGATAGAGATTGAGATCCTTAAGTACACTTGCTACTACACGAGTGCGGAAGTAGATTCATCCCATTGAAGATTCGACTCACTCAAGTGTAGGCGGAGACAAAGCACAATCTGGGAGTGTTGAGCTGGCCGCAAAGTGTGCAGCAAGCAGATTGGCCTTGTTCACAGAGCTGACAGCTGGAATGTCATTGTAAATGAGCGTTGGGATGGAGGATGAGGCGGAATTTCTAATGTTTTTGACAAACGACCAACAATGTTTACTGCCTTTGGGACATTGCAGTATTTTTGCCTCAGTTTTTGGTCGTATAGGAATTTCACACGCTTAAGAAAGACGTTGCAGTCATTTCTGGCTCGTTTGAACTTTTTTCGGTTTTCCTCTGTCGGGTTGGTCTTGAAGGCCCGAAAAAATATTTCTCTAACCCTGACGGCCTCTTTACAGCTCGAGTCGTACCATGTCTTTTCTTTTGGTTTGATACTTTTTATCCGATGATAAATAAAGGATCTCATTCCAAAGAGAATGGTGTCTGTAATCATATCAGCACCGGAATCCACGTCGTTATCGAGGAAACATAACGACCAGTTAAAATTCCTAAAGAAGCTGTTAAGTCCGCTCCAGTTGGCTTTCTCGTATTGCCATACGGTTCTTTTAGGAATCTTTTCTCTAACTGTGTGGTCAGTATACGAGAAATTGGCTGATATAACACAGTGGTCCGACGAGCCTAGAGGGGAGAGCACACCGTATTTATCAGGATGAGAAGTTAAAAACAAGTCCAGGGTGTTGTCGGTATGACGATCAACGTCTGGTATTCGTGTGGGCTCATTTACAAGCTGCGTTAAGTTGTTTTCCGCAGCGAAGATCTCAACACACCGTCCTTCGGGTGTTGTCTGTCCAAAATGTCGAAACCACCCATTGTGTATACTGAAGTCGCCCGTAATAACGATTTCAGTATGAGGATACAGGGATACAATTCTTTGAATGGAGTCAGACAGCGCATCAAACTCGTTAAAAGTCGAATTGCTGTCCAGTTTGGGGCTTCTGTAAATAAAGCAGTAGTGGATAATTTGCTTACGGAGATGGAATTTTAACCACATGAAGTTGAATTCCGGATTGGAACATGGATCACATTGTGGTGGAGTTTGGTAAGCTACATCACTACGCACGTAAATGGCGAGACCACGGTGAGAGAAGAATAATGGCACTAGTTCGTAGCCAGGTAGCTTCAGATCAGAATGATCTGAGAGGTGTGGGCGAGGATCTACCTGTGTTTCACTAAGTGCCAAAACAGCTGGTCTGTACTTACAGACGTGAACGTACGCAGAAAAGTTATTACTTTTTAGCCCGCGTATATTAGCTACATCCACCCTGAATTCCCTAGTCACAATCTACAACAAACACAAAAAACACAAATACCGACGATGCTAAGCAAGGCTGCGAAGTGAAAATTCTAACATTGATTTACTTTACCGTATCAAATTGTTGTAGGTGTTATGCCCTTACAACAATATGAAACAGTGCACCAACAAAATTTTCACTCACAACCCGCTATCCATCAGTTGTTACATACACCCGTACCGTATGGTAAATACAGTAATGGCGGTGATTGAGTGCAAGCAACAGTACTACGACCAGGAGCGGGAGAGGTGGGATACCCGCACTGTGTAATTTTTTTTCCACTGCACTGCACTTTTTTGCTTTATTTTTTTTTTTTTTTTTTTTCTTTGCAGAGCACACGATAATTAGCGATAATTCACTTGAGCACTCGTCGGCGGTCGACTCGGTACTCTCTACACTAATATACAAGTTCTAATCTTACTTTTGTCTTTTGTATAGAGCGGAACGTATTCAGGTGTCCCAAGTACATGAACCACGCCTTTGGCAATCGGATTAAGATGATGTCTTCTGAGATTATCCAAATGAATGCAGCCGAAGCCTTTTTGGTGTGAGAAGCCTCCACCACGCTATCGTTCGAGTCCACTGATTCTGATCATGTACCCAAGAGCTCATCTTCATCATCTGACCATAAATGATCTCTTTTTAATTCGTCGTCGTTTTCCATTTCCGACAGGCTGTCAAAGATATAGGCCTTTGGCTTAGTTGCCATTTCCGATAGAAAAAACTCGTCGCTATCCATTTCAGGAAAGGATATCGACGCTCCATGATCTGGGTCTGAATTACCTATAACGTTATAGACAATGAAAGCCTACAGATATCTCAAAATGGACCGAATGGTCTATTTGCCGAGCTTTTTAAGACAGCCCGAGATGACTTAACACTCAAGAGGGTATTACTACCTTTAAAATGCCAGAGTACTTGTTAAGTTTTTTTCGGAAAATTGAACAGAGCGAGAGAGAGAGAAAGATGTTTGCATTCAGTGGTTATTTCGGTCCATGAATGGCATCCAACATTTAATGGGGGGACTAAATTATTAGTGTAAATTGACTTGCTGTTGTATTTTAGTCAAGTATTCATCCAGTTGCCTGGAAATTTTGTTTCGTAGGCTGCTAGTATTGAACCCCGAACCGTCCAATTTGGAAGCCAATATACTACCACTTAAGCCACAGTCACCTATTGGAAAAAAATAACTCAATAACTCATTTTCCAGAACTGGTGGGACTAATTTGTGCCTGATGAATGGGACCTGAGAATTGTTAATCCGATCCACAAAAAATAAGAACATCTAAACTGCGCCAACTATAGAGACATCAGTTTCCTTAAAATCGAAGATAGTCTTTGTCCGATTTTATGAGCCCGTAAAGCAATTTATCACCGATCTAATTGGATCGGTATGATTTTACAATTGGCCAAATATTTACACTACGACTTCTCCTGGAGAGAACTCAACAAGGGCAGATCGATACTCTCAACTTCTTTACCGATCTGAAAGGCAAATATGGCAACATTTATGGTAAGAAGAAGATTCATATAGAATCAATTCTTGTCAAATTACAAAGAAGAACGGTCATGTCCTTAAATGGCGGAAACATTTTCACCGACACTTTTGATGTCAAAAAAAACTTTTAACAAGGTGATACGCTCTCATAAAGCATTGTAATTGAGAAAATTATACGAAACCCATAAACAAATATCAAAGGCACAATGTTTCACAAGTCTGTGCCGATGCTTGCTCACGCTGATGACATGAACATCATTGGCATTATACTGCCTGCTGTCACTGGTGCGTTTCCAAGTATTGCAACCGAAGTTGCAACAATTTGTTCAACTGTGAATGACTGCAAAAGGACCCACATCATCTACATACATATCGGACAGAACGTCAAAATAGGCAGCTTAAAGCTTACGGTAATAATTTTGCGCCTCATCAAAAATAAAAGGTAGAGTTGCACTTCCCAATCGCTATTTCTTTAGCTTAAAAAGATAATTTGATAATAAGGGACATTATAGAGACTATAAGGCTCTTATCATCACAATTCTACTCTGTGGTGCAGAAACATAGACTTTGGCTTAGACGGTTGAAGATATCGCTGGTCTGAATTTTAGAGGAGATGCATACAACAGCGGTGTCTACGAATTGTACTGCAACGTTGGCATAGCCAGAAAAGGACTCATTAGTCGCCTAAGATGGTTGGGTATGTATCATAGGCGAATAGATATAACCCCTCTGTAAGCAACCTATTTTCTAGCAGTCACCTCAGCAGATAACTCTACCGTCATTTATAGCTTAGGCGCAAAGTCCTCATTGGATTTGAAGATCTCCAGCCTCCTTACCGACCATTCTGGAGGATTATTTAGATATGTACCACTGAGAGTATTTTAAAATAATTGTGATTCGGGTAAAATGTGGTTTTGTTTGGTGAACCAACCACCTTGACCCTCTAACCATCCAAAAGATTCTATTTCTTTGTGGTATAGTCTTTTTCTTTTATTATCGACGTTGCTGATGTTTCAGTATCTCTACCATATAGGCCTTTCTATTATTTCAAAGTACTTCCGGCAGAGTTTAGTACCATTTCATCACATTAATACTAGTTTAGACCAGAACATCGCTAAATCCTTCTGACTTGCCAAAGTCTAGGCACATGTGTTATACCAAGGGACATATCTAAAACGGGACAAACAATAAGCCCCATCATACGTGTATTACCACACCTTTTACGGGTTTGTTAATTCTTATCTTCGAAACGTGATCCCAATTAGAGAAATGTAATGGATTCCACTGTGTAATAAATATTACAGCATTCGTGTCATTTTAATTAATTTTTCCATAAACACTCATTTCAGTTTTAACCATAAGCCATAGACCAGGTGATAGATTATTTTTAAGTGTAAACTTCCCCATTTCACCACCAAAAAAAGGGTAATAAACTTTTAATAACGACTCCATCTGCGTCCACCCTTAACCTTAGCAATTTTTTCAATATCCAAGCCACCTTCACCAGAACATAAGAGAAAAAAGGAAAAGCATTTTCCAAAGCTCTATTTACTTTGCATCCATTGTATGGTGACTCAAGGACAACAGTTTAGTATCACCAATCCCTGGATTACCATTAATTCTGATTGCCTACACGTGCCTTCACAATTTCTTCCACAAGCATCTTTTCTATAGGAGAACAGCATAACTACAAAAAAAAAAAGAAGGGAATCTAAAGGACATACGAGTACACCATCCCCACCTGAAACCCATTTGGTAGACTTATCTCACCGAAATGACTTGACTCCCTCGAGGCATATCTCGCCCACTCCTGAAGATCTGATATTCCTTTGCAATTCAGAGAGTGAAGTATATCCGGCAGTTATCCAAGCCTCGCTCACCAATCTGCACACTCGAGCAAGTGCCTTAAATCATTTTATGCTTTTTCGACGAAAACTCAAACCTTCTTGCATAAACCAACAGACCAAGAGTATTCGTACAGTTACAGTGCCAAGCCCACCAAAGGTTTTCAGCTTTTGGTTTTCGGTTTTCCGTTGTTGGCCTTCCCTGGGCCGATGTAAATATCTCTAAATGGGTTTGGGTAGACTCTTTGCCACCCGGTGTGTGATGGTAGCTACTTGGTGACGCCGACGCGTGCCAACATTTCGGATTTAAGTATCAAGACACGTGTTCATTACGCTTCGGATAACTCTCGGAAAAAGAACTCAGGGTTAGACTTCACCGTTCAGCGTCATTTATGCGAAACGTGCGTTAACCTCACACCAGCTCCTGTTGCTACCACTTGAAATCCTTTTCAATGCCACAGAAGGCACTCTCGAATTGGGACGGTTCCTCGCTTCGAGTCACAGCAAACGGATGCAAAGGATGTTCTAGGGCTTTTCTTTCTTTCTTTCCCTTTACCATAATTTATGTACTTATTATGGATTTTAGGTTAGGTACCATTTTATGTGTTGACTCGGATGGGGAAAGTAAGTTAAAAATAAATATATAAACATATTCTTTTTCAAAGAAATTCTAAATTTATTGCTTCAACCAAAAAGCAGATTCTGAATCTACGAGTAGATTTGTGTAGAGTTTTTGGCGCAAAAATTAATTTCCATCTTATTTATTGGGCTTGCTATTGGTAGAGGGAGGGGAACTCAGTCAGTATGGGTTTATTTACATTTCCTTGTTTTGAATGGGTAGTATATGCGAGTATAACTGTGTGGGAGTATGTAAGTTATTAAAACTTCGAATACAGCTATAACCGAGTTGAGGGGATAAGTACGAGTACATAAGAACCCAAAAATCCACCCTTAACCTTGAGCGTAATGAAAAGTCCCATTCGTAGGTGGCCTACTTTTTACGCAATAAAATCTCTTTTATAGGGTAAATGAAGTAGGCTTGAAATATAGGACGAGAAACTGTTTTCGGAGCTGTGGATTTCGAATGCGATACTATCAATTCTCATTTGAGTGTTTTTACACAAATGTTATGACATGAACGAATATGGGATTTAGTTGGCGACATGTACCACTCCCCAAATAATGATTGACGTAAAACTACCAAGGATATACTTAGATTGGTGCTTTGATTTATATTTGCGACAGATGTCAAAAGTCGTATAAATACCTAAAGTTATTTCAGATTATCATTCACAGTTTCAAAAACCTTCATCAATTTCATAAAGATGCACTGTAATAGAAAGATGTTTTTATTGTACAACATATTCAAGACTTCATCCTTGCGGCGTCATCTAGGAATTTGTTGGTGACAAAAACTATCAAAACGATCGCATCCCTTATTGGGAAGACGCTCCATGACTTACGAAGTGAAGGTGCTCAGAACGCCAATTCCAATAACTTTACTGATAATTGGGACTGGGCGAAACATGATGGTGGTGGTTACTCTTCCCAAACCAGAAACATTCTACTGCTCTACTCTGGTAATAAATTAACTGGAAGTGTGTATGAGTCTGGTGTATACTTAATGCTAATACAGTATGATTGAAGAAATCAGAACTTCAAGAACACCAAATTCATCAGTCAATAAGGTATCTAACGGTGACATTTTTATCGTTACGGGAGAATATAATGCGCTCAAATCCATGATGAGTATCTCTTTGTTGATCTCTGAAATACTAATCTCCTAGTCACCAGTTCTCAGATGTTATCTGAAATGCCGTGAATACCAAAGCAAATTGACCGCATTGCGGTTATTCGGTGATTTACAGACGGGGACTTGATATCAGATTGTGATCCGACAAATATCCTATGGTACGGATAGCTCAAGTGCAGCTTTATGCTATATTTACTATGCTTCAGATCCTGACAGCTATCCGGCACTGCTCCAACAATCGAATAACTATCTGAGTTCGAGAACGAAACAAACAGAAAATTTGAGCACTTAACTGTGAACGACCACCGGAAATTTGTGAAAAACGTTTTCGCAACTGGAGCTCAGATGAACATATTTCGGTTACGCATGGAGAAATTAAACCGGATGGCCATCAGCAGACATATGAGGGGCGCATCTAACTCAAAATTCGAATTGCAGTAGCCTCAATAGAGGGATGATCTGTACTTGGGGCTGTAAAAAAAAAAGCTTGTAGTAAAATAAGATGTGACAAGTGATGATGTGATTAATCAACACTTTAGCTGAACAAATCGATGCGTCAGCATAAACTTTTATGCCCTAACCGAAGTGGCTGAAGGTGAACGTACTTAAAATGCTGGCAGCGATTAAAAATTTGCTTAGGAGATTAGGAGAACAATTTTCAGTGACGTCAAATGATCACCACAAATGACCCTAATACAATTTAATCAATCGAAACAGAAAATTCGCGAAAAGTACCGCCATCCCTTGAGATGCAGAGGTTGCAATGGAATAATATACGGCGAAAAGCATAAAAGATTTTTTGGTATCGGGGCAATATTGAAGGTTACACAGACCCTCAAAAAGAACGAGGCCGTTGGAATTGAAGAAAGCAACACCTAGACCGTTCCGTAACGATTTCCCTTTTTTCGACAATATGGATAATCATAAACAACGGCTTGACAGCACTTCAGGCAACTTTAAATACGATAATTGGGTAAAGTCGCTGGGAGATAACGGAGTGATTATCTTCATTAGCATTCTCCGAGCTAGTGAACTCAACCCCTATATTTATTTATAAGTAGTCATCCCGCCAAAGAGGAAACAAATTTAAAAATGTCTTCTTATTAGGGAAACCGTGGTGAAGTTATCACACCTAGAATAACCATGTGATGACGTTAATGGCGAGAAAACTGTCAAATATTTTGTGACAGAAAAATACCGCTTAAGCTTACTGCTATATATAAAATTCTGCGTGATTAATTTACGTGAATGGCTCCAAAATACCATAAACGCAGTTTTTCACCCGTGGATAGAGCAACGAAAATAAGCGAAAACGATAAAGTGCGTCTGGAGTTAGACTGCAAACACTGCAAATAAGCGGCGAAAAAAGGAGAAGTGGCAAAAGGAAAAACTCACAAGAGATTTAATCGCCAAAATATATTGAAGATGAGCCGGAATACCTGTTAAGCGGGAACAACGAAATAAATGAAAAAAATTCTTTAACGTGTTACTAAACGAAGACCTCGAGCATCGAACTTGTCGAGTTGTAGAGGCTGAGTAGGGTCAATAAATCTCGAGAATAAATTCTCCAAACGAGTCCCGAAACCAAAGGATGCCTCCAACTACCTCCCAAACCTCTCCCTTTTTCCCTGGGCTGGATCAAGGTGTCATCGCGAACGGAGTATCCGGATACCTGGCGACCTCCGGATTAGCTAGCCTTATCTGTAGATAAGGACCATATTATGGACAACTCCTCAAAAAAAAAAACAAAACCCGAGGCCGGTACTCCTTCAATACTGGACGGTGGAACGGTGACTGCACCGACTACCGGCAAGGCTCCTGCATTGTCGAGAGGAGGTAAAACTGTGACAGGCCATAGTGCATCATCCTCTATAGGCAAACGCAACGAGTCTAAAAATAAGGATACAGGGAGTGATAAGATTGTGGCAAGCCATGGTCCTATCACTTCCTCCACCGCTAGCAGCAGCAAATTTGTGGCAGGCCACGGACTTGTCAGAGAAATACTGTCAGATACGCTATCCACTGAACTATCAAGTCCCCCGCGTGACACCAATGAGCTTGACATGAAAGTCAAGGAATTTACTTTGGCTCTCAATCAGGCTATGGCCGCTTCCTGCCTTCTTATTCAACCTAGAGGCAAGAAAAAGCCATATTTTTGAACATTAGCTCTGGGACTGCTCAGAAACTCTTGTAGAAAACTTTTCAACTTAGCAAAAAGCACAAGAAAAGTGACTGACTGGGACTAATACAAAGAATCCCTCAAATTATACAAAAAATAACTGAGGAAGCCTAGCTGTTTGAAAAAAACCGACGGCTCCTGGACAACTTCGAGTGATGAATCACTCAATTTGCTACTGGACACCCACTTTCAAGGTAGCTCCCAACTCGCAGCCAGTAGCAGCCCGAACAGGCCTACTGCAACCGCGGCCAAAATTCATGGTCTGATTACGAGACACAAACTGCTCTGGGCGCTGCATAGCTTCAAACCATACAAGTCTGCTGGTCCGGACGGTATAGTACCAGCCGAGCTACAGAGGTCCCCAGATATTATTCTGCCTGTGCTAGAAAATATTATGAGGAGCTGTGTAGAACTTATCCACATTCCACTGTCATGGAGAGAAGTCAATGTAATATCCATTCCCAAAGCCGGAAAATGCTCTCATATTGCCCCAAAGGACCTAAGACCTATAAGTTTATCATCTTTCCTTCTAAAAACTTTAGAACGACTGATTGATATCCGTATTCGAGCTACAGTTAATCCAAGATTTCTGTCAACGGCTCAACATGCCTACTGTAAACAAAAGTCGGTGAAATCGGCTCTGCACTCTTTGAATAGCCACATCGAACGATCCCTACAATATAAAGACTACACAATGGTTACTTTCCTGGGCATAGGGGGCGCCTTTAACAATGTCAACACATCCGCAATCAGGACTGCGCTGTGAACTCTGCAGGTAGACGACTTACTTGGGGAGTTGATCGGTCTAATGCTAAAAATCAGGATAATCAACTCCAAACTGGGTGAGACTTCTGCCAAAAGATGTGTCAGCAGAGGTACGCCGCAAGGCGGTGTCCACTCTCTCCTTCTCTAGAACTTAGTAGTTAATGAACTACCGATATACCTGGAAGCGAGGGGTAGCATGCGGATAACGTTGCTATAGCCGGTTGAGGATGATGTTGCTATAGCCGTCTCAGGAAAGCATCTCAATACCATTAAAGAATTCCTTCAAGTAAATCTCAATAGATTAACCCGCTGGGCAGATCGCTGTGCATTGGGAATAAACCCCCATAAAACTGATCTTGTCCTCTTTTCCAGGAAATACAAAATTCCAATTATAGACCCTCCTTCAATAAACGGTTTAGTATTTTCCGATACAGCAAAATATCTTGGTCTGATTTTTGCAGGAAACTACACAGGAAACCTAGTATTCCAGAAAGAGTCAATACAGCTACAATAGCTTTATTCTCTTGCAAAAAAGCCATTGAGAACAAATGGGGCCTTCAACCTCGCATAACCCACTGGCTATATCTCTCTGTCTGGTGGTTGTCTGGTGGACGGCCTTAGAATATGCACTCAGCTGCATTAAACTAAGCAGAGTCCAAAGAACAATGTCTATGCATAAACGGAGTCTTGCGGAGTAGACATTCTGTTTCATTTGACACCCCTCGATATCCTCAGCAGGAAAGTAGCTGCGACTACAGCTATTCTCCTCAAAGTGACTAAACAGTGGACAAATAATTCATTTGGTCACGCCAACATGCTTAACACCTTAGGAATCCTCAAAGAGAACATCGATAACACCATACCTGAACTTTGGTTTGACAAAAACTTCCATGTAAGCTTCCCCTCTAGATCATTCTGGGAGGAAGATGCTTTCATGGAGGACAAGTCAATCCATGTTTACACAGATGGATCTAAAACCGATAGCGAGGTTGGTGGCGGTGTTTTCTCAGATAAGCTAAATCTAAGCCTCCGTCTTCCAAATCACTGTAGCGTGTTCCAGGCGGAAATTTTGGCGATTAAAGAAGCTCTGTCCTGGCTGAATAAAAACGTAATATCTGCAAAGGATATCCGCATATATCGGATAGACAGGCCGCCAGCAAGTCCCTGGACTCGGTCTCATTACATTGTAAAGCCGCCCTTGAATGACCATCATCTCTGCCGGGATGGCAGAGCATTTCAACATTCACCTTTGTTGGGTGCCGGGCCATAGAGACAGGGGGTGGCCGTGGTGTAGTGGTAGTAGCAAACGCTCTCACTCGGAGGGTCCAGGTTCGAATCCTGCCCATGGCAAAATCAGTTTTGCATTGTATAATTGGAACTCAGACAAAAAAATTCTGCGTGTGAAGGCATAACACTGACACGTAGATTTGGCTGTTATAAGAGTTTCAAGCAATGAAAAAAAAAATACTGGGAATTATATCTCGAATCACTCTGAGTGAAGAAAAACTCTCCGTCCTATTCGGACTCCCACCCCTGGAGAGCAAACATAGAAACCAAACACACCTGAGTTTCAAACCACTATCTATCTTTCCGCCCGCGCCCTGGCAACAGTAAAAGGGTATCAACCCCTTAGGCGCGCGTAAATTATAAAAAAAAAAAAAAACATTCCAGGGAACTGCAGAGCCGATGAACTCTCCAAAATTGGAACCACTCTACCTATTCTACCGGAAAAGGTTAGTATATGTATACCAATCGCTACGTGCAAACTAGGATGCCAATGAAAGAACAGACCTTAGGCGGACTGCTGGGCAAACATGTCTAGAGACCAAAAGTGGGTTGGTACTTCCAACAGCCACACTTACCTACCTACCTACCTACCTACTAAACGAAGAATTACCGCGAAGCACCATTCCCTTGGCTGCCGCACACGAAGAGGAAATGGTAGATGAAGAAACACGAAGAGCAGTTGGACCGGATTACATAATCTTCGAATTATGGGCGGCAATCATAAATCCCGGATGGCGATTTTGTTTAATGAAATGATGAGGGGCGATCGAATACATAGCAAGTATAAGGAAAGCTTTCTTGTTCTACTATATAAAAGCAAAGAATCCACTGCAGTCATTGGGGCTTTGTGGGCGACTGGTCGACATATGACGCGATTAAAAGTTTACCTAGGGATAATAATGGAGGCCCAACGCTAACCTGCGAAAGATCTGCATACCATCGTCCACGGTTTGGAAAAAGCGTTCGCTAGAGTTCACAAAGATTTTAATGGATGAGGCTAAGACGTCGAATATACCCGAGACGTACAAGTACATTTACGAGTACAAGAGCGACAGGCGATATGTACGATTACGTTAAAAAGAAAGTTGGAGTACTCGAAGGCAATGTATTTTACAAGAGCTTTCGCTTTTCAACGGCGTGCCAGATTTTCTATTGAAGCTGAATACTAAGGAGTAGATATCGACTTTTCTTCTTTTCACTGATGATAGTGCTATTATGATCTGAACAAGCAATTCTTAAAACAATAATTGGGTGAAGGCGCTAACAGAAAATGGTCTGCGATACAGTCGTACTAAGACCAAATATTTCCATTTGCAGTTTCCAGACCCACAAACCCAGGTCTTGTCTTCTCTCTAGATGGGTTAATCGTGTCAAAGTGCGGAAAATGAAAATTAAAATACGAGTAGGACCTATCGTTAAACAGCACACAAATTATGATGACGATGTCGCTTATAGATTTAGAATAGAGGTTGTTTAAATGGCGCGAAAACTCCGCAGTATTTTGTGACAGAAAAATATCATTTACAATTAAAGATTTCTTATTCACGACAGTCGTACATCCTGTTTTAACATGTGTTACACTTACACATTTCAATATTGGATGATGTATGATAGAACAATTATAAAGCAACGAGGAAAGCGACCAATATGATGTTAAGAATTTCAGTGGGTAATAAAACATGATGTTTTAAGAAGTACGAATGAGAGTCTCTACACTAAGAAATCTGTGATCGGAAAACTTTGGGCTAAGCAAATCAACTGGTTTTGCCATGTTCAACCAAAATCGTCAGAAAATCCGATTTAAAAATCAATAGAGTCTCAACGAAGGGGTTAAATAAATAATAATTGGATCACTCGGATGCTAAAGCATCAGCTAAATGTTGACCTCACCAATGAGGTGATATAAAATAGAGCGGCACGTACAATGGAATGGTTCAAAGTCCGTAAATTTAGCGACCTCCCAACCGCTGCGGTAGTAATCTATGAAGGTATGTACACATGTACTTTGGTGAAATAAGTATTTATGTGAGGTATAATGTTTAAAATTAAGAATAAAAATAAGCTGAGGATCTTGTGTAAAAAGTATCCCGATAATTCGAATTTGAAATGTAAATATAAGCAACTGTGCAACAAATTGAAAAAAGAAATTCCGATGTGTCGTGATAAATATTACCGTGACTTATTTAACTCAGCAAAGGGAAATTTGAAATACGAATGGCAAGCTGTAAATAGCCTACTAAACAAATCAACTACGTCTCAGAAACCCAAATTTTGATTACTAGATAACTCTGAAGTGCATGACAAACTCGTTATGGCTAATGCCTTTAATTGCTATTTTGTCAATATTGCCTCCAGTCTACAAACGAGTCCTGTCAAATCGGTTTGCCCTATTTGTCGTCCCTTACATGATTATATTGAGAATATAGAAAGAAATACTTTTGTTTTTCAACCCATTACTCCTCTGGAGATTTTGAAAGTTATTCGGTCCTTACCAAATTCTAATACATGTAGATTGCATGTTTTTTGGTTGATGTCTGGTCTTTTATTTATAATCGTGTGTTTTTGGAGGGATCTTCCCCGAGGATCTTAAAGTTGCCGATGTCATTCCGCTTCCTAAAAAAGGTTCTGCTTCTGAAATTGGTAACTATAGACCGATCTCGTTACTTCCAGTTTTCAGTAAAATTTTTGAAAAATTTATGAAAAATAAAGAGTCCGCCATCTAACGTTTTTTTTTCAACTAGTGCTTATTTCGTTAATGGTAACACTTAGTTCATGTCTAATTTGACAGACAATTAGTTTTATCCTTCCGGTTAATAATGGAAAATAATTTCATTCAAATGGCTGCCTCGACTGGCCATGCAGTAGCCTACACGATCGGTCCAATTTTGAAGCACATTATCGATTGTGTGCAGCTGTATTTCACCAATGGCTTCACGAATATTGTCCTTTAAAGCGTCAATTGTCTCTGGCTTGTCGGCATAACACTTATCTTTTACGGCACCCCACAAATAATAGTCCAACGGTGTCAAATCGCAGCTCCGCGGTGGCCAAACGACATCAGCTCTGCGGCCGATAATGCGATCTTCAAAAACAGGGCGCAAAACATCGAGTGTAGCTTCGGCTGTGTGGCACGTAGCGCCGTCCTGTTGAAACCAAATGTTGCCAATATCCTCCTCTTCAATTTTTGTGAACAAAAATTCGTTCAACATGGCCCGATAACGATCGCCATTGACTGTAACGGCCACTCCTTGCTCATTTTCGAAGAAAAATGGCCCAATTATGCCTCTGGACCAAAATCCGCACCAAACAGTGACTCGTTTTGGGTGCATCGGCTTTTCAATGTATGCGTGTGGGTTTTTTGTGCACCAAATGCGACACTTTTGCTTCTTTACATACCCGCCAAGATCAAAATGAGCTTCATCTGAAAAGATGATTTTTTGGGCAAAATCGGCATCTTCTCTAAGTCGATCGCAGGCAATATTTTCCAGCATTGCTCAAGCATATACACAACCATATTCGTTCAGCGGAAGGACAAAACTAATTATCTGTCAAATCAGACATGAGCTAAGTGTTACCATTCACGAAATAAGCACTAGTTGAAAAAAAAAACGTTAGATGGCGGACCCTTTAGAATAGTGAGTTTCTTAACTAAGACTAATTTCTTTAATTCAAATCAATTTGGTTTTCAGATGCTAAAAAATTTACCGCAGGATTATTTATTGACATCACCAAAGCTTTTGACATGGTTGATCACAGCCTTTTGTTGAAAAAGTTAGAGAATGTTGGTTTTCGTGGATTTATCCTGGATTGGTTTGAGTGCTATCTTAAAAATAGGTAACAACGCGCCAAGATCGACGGTATTAGAAGTGGAAAGATGTTTTTTTTAATATCGGTGTTCCTCAAGGTTCTGTCTTAGGTCCCATTCTGTTCTTAGTCACTATTTTCGCTTAATTTCAGAGGCTCACCGACTGCATTTGCAGATGACATTGGCTTTTCTTATGGCTCGAAAAGTACTCTAGACATGGTCTCTGATATAAACTGGGATCTTTATTTATTAAGGCATTGGTTTCCTGCTCATAATTTAGTTTTGAACTCCAAGACTAAATTAATATTGTATATTTCAGTCTGTCCTCGAATTATAATTGCGAAACTAATATTTACTTTCACTCACAGGAGTGTAGAAGATTCTGTCCGCAAACTTGCTCGTGTTCGTCTGAATTATCATGTTGCTCGTATAATAGTAATATAAAATGTAGTAATGTTTGTTTCCTTGTAGAGAATGTTGTTGAGTTCAAATATCTGGGACTTACCCTTGATTCTAGGATGAGCTTTGTTAACCATATAAATATTTTAAAAAATTACTTCCGATACACCCTTCGTCATTTCTATTATATGCGTAACGTTTGTTCAATCAGTCTTTTAAAGACTATATACTATGGTATCTTCCAATCTAGACTTCAGTACAGACCTGCCTGTTGGGTGGGGGGGGGGGTGTATCTAAGTAATATTCAATCATTGTTGTTATAAGAATAAGTTATAAGAATAATTTGTCGTAAACCGGCTAGACATTCTAGTTTTCCGTTATTCTGTTACCTGAAAATCCTTCCTATTCGTCATTTATTTTGTTTTAAGGTATTGAAAATGTTCTATATGAAGTCCGGTAACCGTAATTTTCGTTTAATTTCTAGTCACAATCTCCGTGGAAACTTGTCTTGCATTCATTCTATTTCTCATTTTCGAACCTCTGCATTTCGTAATTTTTGTATCTACTCGTTTGTTCAATAAACTTCCTGCTTCCACTAGAACGATATCATTTAAAGCTACCTTTCTAAGGAGAGTAAAATGTTGGCTCTTTACATTCGATCTTAATCAAATTGAATCTCTTACTTTCGATGTGTTGGTTTAAATATATTTTTGTTCCATCAGTTTTTGTTTTTTGATTTTAAACCTTTTGAATTTTGAAATAATATTAGTTTTATAAAAAAGGGTCACCCCACCCATAAATAATTTTTAACTTCTATTTTATTGATGTAATGGATGGCATTCAATTCTATTTTAATTTAAAATACTGAATGCTATTCTAATTTCTTATTATTAAAAAGTTATTTGAATTTGTAAATATTTATATGAAATATTAATTATGAGAAATAAGAAATAAATAATAATAATAATATATTTTAAGGGCTGGAGTTATTTAATTATTGATCAAAATAGTTGTAGGCATACTTTCCCTTCAGTTCATTGGGAGCTCTAATTTTTGTAAGAAAAATAAACAGCAGTTTACATAAAACTTAATAGTTTTAGCCTTAATTAATCATTTTTTTTTTCAAATTCAAACGGTTTCAGCCATCACTTCGAATCTCTAAAAAAAAACTGCCTCATCTTTGCATGACAGACCTTTTTGGCGTACAAATTTGTATTGATTTTCCTTCTGTGATGCAGCTCATCTATTTGTTTTATTCTGTGTGCCAATCCCATTTAACTTACTGCTTACGTTTATAACACGCAAAATGTGCGTTACGTTCACTACCTACTCAAAACCACCCCTACAATTGGCAATGCTGATTGCGTATACACATCAACCCCCAAACGCAAACCAACGGGAAAAACAAAAAAAAATTACCTAAACCCAAATTTGTTATTTACTCTGACCTTGAGCTCTATATTCTGTATACAAAACAAGTCTTTATATTCCCTCTGGAATTGTAGTATGGGCACGCAACTCCTCATCATGGTAAACATTGATAAGATATTTTGGCCACCCTTACCCAACCTCTCAAAATCTTTACCATCCAAATGTACACGTGGCAACTTTCTATGTGCTTATGAATGTATGTATGCATCTTATATCCCCACACAAAACAACTCTACACAACTAACCCTTGGTAAAATGTTTCAAGTCACGTAGTGCTCCCTCGCCCTGGAATACGATTGTGTCCTTGATTTTCCTTAGGGATGAACCCATGGATACGCATTTTGAACATTTTCGGTAAAATTGTGAGATTCCCGCGTAAAATTTCCTCCAAAACAAATTGCCTTCAAACACCATGACATTACTTGGGTTTTGTATATGTTTATATGTATTCGCATGTACTTGTACATGTATTACTTGTGTTTGTCGTAGTATGCGGGGGTGGACTTAAAGGCACGCATAAGTGCCTACATTTTCGGGTTAACTACATGTGTCAAGGACACACAGTTTGGCCATACCCAGTGGATGGGGTTTTTCGGGAGAAGGAATTTCATCCCCGGGCAGAAGAATGAAATATTAGCTTGTCCTTCCATCTCTAGAAGGAGTAAACCATACAAGTCGGAATCGAGTTGATACCATATTTTTCTGTCAAGATGTAGTGATTATTCTTAAGGTACAGGCTGAGAGAATTTGCGTCGCATTTGTACTATTTATGTACACCACGGTCTGAGAATCCTTGAATTAAATATCTCGGGGCCTATTGTGGTGGATTTTTTCGTTTTTACGAGTATTTTCATTCGATATGCGTATCACTCCATTTGCGTCTTTTAGAAATAACCGCGGTTACATACATAGGTAGGCTAGGTTTTGCGTTTTTGTTGTTTCGGGACTTTGTAAGTATACTTGAAGGTGTATTGAAAATTCCACCCAAAATTCGTTTTCTTTCGAAACTACCGAGTGGATGGGTGATGGAGAAGTGCTAGAACGATGACCTTGAGAATGTGAAAGAAAACCAACACTGGGATGGAGTGGTTTCATTTTGATTTCATTAGAAAATAGGGTGATCCTGAGTTTGGATTAAGTGATTTTCTCATTATCCTTATATTGGGTTATATGGGTGAATTGAATAAAAAGCTAGGAAATATAGTTTAGAAAATAGAAATGGGGGCATTCTATTTTCAGACAAAAATGTATTATAGTTCTTGTAATAAGACCTTCAATTTTTCTTCTGTAAGGGCACATATTACACAGTTCGTATTTTCCTTTAATAAATCGCTAATCAAAACTCTAGCACGTACATCTTAAAATCATGAGATAACTTCGGAATAGGTGCCTCAATCACTATCTGTTTTCCGCTATGCTCCAATGGTTTCACTTTAAGCTTGTAGCTGTAAAATCATCGCTTATGTAAAGGATTAGGCCATTGTTAATATAATTAAACCACTCATCCAAATACAAAATCGATTGACTAGATGGGTCCATGAAAATATCTCGTTTGATTTAACCATCTCATTCTTCGTTAGCATATTCAATTGCTGTGCTATCACACCAAACTAAAGCATTCGAGCAGGGTGAATTTATACAGTAACACCAACCGCTTTATTAGATGCAGCACTAGTAGCAGCACAAGTTGCAGCACTAGCCCCAGCACGAACTTAGGTGACGATGAACATCGGAGAAAGCACCAGATCGTCTTAAATGAAGACAAGCTAGGAAAACCTATTACTCAGCCATGATAAACTTTACTTTAGAGTCTGGTGAATGATGTATTTACATGGAAACTTATTCTACTAAACAACCGAGGTATCCCGCGATAAAATAAGTTTTGTCATAGCGTTGCAGATCCAGAATATCCCATTCGATTGTTATATGTAAGTCCCTCGTTTGCCAGAAGTCGACAAATAACTGAGAATAGATTCTTGGTTAAAATGAACGTAGCATCCCTTGGTACTAGCTTTGCCAGAAATATTCTCGGAAAGAGGATAGCATCAGTTTTAAGAGGATTGCTTTGCAACCCATTTCTAGGTCATCAGCTACCACTAGGGTTATTAGCAGTCCATCGCTTGGCATACAGGTAAATGAGTTATATTATCTACATACGAGTATGTCTGATACACGATCGAGTTTTTCAGAGCGTAAAGTAAAGTGTCAACCTATATGCACCATATCAGTAAGGACAGGACATCACCCTGTTGGAATTCATCACTCATCAGTGCCATCGTCGCTATCACATATATATTTACTGCGCCAGCATACTAATTCAAAATTGTGTTCGCTACCATAGCGTAAAACTTTAGGTTATTTATTGGCTTTTGAATCTATTTTGACTAATTCTTATATGATAGTTGTTCTCTGCAGATTTCCAAAAACCGTGCTAACTGCAGTGAGTGGAGTTTATTGCCGATTTACGAATAATTATTTCTCATTCGCCACCTTCCCTAACCTATCCTTCCTTTAAATTTTAAAACCATATTCTTTGAGATTAGTTTCAGGCTCAAGTCTCTACAGTTAAGAATAAATTACACACTCATTTTTCCTACCCCTGAGCCCTGAATAACGTTTTCGGACTAGCATCCATATTATTGTAGATAAACTCCGTCACGCATTCACAAAAAGAATATGTATGAGTAGATTTAAATATTTTAAGATCAATTGAACCTTGTATTGGCATCACTGTTCTTGTAGCAGAAACTTTCCCCGTTAACAGAAATGTCAAATTACCAAAATCGTGTTAATTTTTTTTTAGTTTGCGACTGATTTTTTTAAAAAAGTTAAAATCCACTGATTTTTTGATTAGTTTTGAAATAAAGTTGTGAAATTTCAATACTAAAGCAGAGTGACATTGTTCGAAAATTTATTTGTTAGTTTTTTACTGCCTTAATTAGTGTTTTTTTCTCAATTCAAAGTGATTGGAAGTTGGTTGTGTGGAAATGTTTAATTTGTAACAATTGCTCTTCGTTGTGAGAAAACGAAAACGAAACCCAAAATACAATTACATTCTTAATAATACTCGGGTAAGTCCCTTTACTGTGATATTTTACATAAAAAAAAACAAATTTAATTCGCTTATGTGTATCGCAATATTGCCGCCAAACGATCAGATATCTTTAATTAAATTTGTTCTTTCTCTGAAATGCGTTTTTAGACATAAAATAGAGATAGAAGTCTATTACTCGTTAATTAATAAACTTTCAGCTAAATTTTTCTGCTAAGAAAATTTATTTATCTAAAAATACTTCATTTGTTCAGACTTTATGTCTGCAACGGAAGGCGCACAGTTACGCGTTTTCGTACGGTTAGGGAACGGTTTCAAATTACTAACGCAAAGAGGGATTACGCTCCGAATAAAGCAATATTTATATATACCATACAATATATCACAAATAATATAAAACAGTTAAGTGCTCAGCAAAAGTGTAATGCCCTGTCACGACGCCAGTAACCAATCTGCAGTCCTTCCTGCTGACTGACAGCACAGAGGCCGTTGACTTCCTAGAGACGTCGTTGGTGTGTCTGCATTCTGGGGAGTAATGACATCTGCAGTTGTGCTCATATCAGACGCAACGGTCAATGGAAGCCTTAACTGAGGACGCACCTTGCCTGGTAGGCTCATCGGCGATTTCATTTCCCATGATCTCATTGTGACCTGGGACCCAGACAAGAGTCACTTTATTTAGCCATCCGACTGCGTTCAGTGATCTCTTGCATTCTTGAACTATTATAGCTTGGAAGTCGTAAAAGGGTTCAACAAGCCTCTAAACGCAGCTTGGTTGTCGCTCCAGATGCAATTCATCGCTGCCATTAGGATTGTTTGAATCTCCGCTTGGAAGACAGTTGCAAGCTTTCCTAACGTAAAGTGAAATCTAACGTTGTCGTTTTCTAGAAATGCGTTGACGGTTCTAAAATGTTTCCTATTCCTTTTGAATAACCCAGATTATTCTGCATCGATTTTTTTCAAAATTTTGATGTGTGCTACATTAATAGATTTCGACTAATACTGCAAAAATTTCGAAAGAGTCCTCTATTTTTAAGAAATAATTAATTGAACACACAATTGTTAACACACAAATTTTTTTTAATAACTTAAAAACTCATAGGCGGATTTTGGTAAAAATCTAATCTCTGCGATTCGACATGAAGACGAATCATCTGATCCAAATCGATAGCACTATTGGTGCGTGAGTCATCGTGAGCTAGAAAAAATTGACACATGCGGACATACATAACACGCACACACACAAAATACGTTTGGTTAAAAAACACTATAAACACCTTAAAACGTAGAGATAGAGCAAAATTTCCTTTTTCGATTTCGAGGTGTATGCAAGAGCTTCCCTATCAGGAAGTTAGTAATAAAAGGGCTACTCAACTCTACCTGAGTTCTCCTGTCTATACGGGGTCGTTCTCTAGTTAGGAGTTCTGGTGGGGGAGGTACAGGTCCTGTTGTACTAGTGCTCACTTTCGGACGTACTCTGAAATATCGTGATACGTTCCTAAGCCGTACAACTCGCTTATGGAATGCCCGGTCGAGCCCTCTATTTTCTATTCCTTATAACTCGCAAACATTTAAGACCAATGTACATCGGTATCTTTCTTTTCTTCTTCCCTAGTTTTCGTTCCCACGCTGTGTGTGTACAAGCATTTTAAGTGTACTCAAATCCCTTGAGCGCGCGCTCAAGATGATAAGCTATCGAACGAGGTTACCGCGCTTCTTGGCCGTCGTCACCTCTCACACACCCATTCAGTACACACGCACTCACGGGATTCTGTCAGTTTAGCTGTTAGAGCAAAGGGAACAACATGCAGAGCTCCAACCGCCTCTCCGCGAATCCTCAGCCAATCACGCCAGTAGAGCTTCTCTTTTTGTGTGTTATGTTTTTTAGTTATGTTTGTTTTGTCGTCCGAGTGATTGCTTCGGTTCGAAATCAGGCCTCTGATCCGAAATCAAAGCTCGAAAGTTCAGAGCTGCCACCGGGGCCGCCGAATAGGAAGGAAAACTATTTTACTAAATTATTTTACCGCAAATCTTCTTGAAGAAATATACACACATACTCGTACATACTCGTACATATGTATATGGGGTGGAAGAACGACCGCGGAGAATTGTATTCACAATTTGTGTTTTTTTTTTTTTGCGGAGTAGGGGTTTCTGGCTCTATCCTTGGGGTACCTAGGATTACCTCTGGAGCACACGTCGCCACGTCAGCAAGAATCCTGTATTCTTTCCTACTGAGGGGCAGCTGACAGCTGCGTTTCGTCTGTCGGCAACCTGCAAATATACGAGAATTCCATCTACAGTTATACTCATATTGTTGCAAAATTGCATGATTATAGGGCTTAAATAATTTTACTCAAGGGTGCCGCTCTAAAGGCCATCAAACCAAACTTTTAAAAAACAACAAAGCGAGGAGGGAAAATCGCAACCACGCGGATTTGGTTGATAAGCGAATAAAGGAAACTTCGTAAAACCGAATGCAGGCCCAAAAGAGAATCACGAGAATTGCAACAAGCAGCTGGTTCCAAGCTGAATACACTGGTTGCTCAGCACAGGGTGTTCGGCAAGGGGAAAGAAACCCGAATATAAAAAATTAGAGAAATGGACGCCACCCAATTTTTGAGGTTGTTATACTTCTTGCCACAGTCACTGTGGTTTGTAGATTTTGTCTTTGGGGGCTTAAATTTTTTGTCTCGTCTTTCGTTTTTTTTTTGCTTTGTTCCTCGATGTTGGTGATGGTCCCTGATATGTGATGTCCTCTGATGGTTTATCGTGTGTTCTCGTTCGTCTTGGTTTTTTTCTCCTTGTGTGTGTGGTTTGTTTATTGTGATTTTTTGTTTTTCTTCGTGTTTTTTGTTTCCTTTTGTTTATTCTGGTTCCACACACTGGCACATTCCTCTTTTTCGGCATCTTAGGACATCAATTCGCGGTACCCATATGTCATCTCTGGAGCGGGTAGGTGGAGAGAGGTAAATAGAACCGAACGTGTGTAGGTTCGGTTGCCGAAAAACTCTCCTCTGAGCCTTGTCTAGCAAGTTCATCGGCGATTTCATATTACGTGATCCGATATCGCTGCCGTTCAGGCGTCCGTAGCAAACGATCCAAATCAGTCAATTCCACGGCGTTTTCAAGAATTGGGCATAGCTCAGACCACATTATGGCGTATTTTGCGTAAGGATCTTGGTTTACACCTATACAAGATCAAGCTGACTCAAGAATTGAAGCCGATGGACCATTTCAAGCGACATACGTTCTCCGATTGGGCTCTGGAGGAGATGCGCCAAGAGGATGAATTTCATCGCAAAATCATCTTCAGTAACGAAGCTCATTTTTGGCTCAATGGGTTCGTCAATAAGCAAAATATGCGTTATTGGTCGGGTGAAAATCCACATGTTCTTCATGAATCACCACTTCATCCACAAAAAATAACTGTTTGGTGCTGTTTGCATGCCGGCGGCGTTATTGGGCCATATTTTTTCGTCGACGATAACGATCGTCACGTTACTGTGAATTGTCATCGTTATCGCGCCATGATCACCGATTATTTTTGGCCCAAATTGGAAGATATGGACTTGGACGACATGTGGTTTCAACAGGATGATGTCACAAGCCACACAGCACACGCTACAATCGATTTATTGAAGAGTAAGTATGGTGAGCGTGTGATCTCAAGAAATGGGCCAGTCGATTGACCGCCTCGTTCGTGTGATTTAACTCCGCTTTACTATTTTCTGTGGGGCTACGTTAAGTCATTGGTTTATGTCAACACGTCGACGACGGTGGAAGAGCTCAGAGCCAACATTGAACACGAAATAGCGGCCGTTTCGGCCGAAATGTGTGGCCGAGTCGTTGAAAATCGGGTCCAACAAATCGACCGCTGCAAACGTGCCCGCGGTGGCCATATGAACGAAGTCGAGTTCCATTCATAAATGTTTTGATTGTACTTCAAACCGATAATAAAGTTTTTGAAATATCTCAAATGGTTTGCGTTTTATTTAAAAAACAAAGTTGTCAAGTCCTTATTGGAAAAGCCGATATATGCTGTAAGGACAGGGGAAAAAATTGTCTAATGTGTATCTTTATAAATGCAAGGTCTTAAATGACCCATCTCTTTTCAACTCATCTTATTTTATAGATTCTCCTACTGTAAACTACTAACTTCACGAGATGCTCGATCATATTTTGCTGCCACTATGTCGCCGGATCTCATTTTCTGATAGTGTTTCGTTAGATCGACAATCAACAATCTGATTTTTTTTTGCTAATTCAATCAAATAACATTACGATATATCCGGTTCCTTATATAAAATGTCCTTTATTTTCCCCCTAACCAACAATGTTTATTTCAGCTGATGATTTGGCTCTACATTTTAGTGGTAAATGCTAAAATCATGATTCCAGACACTTAAAAATTTCATCTTCGGATTTAAGCGTCTCTCCTTGGAATTTGCTCGAAAACTTGTTTTCAGAGGATTAATTTTCTACTTTTTGTCAAGTTAGCCTCTTTTACTCCTTTAGTCGCTGAGCGTCTTTACGTATCAGAATCTATTGAAATGCCATCACATGAGTACTCCCCGTCAAAGGTATTTTGAATGATTATATTTAATTCGAAATTGGAAGGCTGAAACCGACTTTAACCAAAACAAGAATGTGGGACCATTTGCACTTACAGTTTTGTTTTCTCCTATAAGCATGTAGCTAAGTAATTTAAAACTAGCAGTGCAACAAAACACAAAGGTGGTCGTAATCTTATTGATGCTTACGAAATACCATTTTTATAATTATTCCGACTTGAACACCCTGTTTTGGCTCGCTTTTATATTGTATTCTTCTTCGTCCTTGAATAAGTGGGCTCCTTTTTTCTCGGTCAACAACAGCTCAAATTGGATCACAAGTGTGGAGATTTTTAAAATTGTTATCACATAATCACTGAGCTACTTTACATATATATTAGAAACTGTGATTTTATTTTTCCACTACTGTCCCCCCTTCGTCATCTTACAGCAAGGATAAACATTTCAATTTGGAAATAGTCGCTGTTACTTTGTTTGTATTTGTTTAGCGTTCATTGTATACTGCTTCTTTTGTTAGGAGAAAGTTGTAAATAGATTTCTTGTAGGATGTTGTGGAGGATATGACCTTTGTTTCAATGCGGCTGTATGTAAATAATTAAGTTTAATGGAAATCATTAGGCCTTGAATCAGAAGGGGCAACTGAACTAATGCAATGCTTTATACATATTTATAATGGTTGTAATAGTCTCATTGGGAATTCAAATGTTGGACTTGATTGAGCTTGAATTTGCTACACAGCCAAGTAGAACCGAAGGTCTCTTTACACTTGAAGTTAAATAAATGTTTGAGAAGTTTACACAAATGTTGTGACTTTTTTGGACGGGTTCTTATCTTGAAAGAATTACAAAATTATAGTATAGCAATTATAAAAGCAAACTGCTACGACATAGATATAAGTCTAAGGTCGCGAAATATCAAAATTGACTCTTCTTTTTCTAGTTTTTTTAACTAACTGACCCTTATACCGCAGTAATAAGGCTTGTTAACCAATTATGATACGCTAAGACCTCTGAATTTCTGAGGGTTAAAGTAAGTTGTCCTTATTCAAGAGCTAAGCTAATACATTTCAGATATTCCAAATACGTTTTTAAAATTTGTGCCACATAATGGAGAAAGGAGCTATTAAGAATGCTCAGTATCCAGACGGACCAAGAAGTGAAAGCTCGTGTAGACAATTCGACATCTAACGTATCCTTCATAATAGCAATGATTTTAACAAAACTAGCCCACCTACGCAAGGGTCTTCTTATGAACTCTCAATTCAAGCCTTCTCCAAGTCAATAAAACCCAGGTATAGTGAAGGCAATTATCGACTCATTCATCAAATATGATTCGCAATTGAGTTTACATTTTCGCCGCAAAAATACATACCGCGAAGTTTTCTTGTTCAACAAGAGATGAATGTAGGTGCTTTTTGATCCTGTCCATGCTGGACAAAACACATATATGAATATGTAGACAGTTTCCATAATATACTTGATTGTTTTGCTTTGGCAACTTGATGAACATGGACTAGCTATGATAGGCCTCAGAATTTCTGCCAAAGAAAACCCAATTGCCTGTACCCCGGTACTACTAGGGATACCACTACGTATCTGGAAATTTTCAATCGCAATGCCCATGAGATGGTCTATCGTCATCTCGGAGTGTTTTTTAAATCTCCTGAGGAGATTTTTATTCGAAAGAATCGTCTGGTCTTTTCGCAGGATATGGTTTTGATGTGCTCCGTGATAATGTAATAAATATCAATTATTTGCCCTTATACGACTACATGTTGCAAAGATCTGGGTCTCAGATGCAATCTTAAATCAGGCATATACTCGTAGTTATGCGCAGTGTCTTACTCTGACAACCTGCTCTAGAAAAAATTGTTTTGCGGCATATCTAGGGTTAAATTTCTGGGAGCGGAATATTTTCCTATTCACCTTAAACAGTATGAATTGGTAGGCAGAAAACAGCGCATGACTTTTATGTCTTATTCAAAACTTCGAATTCCTAGCTGAAAGACGAGGCCATTTTTGAAGACGGTAGAAGGTATGGGTATAACATCCAGACTAATTTGGCCTGATCCAGAGTGGGAAAAGCAGAGAAACTATGTCTTATTCATAGCAATTGGAGGCGTTAGCGTAAACACAATAAGAACACATACTGGAATAGTGAAAACGTCGATTCAATGAATCATACAAAAGCTGCAGGGACGAACAGGCAATAAAACTTTGTTACTCATCAACAGGTAAATCACCTTATTAAAAGGGCTTAGGTAGCCTAGCTTATCTAACAAAAGGATATTCCAATCCAGTTGTGATAGAATCCAGAGTTTTTGTGTTATTAAATTTTGATGGCGATATATTATTTAAGGTCAGACCGGATGCTTCAGATTTTTCAGAAGTCCGACGTGCATCTGGCTTGGATTCAAAGAGTCTTCAGAGATTGGCATCAGTCTCCGTACTATTCATATATCCTACCCACCTTAGATGGTGCAGGCGTATTTTTGTTTTTACTGGGCTAATATTGCTACTCATTTAATCTTCCTCTCCATTCACAAACGCAACCAAACGAGTATATAACAACGAAGAACTTTTTGGTTCAAACCAGCAATAGGTACTTTCACTTTTCTGGGTGAGAGCTAATGTAACTACACCGTAAAGTAGAATTGGGATGATAAAAGTCTAAAACAAATTCACATTATTCGCTCTCAGTTGCGTTCTTAGGCCAAAGAAGCAGCAAAACAGAGATTGATATTTTATTTTATATGCTGATGATGTTAGATTAAACTTCAAATTTTAAATTCTGATTGTATTTTTTTTAATTAATTGTAACATTTTCTGTTTTTCGCTTTTTTTGTTGATGGGTTAACTACTTACACCCCTGTGTAAACGCTTCATATTTGTTTTAAAGAAGCAGGACTTCTGTCCGGAAAAGTGTGTTTTTTTTTTTAATTGCCTTATCAGCCTAAGACTCAGTGAGAGATCAGCGAATAGGTATTGCTGATTGGGAAAGTTATTATGGCCTTTCTTTATTATAGTCGACCTTAGACGTCGATCGACTTTCTTTCTTAGAGTAGAGCTCTTTATTATATCTGTATTCATCAACTCCGTTGATAGCATTATAATTAATTTGATATGTCTACGATCGAATTTGCCTTTGACTTTTTAGATGAAAAGTACACGTTCCCTCTGCTAGAGGGTGATATCAGTTTTCAAATCTTTTAAAGTGAAGTCTTTCGAAAACTCGAAAAAGGAGGATGAAGCCTACCTTGTAACCTATGAGAAGTAGTTTCGGAAAGCAGTATTGACAAACAATTGAAACAATATGGTATGTCTCGTACTCACAACAGCTTATCCAAGTGCTCGAGGTAGGGATATCTAAGGTCCAACTAGAAACTGAATTATAGTAACGGCAGACGTCGACAAGCTGACATATTTGTCGTATCCAAACAAAAGGCAAGCAATAAAGGTTTAAATGACAAACATCAAGCAGCTACACGAACTGTAAAGATACTTTTGAAATTGCTAACATATTGTCTTTTATCCAACAGTAAATATATGTAGCTAATCATGCTTCCAAACTCACACATCGTGTCAATGAAATAGCGACCGTTGAAGTTTTCTGCAAAAGACTGAATGCCCAACAATGAAATCACGGCCTTAATCGTTAGAAGAAATCTCGCATTGAAATTTCGATTCGACATACGAGGGGCGTTCAATATATTCTCGGTATCGATATGAAGGAAAATGCGAATTCAATTTAAATTGTTTTTATTTTTCAATATAATCTCCTCTAACATCAATGCATTTGTTACATCTTGAGATAAGCTTTTTTAAACCCTCAAAAAAATAAATTTCCTCTTTCTCTGCAAAATACCCATTTATTGCCGACTTGAGTTCTTCATCATCCGAAAATCTTTTTCCACGAAGACATTTTTTCAAATCCGGAAACAGGAAATAATCACTAGGGGCAAGGTCTGGACTATAGGGTGGGTGTTGGATTTCTTCGAAACCACAATTTCGCGCAGCAGCCTTGGAATCTCGCGCCGTGTGAACAGGAGCGTTGTCATGAAGAAGCAACACACCCGCTGCGAGTTTACCCCGTCTTTTCTTTTTAATTTCCTCCCGCAAATTATGCAAAGTGGAAGCGTAGCATGATGTGGCGTTGATGGTTTCACCTTTTTTTTGTACTCAATGAGCAAGATTCCCTTTGAGTCCCAAAAAACTGTGGCCATGAGCTTCCCGGCAGACGGAGTGACTTTGAACTTCTTCGGGGGGTCTGTTCCTTTTTTATGGCACTGCATGGACTCTTGTTTGCTTTCAGGGTCATAGTGGTGGACCCATGTTTCGTCCCCAGTAACAATTCGATCCATAACACCGTCCGCGTTCTCACTACACATCTCCAAAAGCTCTCTACAGCATGCGATTCTCACTTTTTTCTGAGGCGCTGTGAGCATTCGTGGCACCCACCTTGCACTGACCTTTGAAAGGTTAAGATGGTAATGAAGAATGGTGTGAATGGTACCAATTGCAAGCTTGGTGATCTCTGCCATCATTTTCACCTTTATTCGGGCATCCTCAAGAACAAGTTTTTCGACTTCTTTGATGCTTTCTCCCGTACAAGCAGTAGCCGGGGCGCCGGAGCGGGGGTCGTCTTCAATGCTCTCTCTGCCTCTCTTGAACTCACTTGACCACTTTTTCACAGTTGATAATGAAGGTGCGGAACCCTGATAAACAGCCACCATGTCTTCATGAATAGTTTTTTTACTTTTTCCTTGCTTAGTGAGAAATTTAATTACAGCGCGATGCTCAATTTTCACCATCATCGTCTCAGTTGCCATTATGATTCTGTTTAACTAGAGATAAAACACGAATTAATAATCACATTTATATGAAATTTTACATGAATGCACTAAAATAATAGTATTACTTGATAAATAAGTCAATTTATATATACAACCACAGCTTCACCCCTATACCGAGAATATATTGAACGCCCCTCGTACCAGCGGCAACAGCTTCGTCAAAAAACTCACCTGACCGAATTTATCTCCTACCTCGCTTCTCTAATGGTCGACATACAGCTCTTTAAATATGGAAACAAAAGGGTACCAATTCTGTACAGAATTTTCAACACCTTTATTTAAAAAATCGTCTTCGTACAACTGTTTAGGTGAAGAAGGAAGGTGCTCCTAATTGCAGCCGATTTCGTTCGATGGAGCCGATAAGAGGCAATTCGAAAACTACTTTTTGGGAAACAATTTAGAGACTCCGAAGTTTCCTGTGAAAATTTGTAGATCCTATAGCGCGATAAGTACTGTAGGACAAACTAGTAGTGTCTACAAAAAACTAACTTTGTCCTAGACTGTTTTTCTATTCACAATATAAAATCTTTAACTTGCTTGGGTAGTCAACCTATGTTACTCTTGGCGTAAAGGCCCACAGCCTGAAATGATCTGATCGCTGATATCGCCATTGACTCCAGCTACGAAATTCTTTAGCGGACAAATCCGTGTTGTACTTTGGGCTAGGCTGAGTAGTCCCCCCAAACCAAATGTAGGTACATTCTGATAATATCGGAGAACGTGAAAAGACAATGCACTGTCAACACCTGGAACTATAGAGATCCTTTCAAAATTTGACAAGGTCGACGATGCAGAACAGAGTTTGTATAGAATTCCGAAGTGGTAACTGCCCAAGGACTACCCTCTGATGCCTACTAGAGTAATGCAGTTATAGAGGAATATTTTCCTCATCTTAATTCCGGCAGTCTGCAGTTACTAGCCCGTTTGGATCTTTTGGGATCTCTTGTATTATGGGCCGTGCTAATCCAGATGTCTCACATCTATTTCGATGATGTCATCTATAGGACGCATAGGAATGATTGAGAGTCTACTTTTCGTAGTGATTTGAAATTGACAAAGTGCCAACGGTCAAACCTGGACAATTAATCAGTATGCGGTTCCGTGTACAACCGAATGTCTATAAACCAAACAGAGTGCGATTCTTTACTATTTGTTCGAACTGACGGATTTGGTTTCCGCTTTGCTATCTTTGTGTCTTCTATACTCGTATATTCCAACATTCTTCAGGTGTATAGGAGTCGGGCTAATTCAAGCAACGACCTAATGGACGACTGAGACGGCAGCTTCAAAACACATTAAAGTGTTACGATGGACTTCAGAGCTGTTGTGCCTTATCTGTATCGAACTTTTTCCTTTGTCCTTTCTTAAGCGAGTTAAAAACTGGGCGATGGTGCAATGCGCCCCATAATGCAGTTCTTTTCTAAATGTAGGTTTTGCAGGACCTTGGGATTGCTACGCCATTAGGAGCGTCAGTATAAATATCAATGAGTCAATTACCTTGCTATGATTCATCTATATGTATACACAGATACACAGGGACTCCCCTAATTTGTCAACAATAATTTGGGAAATGATTCTTGAATATATTCTAAGAAAAAAATCGTTCTACGGTGAGGGTCTATTTCCAATGTTGACAGCATTTATCGAGGATTTACTTGGTGTACCCTGACCCATGTTAACGGAAATTGCTCTGTTAGTTCTAATGGTAGAAACTTTGTGTATGACTTTGTTTTTAGAAGAAATACTATCCTTTGTAACGGCGTTTAAATAAAGTTTATATCTTCTTAGAGTCTTTAGATATCCAATCTCTACGTCTGTTCCTTTTTCATTGCCACGCTAATTTTTGACTTTGAGGTCACTTTTCTCCAGAAAATGCCTAATTAACATAACGTTTTATTATTTTTTTCTTATAACAGTAACAATAATAATAAAAAATTATCATCAAGTTTGCACAAAAATCCATAGATTTTATGATACTTGGGAAAACATGCAACATGCAAAAAATGAATTTATGATTTTCTACCAACATTTCCAACAATAGTTGTCAATACTCGTAAGAGTTATTTTCCAAGAATTACTAATTTTCCAATATTTCTTTATAATTGCGTAGCTATTAAACAGCTTTGAAGCGTGCTCTTTTATGTGACTACCTGCCAAAACCCTCATTGTGTGTGTTCCTTAAAAGTTCCCAGAAAGGGTTAGGTTTGGGATTTGAAGACCTATTTCGAAAATTTACCAAACAAAAATGGTATAAAAGATTAGTAAAAAAAATAATAATTCATCAGTTTCATTTTTTACGCTAAGATTACAGTTGCTTAGAAACGCAATTTAAAGCATTTACAAACCAAGAATACGCAGACATTATTTATGTTTATGGGCTGTGCAATGGAAGTTCAACTAGTGCGCGACAAAGATACCATGAACTTTATCCTAACCGACGACTTCCTAGTAAAGTAGTATTTGGAAATACGTATCGAAGGCTTCTAGAAACGGGAACAGTTTCAAATACACGACTCCGATTGCGGGAGCTCCACAAGTAAGAAGCATTTCGGCTGATGAAAGAATACTGGAAGCTGTTACAACTGATCCATCTGTCGGCATCAGACGCTTAGCTGGCTGCCAAATGCAGCCTCGATGCCGTAAGTGTGGAAAGAACCACAATTCTCAGGAATGTGCTCTGGGTCAGGAGAAAGAGTCAGACAAAAGCCAACCCTCCTGTGCTTTATGCAAGAACTCGGGACGCACCGCTAACTGTCAGCAGAAAGCGGAGGTTAAGCGTCCATCCACTCAGATTCAAACTCCAGCCGTCACGCCCCGAATTACCTTCACCCAAATGGCGGCAGGTAGTGGTAGAATGGTTAAAAAAGCCACGGTTTCTTCCTCGGCCCCAGCGCCAAGAGCACCGGAAGCTGCACCTGACATGTTAGCTATCTTGCTCTCTATTCAAGGGCAGATGGCTCAGGTTCAACGTTAAGTACAGAAACAGTTTTTGCTGGAAGACCAAGCTCCTGATGTGCTTTTCGCTAGTGAAACTAAGCTTACTGATGAGTACAATCTGGATTACAGTAAATATAATAGTAGAAGAAGGAACCGACCCAACTCCACACAAGGAGGTGGTGTCGCGATCTTTACTAGAAACAAATTTAAATTTAGAAGAATGTAGAAGGGTGTTTTGCATGGGTTCCGGGTGCTAGAGGCATGTGTCGTGAGCATCCCTCTCCGTAGCGGAAAGTGGTGGTTCACGGTCTCTGTCTACGCGACTGATGCTTCTCAATCCACGCTATTCATGTCAGAGCTCGATAGACTCTTTCGACTCCTTAGACTGGAATCAGAGGAGAATTATTATATAATCGGCGGGGATTTTAATGCTAGACATAGAGATTGGGGAATTCATGTACCAAATACCAGAGGGAACCTACTACTCAAATGGTGGGTCCAGCACAGTGTCATATATAGGCTTGGTTTGAAAGCGACGGATAGTCTGTCGTTTCCCAGACAGGGCTCTTATTTGGACCTATTGCTGTACGACGTACGGATACAACTGACTGGGAGTAATCTACAAACGTTAAACTGTCTGCATACATTCATGTACGACAGTGACCATTGCGGTTTGAGTACCGAAATAACAATTCTTAACGAAGTTGCGGAGTTTGTTCCTAAGTATTCTTACAATTACAGTAAGACTCGCTGGACACGCTTCTTCAGAACTTTGACAAGAGCACTCGCCTCGAATTCGCTCTACCCACCGTCCAATAGGAATCTGTCTAACGGGGAGCTTGACAGGTACCTAAAACAATTGGACCAAACAATTAAACAGACGATGGACATTACAATACCTCGGTATGAATACACCCCCAACAAAGACTTATTCCGCAATGCTACCATTGACGCAATGCACCGACACAAAAGTGGACTGCCGTCAAGACTCAAAACCTTGTACAAGCAGTTTACTGACAGACATAACATGGAGGTTAGGACACTGAAGTCGTCAATTAAAAACCTCCAAATATTGATAAGAGAGAATTACAGAGCATCTGTAAGTTTTTACTGAAACAATAGAATTCGAGCTGTAAATTCCAGCAACTCGAATATGTTCCTGCAAATAAAGAAAATATTTCGGAGAAAAAATCAAAACGACCTACAGTGTCTTAAGATTTCTAGAACGACGGACAACGAACGAATACTGACTACTGCAGGCATAGATCCAAGTGAAGTCGCAGATGATGAAAATTTCTTTGTGATCGAAGATCCTCAGGAAGAGGTTGAGGCCATAGGAGCGACTTTTCAGGAAGAGTATAAAACCAATGCTGTCATTGGTTTAAATCACGACCTGGAGAATCGAGTTCTTCTGCACAATTTCTACCTTCGAAATGAAATTGTGAATTGGCGATTTGAGAGCTCGGGTTTCACCCAGTTCAGTGACGAGAATATAGCAAATAATGCCATCGCCAATGAAGGGGACCTACCTCCGGTCGATAGGTTTCCTTTCGAATTTCAGTAAGGTGTTCGAAAAGGTAATCAATAGGGTTTTGACTCAGTGGGTTGAGTACAAAAATATAGTTCCGGATAATCAATTCGATTTTAAGGCGAGGCATGATGTCATACATGCCGCGTCTAAACTGGTGTCAGATATCCAATGGAATAAAAGCAAAAAGCAGTGTACTGGGGCCTGCCTGGTTGACTTGGAAAAGGCCTTCGACAACGTATGGTTAGAGGGTCTTTTCTACAGGCGGACCAGACTGGGCATCAGTAAATCACTTTTGTATATTCTTCATAATATGCTCACCAACAGACAGTTCATCGTGAAAAATGGCGATGCGACTTCTGTTGGAACATTTCACATTAAAAACGGCCTGCAACAAGGTGCGGTTAATTCGCCGATCCTATTCAACATTTACACAAGCAATTTGATAGGTTCACTTCCCCATTGCATTGCGTACGCAGACGACTTGATAGCCTACAGAACAGGTCCAAAAGTCGAGGTCATTAACGTACTTTTGCAAGGTGGCTTCGAACAAAGGCGATTTTGCGATGACTGGAAGTTGAAAATCAACTTTCAGAAGTCTGTAACCATACTGTTTAGAACGTCGTTGTCTGGTACCTGTAGGGACACCAGAAAGAATTGACGAAAATTCTCGATCATTGGACTAGCCACTTGCTTGTCGAAATGTAGTCAGATACCTTGGAATCTGGCCAGTCCAATATCTATATTTTAACAAGAATGTAGATGCTGCTTTGGCCAGGGCCAAAGGTGCTTTTGCCCTTACAAAGAGACTGTTTTATAACAGCCAATTCGATGAGAGGGTGAAGGTGATCTGCTACATTTGGATGTCCCTTGTGGTTCAACGTGAGAGCAAGATTCAGGTATTTAAGAGGACTGGCCTTAGGGTTTCTCTTCACCTTTATAGGACACCAGAATCGGAGTACATACAATTCTATCCCAATGAGGTTCTATACAACAGGGCGAATCTAATAAGAGTCTACATCTTCGCTATTAACTTAACTCGAGGGCATATTGCAATAGCAATGACCTCGTCCAATACCCTGATATCTGGGGCCTACTACCCCAACTACTTATATCATGAGAGTATGCGCTTGAAAGGCGTCGTCCCCCCTGAAGCGTTCCTCTATTTCGACATGAAAGGGCTAATCCAGGATAGGTTTGCGGTGCCGCTAATCTTCCACGTAGCTCGTGCAGTTGATGAGGGGCGACTCAACTACAACAGAGACGTCGCACACGGCAGTACTGAACGTCTCAGGTTTAGCAGGGCGGTTTCAAAACGCCATAAAAAAGATGTTGTTTTGCAGCACCAAAATATTAGGTGATTGAGTGAAGAAGACCAGATTTCTTCGTCGTTTCTTTCAATTCCAGATTAGCTATGTTTAGCAAATGTCCAACTCACATAGGTTAGGGTAGTTTTAAGGTTTGAAGGCTGGCAACCTTGGGTTAGCTAGCAATTAGGTTAGCAACTTGAAGTTTGCTAACAATAAGGTTAGCAGGTGTGTTTGGAAACAAGTTAATCGACCCCTTCAGACTACCACCTAAGCTGAATTCTACAAACTATCTGGAGTTTTTGCAAAATGATTTACCAGAATCATTGGAGGATATTCCATTGATTCAACTAGCTTCATCATATTTTCAACAGGATGGTGCTCCAGCCCACTATGGCCGTAGTGTTAAGAATTGGCTAGATGAAGAGCACGGTGATCGTTGGATAAGAAGAAATAGACCAGTTTACTGGCCTGCAAGATCTCCGGAAGTTACAATTTTGGATTTTTTGGAAGTTTTGAAAGAACTTGTTTATTCAACTGAAATAGCAAATTGAATTGAATTGGAAGGGCGTATTCTCGAAGTGTCATCAAAAGTGTGTCAGCAGTTAGCATCAACAAACCTTTGCAGTGAAATCCAACAACGGGCTCTAGAATGCATACAAAACCGAGGAGGACATTTTGAGCACATGTTATAACTGTTTTAGTACACACATAAAATAAAAACTACCCAAGCCCACACAAAATCATTTTTTATTCATAGCCTTTGGCGCTTAAAGCAAAAAAACTCTTTTATAAATTTTAACTACTGCAGTTTTTCCAAGTATCATAAAGTCTGTGGGTTTTTCTGCAAACTCATTGATGATTTTTTTTTATTATTGTTACCATCATAAGAAAAAAATAGTAAAACGTTATGTCCATTAGGCATTTTCTGGAGAAAAGTGACCTCAATGTCAAAAATTAGAAATGGCGATAAAAATGGGACAGGCTTAGAAATTGGATACCTAAAGACTCAAACAACATACGAGGGGCGTTCAATATATTCTCGGTATCGGGGTGAAGCTGTAGTTGTATATATAAATTGACTTATTTATCAAGTAATACTATTATTTTAGTGCATTCATGTAAAATTTCATATAAATGTGATTATTAATTCGCGTTTTATCTCTAGTTAAACAGAATCATAATGGCAACTGAGACGATGATGGTGAAAATTGAGCATCGCGCTGTAATTAAATTTCTCACTAAGCAAGGAAAAAGTCAAAAAACTATTAATGAAGAGATGGTGGCTGTTTACCAGGGTTCCGCACCTTCATTATCAACTGTGCAAAAGTGGTCAAGTGAGTTCAAGAGAGGCAGAGAGAGCATTGAAGACGACCCCCTATCCGGCGCCCCAGCTACTGCTTGTACGGGAGAAAGCATCAAAGAAGTCGAAAAACTTGTTCTTGAGGATGCCCGAATAAAGGTGAAAATGATGGCAGAGATCACCAAGCTTTCAATTGGTACCATTCACACCATTCTTCATGACCATCTTAACCTTTCAAAGGTCAGTGCAAGGTGGGTGCCACGAATGCTCACAGCGCCTCAGAAAAAAGTGAGAATCGCATGCTGTAGAGAGCTTTTGGAGATGTGTAGTGAGAACGCGGACGGTGTTATGGATCGAATTGTTACTGGGGACGAAACATGGGTCCACCACTATGACCCTGAAATCAAACAAGAGTCCATGCAGTGGCATAAAAAAGGAACAGACCCCCGAAGAAGTTCAAAGTCACTCCGTCTGCCGGGAAGCTCATGGCCACAGTTTTTTGGGACTCAAAGGGAATCTTGCTCATTGAGTACAAAAAAAAGGTGAAACCATCAACGCCACATCCTACGCTTCCACTTTGCATAATTTGCGGAAGGAAATTAAAAAGAAAAGACGGGGTAAACTCGCAGCGGGTGTGTTGCTTCTTCATGACAACGCTCCTGTTCACACGGCGCGAGTTTCCAAGGCTGCTGCGCGAGATTGTGGTTTCGAAAAAATCCAACACCCACCCTATAGTCCAGACCTTGCCCCTAGTGATTATTTCCTGTTTCCGGATTTGAAAAAATGTATTCGTGGAAAAAGATTTTCGGATGATGAAGAACTCAAGTCGGCAATAAATGGGTCTTTTGCAGAGAAAGAGGAAATTTATTTTTTTGAGGGTTTAAAAAAGCTTATCTCAAGATGTAACAAATGCATTGATGTTAGGGGAGATTATATTGAAAAATAAAAACAATTTAAATTGAATTCGCATTTTCGTTCATATCTATACCGAGAATATATTGAACGCCCCTCGTATCAACTTTATTTGAACGCTGTTACAAAGGCTAGTATTTCTTCTAAAAATAAAGTCCTCGAAGTTTCTACCATTAGTACTATGAAAGCAATTTCCGTTAACATGGGTCAGGGTACACCAAAGTAAGCCTTTTCTAAAATCCTCGATAAATGCTGTCAACATTGGAGATAGACCCTTACTCTACAATGATTTTTTTCATAGAATATACCCAGAAATCATTTACCAAATTATCGTTGACGAATTAGGGGACACCCCGTATATATCTTCAATAAAAAAAAAGACTTTTAAGAATTTACCTTTTATCAGACATTTGTAATTTAACAAATCAGTGTTCAAGCCAGTATCTTTCCAGCCATATGTCAGATTAGCATAGGACAGAAAAAGGTGTCAATTAAAGTAGCTAGTGCAATGAACCCACTTTAAATTACTAAGCAGTTTGTACTCATATTTTCTAACAAATCGGAATAAATTTGAGGTTTTACTGTTTTAAAGTATTCATTGTTCTCTCTTGTCTTTATTTATATATATAAGAATTTTTCGTTATCATTTAATTTTAAAATACTATTGTGAACGTTAAGTAGGAAAAGAGTTGTCATGTTTGAAGTATGTTGACATTTTGGTGAACAAGAAAACTGCCAAACTGTATATATATTATAATAAATATGTATAATAATAGAATTTTCAGCAATGGAAACATTAATTTTATACTGTTTAAACTAAGCGAACTAGTTGTTTTATGTAACGCAATTTGCGGGTCGTTTTGAAAAAATGCAGGAAGTTGTAAAATCATAGTTTTAAAAAAATGAGTTAAAAATTGGACTGCAAATTTGATCCTATCTGATGGAAAATGACATCGATATTAGAAGAAAGATGCCCTTATTTTCTAACTGTGCGTCTTTAAGGTTATCAGAGCTGTCTTTAAGCTCATTATCTTCTCCATTCTTCGAGTGTGATCATTTTAGGGTTATTTTGGCAAAGTTAAATCCAAATTTGTTCGTGTTAACCACTGAATTCTACTTGTCTTGGCAATTTATGCTATATAATTCTGCCTTCCACAATAATATTTTTCTTAAAGAAAATCATTTAGTATTTATGTTTTCTAAAAATCTCTGTGAAAGTGAGTACTATATATTTACTAAGAGTCTTAAGATGTCGTTTTTCGAAAAGCGACGATTTGTATGACAAAATTTGTTAAAGAATAACGTTTTCTCTCATCGGATATGTCTATCAATTTTTTTTTTTTTTTCAATTCAATTATTTATTTTACAAAATTTCAATAAACTAAGGTTATAATCTTTTATAGTACTTAAAGCTAAGAAATTAGAAATTAATTATACTAGTAAGCTATAATTTATCGTTAATTACAGCGAATGGGAGCATAGAAAATATAGGTAGAGATATGTATAGAAAGACTGATTTCTTAAACTGAGTGGCATTAAATATATTTCCTACAATTTATTCGTAATGGGTACTATAGTTTAAATGAGTAAATAAAGAACAAACGAGAAACACTATTAAAAGACATTGATAAACAGACATTAAAAATTGGAATGTTAAAGCTGTGCCGGTTAAATACTGATCAAACAATCAAATCTATTTACTCAGTAAAGAATTTCCCTCAGGTGGAAGCTATTCTGCTACTCAATATTTAAAAATGCTAAAATATAATGATTGCGATCTAGAAATGCATATGGTAATCAAAAGAAACTCAAAATCTTCACACGCCATTTACAATCTAATCGTCACAGCAAACCGTCATCCAATTTCTTCACCAAACCACTGCCACTCAAATACCACTGTGCTGACCCAGAATCTCATAAATCAAAAACGGCACTGTGCGTATTCAGCTCACCGTCGCCGATGAAAAGTGAAATGATTTTCTTTTTCTCTCTCTCCAAATCCAAATGGCCGCCATAAGCCCCAGTATTCGTAATTAAACTAATTTTATGCATTCGCCTCATAATGGTAATAATGGGCACACTTTTGCGATGGTAACCCCTCATTTCTTTGGTTTTATTGGCGCGCAGCTCACCGTTTCCCTCTGCACGAGAACAATTGATTCAAAAGAAATTCACCCTAGGGTACAATAACCTCAAGACTACAAGCACTACTCGTACAAACGTACAATCGTACAATTCAACGCCTTGAAAGCTTGACGCTTGGCGTTTACTAAGTAAACAGTACAAAAGAAATCAAGAAGATAAAAAACAATGCCTCCTCGACCGCACCTCTGTTACAGTCAATACCAGCTGTATGGTGTTACAAATTCACCTCCTCTGAGTTCCAGATACATCTGTCCATCCATTGCCATCGTCATCTACCACACTACGCTGACAAACCTGAAATGTGATTAGTGCCGCAGTCTTCTACTATCAGCTGTATCGCCTGCTCTCGCTGCACGCAACGGCTACGCGCCAGCTTTGTCATTGTAGCGACAATCGCTAGCGCGAACCTCTTTGGCAGCCACGAAGAAAGTGAATTTGGCCTGAATGTAGGTCAGGCCAAAGTAATTATGTCGAGTAAAAGTGAAAATCAGTTAACACGGTTTCTACATCACGCCTGCGTGCCATAGTCGCACATTCACGTACTCACACACATATACTCGTAGATAACTACGACCAACGGTGCAGATACTCAGTTACTGGTTTGAGTCTTTCTCCAGCAACCTAGTGTTCCAGTTTTGTATTCGTCGATTGGTGCGCAGAGACGACTGGAGGAGGATCGGTGACGTTAACTACTACGACAGCAATGCTTAACGAGGTCTTCATTCTCTTTCTCGTTCGCCGCTTGTGATCGTTGCTTTTGTACGATTTTACGCTGCTGAACTTCCGGATATGGTTGCGATTAAGAGAGCACAGTCATAAACGTGCATCCATCCTATGTCTCCGTCATTTCGCGATTCCTCACTGTTACCGTCAGCGTTACCGGTTGGCGGTCTGTTGAGTGTTGAGCAGTTTAGTGATACTATGCGGACGAGATGCAAACAATTTGGTTTGGTGTGCGAGTTTCTGTTTTTGTTCTTTTTTGCCTATAGAAGACAAACCTAGACAGGAGGGAAATTAGGTACAACAGACCTTTTGCCATAGGTGACGCGTAGACAAGCAAACTGGAGCGAGGTCTGACGAATTTCGAGGGAAATTCACACAAAGAGACCATGTTGAGTTGAGTCACAAGACAATGGACTTTTATTTCATGGATAATTTCGAATTTTTTGTGCCTTTTTCGAAGCGCGCACACATTTTAAAGTTGGAACACAATATGCGCGAGATATCTTTTCTTCTAGATTTGACTGTCTATTCAACCAAAAATGATGATCTAGATTTCTAGCCTTAAGTATTTGTATATTCCTATTGATTGGTATTGTGGCTCATTATCTTAAGACAGAAAGGAGCAATAGCTAACGCAGACCTAGACGCCAGACGTAAAAGTTGATGATTAAGGTGAAATTTCGAGTGCCAAATAATTAGGTCTTTCTAATATGTTTGTTCTTCTTTTTTCACTGCGCTCTTCTTGAGGCCTAAGGAGTGTGAGCCCAAGAGATGAGAACGTGCAAATAGCTTTTATGTGAGAAGCGAGTGAATTTATTTTTGGCGTTGGAGAATCAAAAATAGCTTGAAAGTAATAGAGAAGTAACCACTTTTCGTTTTATTACGAATATTCTTAAGGTAATGACCGTTTATGAAGACATTTTAAAAGAATAGAAAGGAAGCTATCAAGCTCTCATAAATGCTTATATTATGGAGAGTGAAGTGATGGATCAACTTCATTTGCCCTAGAAACACATATTTTTGACGTTTTTGCTATAAGATCAGCCTTTTTAGTGTGCATTAAGTAAGGTAAAGCAAACATTCTTCAAGAATGTTCTTGATTAGAGATTTTAGTTGATGAAAATAGGGGAAATATATTTCAGATGATTATCAAAGCTTTAGCAACCAAACCTTATCTGTCGACTTAATAATTAATCTTTGAAATAGACCATAGCAATCAATCTGCTTAAATAGAAATGAGTTATTATTCCGTGTGTTACTGCCTGTTTATTACGAGGTGGTAGAGGTCTTTGAATTCAACAAGAAGGGATTTTATTTAAGGCATTTAGGAAGAAAAGGACGGAGACGACAACTTAAGACTTTGCATAGAACCTAAACCGCAAAACTTAACCTAAACTTAACTTCACTGCACAACGGCATGAGACCTGCAATTCGGCATCGGTTTCGTCGTGCTAGCACGGCTATGAGCAATATTTCACTACATCAAATGTATGCAGGAAGGAAGCCTGCTACTGTTTTTGGCGATCAAAATATGGTCCATCAAACGCCAGGAAAAGTAGTCAGACATAAAATAATGTGGACAAACTAAAATAATGAAAAAGATATCTGTCGGTTATCCTCGCCTATATTCTCATTTACTTGCTTTTGATGGTGCTTAAGTTCGTCGTGGATCAGGAACTCTGGCAACCAATCTTCCAATTTTGTACGCTGATATCTGATATCTCTGTCAAACTGGGTACGGCCTGGATTGGATTCATTGATGGTGGTTATCGATCTGGTTTGGTGTTAAGAGAATGTTGACGCAGTTAAAATGGCTTCTTTTCTTGTAGATCTTGCAAACTTTGCAGAGATTTCTCTCAACGTTCATGTCTTCTGTATCTAAACTAAAAGCCTATCTAGTTAATCCGGTCTTAAGCTAACTACCTCCAATTGAGCACTCGAAGTCGGTTGATGTCCCCTTCTGGTTCATCCGCTTTCGATAGGGTCCATGCTTCTACACCATAAAGTAAGGCTTGGGTAATCAAAGTCTTATATAGAGTTTCCTTAGTTTTTTCGTTATAATGCTTTCTAATTGCCTTCTTAGTCCAAATTGGCAAGAGTGATCCCTCATTTTGCTTCTGCCGAGGAGTTGTTGGCAAAATTCATAACAGGTCGAAGGTAAACGAAGTGTTTTTCTGCTTTTCTACCCCGAAATTGTCTAAACCTTGTCTAAAACCATTTCTGACATTAAATGTCCCGGTTAAGTCGTTACCGACTTGACGGAGCAGATAGCGTTATCAATCGTCATTCTGAATAGATGAATGAGGAATGCCAAAACTAGACATGGCTCTATATAGCTCGAATAAATGTTGTCATATGCAGCTTTAAAGGCGATGAAAAGATGGAGGGTATCGATTTGGACTTCTTGAGAATTTGGTCGATTGTGGACTTTCCCGGTCTGAAACCGTACTGATAGTGGCCAACTTATACCTCTAGAGTTCGCGCAGTTGCGGGGGTATCCTTTTTTGTGGACTGGGCATATGGTGCTGAGATTCTTTTCCTTACTTCGTTTTAGTCAAGTGCATAGAAGTTTTAGAGATCGTCGTCTAAGTTGAACGTTCTAGGGCTTATTCGCCGTCATAGAGCCTGTAGAAATAGTTTTTCAATATTCTCATCGTCTGTGACTCTACTACACGGTTTCCTTCTTAATCTCTACAGGCGTATGGGTCGTCTTGCTTTCACACGTTCTTTTTACCTTTTGGTAAAACTTCCGCACGTTATTCCTTGAGCACAGCCTCTCTATATTTTCGATCCCGCGTTTCCGGTCTTCATCCCGTCTCTTCTGCTCGTATAGTTCACGACCAGCTCTCGTCCTTCGTTGCAGCACCGCTTTATAGTCTTCTTGTTTAGCTGGTTTTGCTTTCCAACATTCTTCATCAAACCAGAGAATTCTTGGAGGTGATCGAGTGAAGCCGTCTCTGATGGCACATTTGCAGCGTTGTCACTGATCTTCCGTACTTGAAGTTGGGAGATTTCGGGATATGCGTTCTCTTGCTGTTGCAGCTTTTCTACGTTATATCTTCTCACAATAGTTGTTCTATGTTGTGGCGCTTGGGAAATCCGCATTCTCACAATGGGTGTAACAGGGTAGTAATCCGAGTCAATATTGGCTGCTCGGATTGTTCGGACGTCCAGAATACGCATGAATACTAAGGCATGCCTTACGTCGATCGCAAAATTGTCAATTTGATATAGCATTTGATGATCTGGAGACCGCCATGCCGCCTTGTGTAGTATACAGGGTCTCCTCTAATTCGTCAAGCATAATTTGCGAAATGATTATTATTATTATTATAATATATTACCATATAAATAAATTTACATGCTAAAAAAAGAGAGAGCACTAGCTGCGAGGGCATATTCTAAGAAAAAATCATTCTACAGTTAGGATCTATCTGCTGCAGGCTTTACCAAGTATCATTTGGCCAATTTGGCCAAAACAAGACCAATTTGGCTTTATGTCACTTTCCACTGTATATCTGATTAACGTATTGTCTACAAGAAAGACGACAATATTGCATGCAATGACTAATGTGCAGCAAGCAGATTGGCCTTGTCCAAAGAGCTGACAGCTGGAATGTCATTATAAAAGAACGTTGGGATGGAGGATGAGCTCAGCTTTTGGTCGTATTGAAATTTCATACGACCATTCATTCTTGGCTCCTGACTGATAGGAAAGGTAGCATAGTCTACACGACACGGTACCGTGACATAACGCTAATCGACATAAGGCCAAATTATTTTGAGACGTAAGACCAAATACGTTCGTTCAACGCCAAAATTAAGATAAGGATAACACTGTTATGTACGAAGGAAGCGAAGTGAGCCACCCACCCCACAGACTCACTTATAGGCGTCTGCCTGAAAGTTGTTGACTTACCCTTAACGGAGCGACGAAGTAGCATAAGCGGCTAAACTCTGCGGAGGAAAGGTGAAATCCTGTTAGCCAGCGAAGCAAGTCACCCAGCCCAAACTTGAAACACGCCAGTCATTTCCCAGTCATTATAACCTTCAAACATTTAAAACCAACGTTCATCGGCGCCTCTCTTTCTTTCATCCCTGATTTTCCTTCACCCGCGCTGTGAGCAACCATTTTAAGGGTACTTAAATCCCTTCAGCACAAAAAAAATGGTGTTAAAATCGCCTACTTCTGACATTGCTTATAAATATGTATGTCTTATCAAGGAGCTCGTGGAAACATCCCTTGGTGGTGTCGTCCTTGTCTTCCGTAGAGCTTATGTTAGCGAATTTTGCCTTGATGTAGATTGTCATAAGACGCTCGTTCACGTGTCGGAAGCTCAAGACTTCTTGCCCAAGTCTGCCGGATATGGCAAATCCACATCTGAATAAGCGCTGTTTCTTTTCCGTATAGCAGTCAACATAGTACATGTCATAGTTTTTCATCCTCTTTATGTCAGGCCCATCCATTCGCACTTCCTGGATGGCAGTGATATTTGCGTCGCATCAGTCAAGGACCTCTGCTAATTGTTCTGCACGTGGCCTATTAAGGATCCGAACATTCCACCTGCAAATCCGATTCATCACCTACTGCTTCGAAAAGCTTGACGAGAAAACATAAGACTCCGACAGCCTTAATATTTTTGAAGTACGATATATTTAGCTATACTTGGTCGAGCAATCTGCAAAAGTATTTACATCTTTCGAATTCGCCGTATGAACCGTGTTTCTACTATTTATATACTACGAGTAGGTTTTCTTGACTTTCTTATTTCGATCTCCTTTTTTTCTCGTGTTCTTCATTTGTGAGTAGGTTAAGGGATACAAAGTCTTTTGCGGAATTTTGTGTCCTATATTCCATTGAATTTGGCCTGTGTTGAGAATTTTTGGTGTGCTGGGAAGCCTTTTTAGTACTAACGTTTTAGGATCCAATCTACTTGTTGTTCCTTAGCAAAGAGGTTCTGTTTTTGCCATTACAGTAGCAATGAATATTGTTGCAAATCCGACATTTCATATAGTCATAAGTTTTTTTTTTACTTATATTGTTCCTTTTGAGATCCCGCTATTTCACTTCTGGAAAAGTTCCTTAGTTGTTTTGTTCTTTTATGTTAAGGGGTTGGTAAAAGATACTTGCCTCTTCCCTTGAGTTTTCTTTCAGTGATGTCGTGCCGTAGTTTTTACCAGTTTCGATGCAGTTATGGACACCCTTTTAATGTTTCCCCGATGCGGAGCTGTATATATCCGTACTCGTACCTCGGCTTGAAATACGGAGGTGCTACTATTCACGCTTTCGTAGGGCTAAGTAGAAGTCGCAATATATATTTCTGTCCTAAGTTATTCCTCTGGTTTCGATCCTGCTGAATCTTTGACTACTCTGTTCCCAGAGCAGTCGTTCTGGAAATGTAACCTTAATGTTATAGCTTAATATGTAAGGAGTGCCAACATTTTGTTGCTTGGAATTCTTCTCTTCTGATTTGTTATCTCTTAACAAATCGCTTTGTGGCAGCACTAGAAAATGAGGGTTCACTTTTGGAATCTGTTTTGTGTGGAGTTGGCTTTTGATGATTTTTTTTTTCTGACCATCTTGCTACTGCAATTTGGTGTGAAAATTATTATCCTAAATTTTCGTATAATGTGTTTATCATGGGTGAACTAAATCCCTTAGAATACGGCTTTCTTCGAACTATAATACTTTTCTGGATTCCCAATTGTAGAACCACTCTTTCGAATTCAAACTATTCTTTGTACATTATATTAAGCCCAACTTTTATGGATCATACATATAAATTCCATATTTATTGTATCATCTCTACTAGACCGAACCAAAAACAAGCAAAAAAAAGAAATTATTTCAAAAGGTTTCACTTAACCAATGCGAACCCAGTCGCATTCACTACGTCACAGCGACAGTTTCCCAGTTCCATTTGAATGCGGCGACCATACCATGTGACTGTCACACTGCTGCCACTGCATACTTTACTACTTTGCAGGTATAGCGTATCGAAGCGAAATTACCTACATACAAGACGAAACACACCAGCGCATACGGTAACAGTCAGCGTAGCCTCATTTTTGACCTCAAAAATGCTTCAACGACGACGATATGCCTACTTTCGCTCATGAAATCGAAAGTCATCGCACTTTCGTTGTGAATATACGAGTGAATGTGTGAATGGGGCACAATATACTCGCTGTACCGCTATATACGGTGGACTTTAACTAGGCCGTGATATGTGCCATTCGGTTAATCTTTGTGCGCGATGTGATGAAGCTCAATCTCTAGGATGTTTTGATGCAAAGTCGTGAGCATGCAATGAAACTGAGGTTCCATTGGGTGGCTAATAGTTCAAGAGTTTGCTGATGATAGTGCCCAGAGGCACAAGTAAAGACCAAATGAATGGAGATGAAGTTGCAGAAGAGTTATTGATCGAGAGAAATTATTTGCTTACTTTAATGGAGTGAATAGTTTGATGGTAAAAGAAAACTCTTTCCACTTTACTGAGGTGTATTGTTGTTAGTTTTTTTTTTATTGACGTGTAATTATTTCAAATGATTGCTATCATTATGCAAATTGAAAGGAGATGTACATATAAGAAATAAGGTCGGTGAAATGAGGAGTGATGTGAGATGTCTTCTGTTGCTGTTACTGCAATCAGAAACTTAGAATGTTCCACTTTTGTTTTTGTGTAAAAATGCTCTTGGGATCGCTAAATATCCTCTTATTGTTGAAATGCAATATAATTTTTGGTCAATTGGTTATTCTTCTGAGTCGTGTAAGTCCTAAGGTTCAAAAATATAATCGCGATCGTAGACTTAACACCTGGGTAGAAAATTGTACTTCCATCTTCAAATGAGAAACATCCAAAGTGAAAGTTTCAGAAAAGACGCTTCTTTATTTTATGTCATTAAAAATTAAATCTATACATTCTTCCAACTATGATTACTAGACTATGATTATTGTTGTGGAAAGAAGTCAATCATGCAAAAGCAGAACGTAGCTTACTCATTTTCTCCTTCTTTCTTGTTAAGTATTTTTCTGAAAATTGTAACAAGCCAGGATGTTTTTTTTTATCGATTCTTAATCCAATGTAATATCATGATTATACAGGGTGTCCCCTAATTCGTCAACGATAATTTGGGAAATGATTCATGGCTATATTCTAAGAAAGAAAATGTTCTACACTAAGGGTCTATCTCCAATGTTGAACTCACTTATCGAAGATTTAAGAAGAGGCTTACCCATGTTAACGGAAATTGCTCCGTTAATACTAATGGTAGAAAATTCGTGTTGAACTTTATTTTTAGAGGAAATACTAGCCTTTGTAACGGCGTTTAAATAAAGCTGATATCTTGTTTGAGTCTTTAAATATCCAATTTCTAAGCCTGCTCCATTTTCATTACCCATGCTAATTTTTGATTTTGAGGTCACTTTTCTTCAGAAAATGCGTAATATACATAACGTTTTACTATTTTTTTAATTATGAAAGTAAAAATAATAAAAAAAAATCATCCTTAAGTTTGCAGTAAAACTCACACGTTTTATGATACTTGGAAAAACCTGCAGAAGGTACAATTTATAAAAAGTGGTGTTTTTGCTTTATGTTCCAAAGGCTATGAATAAAAAATGATTTTGTGTGGTCTTAGATAACTTTTATTTTATGTGTGTATTAAAGCAGTTATAACAGGTGCTCAAACTGTCCTCCTTGGTTTTGTATGCATTGGATTTCACTGCAAATTTTTATTGATGCTAACTGCTGCCTCACTTCGAGAATACGCTTTTCCAATTCAATTCAATTTGCTATTTCGATTGAATAAACAAGTTCTTTCATTCTTCGCCATACAAAAAATCCAAAATTGTAACGTCCGGAGATCTTGCAGGCCAGTAAAGTGGTCCATTTCTTCTTATCCAACCATGCTCTTCATCTAGCCAATTCTTAACGCTACGGCCATAGTGGGCTGGAGTACCATCCTGTTGAAAATATGACGAAGCTAGTTGAATCAGTGGAATATCCTCCAATAATTCTGGTAAATCATTTTGCAAAAAATCCAGATAGTTTGTAGAATTCAGCTTAGGTGGCAGTTTGAAAGGGCCAATTAACTTGTTTCCAAACACACCTGCTAACCTTATTGTTAGCAAACTTCAAGTTGCTAACCTAATTGCTAGCTAACCCAAGGTTGCCAACCTTCATACCTTAAAACTACCCTAACCTATATAAGTCGGCCATTTGCTAAACATAGCTAACCTGGACTTGAAGAAATCTGGTCTTCTTCACTCAATCACCTAATATTTTGGTGCTGCAAAACAACATCTCTTTTATGGCGTTTTGAAACCGCCCTGCTAAACCTGAGACGTTCAGTACTGCCGTGTGCGACGTCTCTGTTGTAGTTGAGTCGCCCCTCATCAACTGCACGAGCTACGTGGAAGATTAGCGGCACCGCAAACCTATTTTAGATCAGCCCTTTCATGTCCAAATAGAGGAACGCTTCAGGGGGGACGAAGCCTTTCAAGCACACACTCTCATGATATAAGTAGTTGGGGTAGTAGGCCCCAGATATCAGGGTATTGGACGAGGTCATTGCTCTTGCAATATGCCCTCGAGTTAAGTTAATAGCGAAGATGTAGATTCTTATTAGATTCCCCTGTTGTATAGAACCTCATTGGGATAGAATTGTATGTACTCCGATTCTGGTGCCCTATAAAGGTGAAGAGAAATCCTAAGGACAGCCCTCTCAAATACCCGAATCTTTTCCATTAAGCTTGCTCTCACGTTGAACCACAAGGGACATCCAAATACAAGCATGGGCTTGATGAGGGCTATGTAGCAGATAACTTTCACCCTCGCATCGAGTTGGCTGCTATAAAACAGCCTCTTTGTAAGGGCAAAAGCACCTTTGGCCCTAGCCAAAGCAGCATCTAAATTCTTGTTAAAATATAGATATTGGTCTGGGCAGATTCCAAGATATCTGACTACATTTCGACAAACAAGTGGCTGGCCGTGTTGTCCAATGATCGGGAATTTTCGTCAATTCTTTCTGGTGTCCCTAGAGGTACCAGACAACGGCGTTCTAAACAGTACGGTTTCAGACTTCTGAAAGTTGATTTTCAACTTCCTGTCATCGCAAAATCGCCTAATTTGTTCGAAGCCACTTTGCAAAAGTACGTTAATGACCTCGACTTTTGGACCTGTTCTGTAGGCTAGCAAGTCGTCTGCGTACGCAATGCAATGGGGAAGTGAACCTATCAAATTGCTTGTGTAAATGTTAAATAGGATCGGCGAATTAACCGCACCTTGTTGCAGACCGTTTTTAATGTGAAATGTTCCAACAGAAGTCGCATCGCCATTTTTCACGATGAACTGTCTGTTGGTGAGCATATTATGAAGAATATACAAAAGTGGTTTACTGATGCCCAGTCTGGTCCGCCTGTAGAAAAGACCCTCTAACCATACGTTGTCGAAGGCCTTTTCTAAGTTCCAGTACACTGCTTTTTGCTTTTATTCCATTGGATATCTGACACCAGTTTAGACGCGGCATGTATGACATCATGCCTCGCCTTAAAATCGAATTGGTTATCCGGAACTATATTTTTGTACTCAACCCACTGAATCAAAACCCTATTGATTACCCTTTCGAACACCTTATTGATATTCGGAAGAAGGCCTATCGACCGGAGATTTGCCGGATTGGATGTATCTTTACCCTTTTTGGGGATAGGTTGAACCACCGAAGTTTTCCAATAGTCTGGATAATGTGAATTATTCATTGCATTATTAAACATTATTACCGCTTCTAGAGGGAGATCTTGAAGCACAATATTCGGTATTCCATCGATTCCCACTGATTTTTTACTTCTTATTGTGTCGAAGATCTTATGGAGTTCTTGCTTTGAGATGAACGCCATCGCCCCTTCATTGGCGATGGCATTATTTGCTATATTCTCGTCACTGAACTGGGTGAGCTCTCGAATCGCCAATTCACAATTTCATTTCAAAGGTAAAAATTGTGCAGAAGGACTCGATTCTCCAGATCGTGATTTGAACCAATGACAGCATTGGTTTTATACACTTCCTGAAAAGTCGCTCCTATGGCCTCAACCTTTTCCTGAGGATCTTCGATCACAAAGAAATTGTCATCATCTGCGACTTCACTTGGATCTATGCCTGCAGTAGTCAGTATTCGTTCGTTGTCCGTCGTTCGAGGAATCTTAAGACACTGTAGGTCGTTTTGATTTTTTCTCCGAAATATTTTCTTTATTTGCGGGTTGCTGGAATTTACAGCTCGAATTCTATTGTTTCAGTACAAACTTACAGATGCTCTGTAATTCTCTCTTATCAATATTTGGAGGTTTCTGATTGACGACTTCAGTGTCCTAACCTCCATGTTATGTCTGTCAGTAAACTGCATGTACAAGGTTTTGAGTCTTGACAGCAGTCCACTTTTGTGTCGGTGCAGTGCGTCAATGGTAGCATTGCGGAATAAGTCTTCGTTGGGGGTGTATTCATACCGAGGTATTGTAATGTCCATCGTCTGTTTAATTGTTTGGTCCAATTGTTTTAGGTACCTGTCAAGCTCCCCGTTAGATAGATTCCTATTGGACGGTGGGTAGAGCGAATTCGAGGCGAGTGCTCTTGTCAAAGTTCTGAAGAAGCGTGTCCAGCGAGTCTTACTGTAATTGTAAGAATACTTAGGAACAAACTCCGCAACTTCGTTAAGAATTGTTATTTCGGTACTCAAACCGCAATGGTCACTGTCGTACATGAATGTATGCAGACAGTTTAATGTTTGTAGATTATTCCCAGTCAGTTGTATCCGTACGTCGTACAGCAATAGGTCCAAATAAGAGCCGTATCTGGGAAACGACGGACTGTCCGTCGCTTTCAAACCAAGTCTATATATGACACTGTGCTGGACCCACCATTTGAGTAGTAGGTTCCCTCTGGTATTTGGTAGATGATTTCCCCAATCTCTATGTTTGGCATTAAAATCCCCGCCGATTATATAATAATTCTCCTCCCATTCCAGTCTAAGTAGTCGAAAGAGTCTATCGAGCTCTGACATGAATAGCATGGATTGACAAGCATCAGTCGGAGAAGGATGCGCACGACACATGCCTCTAGCAACCGAAACCCATGCAAAACACCCTTGTACATTCTTCTAAATTTAAATTTGTTTCTAATAAAGATCGCGACACCACCTCCTTGTGTGGAGTTGGGTCGGTTTCTTCTTCTACTAATATCTACGGCTGGAGTTTGAAGCTGAGTGGATGTACGCTTAACCTCCGCTTTCTGCTGACGAGCCATATTTGCTTTCTTTGTATCTTGGAACTTGGGACAACCCCGATAGTTAGCGGTATGTCCCAAGTTCTTGCATAAAGCACATGAGGATTGGCTTTTATCTGACTCTTTCTCCTGACCCAAAGCACATTCCTGAGAATTGTGGTTCTTTCCACACTTAACGGATCGAGGCTGCATTTGGCAGTTCGATGCGGCGTGGCCGAACCTTCAACAGCGAATACATTTTAATTTCTCCCAGTGAACAACCTGGTAGTCCACCACTTTAATACTCCTTAGACATTCTAGTTTGCTGTTGGTAGTAAGCTGTACTAGGAAGAACGATAGTTTCCGCTTCTAACTTTTTGCTCTTGCAGTGGTAAAAGGCTTAACCCCCACAAATTTGAGACCGGCGCACTCTTTCTTCAAGCGTCGTCTTTTCCTTCAAATTCCTTCAAATTTCTCTTGTAAATTGAAATTCCTCCGTCCAAAGAATCCTACTAATAAACTACGCTCCAGTAACCAGTTAGAAAATTCAAATCTCTTTTCCAAATCATTGGGAAGCAGTTCCTGTACAGGTGTATGGTGGTATGGATAAAGATTTTCTCCATTAGAAGTACATTAGACGACAGATGGATCAGTTGTAACAGCTTCCAGTACTCTTTCATCAGCCGAAATCCTTCTTACTTGTAGAGCTCCCATAGTCGGAGTCGCGTATTTGAAACTGATAAAGTTTCTAGAAGCCTTCGATACGTATTTCCAAATACTCCTTTACTAGGAAGTCGTCGGTTAGGATAAAGTTCATGGTATCTTTGTCGCGCACTGGTTGAACTTCCATTGCACAGCCCATAAACATAGATAATGTCTGCGTATTCTTGGTTTGTAAATGCTTTAAATTGCGTTTCGAAGCAACTGTAACCTTAGCGTAAAAAATTAAACTGATGAATTATTATTTCTTCTAATCTTTTATACCATTTTTGTTTGGTAAATTTTCGAAATAGGCCTTCAAATCCCAAACCTAACCCTTTCTGGGAACTTTTAAGAAACGCGGTAAGGGAATGAGGGTTCTGACAGGTAGTCACATAAAAGATTACGCTTCAAAACTCTTTAATAGCTATACAATTATAAAGAAATATTGGAAAATTAGTAATTCTTGGAAAATAACTCTTACGAGTATTGACAACTGTTGTTGGAAATGTTGGTAGAAAATCATAAATTCATTTTTTCCATGTTGCATGTTTTCCCAAGTATCATAAAATCTATGAATTTTTTTATTATTATTGTTACTTTCATAAGAAAAAAATAGTAAAACGTTATGTTAATTAGGCATTTTCAAAAATTAACATGGCAATGAAAAAGGAACAGACGTAGAAATTGGATATCTAACGACTCAAAGAAGATATAAACTTTATTTAAACGCCATTACAAAGCATAGTGTTTCTTCTGAAAACAAAGTCATACACAAAGTTTCTACCATTAGAACTAACAGAGCAATTTCCGTTAACATAGGTCAGGGTACACCAAAGTAAGCATTTTCTTAAATCCTCGATAAATGATGCCAACATTGGAGATATACTCTCACTGTAGAACTTAGAATATATCCAAGAATCATTTCCCAAATTATCGTTAACGAATTAGGGGACACCCTGTATAATAGATAATTTCGATATTGTAAACTTCTCTCAGTTTAATATTTCCTTTCACCGTGTTAAGAGTTGAAGGTTCTACGATAAGAACGGCATCAACCTAGCGATACCGAGTGCTGTACGATCACACATAAATTGTGGTTATTATCTTCTCATGCTTGCCACGTGGTATTAGTCTCGTCCATCAGCACTTGACTTACAAAATTTACATGAGAATGCGATTGCTGTGTAGTACAAAACAGCAACATTACAATTTCCTGCCAGAAACTGCTGAACCTCAGGACGCTAGCGAATAGTGGTTGAATTCGCGTGACTGAATCAACTTTGTCGTCAATAGACAGTATGATAGATTTCTTATATTAGTTTCTTATTTGGAGGTGAAGTCAATAAAGGACTAGTTACGGCGATGAAAAAGATATATAGCATTCAGCTCGTGACCAAACACCTAGCAACTACGTGCATTAAGGATAAATTCGCGAATATCAGACTGGTTTGCTAAAGAAAAAGACGATGCTTTCAAAGAATGTCACAAGGAGCTCATCAACGAAACCAACGAGCAATTTCCTAACTATGACTAAACAATCTTTTTCAGTGATTTTAACGCATCGTTGGTAGTACAACTGGTAGCATAGTATACATGACACCACATTTGCAAACGAACTTTACTTAACTCATTTTGCTCATACAATCATCAACCAAATCAATCATGCTGTGATCAGCTTAATCCTCTTCTGTTCCTCCACTTGCACAACATTGTGTTGTTCAACTGCATTACGCTCCGGGTTGGAATCGAAATCGAGAATTAGTAACCATTTAAGTGCACTGATGTGCACTTTTCTGACAAATTTATTGTATAGGACAGGTCATAGAATTTGTAGTTATGTATACTTGTATTTCCTCTTCCAAAACTCTTCAACGAAAACGAGAAGAATAATACAACCAATAATATCTACTTTGTTCTAACGTCCATGCTTCTGCACCAAAGAACAAGACTATGATGGTTAGAGCCTTACTCGTATATAAATGCTCTTTGGTGTTTCCTGACAAAAGATTACTTTCCAACTACCAACTTAGGAAAAGAAACAGTGATTGCCCAAGTGTTAATCTTTGTCGAGTCTCTAATGTGTCGATATTAGAGTTAATCACGGAGCCAACGTAAACAAGATTCCCTGCTACCTAAAAGTTAAGGCTGTCTGATTTGTTGATGGTGTGCGTCACTAATTGCTGGCAACATATGCTTGTTTGGGTTGTTACATTCTGCCAAAAATGCAAGTAGTTGCATAGACTTTTGGGAAATAGTCTTTTTGGTCTGGACTTGCAAGTTTTTGCAAAATGTCCTCACGTATTGAAAAAAGCTTACATACCACCTTCTCTAAACCTTTTTTTGACATCAAAGGTCACGGCAAAATTGCTTCCAGAAGAGTTTAGCAGAAAGACGGAATGCTGTCATATTGTGCTTTAAAATGGATTAAGAGATGGTGAGTGTCAACTTTTTGAGCTTCTTTAGCCTTTCCTAAGATCTGCTGTAGTGCAAATACTTTATCAATTGTGCGATTATCGGTCCAAACACACTGACAGGGGTAATCCGATCGTTGACAAATGTTCTCACGGCTTGCACAATAAAGCTGCAAAGATCTTATACGCAATGTTAAGGAGGCTAATTCCTCTTTTGTTTCCAATCGGGTGAACCATATTGAGATTCCATTTAACAGACTTACTTCCTTTCGACAAATTTTTGGAATTGAGGTGACATTTGCTCATTTGCTCTCAACCAAGTCATCTCCCACAGTTTTATTTGTATCTAAACTGAGTGTCTTGTGTAGATTTTTGTCTGGTCGCCTAATCAAGACGCGACCACATATAAAGCGACGACGGTCAAAAAGGAGGTTGCGAAAAATAAGTTCGAAACTAATTTTCAATGTACGGGGTCAGAAAAAGAACCTCTGCTCCGACCGCCAGTATCTCAGATTAAGATGGAGACAGAAGAGTTAATGCTCTGACCTCCAACAAAGGCTAAACCACCGTTGACCGTTTTTTTTTTTTCTTTTATTTTATTATTTTATTCATTTCTTATTTATTCATTTGCATTTGTATAGTAAAATTTACATAGTATAATTATTCGTAATGTCATTGAATAAACTGTAAGCTACGAGTATAGTTCGCCAGGAACTAGAGTCGAAAGCAGAAATTGAATGAATACAATGGGGTCAATTCATTAAGATGATAAAATATTTCAGGAAAATAAAAAATTGCTTTTTTTTTTTAAGTTTAAAAGTATTTAAAAATAACAAAATTATATACGTATCTATTATGTATTATAATACATGGTGAAAGGAAAGGAGTAACTAGGTAGTGACCAACAGCAAAACATAGATATCTTTATAACTTAAATTACGAGTATATTGGCATATGCTTTGTAGAAAAATGTATTTACGAGTATTTCTGATTTTTCTTACTTTATGTGGCAAGGTATTGAATATTCTAGAGGCAACGGGTGGAAAGCAATTAAAAAAGATTTGCAAGTTGTGTGGACGTACTACAATAAGACCAAGTTTATTTGTTCTAAGTTGATTGCTGTTAGAGCATCTACTCAGATGATCAGCCAGATCTTGGGTAGAATACTTTCAATACCTTTAAGTAGTATAAGTGTTTTAGTGGTAATATATTTAAGATTTTAAAAAGAATTAAACTACTATACCGATGACGTTTATTGCAAATTAAACGAATAATATATTTCTGAGACAGTAGAAGGGGGTGAATTTTGTTAGAGTGTGTACCACTCCAACAAACTATGCCATATTGCAGCTTAGAATGCTCTAACGCATAATTAACGCACTTAAGAATATCTTTAGAGCAAAAGCATTTTAGTAAGTAAATATGTCTTGTGGCTACCATCAGATACTTCGGAAGGGCCAACGTATGATCAAACCAACTCATCTTCCAACCAATGCACACATACCGATATTTGTATGATTTGACACTTGCAATAGCATAATTTTTGTCTGAATATGATTTCGACTCAAGAGAGACTGTTGTTAAGCCACAGATCTCGTTACAATTTTTGTATTTATTACAGTTTGTATAATGAAAATAGAACCGTTTCCCAGCCGCATTAAAAAAAACATGATTTGAGTTATTTTATGAGTTTTAAACCAATGACTTGGAATCTCCAAGTCATGATTTACATCAGCGCGTAGATTTAGAGCAAAACGGTTTTGGATAAGTGCAAGCTAAATCATCATTAATTTTGCTTCAAAAATTTTGTTGAAAAGGCGAATTAATGAACATCAATGAGATAGTACTGAAAGAATTTAGTACACCATTGATTTGTACTCTTTGCTTTCTGCGGCATAAATAAGAACAAAACTATTAATAAATAATATCTCCCAATCCGCACATATAAAGCTTATCCAAAAGTATTATGTTGCCTACTGTGTCATCAAAAATTCAAAACAGAACCCTCGATTGATGAACCAGAGCGAAAGCCGAACTGATACTTACTAAAAAAAATATTTTTTTCTAAGAAATAATCCATCCTATGCTTTATGACGTTTTCAAAAACTTTTGAAAAAACTGCAAGTAAACAGATCGAGTAAGTAAAAATGAGTTTGTAGTGACGGTATTCGAATTCTGAAGAGGCATAATGATTTTGTATAATTCGAAAGATGTGAAAGGCTCGAAAAAAAAAGTGAGGAAGACACTTCACAGCGCAACTAACAGAAACCACATTGTTAACCACAGAGGCCAAGAATCATCATTGACGTTTTAAAAATTGTTTACATAAAAACTATCTGCTATACAAAACATCTTCAGAAATTACCTTAATCATTTTTTTATATACCTTACTTAAATTAAGATTATTAAGATAATCTATCTTTCTCTGTGATGCTTGTGCTTATTCTTGATTTTTTTTTTATAAAGTCATCCATTATCTGGGGCTTAAACTTTTTTGGTTTAGCAATGCTTTTAACTACAACCTTTGAACATCACTCAACATGCTTAGTTAAAGTTTTTATAAAAAAGGAATATGCCTTGGAAGGATCGCTTTCATTCAATGAATCATTCCCATCTCTCTAAACATGATGTATTATTAAGCGCATCGAATTCATTAATTAAGTAATTAAAATTAATTTACGATCATTTGCCGAACACTTGACTTTTAAAACATGACAACTTTGCAAATTGTAACTATCTTAACAAAACTTATATAAATATTTATTAAAACTAAAAGTCATAACGACTAGAGCTCTTGATACCTGCATACCCGGGTACCCATATTTTCGGGTATTATCCGGGTATCAAAATATCGGGTACCCATAAGGTTCGGACAAATTCAACATTTCAGACGAAATGTTCCATACAATTTCCAGCATTTCGAAACGTTGAATTTCAGTGAAATGCTGCATTTCGAATCTGCATTTAGAAGGGTCAAATCGAACAAATCTTTTTAATTATTCCACACGTCATTCAGCGCTTACAAACACAAATTTGAAAGAAGTCAGCTGTTCCAATATTTACAATCATTAACCAAATGGACCAACAAAATATAAGAAAAGGAGGAAGTAGAGGAGTTTATTGTTGAACTGTGGGAAGAGAATATTGTTGGGCTCCGGGGGAACAAAAAAAAAACGGACATATACATAAAGAGATGTCCCTCTTGTTCAAAAATAGAGGGGTGCAGTTTTCACCGGAGAAAATTAAAACCAAAATTACAAATCTGACCGGAAAATACAGGTACCTAAAGTTTTACATCTTCTTTTATTCAAATGCATTTATAAACGTTCTATTTATTTTGAAAACCGCCAGAAAAGAAAAACAGTCAATTGGGGTTTCAGGAGGATCTCCGTCAGAATGGCATCTTTATCCCAAAATTAATGCTATTCCGGGGCGGCACAAAATAAACAATCTCAACTCCATCATAGAAGACAGCATTTTGGAAGGTTAGTTTACATTTATATATATTTATTTTGTTTAACATATCTGTACATTTCAAGTTGAAAAAGTTCTAAGCTGTTCCATGCGCTGTACATCCACTCCACTGACTCCAATTAGTGGAGAATCGTTACCATCAACATCAGGTTCTACAACAGCGCCAACGTCAGCAGGTTCATCAACACCCAGACCAAGAGCTGCAAAGAAACAAAGGACAGATATGGACAGATTAGTATATCACCTCAAAACGACAGACGATCTTATTTGTAGGCAACTGAACGATATTAAAAAAAATACTTCTTGAGAAGTATATCTCATGTTCCATTGAAATTTTAAAAGTAATAAAAAAATGAAAAAGAAACCATAGTTGTTCTTACTTATATATCTGCTGATGGCACTTCTAATACTTTGAACGGATGTCGTCAAATCAACGATGTGGGATGTGTGCTTTGGTTGATCTCTTCTTCTGGTTTCGTCCTGATGTTGCATACAATGTGAGTCAAGTGTATCGTTGTGCTTATTTAAAAAAATTATGTAACGCACAACAACATTTAATTATAAGGTTTCTGTTATCTATGTGGTTATCCAGTCGTTTTCCAATTCGTCTAAATCTGCCCTTCACATGTCCAAAGGCATTTTCAACCATTCTTCGGCATTTTGATAAAGCGTAGTTGAAGTTTTTTTCTTCTTGAGTTGCATTACTGTCATACGTATAGGGTTTCATTATCACATCGGAAAAGCGAAAAGCAGAGTCTCCAATAAGAAGAACTGGAACTTCAACACCGCATACATTTTTCGACAGCTCCTTCAAAATTGGTTTTTGGTGCTCCAATTTTAGATTGGAGTTTTCAAATATTTGCAAATCATTGCAAGAAAGTCGCTGTACATACAGAAAGATTTTGTTTTTAAAATATATAGTTGTAGTAGTCAACGGCATCTTCAGCACCAGGTCTTACTTGAAAGTATTGGAAATACTTCGGTACTCTGCTGAAGAAGTATACAATGCAATATCAATTCTTTTTTGCAATGGAATAACAGTCTAGAGTTTGTATTCTGTTTCACCAAACCTTGCAGTTCGTTGCACAGTATGTAGAAATTTTCCTTAAATTATTCGTCGTCTTTTGCGGTCACTTCTTGTTCCCAGAAAGTACTGGTACGTTTCTGCGAATAGTTTTTTCCTTAGGAAAGGTGCATATCTTCATCACATCGCAGTTAATTACTTACGAGAGTCCAGACTTTCCTTGGCCGCTTATATATTACAATTGTTCGTGCAATTGCCAGTCTTCTTTTCATAAGTCGTAGTATATTTATTAATTTTAGTCGACGTTGTCTACATAGCCGGTTGGTTTTCGAGAATATTGTATTCATCTTAACATCAAGTTCACTATATTGACTCAACAATATATCAAAAACTTGTGAATTATTACTCAAATTCATATCTATAAAGCACTAAGTATGTTATTTGATGTAATCACACTTCTAATTTCAAACGAAAGAAAACTCGAGGTTGTAGCTGACAGTAGCTGTCATATAAATGTTTTGCGTGCAATGTAAACAGTGAAATGAAATTCCGAAATGTTGAATTTCGGTTCGGTGTAAACGTACTATTATTTCGTTTAGTAAATAATATACGTATATATGCTTGTAAGTAGCATTAATCCTCTTCTTCTTCTTTTCCTTTTACTAGCCCTTTCCTCGCTACATGAACTTATGCATAACGAGTTTCCCAATTTTACTGCATCGCTACTGCTCCGCTTATGTGGTTGGCTAATGTCGCAGATCGCAGAACGCGTCTGCATACTGCTCGGTCTTGTATCGCTTCGGCGGTTAGCCCCAGGCGTTGTTGTGCATTTGCCATCTGAGCAATCCAGGAATTCTTTTTCCTGCCTAGTTTTCTTTTAGTAGGAGCGACCGTAGTTGATATTGCCTTCTTAATGGGATTTTCCGGAAATCTTCTTTGAACGTGGCAATACCAGCTAATTTTATCCGACTCAAGTTGTTCGATTACCGAATTCTTTATGTGTAGACTTCCTCTAATGTGCGTAGATCTAATGCAGTCGCGTTTCGTAACTCCAGTCGACATCCTTAACATTTTCATCTCTACTGCCGTCATTTTATATTTAAACGCTTCGTATATTGTCCAGCACTGCGAACCATATGTAGGAGCTGGCGAACCATATGTAGGAGCTGGCGAACCATCGAGGTGTAAAGTTTTCCCTTCAATTTAAGTGGAAATTTTCGGTCTCAGAAGATTCCCGAATTTTCTCGCCATTTCATCCACCCTACACTTACTCTGTGCCTTACGTCGTCGTCACATTTCGCTTCTACGTTAACGATTGATCCTAAATACTAGAACCTAGTGGTTTTCGGAAGGACTATTCCGTCCAACATTATATCTGGAATAGGTCACAGTGGATCCGAAAATGGGCAGGTCAAATGTTCCGTCTTTGAGCGACTTATTCTAAACCCGTTTTTCTCTAGCGCGTCTTTCCATTTACTTAGGACGTTTTGTAAATCTACGACATTATCGCTTAGAATAACTGCGTCGTCGGCGAAGAGAATCGATGTTACATTTGCATCGTGCATGGAATCTTTCAAAAAATAGTCTAGTACCACGTTAAAGAGGAAAGGGCTAAGAACGCTTCCTTGATGCACTCCGACATTTACCGGAAATTCTCTCGTAAGTCCGGCGGTACATTTAACAGCAGTTTTGACGTTTCCATACATGTCTTGTATCATTCGTATATACGTTTCCGGTACCTTTTGAGACCTCAACGACCTCCATATGAGATCTCTAGGCACGCGATCGAATGCTTTTTCTAGATCAATAAATACCATGTGCAGATCTTTTGACGAATCCCGATGTTTTTCCATTAATCTTCGCAAGCTTTGGATTGCGTCCACCGTCGATCTTCCTTCCACGAATTCACACTGGCTGTCGTCGAGCTTTATGATTTCGCGAAGACGTTGCATTCTCGCGTGTCGACTTTGCCTTTGTATAATGGAACCAAAAAGCTACTTCTCCATTGATTCGGCATAGTTTGTCCACATTTTATTTTATTCAAGAGTTTCGACAGCCATTCACTGCCGATACATTCCATTTTCGACCAAAACTCTGATGGGATGTTGACTGGTCCCGCCGCTTTCCCGCGTTTCATTTTTCCGATAGCTATACTTATTTCTTCTGTTGAAAAGTCAGCAACTTCTTCTTCGAATGGATCAGCTGCAGGGATGCGATTAGTATTAATCCTCTTCTGACCACTAAATACATATATAAAAGAAATGTAATAAAATTCATTATTTCAAATAATTTATAGACAAAATACAAATGTTGGCCACATAAAAAAGGATACTTAGTTTGTAATATTGGTAAAATGGTACATGTGCATGACGTGTGAGAATTTTAGGGTTCGTTACAAGTTTTTTTTTTAGGAATTATTTACCATGCTGTCGGCAGTTCAAATTCGAACCCTCTTTCTTTACGAATTTAAAATGGGACATAATGCATCATTGGCAACGAAAAACATTTATGGCGCATTTGAGGATGTAGTGATAAACGAACGCACTATACGACGTTGGTTGGGAAAGATCCGTTCGGGAGATTTCAGCCTCGAAAATGGACCACACAGGAAACTGGAAACGTTAGTTGACGACGCTGTTTTAAGAGGAACGGTGGATGCGAAACCAACGAAATCGGTGTGGGAGATTGCACAAAGCATGGGAATATTCTCAATGACAATAACACACCCACAAGCCCGATCTTCACACAAAAAAGGTTATGGTGACAATTTGGTGGACATCGAAAGGACCAATTTTCATTTCTTCAATCAGGAGAAACGATAAACGCTATCAAATATTATGAGGAAATCGACATATTTCATGCCAAATTGGTTGAAAAGGAACTTGCGTTGGTCAATAGCCATGGTTCGATTCTTTTGCATGACAATGCTAGGCCCCATACCTCACAACGGTACAAAAACTGTTCCAGTTGGGATTTGAAATTCTTCCGCATCCACGTACTCTCCTGATATTTACCCAACAGATTAATATCTTTTCCGCAATCTGGATTCATTTTTCCGGCAGAAGGTCTTCCGGAACCGAGCAGAGTTCATAAAAGCCTTTGGAGATTTCATTGCCTCAAAATGTCAGCACTTCTACGAAAAAGGGATATTTGACCAACGTGATAGGAAGAATGTCATAGATGCCAACGGATCCTATTTTGATTGAATACAAATTTACGGAGAAATACAACTCAATACTTGGTTGTAACAATTTTTGTTTTTCTCTTCGAAAATGTCAACAAGTTTACATTCTCTGACAAAAGACAATATCGTTTGGGTGTTACAATGTTTTCTGCAACGTTATGAAGAAACCGATGTTGCTGGAACGCATAAACATTTTTTGGCCAGCAATGCCAGGATTGGATATTTTCCTGCATTATTTTTCCACCATTTAATGGGTCAGGAATATTGTGGTTTAACTGTGGTCCACACATTTACATGTTGAACTCATTAACGGCTTCACCATCTGATTTGGCTTCTAATAAAAAATGCATGGCCCTACATCTTTAACTCACAACTTCTCTACTCTCGACGGACATAGAGTTTTCTACCAAGTTACGCACATGTTTTCTAAAAAGCTCTCTCACTTTTTCAACCTCGACTTTGAGAACTTCTTCGAATTCCTGCCTATCCATTTTGAACCTGCCCTCCAAGCTTTCTTTCATGACTCCCATGAAGCTGAAAATATTTTCATTATCTCAGATGTTTCTTTTTAGGTTTTTCTTAATTAGTCCACATATAATCGGCCGTAGAATGGAAATTGTTATATTTTCTTCGCAAAGTAATGTTGTTGCTTCAGTTTATGACCATTCCATTTCGCTTACTTCAAGTTTCAGAGCCAATATTGGAGATGTAATATCTCTATCTACCAAACTGCAATAACAGGACTTCGAATTGCGAAGAACCTTTCACACATTAAATAAGATGTATTCCATCTTGCAGGGCAACTTTGAATTAATTTTAAATCATGCAAGTGAAATTGTCTCTGTGGAATATGTTACCCATCCTCACCAAAATTGGACATTAACAACTTTATTAAATTAGAGTATTTGTGACCCTTAAGTACCCGTTACCCGATACCATATCGGGTACCCGATAGCTGACATTTCCTGGTCCCCGCGAACTTGGTTATTACCCGCATTATCTGGGTACCCGAGTATCCGGGTAATTGTTGAGATGGGTATTACCCGGGTAAAATCAAGAACACTAATAACGACAGTCCGGGCACTGTGGCAAAGCCAGCAACAGACTATAAATCCAAGCAGAGACTTGAATATTCCAATTGAAGTCAAAAATGTCGAATTACTGCCATGGTAAAAGATTACAGCGGCTTCTCCAAAAAGTCCACGGACAACTAGCCGAAGGACCAAGAAATAAAAAAATTACAAGCCACACTCAGTGTCAAACCAAGACGCCCATGTTGACCCATCGCAAGGATCGCTGATCCTAGCAGAATATGTCCGAGAGCACATTAAGCAGCCACCATGACTCACTCAGAAACCAAAGAGCGCTCTAGTGTAGTTAACAAAGTGAATGACCCATTAAGTGCAATCTTGCCATCTCAACAAAAGATGGCTGGCTCTCTGTCTGGCATGCCATGACACTGAAACCCAGAATTGGCTCATGTCGGCTATAATAAAAATAAAACCGTCGCCAAATACGGCCCTTGTCACAGTCACAATCCATGGCGATAATATCACCAATTCGTACACATGTGTCGTATATCTCCTCGATGATGATCTCACGCCCAAGGAAGTCTTCCTAAGTAGAAAAGCCAGACAAAATTCTGGTATCTCAGATCGCTCCAGAGAGCTCCTAAGCTCGTGGAAAACTGATGTAAAAAGATTGAACTCATTGTCAACTCTAAAAAAAAGTATCATTGTTGCCGTCACTAGACATCCAACACTTTTTGGTGAAACCATAAAGTTGTAATGAAATTCCTAAGGGTTACTCTGGATCAAAAACTCACCTGGAATACTTATTTAAAAAAAAAACATAGAAAATGCTAGGATCTCACCACGGACCTACTGCGTAAAAATTGGGGTATTAACCCAAAAATGGCACTGTGGATGCTAGACATATAGCCACTTATGTACCTCCAATTTAGTGGCATACAACTAAACAAAAGTCTACACAGGCTGGACAAAACAAATTTCAAAGATTAACCTGAGTGTGTACTACGGGTGCAATGATAACAGCACCCACCGCAGCACTGGAAGTTTTTCTAAGCCTCCCACCTCTTCATCTCCACATTCAGAAAGAAGCTTTGGTAAACGTCTACACGCTTGTCTCGGGGAACGAGAACAACTCCAAAATAGTTCACCCAGAGCTTTCACTGGAACTCTGGAGAAATAAACAGTTAGAATTTACTCTTACAGACAATTGTCTGAAAAAGTACAACTTCAACCATAACGTCAAGGTTTTATTCCATGATCTACAGCACTATTAACACAATAGACCTCTGGTTAAAAAAGAGGTCGCAGTGGTTATGATGGTAATGAAAGAGCAGACGAATTGGACAGAAAAGGTTCGGCATCAACACTCACGTTGCCACCACCTTTATGCGGATTACCAATTAGCTTCATAAAGAGCTAGATAAATAACTGGACGGAAAGTGAAAATTTTTTCACCAAAAGAACTCCCACACCTTTCTAGGGGTCAGATACACGCAGTAACCGTAACACCTTATGAGTATATGAATAGCACAAGGCAGCACCTGTCGCGTATGCATCGAGGACGAATAAATACCAGAGCATATCCTTTGCCACTGTAACTGCCTAAGCAGAACACGTCCACGTCTTCTTGGTAAGCCATACATTGAGGCAGAATATACTCGTATTACTGCCTCACTCAATGCTATAACCGAATTTATTAAAAATGTAGGCATCATGGGTGAGCTTTAACTTGAGGAAATCACAACTAACTTAACCTGGCCGCAGTGGTAAGGGTACATATTCCTACCTCCACCCTTAATCTAATCTAATCTGGTTGGCATACTCAAGTAGAAAGGGCATCAGGCAAGTTTCTGTGAGGAACTGAAGGCGATTAGTGCAACATCGGGCTAAATGCGGAGATGTACGTTGAGGCTCAAGTTCATCTCGCACTGCAAACCAAATGGCAGCAAATAACTCCATACATTAGCCCTTGCGTACAACATTTGTATCAATCTGGAACTCAGTTTCAAGATTTTACTTAACATGTATGTCCTCGGCTTTATTTATTCTCAGTTTTTGATCTCACATTAAGCCCAAACATTGCATATGGTGAAGTCAGTTGAATGCGCCTTCCATTCTATTACAAAAGCACGGTTAAGCTTTCTCTGAAATGATCAGCACAAGCGTACCTACATCAGAGTATCATATCTTCTTTAATCGTACTCAAAAATGAGTTGATCAACTTCTTGAAGGCTCATAACAGCTTACAACGGCGGTCGAAGTATACAATCCCCAGGTTATATGCAGTCCTTTCATGCCAAAGTAATGAAAAAGTACGCTCTTAACTATATTACTGACAATGATGTCTTCTTGTACAGCATATTGGCTATCATAAGTGTCCCGTGGCGGCGAGTTATACTGCATAAATAGGTGTTTGAGATTGTTTGCTTAAATATTAATATGCCTAACTAATTGTGATTCTCTACTGAAGTGAGGTTTGTCCCCTGTTTTCGAGAATCTTGCTTTAGGGACGAAGGGCGTATATATGTAGTTGATTATAAGCCCCAGCCAGTTGACATCTGAATAAGTTTCTTCAGGTAGCATTCTGATTGGTTCCTATTATATATTTACCAAAATTTATATTAGTAAGTAATTTGAAAACAGGATCTTCCCAGTCGCAGCCAGCTCTTAATAGTTCCCATGAATTTACTTCGGAAGGCCTCGCATATGATAATTCTAGTATCCGCATTCAGTGATAGATATCTTTCTAAAAAGTCAGCGATTTTCATCTTAATGAATTCCTTGTACCAGGTTGTTCATCGATTATAGACTTATAACTTAATATCATCAATCATATCATTCATCATACTCAGATCACACCTCTGAGAGTGCTCCATACACATCACCATTAACTCATTTTTAAAACACTTTACAACGCCTTTAACCAAAATTAGTTGGCGCTAAAAATAACCTCACAGAGTTGATTGTTCTTCATTGTCATTGCATCGTACATATGATATGTTATGTGAGATAACCTATTAATTAAATACTAATTTGCAAAGTAACTATTTAGTGAAGCGCGTCACCTCGCGTTGAAACGCCCTGACCCTCACCCAATTTCACACACGTTATTGTTACTTAATTTAAGGTCTTTGATATTTATTTAACTGTGTACGGCGACTGTAGACACAAATTGTGGACCATACTTGGTATTGGTAGACCACTCGCCTTGAGCGCAAAAACCTCACCGAACAAAAGTTTCGCTGTCACCACAAATTAGTACTGCCATTGCCGCTGGCCATCCAAATTAGGTCACCCGTCGAGATTCGATAGGGTCTGTGTCTCAAATTCCCTTTGATGAATAAATTAGATGCGCACATAGGGTCAACACTCGAGATTTTATTGACAAATGTTTCAATGACGGAAGCAACTGTCACTTGGTTGCTAAGGCAATTGTATAAACACTTATACATATATTTGACGTCCATGCGTTTGAGTAATTAACCCGCTTCAAATCGAAATAAGGTCATGGAGAAGGCAGAAGGCATAATCATTATCCGGCGACCGACATCACGCCTCACGCCATTAAGTCGAAAAAAAAAGTAAGAAAATTTACTCCAAAATATCTGAGTACGTATCTCATGTATCTGCGCCGCTCACTTTCATTACCAGAGCGACCAAATAAAATTGATCGAAGATCGGAGATCGGAGATACATTGTGCGTCCCTAGTTGGTCTGAAAGATGATTATCCAAGCATTTAGTATGTTTGCTTACCGCTATACTCGCACATCAAGATAGCAGCTCTGTACCAATAGAATCAAGTATGATAATTCAAGACATTTCGACTCTAAATTCAGTGGACCTCTTAGGCGTTATGATTACTGTGTGCTTATATTTAATGTACGCATTTTTCTTCCACCTCCCCCTACTACTACGCGATTGTAAAGAAATATGGAGGTTAATGAACAAAATCGAAAGCTGCGCGTACACAAAGAGGGGGCAGACTGACGCTGACACTACAAAGTGAGATATCTCGGGTGCGTATAATGCCGCCGAGTAAATATATCCGTATCACAGTATTGCGTATAGACACATCGGGGTCTCGAGATGGTGACTTGGCTTGCAAGGGACGTTGACATCTATAACTTTCCACAAGTATAACACGTTCAAGTACTCTGAACTCATAGAAAAAAAATACAAAAAATAATAAGCGTAAGTTTATTCGTACTTCGGTTGTGATTGCGATTTACTCTCCAATTATGCGAGATGGCGATGAGTGTAAGAATGCATGCAATCGGAGATATCAACCTGAGTTAATTGCTGTATCTGAAGTAGTTTTAATAAGGAAGGGAGCAATTAAACCGCTTGAAGGTGAACTAGTGAGGAGTTTTTTTTTTACAGATTAGAGAAAGTCTTTAAATGAAGGGCAGGTACAATAGTAGCTAAATGTTCTCAATTATGAGTCGTAGTCTGTACTCAAGGCTAAGCTTAGATCAAGGTTTTTCTAACACTTCACAAGTTTGTTTATAGTGTCTTTGCATATATGTACATTGTACATGCATTCGTATGAATAAGTAAATTTGTAAATTATGAGACAGGTATTATGTATTATGTTTCACTTTAAATTTTAGGCATAAAAAGTCAAACTATAATAAATACTATTGTCATATTGTCATATCATATTTACGCGACTAGCATTCATAGATACTAATTTCAATTTAATTTCAATTACAATTTTATTTCAAGATAATAACTATATAATATTATAATAAGTTATAAGAACATCAATTAGTTGATAAGTAAGTAAAATATAAATTAATTAATTTAATAATTAAAATACAATTTAAACGAATTCTGGGTTCTATTAAAATATGTGATGTATGATGAAATAAAAACACACTTTGTGGTGTAATACAACCAATTGCAAGCGTGTGACTAATGAAAAAATTAAGAGTATAACTATTAAAGCCGAATAGTGGTGGAGGAGAAGGACGAAATAAACAGCGAGAATGCACCGAATGAAAAGGACAAGGAAGACGAGACCGTAAAAAGAGATAACGAGATTAAAAGTAAAGTGAAAACGAAAATATAGAAGCTGTAGAGTCGCTAATGATATAAACGCGGCCTTACATTACGTATCGCACCACATGCCCTTAAGGCAAAGTTGGCAAAACCTCCATTTTGGACGATGATTTCCGGTATCCCAGCATTCGGTCTTTTCAATTAGGACGAGAACACGAGTAAGACGTATTGCTCCATTGTTATAAAATAAAAAAATAAATTAAAATAAAAGGAAGAAACCAAACAAGAAAAAATAGTATCGAAAACGATAAAATTGTTTCTTTTAAAATAAAATTGTTAAGTTTTACAACTTCAGAAGTGGGATTCTATATCGACATCACTGACAAGCTGCATAACAAAAAATGGACAAAAGAGTGACACGTGGAGATTTGACCCTCGCTTTAGACGAAGCTGGACTTCCATATTGTTCAACAGCGACAGTGATTCAATTGCTTAATGCGGAGGAAGACAGCGGACATCCACGTGCTGTGTCTGATCAAGAAGTGGAAGACGACGCCAGCACTGGTAATGGACCTGTCAGCGCTACGGTTAAAGCTGGTGTGGCTGCTGCATTAAATAATGCTGGTGTTCCTACGACATTAAACGATGACGCTAGTGCTACTCTAATATATGACGAAGGTGAGGGGGATCTCGACGATATCATCTCAAAGTTGGAGAAAAAGAAGAAAGTCTTACAGCTGCGTCAGGAGCTTAAGGCTCTGGAAGACTCTTCTGTGACGGATCTACAGCGGCTGTCTATCACCGACGTGGAGTCAATTGTGCCCAAATACTCCGGAGATGACGCATACTCCATCGAAAAATGGATTAGTGACTTTGAAAGAGCCGTAAAACTGAGCCATTGTACTAATCACTTTAAGTACATGGCAATGCGACGGCTGCTAACGGGAACAGCAGCCATTTTTCTCCGAACGTCATCGGCCAATAATTTCGACGAATTGAGGACTGCCTTGCGCAAACAATTTCAACGTCACGTCACAACAAACGACGTGTACAAGCAGCTGCAGAAGAGGCATCGTAACAGAGGAGAAAATGTCATAAGCTACATGCTCTTCATGCAAGAGATCGCAGCACAAGTAGCTATAGACGAGAAGGACGTCATTAGTGCAATAATCGAAGGCTTGGGTGACCGAAGTGCGTACACGTCAATCTTGTAAACAGCCAAAAGCGTCGAGGAACTTCAGGAACTTCTTCTTATCTACGATAAGAGAAGAAACAATGACAGTGCTCCAGTGATAATTTCACACCAAACAAGGCAACCAGCCCAAGTGTCAGCATCTACCTCCGCCTCCCTTGTGCGTTGCTTCAATTGTTCGCTGTATGGGCACATTTCAACTCAGTGTCCAAAAGCTAAACGAACAATCGGATCCTGTTTCCGATGTGGCGGGAAAGATCATATGATAAAGGACTGTAAGCAGCCGTCTAACCGGGTGAATGTGGTAAAAGCCGAAGAAGACGAAAGCCGTTTGCAGCAGATCGATGCACATGAAAATGTAAGTGTTGTTTTTTTATGTTTAGGCTTGAGAAGCAAAGTAATAACGTGTAACTCTTTAATTGATAGTGGTAGTCCGGTTAGCTTTGTCGAAAAAGACTGTATCCCGTCCGATAATTGCTTTTATGAGCCAGCCCATCCCAACTACTTTGGATTAAGCGGTAAAAAAATCGAAACACTTGGAAAAATTAAATGTCAGCTTACAATATTTAACAAGACTAAGGATATTTTCCTTATTGTTGTCGAAAAGCAACTTCTGCCGCGAACCTTACTTCTAGGTCGGGATTTTCTTCAAATATTTAACATTAAATTTTATATGAGCGATTGTGACATTTATTTAAACAATAAAAAGAGGGAATCGGACTTAAATATTAGTTTGCCTTATGTTTCTCAAGCCTCAAACAAAGTTAAAGCTATTGATTGTTCAACAAAAGTAAATAGAAAAAATAACCCCAGTAATATGGACACTGAAATTGGAAGAAACTTTATAGATTGTTGTGGTAGGGGCATTAATAAAAATGAGTTGGATTTAAACTCTCGTTCTGGTACTGGTGGAAGGGTGTTGCCGGTCTCATTGTTTTATGATCGTCAAAATGTTGATTTGCCTACTGAGCCATTGTATATTGTAGTGCCTTCAGAGTGCGAATGTTTAGTTAGTGGCGATCAGGTAAATCGCCAAAATAGTGAAATCTCTAGTGAACCATTGCCTATTGAAGCACCCCCAAATAGTCAGTTTAATTGCCAAAGTAGTGAATTTTCCAGGGAGCTATTTCCTATTGAAGTGCCCTCAAATTGTCAAGATAGTGAAGAGTTTAGCGAACGTCTACTGGAAGGTAATACTTTAAATCACAACAGTTGTGATATATTCCAAATCGACATTGGAGATTATAACAAAGATATTGACCATTGGGATATAAATCATTCACTATCAAAAACTGATTTAGCAGAGGTTCGTAGGATAATACATGACCATTACTTAAATTTTCCTAAGGAGGAAAATGAAAACTCATTCGAAATGAACATTAAACTGTCCTCTGACCAATGTGTATATTCCTCGCCTCGTAGGCTATCATATAAAGACAAAGCGGAAACGCATAGAATCACTAGTGAATTGTTAAGAGCAGGAGTTATAAGACCAAGTAATTCTCCTTACGCATCGCCGATAGTATTAGTAAAAAAAAAGAGTGGAGATATTCGGATGTGCATTGATTACAGAAACTTAAATAAGATCACCGTTAGAGACAATTATCCCTTACCGTTGATTGAAGATTGCTTAGAGTATTTAGGAGGGAAGAAATATTTTACCTTATTGGACTTGAAGAGTGGGTTTCACCAAGTGAGGATGGCTGCGGACTCAATTAAATTCACCTCTTTTGTCACCCCTAATGGACAGTTCGAGTATTTAAAAATGCCCTTTGGTCTTAAGAATGCCCCGTCGGTATTCCAGAGATTTATAACATTTGTGCTAAAAGAATTTATTGACAAAGGTCGCATAATTGTCTATATGGATGACATATTGCTAGCATCAGCAAATCTTTTGGAACATCTCCAGCTGCTAAAATCAGTTTTAGAGTCCTTAGGAAAGCAAGGACTTGAGCTGAACCTCTCAAAGAGTAAATTTTGCTACAGTGAAATCCAATACCTGGGTTACAGTGTCAGTACCAAAGGCATTGCGCCGAATGAACGCCACAAGGATGCCATAGCTAGGTACCCGATACCCCAAACCCATAAGCAGTTGCAATCTTTCGTAGGTTTATGTGCCTATTTTCGCAAATTTGTTCCACAATTCTCGCGCATTGCGAAGCCGTTGTATGATATGTTAAAAGGGAATAGCAAAGTTAAACTGAACGAGAAATATCTGGGTGCCATTGAGGAGCTAAAGAGGAAATTGATTGAGTCTCCTGTATTGTCTATATATGACCCCAAGAAAGATACCGAGCTGCATTGCGATGCCAGTGCTTCTGGGTATGGTGCAGTCCTGATGCAGCGACAGTCTGATGGAAAGTTTCACCCAGTGTTCTATTTCTCTAAGCGAGCTACTAACGCAGAAAGCCGTTATCATAGCTTCGAATTGGAAACCCTTGCGATAATTTATGCACTCCGGCGTTTCAGAGTGTATTTGGAAGGAATTCCTTTCAAGATAATCACTGACTGTAACTCATTGACCCTTACTCTGAACAAGAGAACGCTAAACCCTCGGATAGCTCGATGGGCTCTTGAATTACAAAATTACGACTATGTAGTTCAGCACAGGAGTGGGAGCAATATGGGACACGTGGACGCGCTGAGTCGCTGCGAGCTAATTTGCAGCATTAGTGAAGATGACATTGAGTTTCAGTTGTGCGCAACACACAATAGAGACCCTGATATAATCCAACTTCGCGACCAGCTGGAAAAGGGGTCATTAGAATGGTATGACCTAAACGATGGAATAGTTTACCGGAAGGACTCCAAAGGTGGTCTTTGCTTTTTTGTACCTAAAGAAATGGAAGACAATGTGATTAGGTTTAGTCATGAAAATATTGGACACCTGGGAATAAATAAAACATATAGCCAAGTAAGGAGGCACTACTGGTTTCCTGGAATGAAGTCAAAGGTAGAAAAATTTATAAACAACTGTTTAAAGTGTATAATGTATTCAGCCCCTGTACGAGTAAACCAAAAGAGCCTATATAGTATCCCCAAGGAACCAGTACCCTTTGACACGATTCATATCGATCACTTGGGACCGTTACCTTCTATACAATCCAAAAGAAAACATTTGCTAGTAATAGTTGATAGTTTCACAAAATATGTGAAGCTCTACCCAGTAAACTCCACTAGTACGAAGGAAGTAATTGAGTGCTTAAAAAAATACTTCCAATATTATAGCCGCCCTCGTAGAGTAGTCTCCGACCGTGGAACATGTTTTACGTCTCTGGAATTCAGCAAATTTTTGCTAGATAATAATATAAGCCATATCAAGACAGCTGTAGGTTCTCCCCAGGCGAATGGTCAGGTAGAAAGGGTCAATCGCGTTTTAACACCCCTGCTTAGTAAATTGAGTGAACCGTTGGAGCATTCGGATTGGGTGGCTAAACTAGTAAAAGCTGAATTTGCATTAAATAACTCGACTCATTCTTCGACCCACAAGACACCCGCCTGCTTACTTTTTGGTGTGGAACAGAGAGGGGTTACAGTCGATCCACTAACCGAATTCATACAAGACAGAAACGACGCTCAGGGACGTGACTTAGATAAATTAAGACATGAAGCTACCGCAGCGATACTCGAATCTCAGCACTGTAACGAGAGGTATTTTCAAAGTCATAACACCTATGTAAAACAGTTCTCATGTGGCGATTATGTTGTAATAAGGAATGTTGACAGTTCCACCGGTTCAAATAAAAAGTTCATCCCAAAGTTCAAAGGTCCCTACGTTGTACACAAAGTGCTGCCAAATGACAGATACGTCATTAAAGACATTGAAAACTGCCAGGTCACGCAGCTGCCATATGACGGGGTGACTGAGTCACGGCATATTAAACTCTGGAAAAGCGAAAATGCCTAGTGATTGAAATTTGTTGAATAATCATAGACAGAAAAAACAACACAAGTAGTTTTAAGAAATCTTTAAGTTAAGGTATTTACAAACATATTATATAATTTGAACTATGCACATATACTAGCCGTTTCATGTGATCGTGGTCGATCAATTGTCAGAATGGCCGAGCTGTAGAGTCGCTAATGATATAAACGCGGCCTTACATTACGTATCGCACCACATGCCCTTAAGGCAAAGTTGGCAAAACCTCCATTTTGGAAACCTTGATCGACGATGATTTCCGGTATCCTAGCATTCGGTCTTTTCAATTAGGACGAGAACACGAGTAAGACGTATTGCTCCATTATTATAAAATAAAAAAATAAATTAAAATAAAAGGAAGAAACCAAACAAGAAAAAATAGCATCGAAAACGATAAAATTGTTTCTTTTAAAATAAAATTGTTAAGTTTTACAAAGCAATACTCCTAAAATGTAAATGAGTAGAGCGCTAAGATACTACTTGAAGAAGAGACTCCACTTCAGTTCTTGAAAGCAGCCATACTTTTAATTGTTTTAAGAATTGCTTTCCATGTGGTAAAAGATTGTGTATATCAGACGGCAGTTTATTAAAAATATATGGTGATATAGAAGTTAAGAAACGTCGAATGTGCTCTTTGCAAACTCTAGGAACATCAACTGTATTTGTATTTCGCAACGTATATATTCTATATCTTGTAATGTGAGTGTTACTACTTCTGATAAAGAAAACCTTAAGCGCTTTATAGATAAAAAGATAACGTAGCGGTAGTATTTTTGTTTCTTGAAAAAGTGGCAGCGAGGATTCATAGTAGTTTTTGCATAGCAATACTCTCATTATTTTTTTCTGTACTGTAATAATAGGACTAAGGTTACTTTTGTAAGCACAGCCCCAGCATGTGAGACCGTACTCAAGTCGAGATTGAACCAAGGCATAATAAATAGTTAAGAGCAAAGTATGCGGGATAAGCTTGCGTAGGTGAAAGATTTTGTTCAAGGATATGTATAACATTATTTTTAGAGACATGATGTGTGGCCTCCAGTTTAATCTGCTGTCAATTATAATTCCTAGATACTTATACTCCTTCACAAAATCAAGCATAAAGCAATTATTAGTGCAATTATTCTTGTCACAAGAAATGTCATGAAAAATAATACCTTCAATTACTTCATTCAAGTTGGATAGGAAAAATAACATCGCCTTAGACTTTGTGCTAAGGACAAGCTGATGGTAATTGAGCCAAGTTCTGAGCACATCTAGGTCATAGATAATTTGATCTCGAATGGTAGCTAGAGAAATATCTGCATATGAGAGTGCTATGTCATCAGCATAGCCAATTATATGACCGTAAACAGGTAGGCTAAATATAGAATTAGTATAAACAAGGAAAAGGATTGGTCCGAGTACTGACCCCTGTGGGACCCCAGTATTCGGACATGTTTCTTCCTTGCTTACAAATCCATTTACCATAACCATCTGTTTTCGATTAAGTACTCGTAAATATGACTTAAACCATTCAGAAATATTACCTCTAAAACCTGCCTTACCGACTTTCTGTATTAATAAGTTATGATTTACAAGATCAAATGCTTTTGTAAGGTCAAGAAATAGTCCAGCTGTTTTTTGGTCAATGTCTAAGGCATTATAAATTCGCTTCAGAAATACAACAATTGCATCTTCAGTACACTTGCCTTTCACAAAACCAAATTGAGACTTATTAAAGAACCTAGTCTTTTCAAGAAAGCTAAGCATTTTAGTTACTATGACCTTTTCGAAGATCTTAGAAAACACCGAGAGTAAGCTTTTTGGCTTGTAGTTATTAGGATTACTTTTATCGCCTTTTTTAAAGATCGGTATAATTAAAGCTTTTTTAAGGCAATTCGGGAATATACCGCACTGGAAGCTTTCATTAATAATATGCCTCAATGGATTTATTATGTATTTGCCAACCTTCTTAATAATCATATTACTAATACCATCTACTCCACTTGAGTTCGTAGATTTTAAACTGTTGATAATATTGAGAAGCTCTAGATTGCTAATGGGCCCATAATAGAAGGAAAGTTGACTCGATTTGTCAGTTAATAATTTTATATTGCCGCTATTGAGTTCAATACATACACCTGGTTTACATTTTTCAGCAATATTTTTGAAAAAATCGTTTAGACTGTTGGCCATATTTAGGTTGTCATTGACGATTATATTGCCAAATTTGAGGAATTTTAACTCTGGCTTTTTTGTGTTTTTGCCAAGTAAGTCATTAACAATACGCCATTGCTCTTTTGGATTATGCCGATTTTTCGCAAATTTATTGGTATAATATTCAAGTTATTGCTTGTATGTGAGATTACGCACATTAGATTGCAAATCTTTGTATTTATGTTTAATCTTTTTAATCTTTTCTTAATTGTGGTGATTTTGCATTCATTAATGAATTGCGTAAGTTTTTCCACAAAAAATGAAAAGGCGTTGAAGGGATTTTCCGATCTATAAACACAATCCCAACTTTCTAAATGCAGACAATGGATTAATTGGGAATAATTTATTTGAGACACTTTTGTCGCACCAATATCTGCAGAGTGAGTAGACCTATTCCCACAACAGTCATTTCTAAAGACATTTTTAAATATAACACCAGTAGAGTAGTGGTCAGTAATATTGAGTTCCAAAATATAAGGTTGTACATTGGCTAAGGCATTGGACTTAAGAAATACATGGTCGATGCACGATTTTGATTTTTCATCTGATCTTGTAGGTAAATTTATAAGCGCTTGAAAACCTAGTGAGGATAAGAGGAGCATATATTCATCACATTCTTTAGGTAGGTTAAATATATTAATATTTATGTCGCCTACCAGGCAAACATTCCTACAGTTGACAGAGCACAATATATTTTCTAAATCTTTAAGAAAAATATGACTGGGGACAAACTGTAGTCGATATACACAAATAAAAGTCATAAGCAAGTTCTTACCAAGATTCAATTTTATAGTTAGACAATCTGCACATTCAATGACTGGAGTGAGAACCTCTTGTACTTCGTGTTCACTTTTAATAAATACAACCGTACCACCCGATGAATAAGTTTCATTACAATTTGGATAAACACTGTAACCCGGAATAGAAAAGTTAGAAACTTCGTTATCAAATACCTAGATTTCGGTTAAAACAATCATTTGAGGCATGGTCGAAAAGCAATTATGTAAGTGAGCACAAAAGTTATCAAAATTCCTTCGCATGCTTCTAATATTTTGATGTACAATTGTGAAGTCACTGACTGAATTACATAAACTAGTACTAACATAAGTTTCATTATAATCATGAGCACTACTTGGATCATAAAGGTCATTTACGTTACACAACATTATAACAAAGATTTAGATACGTATTTATAAATGTTTTAAATCTTCAAGAGTCTTGATGTATTTGACCTCAGATCCATTTGATCGTCTCATCATTATTTTCCCACGTCGTACCCAGAGAAATTCATAATTAAGTTCCTTTTTTGCTGTTTTAGCTTCTTTAAGAATATGTTTTAAGTCACCAGATAGCCAGTCATTAATATATATATTCCCTTTAGCCGATGGTATGATGGTATTAGCTTTGATAGGATTTTATTTGCATAAACAGATTTAATTATGTTTTCCTTCGTACATGTTCGCGTTGTCTTCAGTACCAGTACTTCAGAATCAGAAGATTTGCCGTTCACTCTTATTTTCTTTCTGTAGCAGAGATCAATACTGGAACATCAATTGAGTAATCTCTTTCTTTTTCTATTGTATCAATAAAATGAAGCGAGTCTAAAACCGAGTTTTCGATAAAAAGTTTGTAGAATCTCATTGGAGATTCGTACCGAATACCGACCAGGTTTTGTTTGATTTGAATCGTTGTGTAGGCACTAGAGCTTTTTTCTTGTCTATTTTTTTCTCCTCCATATTCTGTTGAAAAATCATTATTATTTTTATTTAATACTTAATTATTTATTGATAAAAGCATGAACTACAATCAATATTTTTTTCAAATTTGAAGTTTTATTATACAATTTTGGTTCGATAACTACAATACATTGTTTGCAATTTTGCTGAATATGCTGAATGTCCAACAGGTGTGTCTGTTTTATTTAACTAAGGTTTTCAAAAACTTAAAAATGTATGGGAAAACTTCTCCTTTCAATTAAGGTTGCGACCGTTTTCCCGAAATTTCAGTTATCGATACGGTCTGAAAACGTGGAACAGAATTCCAACACTATATCCTCGGGTTTTGGTTTTTGTTATCTTTAGTTATCACTTTAGACTGATTTAATTGATATATGCATAAGCATCTACAAATACACCTGTGACGTTAGAAAGCCGCTGATTTCTTCTAGATATCAGCAAGCATGCATTTGGTTATTGCGTTCCTACACATAGTAGACCTGCTATCGAAGGTTGTATTCTTGGAAATACAGTCGTACCGAAAATAGTCCCAATGATAGCTGCGGGCAGCCTAAGAATCCAGTTTGGACTGGATATACACTCCGGTTCACTTGAATAAAGACAACCCTGTCATAAAGATCTTAGTGAAACAACAATTACAAAATCTCTTGACAGTAAAAGATAATGGGACTATAGCCCGGCTTTTTTTTAACAAGAGTCGAAAATTAAAACAATAAAGTCGGTACACATGTTTTGCCCCTATTTTTTTCAAATTGCCTCATAGATACGGTAATTTAGGTAAATTTCGATCCAAGCTGACTTAATACCACTGAGAAGTGATACCTTATTGTTGCACTGCTTTTCTCCTTCGTAGACTTGACGTCATTGGAATAACCTTCCGAGTGGTATACATCTATTTTTTCTTGCGTGTATGTAGTTAAATTGTAACAACTACACAAAACTTGTTTATTTTATTTCAAACTTCAATCTACAATAATCTAACACAGATTATTCTAACAAATTGCCATGAATGCTATGTTATTAACGTCGCAACTGCCATTACTCAACTGAACGAAATTTATTACTTGCATTTCCGACTCTGTTTACAAACTTTGATAAAGTCCCATTACACTGCTTTCATTTCACTACAAACAAGCAAGGCTACATACATTTTCAAATGAAAGCGTAAAGGATGTTCTAATCCGAAGTGGAGCTGTACTCTTACGACCTCGTATATTTCGCAAAACTCAACGACCTAAAACTGATTAAAAGGAAACGTGGAATATGGTTAGCAACTACACACACCCATTACAAGCAGTGAGTTGTTAATAGTTAGATGGCGTGATTGTAGTGACCTTTTAGAATGAACTTCAACGAAAAAAATGTTTTTTATTTGAGGGGACACGTCCGGAATCGAAACCCGAATACGAAGACTGCCATAGATTGATAGGTTGCAGACGCAACCTATAAGAATGATAATATTCTCAACTTATAAAAAGCGAGAGTGACAATTGAGCGGCAGATTTAGAACGGATACATCACAGTTATCAAAATATATACACCACTAATAGAGCCGTTTAATAATAGAAGACGAGGAATATAGCAATAAGTACAATACACCGTAGCTTTACCTCCCCAGGTAAACGGCCCCAGGATTTATGGCCTTAAAAATCTAGGAAAAGTTTCTAAGTTGGAAATCATGTCCTTAAATTCAAATTCTACAATTCTTGCCTAGGACTTCAGGACCTTAAATTTCAAGCCTTAATTCTAGTCCTTGATTCACAGCCCACAGACTTGATTGTACGAGTATCTTGCTTTAGAAAAAAATCGTACCTTCTTGGACCAATTGCAAGATTTGAAATTCCTAAAGTGAATTACAACGTGAATAACAAAAAGTTTCATATTTATAATTATTCTCAGTGACAGTGCACAGTGCACAGATTCTTCAAGATCTCTTGTCGTAAGATGGTTATTCTGACCAGAAAATACAAGTTTGTAACTTGCAAGTTTTTGTAGTTTCAAGAGAGCACAAGCTAAGAAGACCTTTAGTGCATTGCGGAATGATCGACGAGTACCTGTTTCTGAAATTGCAGCTGCTTCATGGGAGCAACAACCTAGTTCGGCAAGACCATGGCAAACCACTAGAGTGTTGACGTAGGAGTTGAGCTCCATTTATTCGAGTAATTTTAATTAGCAAACATTAAGACATTCCCTGGTTTCCAAAGGACCTAACACCATGCGTCTTTTTTTTTATGATAATATTTCAGTCGGAGTTTTAACATATTAATCCGAACGATTCAGGTAGATCCTTCAGAGAATATCCGCTCTGAAGTTGCGGCCATTGAACGATACAATTTCCAGCTATTTATCGTTACTTTCGTCACATGGCCTAGTTTCCTATATAAATGAGCCGACTAAGGCTGCTTCTGTCAGGTGTCTTGACCACTTTTATGGACGATTCAGAAATGTTATAACCAACTTTCTTAGACTTAAAAATATTTTATGTTATGAGTTCTGCATCCAGTGTTTATTCATTGATTATTAGCTTTCTAAAGAGGCACATTCTTTGTTGTTCTTACTCCTTGCCTCCCAAAAAATTATTTAAAAAACTCAAGCCCTGGATATCGACCAACTTAATGTTTAAAATTAAGAATAAAAATAAGCTGAGGATCTTGTGTAAAAAGTATCCCGATAATTCGGATTTGAAATGTAAATATAAGCAATTGTGCAACAAAGGGTAAAAAGAAATTCCGATGTGTCGTGATAAATATTACCGTGATTTATTTAGCTCAGCAAAGGGAAATTTGAAATACGAATGGCAAGCTGTAAATAGCCTACTAAACAAATCAACTACGTCTCAGAAACCCAAATTTTTATTACTAGATAACTCTGAAGTGCATGACAAACTCGTTATGGCTAATGCCTTTAATTGCTATTTTGTCAATATTGCCTCAAGTCTACAAACGAGTCCTGTCAAATCGGTTTGCCCTATTTGTCGTCCCTTACATGATTATATTGAGAATATAGAAAGAAATACTTTTGTTTTTCAACCCATTACTCCTCTGGAGATTTTGAAAGTTATTCGGTCCTTACCAAATTCTAGTACTTGTAGTGGTGATGGTATCTCAAATTTAACGCTTAACAAGATTGCATGTTTTTTGGTTGATGTCTGGTCTTTTATTTATAATCGTTGTGTTTTTGGAGGGATCTTCCCCGAGGATCTTAAAGTTGCCGATGTCATTCCGCTTCCTAAAAAAGATTCTGCTTCTGAAATTGGTAACTATAGACCGATCTCGTTACTTCCAGTTTTCAGTAAAATTTTTGAAAAATTGATGAAAAATAGAATAGTGAGTTTCTTAACTAAGACTAATTTCTTTAATTCAAATCAATTTGGTTTTCAGAAAGGGAAATCAACGGAAGATGTACTTTTACAATTCTGTTCCCAAATTATGTCACACCTTGATGCTAAAAAATTTACCGCAGGATTATTTATTGACATCACCAAAGCTTTTGACATGGTCGATCACAGCCTTTTGTTGAAAAAGTTAGAGAATGTTGGTTTTTGTGGATTTATCCTGGATTGGTTTGAGTGCTATCTTAAAAATAGGTCACAACGGGCCAAGATCGACGGTATTAGAAGTGGACAGATGTTTTTTTTTTAATATCGGTGTTCCTCAAGGTTCTGTCTTAGGTCCCATTCTGTTCTTAGTCTTTATAAACTCACTATTTTCGCTTAATTTCAGAGGCTCGCCGACTGCATTTGCAGATGACATTGACTTTTCTTATGGCTCGAAAAGTGCTCTAGACATGGTCTCTGATATAAACTGGGATCTTGATTTATTAAGGCATTGGTTTTCTGCTCATAATTTAGTTTTGAGCTCCAAGACTAAATTAATGTATTTCAGTCTCTCCTCGAATTATAATAAAAAAAACTATAATATAAAAAACTAATATTGACTTTCACTCACAGGAGTGTAGAAGATACTGTCCGCAAACTTGCTCGCCTTCGCCTGATTTATCATGTTGTTCATATAATAGTAATATAAAATGTAGTAATAATTGTTTCCTTGTAGAGAATGTTGTTGAGTACAAATATCTGGGACTTACCCTTGATTCTAGGATGATGAGAAAATATAAATATTTTAAAAAATTACTTCCGATACACCCTTCGTCATTTCTATTATATGCGTAACGTTTGTTCAATCAGTCTTGTGAAGACTATATACTATGGTATCTTCCAATCTAGACTTCAATACGGACTTGCCTGTTGGGGGGGTGTGTATCTAAGTAATATTCAATCATTGTTGATATTACAAAAATATGTTATAAAAATAATTTGTCGTAAACCGGCTAGAGATTCTAGTTTTCCGTTATTCTGTTACCTGAAAATCATTCCTATTCGTCATTTGTTCTGTTTTAAGATGTTGAAAATGTTCTATATGAAGTCCGGTAACCGTAATTTTAGTTTAATTTCTAGTCACAATCTCCGTGGAAACTTGTCTTGCATTCACTCTACTCCTTATTTTCGAACCTCTGCATTTCGTAATTTTTATACTGTTGTATCTACTCGTTTGTTCAATAAACTTCCTGCTTCCACTAGAACGATATCATTTAAAGCTACCTTTCTAAAGAGAGTAAAATGTTGGCTCTTTACATTCGATCTTAATCAAATTGAATCTCTTACTTTCGACGTGTTGGTTTAAATATATTTTTGTTCCATCAGTTTTTGTTTTTTGATTTTAAACCTTTTGAATTTTGAAATAATATTAGTTTTATAAAAAAGGGTCACCCCACCCATAAATAATTTGTAACTTCTATTTTATTGATGTAATGGATGGCATTCAATTCTATTTTAATTTAAAATACTGAATGCTAATCTAATTTCTTATTATTAAAAAGTTATTTGAATTTGTAAATATTTATATGAAATATTAATTATAAGAAATAAGAAATAAATAATAATAATAATAAATAATAATAAAAAATTAAATTTGGGGTTTATGCACGTACACTTTTTCCTTAAGATAGCCCCACAAGAACAAATCTGGAGCAGCTATATAAGGCAATGTGACAATTGATACGTCTTTGATGAAAATTTTGAGGATTTTGGGATTTTGGCAATTATATTTATTTACGAAACATCCCGGTGGAAATGCACTTTGTCCGTCATCATTAAATTTTGCAAAAATCATCTTAAACGAGATTTAAAACTGCTCTTCCGTATTCCAAGGGCAATACCATGTCCCAAGATCTGCTCGTAGTCTACAATCTCCAACAGTTCCGATTTCAGCAAAATTATCCACCATTATACGAATAGTTCGACCCGTTGGAGCAGTTCTTTCACCATAAAATCGTTGATTATTGAACGGCTATTTTCGAGGATTAGAAAAACAACCTTACTTGTACAATTGTGTAGCGTTTATTTTTTATATCTCTCTCCCAACCTTTATCTTTGAAAAAAAAAATTATATATATATATATATATTCGCAAACAAAGAAATTAAAAATTGTGTTCATCATATATGATAGTTACTTTTGCTGCAACCTGTACAAGTAAGTTTAAGACCACAGTTCAAAAATTTGAGGTCGCTATTTTTCCCTTGATTTAATTTTTTTTTTACCATTCCATTTAGAGTTGGGATTATATATTTCTGAAACGGATCATTGTGACAACTATAGCCTGGGCCTCATAATTTAGCCTTCCATACGTAACACCTTTCTGTTCGCTATTATATTTCCTTTACCAAAGCCCGTCAACGGACATAAACATAAGACCAAAAATCACTCGAAGGATCTTGTGTTCAAACGAGCAATGGTATAGTCAACCACCTTCGTTAACCTACATGCTTTTGCGGCAAAGATCTATTATCAGGCGAAGTGTCATTTTGAGAGCTAATATGGAGACAAGATAAACAAGGAGTCTAAAAATATATGGTATCTCAACTAAAAACTGTCTATTGTGACGTTCTGCCGATAACTCAATTCAGTGCGTGCCTTTTTATTAATAGCTTAGTTTTGCCCTTAAACTCAGAACACACATTTTCCCCAGTTACTAAATGCTGTGCCCTGCCAACGATGTAAAAGTTTCTCAAGTATGATGTTAAAGAAGTCACAGACTTTTTGGCAAGGATGTCAAAACTAAGCGTGCCTCTATATACCATGCTTCTAGAGATGCTATAGTATATGCAGACCTAAAATCATTAATTGGCAGTAAGTATCGATCAAGAATATTCAACCAATTGTGGACTAATCGGGGCGAAACATTAATAGTTTCGGACATTTACATAACTCGGCAGACACGATCTTGTACGCTAGAATGGCTCTAAAATTGGAGCAGCTTCTATTGTCTCTTTTTTTCTGAAAAAGACAAACGATGGTGGGGTTCGATTCGTCAGTCATACATTCTTCGAAGGAAATCTTGGAAATGAGTTGGCTTAGGTATGCTCTTTACCTAGTTATCTATAGCTGCTTTAAGTAGCTCGACAGGAGCAGCCTTGTCTTATTTTAACTTTATTTATGTTAAGTGCACTAACGGCTTAGCTTTCATAGCTCCTGTTGAATTAACAACTATCCATATAGGTCTCTGTGTCCTTGGTTTTTTTTTTGTACTTCCTGGTAAAATATCCAAACATTTTTCCTGTATTAGCACTTACCCATTTCGTTCTTCGTCCGTTTCTCATGTTCTTTATTTTTTCACCAGAAAAGCCAGTATTCTTTCCCCACTTCTTGCTAGCAGACTGCCTAAGCCGCTCCTGTCCTTAACCAGCACATTATATGATGGCTTCTTATCTTTATGGCTTGTCGAGAACAGAACAGAAACGGGACCGGTAAAGGTGATCAATGTTAAATCCCCTCACAGTATTTCTCCGTTGTTGATGCGTCTGAGATCGTCGATCGCAACACGATAAATTTGCTTGACTATTGGATGCTCAAGTGAGTGCCATATTGCTTCGTAAATATTGAAGTGAGGAAACCATAAACCGAGTATTTCAGCAAAGTCAAATAGAATTAGTCTGTTTCAAGATGTGGCATCGTCTTTCGGACCTTTCTAATAAAGGCGCCCGCCATTCCTGTTTTAGCGTTAATATCAACTAGAACATCATGCATCGTAATAGCAATGTATAGTAGTATTGCCATTTTCCTATAAGACTGATATTGACGATTTTAGACTTGATTAATGCCTTCCACAGCATTCGCTCAAAGGCAGGAACACTGCTGACAATAAATTAGGAACCAATATTAGTCGGTTTTTTCCCATTTACCCTGCAAATCTCAACACACTTGCACTCCAACACTCACCGCTGGTTCTTTGACTGCACGTGACCCAAAATAGAACCGAAAATTTCATGTGCAGTTCCGATCATTGTTTTTTTTTCGTTTTGCAGAAGTGGATGAATTCCTCGTAATAGTGGAATTTGATAATGGTCATATACTCGTAGCTAACCCCACTCAAAACGATCAACCTTGCGGGCCAAGCCTTTTTTAGGACCATTAACTGAATATGGCTTTATACTCTGAATTTAGCAACCCACTTGTCCTGTGAATACTGAAAATACGTCGAAGTAGCTCATGCGAGTATGTGGTATTTCCCGTGCTGACTACTTTATAAATTTGCTATTCTCTTCTAGCTTACTTTCAGGTAATCAGGAAGAAATGCCAGGCCATAACATTCTCTAAGTAAGATTTAGGTCAAGAAATCAGCTCCTCAGACTTTTTGATAAGCACTCTAATCTAATAAATCAGCTTTAAGATTTCTACTATGCTTTCTAAAATAATCTTAATAAATATTTTTCGTTACAAGCCCACATTTTACGTTTTTGAGCTTGTATTAAACAAATGAAGTAATAGTTAAGCAGCTTTCAGCCAATGCCCTAAACTCTTTCTAGAAATGTCTAGAGAGTTCATTAACCATCGGGGATACCGCATTACATAGGCAAAGCAAGTACCATTTCACTGTAAGCAACAACTTTCTTCGAAACCCCACTACCAACTACCAATTCAATGTCTCAAGTTGAAATTTCTTTAACAGTGCCACCACTAACAATGAGCTGGATGAAATAACAACTGCTTTAACAAACTATGCACCCGACTATTGCGAAAAAAAACAACAAAACCCCCAAAAGAAAACAACAGCAACAGGAAAAACTTCACTCTAATAAGCCTTCCAAAGAAAGTAAAAATCTATGCTGGGCTATTGCTGAGTTCCGAAAAAAAAAAAATCAAAAATTGTGTTGGAGAAAGAAATTCACTCAAAAGGCTATTGACACTATGCACTTATACAGATGACCGACCCCTCCAGCATTCGTGCTGATTGGTGCTCCAAACCTAAGCGCTGGGTTTCTCCTTTACCGGTTGTGGTTTCAAATCACAAGCCACAACTGTCATTTCATTGCAGGGAGCTAAAAGTCATTGCCCCATAGCGGACTCTCTCCCTGCGGCACTGTAGAATGACCTCAATTGTTTGGTCTTATAGTCTCACTTAGTGGTAGCATAAGCATAAAACCGCCACCACTGCTATTCGTGTTGCCTTCTCCCACCACCCATTTCGTCGATGCCTTACAGCACTCATCATAATAGACGCGTTAATCGAAAGTGTAATTCGTTTTCGTTTTCATTTTCATTTTAGTTTTCACTTTTTTCATTCCTCAATTCGTATGCAGCAGATTTAGTGCTTTGTCCAGTCTCCGCGCCGCTTTTTATGTCTTTCTGCTTCTGTCTTTTTGTATGTCCAACTAACTGAACCGCTCCAAAGTTCATAATCATAAAAAGAAAGTCCCCCCCCCCTCCCAAAAAAAAAAAAAAATCGCGGGAGTAGATAGAGATACTATGTACTACTATCATTCGTACATATCATTAAGCGCGTACGAATATCTTCTGTATCTGTATCTATTCACACGAGAAAACTCATTCGGAATCTGAATCAGATGTGAAGTCAACACAAGAAAAAAAATAAAAAACTACGACGAACTATAAACAGTGAGGGGAGTAAGGGAATAAGCGAAAACTCTCGGTTTCACCTGGAAATTTCTTTTCGATTTCATTTGTGCCAGCAGCACACGGCCAGCAGCAAGTAGCCCCCTTCTGACCAAAACTTATTTTTTGATTTCATTTTCGTTTTTGTTTTGAGTTTTCGTTTTCATTTTTACACTAAATGTCGTGCAACAAAGTAAAAGTTGCCGAAAAATCAAAACCGTTTCTGACGGTTTTGTTGTTATTGTTGCTGTTCATTATAGTTGTTGGTGCAACTTGAAGTACGTAAATAAGCCAAGTCAGTTTGAAGAGGAAATAAGTCTTACAAAAATACAGTCGGTGTACCAAGCTAATTGCCGTATTGAAAATGATTGAAAAAAAGAGTATTCTCTTGGTCAAACATAAATATTTTGTTACAAGTAACTACATTGCATTGTGATTCATTTCTCGATTTTCGGAGCACCTTAACCAACTACTTTGCTTTTCACGTTAACAACTTGAAGTATGAAAAAGACGTGTGCTTTGTTGAAATGTTCCCCAAACTTGCTGTACAAATTGCAATGGTCTGGTCACATCTTGCATATCTCATCTTTCTTTAATAACTTAAGTTAATCTATTACGAGATCAAGATTCCAATTACTAAGCTACAAAGTCCTACTTTATTCGACTTTTTCTTTGACCCAATATCAACTAACTATGTATCAGCGATATTTGTTTGGAAGAGATCGAGGGAAGACGATTGTCTTTCTAGCTTTTAGGAACAACAAATTGCATGAGATCACCAGAGTAAAGTATTCCCATAATAGCGAAGAATACACTTAAATCTGTAAATCATGGTAAATTTTTGAAGAAATATCTATTTTCCGTATCTTTGTATGCAAACAATTAAAGAGTATTCACAATCGCACACTTACTATAAAAAAAACCCTCGCTTAAAAGCTTACTTTACACTTTTTAGCAATTTGTTTCTCTCAGAGCACGGGACAACATTGACAAGGAACTTGTCCAGTGTACTCGCTTTAAATTCTTTTTAATATGCAATAGTAGTTCAGTCTTTTGCTGAAACCCTAGTAAGTATAATAATTTTGGGAATTAGCACAGCAATAACCCATTCCATTTGCTTTTCACAAAATAGTAGATTGCCATTAGGATTCCGTTCATTTGCAGATGGAAGGTAGACACATGTTTATATAACATATAGTATAAGAATGGACGTAAACTCCAATAAGAGGTTAGCATTGCGTAAAGATTTGACTTAATTTCTTAACTAGCTCAGTTTTTATTCAAAGTGAGTACGACTTCATGTTTTCGCAGCAACTGGATTGCTAGTCCCATTGCGTCACACAGTATGTCCTAAGAACAGTGTCAAAAGCCAGAAGATGAGTAAGATCAACGCTACTCCGGTGCGGAGTAGTTAGTTAAAAGTTGATGATGGCTTTGAGGCGTCTAGAGCGGAGCCAGGCAAGCTAGAAAAAGAACCTTAGCAGCCAAAACAGTCCATTTTTCAGACTCTGGTAAAGCAGAAGTAAGGGATTTGAATAAGGACTTATCTCACCAAATTTCCGAATCATAGAAAGCATGCTGTCATGTCACAATCATATATCATAGTCATATAAATTTAAAGGATCTTCTTTGGTAAAAAACCCAAATTTTTTTTAAAAGCTCTCCCAGATTGCCAGAAAAAGTTCGCAATTTTCGACGCAACATAATCCAAAGAAATTTTCTATCCAAAATAACACGGACACCACCTATCCACTGCCGTCATACTGGCCGTAATTAGCAACCTCAACCAATATGTACAAGTACTTCAATCCACCAAGCTAATTGTTCATCTACTCTGAGTTGTCCGGCTGAGTTGGACATGCAATCAAAAGTTGCGTTTATACCGACTAGACTTAGTATAATACTACTCTCCCGCGTTAGCGGGCATATCACCCTTTAGAAAAAGAATGCAATCACAATAACCTAGCATAAAGGGCTACTCTTCCCATGCTCTCAGAATGTAAGTCAGATTGATAAATCTAAAGTTCTTTGCGAGGGCTAGCCATACAGACTAGCAACAGAGATTCTCTTGAAAGTTGGCAGCAGCTGGTCTAAACCATTCGAGGTAAAGCTGGATATATACCGTCGGTACTAGACAAACCATTTTGTCTACATTATTTCATTTACGATTTTTTTAGCTCACGCTTTGAATAAATTTATAACTGTGGTTACCAACACTTTCACTTTTTAAATTAAAAACAAAATCGACAATTAATCTAACTTGGCAAACACACTGTATTTCTCAACATAAAATCCATCACATAGAAAACAACAAAAATACAACACTTTGTTGGTTGAACCGAGGGGCATTACGGGGGAATAACTTCATATCTCCCCACTCTAGTGTTGTGTTGTACAAGTATAGACACAGCCACAGCTAGGGTCGAAGTCAATGCTCGGAATTTAGTTCACCGAGTTTGTTGAACCTCCCTAGAGAGTGTACGACTACGAGCATATCGTGGTCGTCAAGAGTGAAAATTCGATTCCACTGCCATAGTACGAGTCTGCCACCCCCTCCACCAGTTACCCCAAAACATCAATGTTGAGATGCTGTTGTCGCTTTCGATTGCTCCGGCTGAGGTTGCTTTTTAATTGGGTATGGCCAAACAGCTGGGCATTACTGTGGTTTGGAATCGTTGAAGACTGTGTCGAGAGCGGATAAGGGAGGGTCTAGGTAGCGGTAGTTTGAGCGTTGGCACAAAAGTGAATTTATAGGCTTTTGAAAGTTAACCGATTTTTTTTATTGTATTCAACGAATTTTATTTGGTAGCTTACGAGTTTGTGCGCTTGATAGCGAGGTCAGTGAACGCTTGGTGATTAAAGGCGAAACGAATGGTGAAAATGTGGCCGACCATTGAGGAGCTAGTGAGACTCGTAGTTGGTGGCTAGTAGCTATTGGCTGATGAACACTTTGAACTGGACACGCATCATGAAGAAATTAATTCGGTTAAGGTGAGGATATCTTAGTGTTGGCATGCAACCTGATATAAAATGCGGATGGCATGTGAAAGTCACCCTTTTTCAATGTGGCTGTTCTTCTTGTTGTTGTCATTGTTGCTGTTGGTTTTGGTGGGCTTTTGTCGTTTATCATTTGTTTCCTGTACGAAGGAAGACTAGTTTATTGAATGGTCTTGAGGAGGATGTTCGCATCAATGGAAATTGGCCAGTAAAGCAGGTGAAAGTGTCATTTTTATTGTTATCCAATTGGAGGAATGGGTACGAATACTGGTATTTACATGATTGTGCTCGTAAATGGAAAATTGTGAATAATAATTGACCAACATCGGAGAAGGGTACCTTTAGGTTATTGTGTTCAAGCATATTTGATGGAAGTTTAAATTCACCTAGGTATATGACCGATCTTTTCTTTGTCGAAGCCCATGTAGGGTAATAAATATGCAGTTTTTATTGCCAGTCGGTTTTCAATATCAGTTTTAAGAACTGTGGAATCATGGCAGTATAATAGGAAAAAAAGACACCACACTTGGATTAATAAGAACAAATAACAAACCTTAGAAAACCTAAAAATATAACAGTTTAGAAATGTTCCCTTTTATATTTATAAAAAATGGCTTTCGAACTTCCCAGCAAGAACCATATGGAGCTGTACTGTAGACAGCTTATAGGACAGGGATAGATAAATAGATTTATGAATAAAAGATAAGGGCGGAACTCTAGATATCCAGAAAGGATAAGAAGAGATACGGGAAACGTTTGATCGAACTTTCAAAATCGATGTTAAAGATAAAGAGAAACTGCTTATGTGAACTGTTAACGGATGACCATGATGGAAATAATAACATGGTCGGTGATGGACAATATTCTAGTCCACTTGACCTCACTTGTATTAGATAAGGAGAAGGACTATGCCCGTGTGGGAGTGAGCTACAAAATAACTAGCTCCTCACTGCTCACGTTAAGAAGTTTCACTTTTAATCACTCAAACTAAGTGACCGAAATGCATTGACCTCATACCTCATTAGCTAAGCTGATTTTTCAATACGGAGTTACTATTTTGGTGATTGCCACGAAGACGAACTCCAATCTTAAAAACTCATTGAATTAATACTGACTACTATAACAACGGCGTTATAAAATCCACTTAAAATCGACTTCGTCGGCAAATGTCTGGCTACTGGCTTACCCCTGCTAAGAGATTCCCGACAATGGTATGAGAAAGGCTTGCATCATGCCAACATCTGTTATGGAAATCGATTTAAATTTAAATACTCAGATCGGAATGCACTTATGTAGTGCGACCACCAGTACAGTGAATGTCAGTCAATATTAATTGGTATATAAGACCCAGGAAGGAGTCAATGCCGGTGTTTTTTTTTTCCATAAAAAATACACTTTTACACTTCTTTCAGCTTTTCCATTACATTGCATATGTACGCATATATCGATAGCCTCTTGGCTATCAAGTCCTTCACAATCAGATTTTTAAAATGTAAGCAGTAAAACCCTAACCATAAACTGGACTTTCTAATGGCTGTCGTTTATGATATACCGAATCAATTCCCTCATATGTTACCACAACACTTTCGGAAACTTTCAAATCAGTAAAAGGGAACAGATGTCATATACGAGTATATTACTTGAGGTTCAGTTCTTCTGCAAGTTAGATAAGCAATATGCACACTCGGACCTGAAGTGATTTTGGAAGCGAGCTCTCTTCCTTTATCCATTCGTCTATTCCATATTTTCATTCGCTTGCCGAAAAGTGTAACCAAACATATAACCGCCCGCCTACCAGAGAGTGCAAGTGCCGATGATCCCTTTTTGCTCTGTACTACGTCAGGCAGATACTTAGCAATTTCAGCATTTTCATATCGAAGACGTGTCGTCGGGACATTTCCCAGCAGAAATAGTCTTGGGATAGACGTAAATTTTCTCACTTCTCTTACATAGCTGTTTTGCTTGCTAATGTGCCTTTGTTCCAAGGGTTTTAATTTGGTAAAGGCTCTAGGTTGAACAGTCCTGTTTCTGAGAGCAATGATGGTGATTGTAGATCTTAGACTTTCTTATATACGGTTTTCCAATAAGGTCTTGACAACTTTTTTTTAAATAAAACGCAAACCATTTGAGATATTTCAAAAACTTTATGATCGGCTTGAAGTACAATCAAAACATTTATGAATGGAACTCGACTTCGTTCATATGGCCACCGCGGGCACGTTTGCAGTGGTCGAACCCAATTTTTACCAACGACTCGGCCACACATTTCGGCCGGAACGGCCGATATTTCGCGTTCAATGTTGGCTCTGAGCTCTTCCAACGTCGTCGACGTGTTGGCATAAACCACGCACATGAGATAACACGCTCACCATACTTACTCTTCCGGCACCAAACAGTTATTTTTTGTGGATGAAGTGGTGATTCATGAAGCACATGTGGATTTTTCACCCGACCAATAACGCATATTTTGCTTATTGACGAACCCATTGAGCCAACAATGAGCTTCGTCACTGAAGATGATTTTGCGATCAAATTCATCATCTTGGCGCATCTTCTCCAGAACCCAATAGGAGAACGTACGTCGCTTCAAATGGTCCATTGGCTTCAATTCTTGAGTCAGCTTGATCTTGTATGGGAACGCCGTGGAATTGACTGATTTGAATCGTTTACTACGGACACCTAAACGGCAGCAATATTTTCGACACTTCGACCAACCCGTTGTCTCACTGACACGGCAACATCACACAACGAATACGTAAACTCAAATTTTTACACCAAACTGGTTATTGCCTGTCTACGAGGGCGAGACTTACGACCGAAAATTGGAGTTAACGCTCTTAAAGTTGAAGTCACCGACTCCGAATTTCGGTAGAAAATTTTTATAATTTGCAGACGTTGCTCGTTCGTGTACTTTACCATGATGAAAATGTTGAGTTAACTGAATAAATTGACAGGTTATAGGTTATACTAATCATTTATCGTTTCGTAAAAGAAACCTACTTGTAACATGGTTACTTTTCTCAAGTTGAACTATTATATTATGTTTCATCTCGTCTTGTTTCACCAGCAGAGATTCTGAAAATTCTCGCTTCCATCATTGTCATTGTTCCTTTATATTTCTCACTTTTCGTACAATATTGCGATGACTATATAAAAGGCTAGACAAACGAAGGATGTGAATAACAAGCAAACGAAACTATTCTGTCCTACAATACTGCAGAGTTTTCGTGCATTTAAGCTACCTCAAACTAACTCTACGTATGTTCAAAATCGTGATCGTAATATCCTTGGTGTTTAGCAATCACAGGCTAAATATTTAATCCCGCAATTTGGCACGATGACTATATCTAAATAAAAGGGGTTAGTTTGCGACTTCAAAAAAATGGCAATACAAATATTTGGTCTTAGTTCGACTGATTCATCATTCGTTATCTTCTACTGCCTTTATTTAATTACAATAGTGATGTCATCATCTGCTTCAATAGGAAATCTTTCACATCCTTAAAAAGTAACGGACTTTATACATTGTCTTGGTGTACTCCAACTTTAAATTTGAATTTTCCGGTTATTCCCGCTGCGCTTTTAACTTTCATTTTACCGTCACCATAAATATCATGTTTCGGATAAATTTGTAAATCTTAGCGCTGTTTAAATGATACTCTTATATCTGACAGTTCCATTGAATCCCTTTTCCAAATAATGAAGACATGCAGACCTTTTAAAGCAACCCAATGTTTCTCTATTATTACCTGTAAACTTAGAATCGCCTGCTATTCAGTTTATTCAACTTCACGCCGGTGCATTGTTTTTTACTGCTTCGCTTACTTTGGCTTCTATACAAACTGCTAATTTCTCTTTGTGGATTAAGCCTTGACAATGATACTGCTCTAGAATTCCTGCTGTTTTCTCTTCGTACGTGAAAACCGAGGGAATTTTACTGCGCAGAATATTTACTTAACTAAAGTGTTAAAGTCCGTTTTTTCGTTGCTCCTCGCTCCCTTTCAATACATTTCGGGGATTGCATTTGTAGAGTGTTTTCTTCGTTATGCCTTAATCTTAAAAATATAAGCTCGTACTTCGACCTTGCACTACTTCCATTAATTTTCGATTGGTTATAGGTTGTAAGGATGGATCTTCTAATTCCCGATACAATGACTCTACTCATATCAGCCGTGTGCTACCGCTTTCCTCGCTTCTTTTCTGCAAGGTTCGTAGTCCAACTGCAAATGCACTTACTCGTCTCGCTATTAATGCTCACCAATTTACCCTTAAGCCCACTTTCGGAGACATACGAGTATATTGAAATATCGTGATTCTTTCCTAAGTTGTACAACTCACCTATAGAATGCCCTGCCGAGCTCTTTATTTTCTATTCATTATAATCTGCAAACATTCAAAACCAATGTTCAATGGTATCTTCTTTCTCTCCTCCCTAACTTTCCTTCGTCCGCGATGTGTGCAAACACTTTAAGGCAAACTCTCCTGAGCGCGCAACAATTATAAAAAAAATCGGTTTTGCTATTCTAGCTTTACTTAGTCCACAGTCGAAAGATTTATCCTTTCATTTCTGCGGAGGCTGCCTTTTGAAACGTTTTTAAACTACTCTTAAATTTTCCATCGATGTTCTTCCAAATTCCTTGCGATCATAGTTTTTCGTCTGGGTTTATGGCATTTTAGACCCATTTTCGCAAATTTAGCACACAGAGCTGACTCTTTTTTTTCAGTTAAGCAGTTTATTTTCTCGACTGGTGCTGGTTTTTGTTAATATTTCTCTAGTTTCTTCAGTAGTTCGGCCAAGATCACTTTACAATTGTTAACTCGCCGTTTCGTGCTGTTTCAGCATACACGGTTATCTATCCGTGTCCATCGCTTTTTGTTATCATGTGCTGCTCTTGACTTTTAAATATTGTAATTAGCGCATTAGACTCGTAACAAATTATTTAATTTTTTGATTGCTCACTTTTAATTGCTTCGTGTTCAATTATCGCATTTATTGTCATTATTCGGTCGGTAATTTTGATATGCTTTCGATCTAGGGTTTCACATGTCAAGGTGATGGTAACTCCGTACATATTTATTTCCGTACCGTAATAATTCATTATATACGCTTTCGTATGCAATTTTAGAAGTGGGCCCTGTCTCCGACATTTCGCTACTTGGTTTCTTGAATGAACGGAAACCGTTGAACTCTGACACCCCGGTATCACTCCTCCGCTTTGCAGAAAAAGTGCCCGCCGGGAAAGCGTAATGGTAAACGTTCACCTCCGCAATACTGTACTTTTGTATTATTCACCTTTCATCGGGTTGGCGCTGTTATGGATGAATGTATGGATATACATGCTTTTCTTTTGGCTCAGTGGTAGCCTTCAGACGTGAGAACACGATCACGCATATAGACTTCGTTGGATGTTCTAGCTTTGATTCCTTCCTCCTCAATTGCTTCGGTAGTTCCATCAATTTGACCCTTAGGAGATAAAGAATACCTAAATATCTACCAAATTGTTGTCCCCAATAAGTCAAAAGCCGCATCACGATTTCAATAAATCAACCACTTACCTCATATCCAAAGGAGACCTATCATTTACCGTTAAAAAAATGACAAGACATCTGTCCATTAGTCAGAAAGTATTCTAATTCTCATCTTTTCACTTTCGTTGCAGCGAAATCTTTTAGAAATTTCGACAGAACTCATTAGCTCTAACACCCCACCGATTGCGGTTCCATCGGTTTTGGCTTTGAATTTGAGGCAATTAAATCGAGAAAAAAAAATTAAAAAAAAGAAACGTTACCATTTTCTAACGGAAGAACGAAAGTGTAAGTGAAAATGAAAGTCTTTCACTCTATTGTGTGCCTTACTAACTACCGTAGATTATTACTTTCTCTTGTGCTCTAAAAAACCTCCTCAAGTAACCTACCAAAAACTACCGACCAAAGCCGAAGTTGAAGACCCCATTGAAGACGAAGTGGAACTCAAACTCCAACCATCGAAATAAAGAACCCAAATTTACCTTAAGCAACCAAAGAGACAAAAAGAAAAGAAAAAAACGGCAAAGTCGTATTTCCAACCAAACAGAAAGAAGAAAGGCGAAAATCCAAAAACCCAAACCAAAATCAAAATCCAACAACAAACTTTCGATTTTTTTTCTTTCTTATTTTCCACAGAATTCCTCCAAAAATGCATAACAAAATGGACAACCAAACAATTAGCCTTATGCTCCGTCACTAATTGCTCAGAATGACAGAATTTAGTCGCACATTGCTATTTAACTACTTCACTAAATAATTAAGCAACACTGTTGGATGGAAGGGATGATGAAGAAAGAGGGTACAAAGAATCGCGCAACTCAAGAATCTTAAATGATCAAGGTCGAAATTTGCCAAAAAAAAATTAAAAGAAAAAAAAATGCAAAAATACAGATACGGTCTTAGTTGTAAACATTGACTAAGAGCTTATAAACATATTTCAACAGTTGTTTGCACAAGATTAGAGCTCGTGGGTCGAGAGAAGTTGACAGGGATAAGGGGAGTCGAAACACGATATACAAAAATTAGCATCCGTGTGTGGCTTAGAATTTAATTTGCTCACCTTGGATTTGCAAAAAGAATAATAAAACGAAACACGAAAATGACCTTCCACCATATTTGGATGATCCATATGGAGTTAGAGACTTCCTTAAGAGCTGTCCATAGATACGCTGCCATAGCCGCCAGAATACTTGTACTCGTACACATAAACCTAGACACATCGAGTGTCTATAATCCAACTGTGAACAGTTTCCACTATCCAGTAGATAGACTGACTCGTGTGAGGCTGGTATCATTGCGTTGCGCGTCATTGGCGCTATTGTTGATTAAAGGCAGGCAAAGTGAATATTTTTCAGGGTTTGACCTCGAGCATGCTAATAACAAGAGGGGAAACAGAAAAAAAAAATAAATTCTAGTTCCGCAGTGTCATCGTTGTCTTATGTCACTTATTGAAAGATTTCGACTAGCAGCGGGACAGTCAAACGACGCTCAGATGGCAACAGTATCACTGTATCCGAGCAGTCTTCATCAATGATTCCAGTATGACAAATAACCGGAACAATTGGGGCTCTCATTGCTGACTTGAGGGTGATAACTGAATGAATAATGGCGAATTGGTTTCGAGTTCAGGCTGAGGGTGTGATCTTTTTTTTTTACAAATTATCATATTTAATTTGAATAGATGAGGAAAAAAAAACAGTGATTCTGGGGAGGATCATCTCGTCGGCTGTCAGCTGAGAGGTCACCTTGAGGTGGATGTTCTAAAATTTAAAATTCACTTTAGATGGAAGAGCAAGAGAAAAAAAAACACTTGGACCTGTTTCAAGGTCAGACTCCAATTGAAAAATCTGACTAACAAAACAGATGTGCAGATTGGCAGACTGTCTGGAGGAAGTCGAAACAGTTGCTGTTGTGGAGAGTTCTATTAAATTATGCAAACAAGACGGAAGCATTTGTTTTTAAAGGATTAAGTCTTTGTGTCTTACTTTTTTTTTAAGGTCACAAGCTGCAGTGTCTAGCGGTTCGAAAATGTCAAACTGAGTACGAGCAGGAGTTTTCAGTCCGAACAATCATACAAATTCTCCGCACCATTAGCGCAATCTTTTCTACGTTTACGATATCAAGCCCTATGCCAGGCAGTGAGTCAAAAGAAAACTCCAAAAATGACACATCAATATAATAAAACTAAAGTCCTTTGACTTGGAGTCTGAGCTGCCGAGGAATTTTTCACAAATGCTCCTGAAACCGTATGCTTACCAACCATATAAGAATTGTGCTAATGTTGTCAAAAGCCATTCTGGCAATGAACAAAAATTAGACCAAGATTTTAACTGAGTCCCAAATTGGTCATTGGCCATTCAAATACCTTCTCATCCCTCCCTACCATTATCTAGTTTATTCGTAAGCCCTTTCATAAGGCCTTAACCTCCCTAACTAATGTCACCTTTTCCTTAGCTTAGATAATATTAGTCTTCACCTTCCTCAAGATATCAGCTAATAGTCAGCACAATCCAACAAATACCTTAGTATATGCCACAAAATATCATATGAGATGAAAAGGGGTCTTTTAAACAAAAAGTCTAACTCTTTGTTTGTATCCCTCTATGTGCTTCCTGAATATGACTTGACTACACGACAGCCGATTTCTTCACCGAAAGACAAATCGATCAAGTCGTGATCGGTGCCAGAAATGCATTCAACATGCTGAATATGCATTTTGTTGCAGATGGAAGCGTTAATTCTAATCATTACTTTATATGTTGCACAAGACTTGGAGCTGGACCAAAGTGTGCAGCCATATTCTCAGAAATCACGTAAGTAAGAGGTTCTCACCTCTCACAGATGTCATATACGAGTATAGCTACGGGTATATGAACCGGTTTCCTGGCATATTGGCTGGAGATGGTTATGATGAAAAGCGCGTACTTTAAAGAAAAGAGGACTGGACATGCACAAATATTATAAACTGTGTCTCAAAATTCACGCAAGAAGTGATTTTGACAGAAAACACAGGTTTTTAATTAAAAATTGCAAATCTTTAATTGGTTCATAAAGTATATGTATGGAATAGCATACGGGGTAAATGGCCTTCACAGTTATGCACATTCGCACTCTTGTCAAAATTGTCCATGGCAGTTTTGCACAAATGTGGCTGAATTTCGGTGGACGGCCAATTCTAATCACCTAAACGGGAAATTATGCCACCAGGAAATGACTCAAACAGTAATTGAATTGTTTCTTGGTCTATACGGCATGTTGCACCTTCTTGTTGAAATTACATGTTGTCCACATCCATATCCTGCAATTTAGGCATAAAAACCTGGATTATCATATCGAATTGTTATTGCCTGATGAGCCGCATTTTCAAAGAAGAATGGCCCGATGATGCCTCCTGCCCGAATTCCGCACCAAACAGTTGTGTCTAATTCTTGACCGTCGAATCGATGTTCTAGGATTTTCAGCAACACTCTCCGAAATACTTCTATATTTTGTGTTGAACGACTTGCTAAAGGACTGCCAGGGAGTCTAAGATTGATCGAGTTTCTCTGGATTAATCTCTTCACAGTTGATGAAGTTAAATCACTATTCTGACCATACTTTGTACGGAAATTGCGGACTGTAGACGTCAAACCTTCATTTTTTTAAGATATTGGTCAACAATGATAACGCGTTGCTCCTTCGCTCAGCACTTCATTTTTAATAACCCTGAACTATCAGCTGTCGTGATGACTTTTTGTTTTCTTTGTCAACACTTTACCGCATAAGTGGCGCAAATTCAAATCTTGCTGGAATTTTGGAAAACACTCTTTACAAGTGCTGTGCTGCAAAAAGGGTTTTATCATTGACAGATTATCAGCCAAATGTTCACTACGGCTTCTGTATATTAATCCGTTTGTCTAAATTTAGTATCACATCTTGACATAATTGCTCCTCTATTCCACTAATATACCCTATTATCTCGTACTCTACCTCTTGAATTGCTGCTGTCTTATTGGCATGGAGCTTACTTTTGAGATAGTCCAAGGGCCACAAAAAGATAGGATAGGATTTACCATTCACAGTAACAGCATTATCGGAAGCATTTACAAAACAAAACAGCGGTCTAACAATTTCTCTAGCACAAAAACCGCACACAACAGTGACTCTTTGAGAAATCATCGGTTTCTCGACAATAACTCTTGCGTTTTCATCGGCCCAAACCCGAAAATTTAGTTTATTATTCAGCTGAGATGAAAATGGGACTTGTGACTGAAGATGGTTTTCTTTGAAAAATCTTCATCAAGTTGGAACCACACTCGAATGCTTTGGAAGAAAACCAACTGGCAGCTAGCCTGAAACGAAGAGTAAAAATTCTTAATCCAATTTTATCAAGTCTATAACAAAAAATGAGTAAAAATTATTTGGCTTAAAAGTACACAAGTCTTAACTACTTACTTCCTTGCGCTTACAGCTGCGCTAAAATTTTCACTACGTCATCCATTTGGGGTATATTTGATGATTCTTTGATCTTTAGCTTTCTTGTCTACATATATGCTGTACACCAGATTGCAAAGTTGCATTGTAAGTATTGGGATAATGATGGGACATGCGTACTAGCTATCGCAATGTTTTTATTAACAAGGTGACTTCTACAAGCTGGCTTTTCTAACTCTTTTTTTGAACTTGGATTTGAACTTCGAATACGAATATATGGGGGAAATGTATACTCCATTAATTTCATCGAGATTACGAGTATTTATCCTCTTATCCTTCTGAGGAATTCTTATATTATGTTTAAAATATATCTTTCAGTTATTCAACAAGAAATCCCTCGCTTGTTTATGCATCATATTTACGAGCGTACTTTCACAATAATACAACGGGCTAATAACATATTTTGCGTTTTTCGCACAGCTTAAAACAAAGAGGTCTAAACGCTCTGCTCTATAATATCTTTAAATAAATTTCAATGCTGTTACAATTTTTTTGTAAGATCATATTATTTTTTTCAACTTGCCAATGTAGGAGTATTGAATCAATCGTTCTATTGTATACCCACTGATTTCCAATGATTCCTTTGACTTCTGAAACCCATTCCTAAATCTGCGTTGAACGGAAGCTGATACCCGTTTCTAACTTTCATCGGTACAGGGATGAATTCTAGTCCGTTTTGCATCTTGTTTTTCTCATTGTTGTCGTCCTTGATTTTTCCTTCGATAAATTTTGTAGTTGAAATTTGTTCATTCATTATGTACACACCAATTACAGTCGTAATAAGAGTGCTTGGAAACGCATTTCATCGCCATTAATCAGGCTTTGACATTGGCTGTTTAACTATAATATTTGATTTAAGGGAAGGTTTCTTTATAATTTAATTTATAGTACGATCACCAATATGATATCTCACATAAAAAAGATGATCGGATTTTAGAGAGCTTTTCGACACTTCTCTTTCCTGAAGGGGATACTTACTCACATATTGAATCTAATCGTACAGCGCAATGTGATTAGAATGTTTATGTTTAGAAACTCCTTACAAGAACCAATATTTTATGTGGAAGGAGGCAAGCATCGTCAGCGCAGTCCAGGTGTTTGAAATAAGATGTCATCGCCCACATCAATCCTTGGATACTTTAAGTTCGTTCTGCCCGAAGTACATCGCTGATGACTACAGTGAAAGTATACAGCCCTGAGATATTCCACTATGGACTTCAAAGTCATCTGACATCTGACCATTGTGCAAAACGTGACACTTACCACCTTCGTAAGTAGCCTTTATTCTAGCTATAAGTTTTCCCTGGATACCTCTCCTGCTCAAGACTAAACAGATAGTATCTTTATTCAAACTGTAGATGTAGCGGATACCTACGACGCATTGCACAATGATGATTCGTAAGCTGCTGATGTGATCTACGCAAGAGCATCCATACCGAAAATGCCGCCTGTTCGGCATTGAGTGTTGAGCCTAGATGCTCTCTTATTCGCTCTAGAACTATCATATCTATTATCTTGGCTACAGTTGGGAGAAAGCGTATTCCTCTCTAGTTCTCACATTCCATCAAATTGCCCTTCTTTGGAGGCTTGATGACATAGATAACAAATTCCTCGCCTTGGTGGGGCGATAGATGTTGTGGTTACCCTGAAATACTCTTTCGTACATATGACACGCATAATTGCTAAAAAGGAGAAATCAAAATCCAAACTAAAAACCTACTATCACAAACGTCAAAAAATATGACCCAATGTGAGCCAGAACTACAACGCTTGTACAACAACGGTTGTACACAACCAGAGCTACAAATAAGCAGCAATATCAACTACAACAGAAATAAATTTTTCATGTGACACCAATATGTTCGTAAGCAAATCAGTCTGAAGAGGTTACATTAAGGTTTTTGAACTTTTCCCCCTCCCACCTTCACAGAAGGCAACACAAATAAATAAATTGTCATGAAGTTTCTCTGGAGATCATTATCAAATTGACCAGGAAAAAGAAGACAAAGGCAAGTCTAACCAAGCCAATAGTTTTTGCTGTAGGGTCTCAATTTTCTATTGTATTTTGTTCCGCAGACGGTTTAAGATGGGTCTTTTGATTCAATGATTTCGACTAGACAAAAGAAGAAGAAGAAATAAGAGAAAATAAGTTAAAGTGCTTGCAACCGGTGTGATACATATCCACAGTTACCGCGAGCAGAATGGATAAATTGAAATTTCCTATAGAGTTTTTGTCTTTGAAGTTATAGAATATCCATCAATTGTTCAAGTAGTGCATATTATGATATTAAATTTAAAATCACATTTTATCAATTGGGTTTTTTTTCTTTTGCCTTACTGTATGAAGTGAGAACAAATTAATATTGTATTTGCAACAATCTTCTGTGGCAGCCTTTCAGTCCTAAATTTTACGTATTTAATTCAATTTGCTATTGCATGGTACCTTTACCACTACTTCGTGGCAGGTATACAAGTAGAAGGGCGACCTATTCTGCCGTACTAAGCAATTTATATTTTGGTAGTTTTGAGTTATTTTAATATTTTGTTTCATGTTATTGTGGTTCCAAACTAGAAGATATTCACTATTTCAACCGTCGATTTGACTTATTTCCAGGTGGAAATGCAAACTTCTTAATTTACCAAAAAATTAAGCATTAATTCATTCATTCACTGTCCAACTTTTAGGTTCCAATTTTACTTAGTTCACACCTACTGATTTAAAATCTTCATTTATTTTATAGCAAAGGCACGCAGAGAACGTGCGTCTTTGTCTGACTATGCTAACCGATTTTTTCTTGTCGTGGATCGCTCATAGAGTTTTGAGCATTGTGCATGTATCCATATTGGTGCCAATATTAATTCCTTGATCATCAATTGATCTTTGCATAAACCCTTATAAAAGACTTGAGAAGTAAAAGGCATTGTCATTACCAGAGATATCTATGTATATGAACTGGTTCTCAGTATAAGGTCACGGTATTGTATTTGGACACCTCACTTACATATGTTCTACATTCACTTACTAGCCGTGTTCTTATTAGATCATTACCGGATTTCTGGCTATTTGAATATAAGAGTAGAAACGTGTCCACAATACTTGCTGATTAAATAAATGAGTGAGTTTAAGTTTTTTGCGGTGAAGTCCGGCTCTCGTCGAGATCTCTGTCTTCAATTCTAGAGTGTTGAAAGCTAGTTCTGATAAGAGATTCCTTACCAAAGTTGACTTTCGGAGTCAGATAATCATTGGTATGGTAATATGGTACTGGTATCCCCCTTTCCTCAGAGCTACATATATCAGTATGAGACCTAGCATGATCTCCATCGCTGCTGTGCGTGTTGTTCTTTGTGGCTATAAGATTTCGATGCAGGCTTTTCTCTGCATTTGGAGTTTACAAGATAGCATTTCTTATTAAGTGCCATTCACCACACTATCGAGTCTGTTGTTAAAGTGAGTCCAAATACAATCGCCTACATCCGGCGTAAAACAGCTGGATTAAAACGTGTTACTAAATGCTTTTTTACGTATGTAGAAGGCTAGGCATGCCAATTTGATGCGGTCAGCAAAACCATCCTTACTTTCAACTTCATTTTCTTCATCAGGTTAGTTTAACTCTGATTATCACTTAGACTTTCACACCACTTGAGAGCAAATTTCTTGATAATTCACAGTAACGTAAAAATGAAGTCCTTAAAATCTACTAAAATCTACCTGGACCTCAACCAACAAACGTCTCCAGCTAGCTCTATCTTTGGCTAGCTGCCTCCAGTTTCACACGCTAACTTGGCTATTGTCCCCTTCCACTTACGTGCACCAACTGAGTCGAGGTGTTCCTCTACTGCGCTGTCCCTCGGTGGCGGATTCGAAGACTTTTCGGACCAGCCACTCTTCTGGCTAAGCTGATGTCACTGTATAATCCGTACAGTTCGTCATCGTATCTCGTCCTGCATTCACCGTCTATGCAGACGGGACCGAACATCACCCGAAGAATTTTCTTCTCAAAGCAGCCAGTCCTTAACTACCGCAAAGTTATACATATCGAAGGTGATGTTCTGTCCGAGATGTTCGGTGTTCTGTGCCGTTTGTTGTTGAAAGCATATACTTAGTCTTGCCTACATTCACCGTTAAACACATCTTCGCCGTTTCCGCCTCGATACACGCGAAAGCGCCACTAATATCACTATTCTTTCTTCCGATTCCTATTCCACCCACAGCAACGATGGAGATCATACTAGGTCCTATCCTGACATATGTATCTCTGAGGGAAGGAGAATTGTGCACACTAGTACCAGATTAACATACTCATATCCTTCACGAATTGAATACATATATACTTACAATAGTAACTTTAACCAATGATTATCTGACTCCGAAAGTCAAATTTTGTACCGAATCTCCTATCAGGAATTAATATTGCCACCAAAAGGAAGACCAATATGGATACATGCACAAAGCTCAGAACTCTATGAGCGATCCACGACAAGAAAAAATCTGTCAGCATAGTCAGACAAAGACGCAAGTTCCCTGCGTGAACGCAGGGAACTGGTGGATGTCTCGACTTGCCAAACATATACGCGCGAGTGCTGACCAGCAGTGAAAAAAAACAACACTATAAACGGGAAAGCGGAAGAATTCTCCGGACGAAATCAACGGTGAAGAAAAATCCCGGAATAAAACAAACAGAACCTTATCCGTGCTACTCCGATAAATTTGGAGTTCAAGCCGGTAAGGATTTCCGTGACTAATTCAGGGTCTTAGAATGTTGATGGATGAGCCCTTAATGGAAAAACAGCAGCGCTCACATCCCCGAACGGGGTACTGGCTTCGGTCTAAACCATCTCTCGTCCAACAGGTATTAATAATGGAACTGGCCCCCTAGGTAGGGGGTTGTACCGCCGCGATAACTGCCCGGCCTTGGAAAAAAAATATATGGTTACGAAGCAACAGCAGGCCTCGAATACCGACGGTTCTACTGCTGACAACTCCTGCAAACCAAACAAGGACAATGAACTTGGATCTGCACATGATATGTTAGGTTCCTTCATAGGACACTTGCAGCCGAACAACTATCGGAGGAACTGGACTGCTGCAAAGCAGATGCTATTTCTACAGCACCCAAACCACCAGTTTTGGAGTTCATTAAAATAAAAATAAAAACCCTCCCTTCGCCAGCATGTTCGCATTCATTTATCTTCCAATTATAGATCTAAATCATCAGACTACTGAAATTGTATTCCCGGTAAAAATACTCATAAGCACCCGATTCCAGGAATTATTTGCTGAACAAGCAATTTCAGTCGCCGAATGTGATGAGTAATAGCGAATTTTCCTATATAGCACGTTTCGCACCCATGCTCCAGTCTACACTAAACGAAGGAGAAAATGAATTTCCCAAATGCGAAAGCGTGTAAAACGAATATATTGCTCGCGCCCTGACCTTTGACCATGGAACATAGGTTCACGTGGGGCCACGTTCAATGTCATTTACCCCCTAGTCAGCAAACTAATATCTATACATATGTATACGTATACAGGCAAAAATACAAGTACACGAGTATCTACTCAGCTACAAGCTTCTCTGCAATATACCATACAATACTTATTATAATTTTGGGTGGAATCATACTCCATTGTTGGATGTGACTAATCTCCATTAAGTCAAGTCACGAGGACTAGGGTGATCGAATTTTAGTCATTTTTTTCTGCCCTCGACTTACCCCTCGACTATAAGTAAAAGTTCTCTGTGAAAAGGAAACGATAATAAACTAATTACACCGCTGGCAATAGACTGTGGGTGACGTCATTGGGTGTCTTTTAAAAATATAACCATTGACCTTTAATTGATGGACGTCATCGAAAAATCACAATAGTTTGGGCCAAAAGACGCAAATGAGTAAGATGTGGGGCGTAGGGGAGCCGCACGCGTTTTATTTGCTGTCCAAGGTTGGCACAGGGAGCTTAATTTTGTTTGTGCCGAGGTAAATGGGGCTAGAATGGGTTTGAAATTTATAGAACTATTTTTGGGACAAACGATATGGACGGAAGAAAGAAGCAACAGAAATCCACTTTAATGCAGACATTAAGTGAAGTGTTTTGTATATGGTTTCAGTGAATTAGTTGTTGAAATAAAGCCAATCAAAGGGAGTGGAAAGGGGTTCAAATTGATCAAATTGATTTGAATGCTAAGTTATTTTTAGGGCGATAGTGTGAAAGGATAATGCTGGGTCATTTTTGATGTTACTTGTAGATTGGGAATTATGGAAAACTAGCGTGCGTCAGTTAATTGATATAGGAAAATCGTTTGGGGGTAGTTGGCCTTTGTAAATGATGGGTGTGTTGTAAGATGGACATTGGCATGAAAAAACAAAGACAGGTTCTTAAAGAGGGACGATGACCTTTCAATTCAAACTTTATGTGACCACTATAACAACTGTCAAACCACTTAATATTTCTTTTCAATGTTGCGTTGACTATTCGACACTATTGTGCTGACAATATTTGCTGGTCTAAATTTATATTAACGATTGAATTTTGATTGACGTAAATTTGCTAACTTCGTTTAACCTAAGTTGATGGACCTAAGTGCGCAAATTTGCTAACAATTATTATATTGTTAAGGCCAAGTAGATACGCAATTTTTTTTTTAACAACGTATCGATATGAGGGTAGATGAAATGTGAAGAATTGCCCAAGGTATTGAACTTATTGCTCCATAAGTGTATACCGAGAAGCTCCAAAATTTTAATTTGTTGAAGGATGCAGAATAAAATATAGATGACCATTAGAACAAGCCATCCGGTCCATAAAAATATAACAAGGCCAATAACAGGCAGTCGGATATATTTATCGCCGAATCTTTGATCAAATTGTGCAGAAAAAAATCCACATATTCTCAAAAAGTACGGAAAATGACCTTAAATTTTAGAAAGTACACGCGCTTAATACTATGAGATGTATCTGAATTTCAGTGATGACGACGTGTGCAGTGGCTGTGATGATGAGGTGATTCACGAGGACATGCTTAATTTCTTGTGTCTTTGTCATTTTAAGTAGCCGATACTTGATGCTTTCGATCTGATGTTTCTAAGTTTTTGTGAATTATAAAATGATTTCATCTGTTTCATTTCAAAATCAGCATGAGAGATGAATGATGAAACCTGTTGTATGGATCTACAATGCATTCACCTTAGTGGAGTCTAACTCATCCTTATTAACACATCAACTTAAGTAATGGTATTGGCGTTAACCATGAATAATAGCCTCTCGACTGTCTTCCTATCGCAGGTATCCTTATCGTTTAAACCCAATCTCCTTTAGTTTCCAGTGCTTATCGCTGTGCCCTACTTGTTTAATCGGTGAAGATGAAAATTAAAAAATGATAGATTAAAGAAGAGTCTGCGTAGTCTTTTATGAATTCCTCCTCACCGACCTACAATACCTGTCTTAAAAATCTACAAAGAAAAAACAATGTTTCAGATTGTATGTTATGTCATTTTGGACTAGTGTGTGGTTTTTCGTAAACAGAGAGACAGTTTTAAGACTTCTACCAACCCTGAACGGCAAGAGGATGCGAAATTTTGTCACTTTAAAATTGTTGTCATTTGACTACGTCAGAAATCATTTTTCTATATATGGTATATGAATCTAACCCAGATGGTTAGACGTAATGGTGAGTAAACTAAACCAGTGTGCTTTGCCGGCAATATTGTCTATACAAGACTTGATATTTCGATTTATGTGAAATTTATAGGCCTGGTCAACTGTGTTGCAAATTGCTGATTCTTTTTTATAAGATACTTGCTTTTCCGAACTCCATTAAATATTTTTCACATCGCTGTCGAAAATATGATTTAGCAATAAAGTGAAATGGTTTCACCTTTTTGGTTGGTGCTCATCCGCGGGCGATATAAAATCGGTAAAATGAACCTCAGCGGCAAACATTTAATAAAGGCTCTGAATGCGTTTGCGATCCCAATACTCACCTACAGCTTCGGGATTACCGAATGGAAAAAACTGAATTCTTAGCATTGCAGCGAAAAATTATAACAATGCTTACATGTTATAAGTTTCACAATGGTTACGATGAGAAAAGAAGACGGGATAGGTTTAATAGATCTTCGGGTATTGGAGGACAACCAGATACAATCACTCCGCCGCTAGAAAGCCGTCGAAAGATCGAGTCTCATAAAAGCATTTTGAAAGACATGCAGAAGATGAAGTTATTAGGGAACGAAGCTGGACAATTAAAGCTATTCACGGTCAGTACTACAGAGATATTAATGGCGATAGTGTTGATAAGCTCATGTAAAACAGATTTAATAGACATATGGTGACATGTATGCTGAAATCGAAGCATTTATGATTGCTATTCAAGATCGTGTTGTTCCGACTAAGAACTATAGGAGACATGTAATGAAAGATTCAACCATTGGAAAAGATACTTGCCGGAGATGCAACAATACCAAAGCCATGGTTAAGAGGACTGGAACAAAATCTCATAAAATTGAGAAGCCAAATTTCATCCATCACTGAGTTCCTAAAAGGAAACAAATCAAGAAGACTTCGAAATAAGATCCATAAAATATGCAGGCAATTTCCGAATCATTCTAAATATGAAGGGAATGATCACTTACCCAGTAGAGTCCTAGACACTCTCAAGCAAAAATTATCTGTTATCAAAACCAAAAGGCAGAAGAAGTATCTCCTCTCAGAAGAAAAAAAAAATAAAACAATGCCCTGTTCAACCAAAATGAGAAACATTTTTACGGTAAATCAAGAGTATTGGTCTTCCATCTGGTCAAAGGCAGTGCACCATTACTCTGATGCACAATGGATTGAAGAGGAAACCCAAAATATGTCAGCATTATCGCCAATGATAGATCAATATATAACATCCGACAATCTCAGAAGTGTTCTGGTTAAAGCCCAAAATTGGAAAAGTCCTGGAGCTGATAGAATACAAAATTTCTGGTATAAGAGACTAAGATCAACACACCAAAAACTAGTTCAATTGTTCAATAGTGGCATCAGTAATCCTAGCTCCTTCCCAACGTTCTTAATCAATGGCGCGACATACCTGCTACCAAAAGAATTGCATTTTAATGGAGGAGACCCACCTAAAGGTGTCTCTCATCGATATATAAAATACTAACGGCATGTTTAAATAATACTATGTACTCGTATAAACACCTGACAGAGCAGAACGTCATTACAGAAGAACAGAAAGGATGCATAAGAGGAGCAAGGGGATAAAAGGAACAGCTCACAATAGACCAAACCGTACTAAAACAAGCTACAAAAGGATCACGTAATTTACATGCTAGATATATTGATTACCAAAAAGCTTTCGATAGCATTCGACATTCATGGTTAATAGAAGTTCTCAGCATCTATAAAATCCATCCCACTCTGATCAACTTCTCGATAATGAGAACAATAATAGAGGTGAAACGCAGTACACTGTACTATACCTTGCAAAACAGGCGTTATTCCTATTAAACGCGGCATTTTCCAAGAAGATTGCTTAAGTACTTAACTTGCTGAATAAATCAGGATATAAGTTTAAAATCAAAAAGGATAGAGAAGTTACACACAAGATAAATCATCTCTTATATATGGATGATTTGAAGCGGTATGCATCTACCAAAATTCACCTGAATCGTCTACTCATCATGACCAAATTCTTCAGCGATGATATCAAAATGCCTTTTGGCATCGACGAATGCAAAACAATACCGATCATAAGAGGCTAACTAGCACCTTTCAACGAACCTGAGTTATTCGATGTTATCGAAATGGCACAAGACGACATCTACAAATACCTGGGAGTTATGCAAAGCAGAAGAATTGAACAAAGAAAAGTGAAGGAAAAGCTTTTAAATGAAGTGTTTGGGAGAATCCACAAACTAACCAAGTCCCATCTGAATGGAAAACATCTCATCAAGGGCATAAACACTTATGCTATCACTGTATTAACATACAGTTTTGGAGTCATTCGATGGACGGTAACAGAGATCAATAATATCCAGAGAAAAATTAGAACAACTCTCACAAAATCCTGCTTAGAAAGAATGACTCTCTCAAGAAAATTAGGAGGGAGAGGCCTTATCGATCTTCAACTCTCTTCAAAAACCAAATTACGTCACTACCGAAGATACTTTCATGGGAAGGGGAATAACACTAGTCGATGAAGCATACACACCTATGAAACTACAAATGGATGAATTTGCGATAAACGCCAAAACCAGATCTCAAAAAATCGAAGAGTGGGCTGCATAACCCCTCCACGGAAATACTACCATGCGTTAAACAACCAAAACGTTGACAAAAATTGGTCAAACAAATGGCTAACGAATTGAAGTATCTTCTCCGAAACAGAGGGTTATACTCGTATGCTTGCAATTCAAAATGGGGTGATTCCAACCAGAAATGAAATGCATATATACAGAAGATGTGGAATGCGTGCAGAGACAATTGAGCACATAATATCGAGGTGGACAACACTGGCGCAGAGCAATTACCTCAAACGTCACAATAATGTTGCCAAAGTCATACATATCGAATTATTGAAGACTAACAATATAGCACCAAAAGAATTGCGATACTATCTGTATAAGCCAGATCCAGTCATTGAAACAGATAATGTCAAAATACACTTCGATAGGACAATATATGTATACACTATACAGTACACCGAAGAGAGCACAATAGACCAGATATTACCATCATGAATAAAGTAACAAAAGAAGGATTCCTAGTTGACGTCGCAATTCCGCTCAGCAGAAACATAGGGAAGTCTTAGATGGAAAAAATAAATAAATAAGCAGAGCTTGCTACAGAGATCAAAGCACAGTGGAACCAGAAATCAGTGATCATTGGTACGATCAATTATTTTATCCAACGTCGGAATTATCAATCAAAGTTTAACAAGATTCATACATATTTTAAATTTAAATCAAAGAATTATAGAAAATATACAAAAAGCTGTGATTATCGATATCTGTCATGTAACTAGAAAATTTATTCAGTGAAGCCTCGTAATAGCTTTAGTATAGTACAACTTTACTCAGACTTAAAGGCTCTAAAATTGTATTTTCTTTGTAACCATTTGATGAGAAATTAAGGAAATAATAATAATAATAATAATAATCCGTCAAAATATCGCCCCATCACCTGTCTGTGCACGACATACGAGTATAAGCTATTCACTAAAATTTTAGCCAATAGAATCTATCAGCATTGTTCGGAAAACAGCATAATCTCTGAGTAGCAGAAAGGCTGCAGTAGGCAAACAATGGGCTGCAAAGACCAATTGACTTGATTTCAGTTCATTTTTATCATGCATTTTTATTTATATACTTAAATTACTCTTAAATGCTAGACAAAAAAATGCTTAAAAATTAGCTTAAATAACTTACAAATAATCTTATTCTAACTTACTGGCCCCATGCGGGCACTCTAAGTTAAACCTAACACTTAAACTATGTCTTTCGACGAATCTTACATTATATTTTTATTTTAACATTACTTAATACTAGAACTAAGAAAATAAATTATAAGTAAAAAACTTAGTGAATGGACAATTTTTTAATTTTTTATGAAACTTAAAACTAAAAGCCTACAGACTATCTAAAAATAAATCTTATTCTACTTAAACCTACTTACATCTAATACGTACGCACACACATACATATATATATATATATATATATATATACATAATACATATATACTTAATTTATAAATATATGTATATATATATATTTTTTGTTTTTTTTTTCATTTTTTATTTTTATTAATTTTTTTTTGTTTTTCATATATTTTTTTTTTTTCCTAAAAACTAACTTAATCCTACCTAAAACTATGTAAGCCGGCCATGGCTAAAAAAAAATTAGGCTGACCCACTTTGCCTCAGATGAAGCTATCTATTACTGGAGGCATTCGACGACGAAGCATCCTCCCCTTCAACTAGCCACCAAAATTGCTGGTGCTGCTGAGCAACATCCCTCCTGTCGCGACTCCCTACCGCCCTACTGAACCGGAGACGCTCCGTACTGCCATGTGCGACGTCTCTGTCGTAGTTGAGTCGCCTGTCCGCAGCTGTTCGAGCGACGTGGAAGATTAGCGGCACCGCCAATCTGTCCTGGATCAGACCTTTGCTATGTGCAGTTCTCAAGTCAGGTCTCAGCGTCAACACTTGGGCAGTACCCGTGCTAACCTACTCCTTTGGAGTTATAAAGTGGTCTCCGACTGACATAATGCACCTGGGCATATTGATCCGCACATCACTTACTCGATATCAAAGGCATCATCCACAAGGTGCCGTCGAAAGAATAACATTGCCTCCAAGTATGGAAGGCAGAGGAATAATGAAGGCCATAAGCTTAAGCGACGATGACTACACCCCATTGTATCTCAATAGGGACGAGTTTCCCACCCCCAAAGATGCAATTACTGTCGATGAGCTCATGTGAGCCTGGAAATCAAAGCCTATTCACAGAAAACATTCTCAGGACCTTCAGATGGCGCACATAGACAAAAATGCCTCAAATCTGTGGCTCGTGGAAGGCAAATTATTCACCCAAACGGAAGGTTTCGTATTAGCGATTCAGGTCAGAGTGATACCAACCAGAAACTACCGAAGGGCAATTCTGAGGGAAAGCATCGAAGACAAATGCAGACGATGTGGCGACGCTGGAGAAACGATTGATCACATACTTGAAGGTTGCAGTATACTCGCACCCCTTGACTATTCAAATCGTCACAACAACGTTGCCAAGATAATCCACCAATAGCTAGCGGTACAAACTGGTCTTGTTCAGCATACACTGCCCTATTATACATACCAACCACCTTCCGTTTTGGAAAATTCAACAGCCAAACTCTATTGGGATCGGACAGTGATTACAGACCAGCATCTCACGGCGAATAAACCCGACATCATGCTCTTTCAAAAAGCATCCAAGAGGATTGAAATATATGATGTAGCAGTGCCGTTGAGCAGAAACGTACAGACCACCTACGCAACGAAAATTTCCAAATACACCCCTCTGGCCATAGAAATGAAACAAATGTATGATGCAGAACAAGTCGAGATAATCCCAATTGTTATATCGGCAACCGGAGCCCCCAATCACCAGAGCTGTATACTTTGAAGTGCCAGTACGAGTCCAGTACCCAATACCCTGTACTTGTATTTGTACTTACAATTAGTTTTAGTTTTAGTTTTAAACGCATTTTATTTTCTAATCAATAACTCTTACATACTAACAAAAAATGCTTAAATGCTAGCTTAAAATTACTTAACAATCTTATACTAACTTACTGGCCCCACACAGGCACTCTAAGCTACTCTAAATTCTTATACTATGTCTTTCGACTTTATTAACATTTTCTTTATGGATATTTATATACTATACTTAGAGCTAAGAAAAAATATTGTTAACAAAAAACTTAGCCTATGGATGTAATTTTTTATTTTTTATAAAAACTTAATATCTAACTTAAAATAAACCTTAGTCTACTTAACCTATATACACAATACACACATACAGACACAAAGACATTATGCACAATAATATACATATACTAGTATATACCTTTATATATACCAGTATATGTATATATTTCTTAAATGCTAACCTAAACCTATGTAAGCTGGCCATCGCTATTTACTGGGCAAATAGATTGGTCAGCTCTGCCTCATTAGTGAGGCTGGTCCGTAATTGACGGAAACGACGACGAAACATCTTCTCCATCATTCAACCACCAGAAATGCTGGTGCTGCCGAACGACATCCCTCTTATCGCGATTCCCCACCGCCCTACTGAACCTGAGGCGATCCACACTGCCGTGTGCGACGTCTCTGTCGTAGTTGAGTCGCCTGTCCCCAGCTGTCCGAGCGACATGGAAGATTAACGGCACCGCTGATCTATCCTGGATCAACTCTTTCTGATCTAGGTAGAGGAATGCTTCCGGTGGAACGAAGCCGTCAGAGCGCACACTCTCGTGGTAAAGGTAATTGGGGTAGTAAGCCCCAGATATCAGGTTATTCGTCGAGGTCATTGCTCTTGCAATGTGCCTTCGAGTCAGCTTAATTACGAAGTTGTCCACTCGTATTAGGTTCGCCCTATTGTAAAGGACCTCATTAGGATACAATTTTTTGTACTTCGACTCTGGTGTTCTATACAAGCGAAGACAGGCCCTAAGGCAAGCCCTCTCAAACACCCGAATCTTTTCCATTAAGCTTGCTCGTACATTGAACCACACGGGACAACCAAATACCAGCATGGGCCTGATAAGGGCCATGTAGCAGATTACCTTTACCCTCGCATCGAGTTGGCTGCTATAAAACAGTCTCTTTGTAAGGGCAAAAGCACCTTTAGCTCTGGCCAGAGCAGCATCTACATTTTTGCTAAAATATAGAAACTGATCTAGCCAGATTCCTAAGTATCTGACTACATTTCGACAGGCAAGAGGCTGTCCGTGTTGTCCAATAATCGAGAACTTTCTCCAATTTTTTCTGGTATCCCTTGAGGCTCTAGACAACGGCGTCCTAAAGAGAATGGTTTCCGACTTCTGAAAGTTGATTTTCAACTTCCAGTCATCGCAAAATCGTCTTATCTTATCGAAGTCACGCTGCAAGAGAGTATTAATGACCTCGATTTTTGGACCTGTTCTTTACGCTATCAAATCGTCTGCGTACGCAATAGTATGGGGAAGTGAACCTATCAAGTCGCTTGTAAAAATGTTGAATAGGATCGGCGAATTGACCGCGCCTTGCTGAAGACCATTTTTAATTTGAAATATTCCAACAGAAGTCACATCACCATTCTTCACGATGAACTGTCTGTTAGTTAGCATATTATAAAGAATGTACAAGAGTGGTTTACTGATCCCCAGCCTAGTTAGTTTATAGAAAAGACCCTCTAACCATACGGTGTCGAAGGCCTTCTCCAAGTCAACAAGGCAGGCACCAGTACATTGTTTTTTGCCTTTATTCCATTGGATATCGGACACCAGTTTAGACGCGGCATGTGAGATATCATGTCCCGCCTTAAAACTGAATTGATTATCCGGAACTATATGTTTGTCCTCAACCCACCTAGACAGAGCTCTATTGATTACTTTCTCAAAAACCTTACTGATATTCGGAAGGAGACTTATCGACCGGAGATTCGCCGGATTGGATATATCCTTTCCCTTTTTGGGGATAGGTTGAACCACCGCCGTTTTCCAATGCGCTGGTTAATGTGCATTATTCATTCCATTATTAAACAGGGTAAATGTCCACCGCTTCTAGAGGAAGATGTCGAAGCACGATGTTCGGAATACCATCGGTCCCCACCGATTTCTTAGCCCTGATTGTGTCGAAGATCTCATGGAGTCCTGCCTTCGAAATGAACGGGGGTAGGCCACCCTCTCTGGCAATGACGTTATTTGCCATATTTTCGTCGCTAAACCGGGTGAAACCAGAGCCCTCGGATCGCCAGTTCCCTATTTCATTTCGAATGCCGAAGTCGTGCAGCAAGACGCGACTGTCCAGGTCATAATTAGGGCCAATGATATCAATGGCCTTGTATACTTCCTGGAAAGTCGCCCCTATGGCCTCGATCCTCGATCACAAGGAAGTCGTCATCATCAGCGGCCTCATTTGGATCAATACCTGCTATTGTCAGTAACCGTTCGTTGTCTGTTGTCCGGGCTATTTTAAGACACTGAAGGTCGTTTTGATTTTTTCTCCGAAATAGTTTATTTATTTGCGGAAACATATTCGGGTTGCTGGTGTTTACAGCCCGAACCTTGTTGTTCCAATACAAACTTACAGAAATTCTGTAATTTTCTTTTATTAGCGTTTGAATATTTTTAATCGACGGCTTCAGCGTCCTAATCTCCGGATCTTGTCTGTCAGTTAACTGTCTGTACAAGTTTTTGAGTCTTGACAGAAGTCTACTTTTCTGTCGGTGCAGTGCGTCAATAGTAGGATTGCGGAACAGGTCTTCGTTAGTTGTACGTCGATACCGCGGTATTGTAGTGTCCATAGTTTGTTTAATTGTCTCGTCCATCTGTTTTAGGTAATTGTCGATCTCCTCGTTTGACAAATTCCTATTGGACGGTGGGTGGAGCGTGTTCGAGGAGAGCGCTCTGTTCAAGGTTGCGGAGAAGCGCGTCCATCGAGTCTTACTGTAGTTGTAAGAATATCTTTGGACTAACTCCTCCAATTCCGCAATTTCGTTGGGAACTGTAATTTCGGTGCTAAAACCGCAATGGTCACTGTCATACACGAATGTGCGCAGACAGTTTAATGTTTGTAAATTCGTACCTGTCAGTCGTATACGTTCGTCGTACAGCAGTAGATCCAAATAAGACCCGCCTCTGGGAAACGACGGGTTATCCGTCGCTTTAAGACCGAGTCTGTACATGACATCGTGCTGACCCCACCAATCGAGTAGTAGGTTCCCTCTAGTATTTGGCAAATTATTTCCCCAATCTCTGTGTCTAGCGTTGAAATCCCCGCCGATTATAAAATAATTCTCCCCCGATTCCAGCCTCAGAAGTCGAAAAAGCGTGTCGAGCTCCGTAATAAATAGGGCGGATTGTGAAGCCTCAGGTGCATAAACAGAGGCCAAGTACAGCCGCTTTCCACTGCGAAGCGGGATGTAAATGACGACTGCCTCCAACACCCGGAACCTGCGCAACACTCCCTTGTACACTCTGTGAAATTTTATACCTTCTTTAATGAAGATCGCGACACCACCTCCACGTTTGGATCTGGGCCGGTTTCTTCTTCTAACAATATAATTATTGTACTCCAGTTTGTGATTATCGGTTAGCTTGGTTTCGCTAGCGAAAAGCACATCAGGAGTTTGGTCTTGTAGCAATTTAAACATTGCGGCTCTTCGTTCGATCCTAATCAGTGAATTAACATTCACCGCAAGGACCTTCAAAGTTTGCTCCACCATGTGCGTACCCATTACGACATGTGTTGCGTTAGGCCCGGCAGCAGCGCGTAAATCTGGTCCACCCGCTTGGCCTCTTCTTGCACCTGCTTTTGCAGCTGAGCCATCTGCCCTTGGATTGCGAGCAAGATGGCTAGCATGTTAGGTGCAGCTTCCGTTGTTCTCGGCATTGGCGCCGGAGAAGCAACAGTCGCTTGCTGTACCGTAGCCTCCCTACCAGACGCCATTTGGGCGTAGGAAATTTGGGACGTGACGGCTGGTGTTTGAAATCTAAGAGGTGAACATAACATTTGACCTCCACTTTCTGCTGCCGAGCCAGTTTTGCTTTCTTAATGTCCGCGAACTTAGGACAACCCCGATAGTTTGCGGTGTGTCCCACGTTTCCACATAACACGCACGAGAGCTTCGATCTATCGGATGCTCCGTCAACACCCAGAGGACACTCCTCGGAACTGTGGTTCTTAGCGCACTTCACGCATCGAGGCTGCATTTGGCAGTTCGACGCGGCGTGCCCGAACCTTTGGCAGCGAACGCATTGTATAACGCCTTCGCTCCTTTTTAGTTTTTCCCAGTGAACCACCTGGTAGTCTAGGACATTGATACTCCTTAGACTATCCAGACGGCTTTCGAGACTGAGCTGCACCAGGAAGAACGGCAGACTCCGTTTCTCCCGCCTGGCTATAGCTGTGGTAAATGGCTTTACCCCCACAAACTTGAGTCCTTCGCACTCCTTCTCTTTGAGCAGTGCCAGGATCTCCTCAGGATCAGAAGACGGTTCCAACCCCTTCAGCAGCATCGATTGCCGCTTTTCACACTTCGGTGTGTATGAGTAGTGCTCCGTCGTCGTTTTTTTTAGGAGCTCTTTCACTTTTGCGTAGCCCTCCACTGTATTACAGGGGATGACATGGCGATCGTTCCCCAATCTCTTGATATTAAAATTATTACCAATGACCAACTTACACAGGTCCTTGGTTGCACTTACCTCCAGTTTGTAGGTGTTGATCGGAGGCACCTTCTCTTTCTTCTTTTTCTGCTGCTGCTGCTGTTGTTGTTGTTGTTGGTGTTGCTGCTGCTGCTGTTGTTGATTTTGTTGTTGTTGGTGTTCTTGCCGCTGTTGCTTTCGCTGCAGTTGTTGCTTCGGCTGCTGATGTTTTTGTTGTTGCTGCAGTTGCTGTTTCTGCTCTTGTTGTTGTTGTTTTAGGGAGCTCTCTACTTCTGATTGCTCCCTCTGCCTTCGTGCAGTTTGCCTCTGGAGCCCCCCTCCTCTTTATCTTCTTCAGCTGTGGAAACAGCACTTATTTTTTTTTTTGACAGATTAGGAGGGGTATTCAGCCTCTTCCTCCTTTTGCTGGCTTTCGCCACGGTTATGGGAAGAGCGGGGCGCTCTCCACCATCCATCACGTGATTTTTGTTGTTTTTCCTTCTTATTGCCTGATGGTTTATATGTTTTCACAATTTGATGAGGAAAAAAAAAAAAAAAAGTTCCAAACTTCTCACTCGGGATTCGATCTCGTGTCCCACGATTTGTTGACTGGCGCCGCTAACCGCTGGGCTACCGAGTCAATTTACGGGATTTTAACTGTTTATGTTTATAAACCGATTTTTTTGTTTTTGTTTTTCTTTACGAAAAGCCGAAAGACGAAAGACCGTAAGGGCATAGAACTAGGATTATGCCCCATCAAAGCCTAATATATTGGCAGGCGAGCCCGGGACAGGTGTTATCCAGCACTCATGCTGAGATTAAAACAAATTATATAATAATAATATTATTATTATAATTATTATTACTATTATTATTATTATTATTATTATTATTACCTGCAACATAGCGGAGGTCGGATTACTTCTCCAAAAATACGCATCAACAGAGGCATACTTCAAGGAGACAGTCTAAGTCCCCTATGGTTTTGTATGGCCGTAAATCCACTCTCCACTACCCTTAACTCCACTAGATATGTTTACCATATCAAAAGTTAAGACAGACGTCAACATAAACTTAGGCACTTACTGTACATGGATGACATCAAGTTCTACGCTAGTACGGACAGGTAAATGCTCAAACTAGTGGAAGGCTTCTCTACCGACATCAAAATGTCATTTGGCATCGACAAATGCCGACGATTAAGTGTTATCAAAGGCCAAATGTTGCAAAGAGACTCTGAGTTGGTAACTGGAGAAACGATGGAAGCGCTCAGCCAGAATGAACCATATAAATACCTAGGAATCAGCCAAACCCGACGTATACAACACAAGGATATCAAACAAAAAATCACGAGTGTGTATCTACAAAGAACGAAGGACTTACTCCGTTCTAAGCTCAATGGCAAAAACATGATAAAAGCAATAAACACCTTTGCCATACCTGTCCTAACGTACACGTTCGGTGTTATTAAGTAGACCCAAACGGAACTTGAGGAGTTCAAAAGATCAACACGAAGACTTATGACGAAGTATAGGGTCCATCATCCTATTTCTTCCCTTGAGAGAACTACGCACCCTAGACACCTTGGAGGATGCGGACTGATTGATATTAGCAAACAGACAACAAATCTCCGTAGATACTTTAGTATCGAAAGTAATGATTTACATTAGGTGGTAGCAAAAAGCGATGACAGCTATACCCCACTGAACCTAAAGCATAACTGCGAAAATGAATGTGAGACTGACTCTGCTTATACCAACCGTAAACTGCAGGAGTGGAAGGCGAAGGAGATTCATTGCAGACATGCCTACATGCTGCAACAACCCCATATAGATTTGGAGATGTCAAACGGTTGGCTTACAAAAGCCGATGTCTTCGCCGAAACAGAAGCGTTCATGATTGCGATTCAAGACCAAGTCATCGCAACAAAGAACTACTGCAAATATGTGTTGAAATACCAGATAGAAGAGGATAAATGTAGAAGGTGCTGCCAACAATCAGAGACAATACAACACATTACTGGCGCATGCACGTCCCTGGCCACTACGGAATACCTTAAAATACACATCCAAGTAGCAAGGATCGTACACCAAGCATTAGGCTTAAAGTACGGGCTTATTGTGGTGGAAATGCCGTACTATAAATATAACCCTGAAGCTGTCCTAGAAAATAATACCTGCAAATTATATTATTACCGGACTGTGCTAACTAACCATCTAGTTGGAAACAACAGACCAGACATAGTCTTAGTAAAGAAACAAACCAGGGAAACTTTTCTTATAGATATTGGAATCCCAAATAGCTACAATCTGGAAAACTACTACCGGGAGAAGGAAAATAAATACCAACGCCTCGCAGAGGAAATAAAACAAATCTGGAGACAGGAAATGGTAAAAGTGCTACCGATAGTTATATCCTCCACTGGAATAGCGCCGAAAAGCTTCATACGAAACCTGACCGCGATGGGTATCGAAAGAAAAGCCATAAATATACAAAAATCAGTAATACAATCAACAACAGCGATAGTACGCTCAACAATTAGCAAAGTCTAATCTAAAAATAAATAATAAACAATAAAACAAATAACACAGCATAATAGTGCTGAAGTGACTTGCAGGCTGACTGCCGTCATGTTCGGCTTAAATGGACTCAACCTCGAGCGGTATGGGGAGGGGGAAGAGGCGTGGGGATATAATAATTATAATATTGTAATAATAATAATTATAATAATAATAATAATAGTAATAATAATAATAATAATAACCACCTGAAATCCTGCGTGCAAGGAACGAGTCTACAGAGAAACCAAGGTGGTAGAGGGCTTATCGATCTCCAATTGCTACAAGAAAATCAATTATTTCCACCGTAAAACCGATGATTAAATTATTATAAATTAAATTATTATAAATTATAGAGGCAGCAACATCAATCGATGAAACATACACTTCCCTAAAACTGCAACTAGCTGAACTCGACATGAATGCGAAAACTAACATGAGCTTCCAGAAAAAACTACCACACGTTAACCAATCAAAATTTTGACCAAAAATTGTCAAACAAATGGCTAACCAATGGTAGTACCCACTCCGAAACACAAGGTTCAATGTTAGCTATCCAAGATGAGGTGCTAGCAACTAGGAACTACGTATAATGTATAATCAAAAAACCAAACGCCCATGAAGATATTTGCAGAAGATGTGGAATGCGAGTTAAGACAATCGTTTATTAAGCATAAGATATCTTAAAATTGCCCACTCAGCATCATCACGATTACCACATAGTTTCAACAGCATAATCTGTAAACAAGCACATCTGGACACCAAGTCCAACCCTGATCGAACATGTCATTTGTCACGTATTACTACTGACCAACGATTGCATAAACAAGAACATCTGGACACCAAGTCCAATCCTGATTGAACAAGTATAACCAATCGATCTAGAACGATCGATTGATGAAATCATCAGCACTCAGATGATGTCATTTTAAGAGTATATAAACTCCATCAAAAATCATCCAAAGGCAAGTCAACTTCCAGCAGCAGGATCATCCGGTCATCTTAATTTAAGTACCAACACCATTGTATTCTAGTATTATTTAAAATAAAGAATATCTTTTTTTAAAAAACCTAGACACAAAGGAAAGTAATAATTTGCGTGGAGAAACGATTGACTACATAATATCCAAATGCCCAACATTGGCTCAAAGTGACTGTATGAATCGTCATAATAATGTTCCCAAAATTATGTGTCTGAAACTCTTAAATTTGAACAACATAATGTCAGAACAGCCAAGACACTATATGTGCTCGTATTAGCCAGACCCTGTCATCGAAACAGATCAAATAAAAATATATTTCGATAGAACAATGCAATGCATCGCAGGAAACATAATAGCAGTACCACTTTGCAAAATCATAGAGAAGACCTACTCCGAAAAGATCAACAAATATGTGAAACTTGCAACAGAAATTAAAACACAGCTTAAAACTGTAAAAGTTGTTCCAATGACCATCTCCAATATAGGTCCATAAAAAGTTTGCCGCAGGTTTAAAAATTTTAGGATAAATGATGAAATTATTCAAAATATCCAAAAAGCTGTAATCATTGATACCTGTCATGTAATTACAAAATTTTTACAATGACATTATACAATTAATTTTAATTTATTATAACATATTTTTACTTAGACTTAAGATCTCTAAAATTTTAATTTCTAAACCATTTAATGAGAAATAAAGGGTAATAATAATATTAATAATAATGATAAGCTTTATTTCATTAGAAAAGAAGTACGAAATGTTATATTTTATTAATTAGAATTACAAATTAGAAAAATTAGTTTTAACATGAAATATTTAGGAGCTTTCTGCTGTCAGAGAGATAGTAGGCGAGTGCACCTTTCATAGTAAAAAAATCAAAATACATAATGAGTAGATTGGGAACTAAACATCGAAAAAATTCATATACAACGTGCTTGTAAAAAAACGTAAAAACTTTCAAAATATTGGGTTAAACAAATTTTCTATTTCACAATTATTAAATGAAAGCTTTCTTAAAAAATCTGATTTCATTCTTTCGCTTCTGAGATTACGAGTATTAGGTAAAGAGTTACAGTTACAATACATTATAAAACCGTGAAAAAAGTGTTTTATTAATTTTGAGTAGCATCACAAAATTTCTGATGTTGTTACGTAGGTTATAATTACTATATAGCCTGGCTGCAGTATACCCGGAGTTCTGCGATTTGACCGACAAATGCATTTTATTAAAATGCGTGCTGCCCCAGCACGATATTGAAGTTTTGATTTATATAAACTAGTGCTAGGATAGCTGGATTGCAGTCTAGACTTAGAAGATACATTTGCCTCACAAGTATAAAATGTCGTCCTTCCACTTCAATTTAGAGTCCAATATAATGAGCAATAAGGACTTGACAACTTTGAATTTAATTTGTGAACGAACTCTTTCAATAATCATCAAACTGTCACTGTCAATTTATTCAGTAAACTCAATATTTTCATCATCGTAAAGTACACGAACGAGCAACGTCTGCAAATTATAAAAATTTTCTACCAAAATTCGGAGTCGGCGACTGCAACTTTAAGAGCGTTAACTCCAATGGTGAGCGTGTTATCTCAAGAAATGGGCCAGTCGATTGGCCGCCTCGTTCGTGCGATTTAACGCCGCTTGACGTTTTCTGTGGGGCTACGTTAAGTCATTGGTTTATGCCAACACGTCGACGAAGTTGGAAGAGCTCAGAGCCAACATTGAACGCGAAATAGCGGCCGAAATGTGTGGCCGAGTCGTTGAAAATTCGGTCCAACGTATCGACCGCTGCAAACGTGCCCGCTGTGGCCATATGAACGAAGTCGAGTTCCATTCATAAATGTTTTGATTGTACTTCAAGCCGATAATAAAGTTTTTGAAATATCTCAAACGAAATTTTAAACAATTAGGCGAGTGAAGATGCAAAATCATATTTTCTGCGACTGTACCCATAATATTAAATAACATGAACTTAGTTTTATCACTAATTCCTATTTTATGAAAATTAAACCACCTACGTAGTAAATCAAAGTCAGAGCTCAGATACACAAATAAACCGAGATGGTTATTCGGTAAAAGTTGTTATTCTGCCTTGAATGGTTGAATAAATAGACAATTAACGTACGAGTATATTAAAAACAAAATTACACCCAAAATGGATCCTTGTGGTTTTCCTGGCTCAAATGACCATTTATTTTTACCTTTTGCTTACGGTTATTCAAATAAGAATTAAACCACGAATGTATTGATCCTCTAAAGCCTGCATTATAAATACAATTATATACAATTATACAATACAATTTATTGAATAACAACTTATGATTTACCGTGTCAAAAGCCTTAGTGATATCTGTAAATAATGCAGTAGAAACTTCAGAGTCATTTAAGGTCTTATAGATTTTGCCACACAATTTTAATATAGCATCTTCCGCTTTTGAACCCGAACTGAAAATAGCTGAAAAAACTAGTTCTGTCTAAGAAGGACAGACAGCATTCTAGATGTATCGCCCTGTTCAAATATATTAAAAAAAGAAGATAGAAGAGACCTAGGACGGTAATTATTTAAAACTGTAGTGTCATCCTTTTTTTTGTAGTGGGATACCACGGATGTTTTGAGGGACTCTGGAAAAATTCCTTTCTCAATATTAATATACTTGGAACGCTATTATAAGAAGATGATTTAGAAGTTTTTGTTACAGAAAAATTTTATGCATGTATTTCGAGTGACCTAAAATTTTCAAAGAAAAAAAATGTGCATTTGAGGATCACAATGTCATCGAACATTTTGTAAGTTATGATCCGATCCGCAGAGGAGTATTTCAGCTCTTAACTCATGACATAATAAACAATATCGCGAATACAAAGTTGGGTTTTCTTACATATTTTTTTCCATGGCTTGATATAACTTAATCTACTATTTGTTTTCTTTACAATGCAATTGCATTTTACCTATAAATAAATTAAAAGCAATAGATGGATCATTTCATCCCACAATTCAAAAGTTAATCAATTTTAGAAAGACTTTTAAATGCTTTGATCTAGAGACACTTAAATTAAGTTAAAGCATATAAGCTATTTTAATGCAACCTTATGAATATGTGATTTAAACGAGTGCTTGAATTCATAACTCGAATGGGTTGGGACAATATTAAATCGAAACCAAAAGAAGATACAGTTGACAGAAAAAGATCAGCAACGGGTGTATTCGATAAGATATTTATGTTAAAATCGCCTACTATAGTTTGATTTTCAAGAAACTCGGTAAATTCGTCGAAAAACTTTACTGAACACATATATACAATATATGGCTATCGAAAAGGTCTTAATTACGCAGAGGTTAGTTTTAAATAAATAGAAGAATCGTATGTTCTCGATGTAAGAACGATTAACAACGCCCTGTTTATAATTCCCATTTATTTGAACGTTAGTCATTGGCAACGCGATTATGAAAATTTTAAGGAAGTGCTACAGTATTTAAGGGAAAAAAATTTGATGCTCATTGTTGACTTTAATGATCGTCTAGGACTTTCTTAAAATAATTTTGTGAGTGGTTACAAGACATCCACAATTCCAAAGATGAAATTTGTAATCATAAGGGTAGAGAGATAGTGGATCTTGCGGATGCATACGACTTCAGTATTCTAAATGGAAATTATGAAGGCGATTATCCGTGGAAAAGCATGCTCAGTAATTGACTACTGCTGCATCTCTGGAAATTGGAAATTCCTCCTTAGCGACTTTCGAATAGGAATAGAGACTTTCTCGGACCATATGCCACTCGAAGTTAAGTGTTTGGTATCTCACGAATGAGAGGAATGTAAGCGAATGTAATTTTTAAGAAAACTAGTATGGAATAACCGAACTCAAAATTCTGAACTAGAGCGATTACACACACAAACATCCCAAAACAAAAGTGGTTTGATTATGAGTGTCTGAGTGCTAGAAATAACTCTTTCAAATTACTAAAAGTTTTTGGGGAATATGATACCAGCATATTTAAAACACTCTATGGCGAAGCAAATAAGAACTTCAAGCGGATTTGTTATGAAAGAAAGATAATATTTGAACAGCAACGTATTGCTATTATAAACAGTTTCACATTTTCAGCAGAATTTTAGAAAGCTGTAAAATATATAAATGGACAAATAAGTTGCATCGCCACGTCGCTTACAGCAACACAGCTAAGGAATCACTTCATCAATCTGCTTAATAATCCACAGATCTCACCACCACTCCAATATGCAGCTCCATTGATTTTCATTAGAAGAAATCAAAGAAGATATTAATAAAGCAAACATGAGAAGGCCCCCGGAGATGACAGAATTCCATACGAGTTCTATAAAAACTGCACATATCAATACAGGTCTGCGCTCGTAGGCGAATTCAATAGAATCTTTGAATCAGCAAATATTCCAGAAAGTTTGAAAAAGTTTATCCACTGCACAAAATGGGTGACTATGGCGATCCTACAAACTACAGAGGAATATCTCTGCCAAGCTGAACACCTCTGCGAAGTTGTTTGCCGAGCTTATATATGTATAATAGACTTACCTGTTGCGTTGAAAAGAAGAAATCTTTGCAGGAGTTTCAAGCAGGTTTTAGGAAGAATTACTCGGCAGGCGACTAAGTATTTGTATTATTCAATATTGCGGAGATATGCCTTTTTTGTTGACTTTCGAGCATCCTTCGACTTGTATGGGATGGGGAGTCCATATCTGGAGAATTCACAACAACGATGGGTATGAAACAAGGATGTATCTTGAGTGCGTTACTGTTTATCCTGTTCATCAACGACATATCAGATGCTGTAAAGGATGGAATCTTAAGTAAGCAGATGACATCGTTTTCCTTTCCGACGGGATGGGTTGAAGCTTATGATAAATAGGCTTAGCGTTTATTGTAAATACCGGAGCCTGAACGTGAACTTGAATAAATCGAAGGTAATGGTGTTCAGAGGCGGCGGTGGCAGATATTCTCAAAGCGAAAGGTGGATGTATCTAGGGGAAACGGTGGAAGTTGTTCGCGAGTAAAATACATAGGAATTTTGGTGTCTTCAAACTTAAATATGAAGAAACATCTAGAAGCCAAACTTATCTATGGGGTCGCTGCATCAACAACAAGTATGTAACCCAATAGCTCGAAGCGGAAACTCTTTCGCTCAACTGCAGCATCAGCTCTTTTATATGGATCGCAGGTGTGGGGATACTCTTCTTTTGTTGAAGTTGAGAGGTTTCTTCGGTATATCTTAAAGCGAATGTACTGTTTGTGCTACGCGTAATTATATGCTGCATCTAGAGACTGGTACACCGCCTATATTTTTTGACCCATTAAGACTATATAGTAAAAGTTGTGGCAATGAGTGATAATGGACAGTCAACAGTTGTACTCAAGAGTGTAATAAAAAGCAGAGCAAGTTTCATTCAAGAATGGGAACGCCTTACATCAGACTGTGGAGAATGTATAAGGATACCACCCGATGAACATTTTGAACATCTATGAACACAACTCTATGTCTTATTGGAAAAAGTGAGTCGAAGTATGTATGATCGTTTTGTAACGGATGCACAGTCTGAATAATGCACGGATGCACGGATGAAAAATAACTGCATTTTGATATAAAGTTTAGAAAATCCTCAAAATTAACAATTCTTATAACTCTGTCACCTTCATTCTTTCTAATAAGCACCGATGAGTTTATCACTCAGATATACTTACTCGAACATACTTTGTTGACTTTCAGCAATTTTGCATTCTCCAAAAGAGATTTGATATAACCAGTAAGAGAATCATTGATGAAAATTCTGCTAATGCTACGGATTATCTCGTTCTGGTTGTATTTGTCAATTTGACAATAGTAATAATTAACAATAGTGGATAATTTCATTTTATTGCGTTGTAACTTATAATATAATAATATATAATTATAATAACTCAACAAACTTTTGACACAGCAGAATGTCGTTATGCACTTTCTAGGCTTAGAGAAAAAAAAGACGTACGAGAATATACGTCTACTTGAAGCGTATTTGCATGAAAAATCCGACTCAGTTTGCTATGAGGGAAAAACGAAAACAAGTGTCATGGTCTCCATACAGCAAAAAGGTCTCCCTACTGACCTTAAAAATCTGAGGAACTTATATATCAAATTCCACGAGATTTTCAATATGTCTCCCCAAAAAGTCTCAGACGACCTTGCTGCTTTCGGTAACTATGTGCACTCAAAAAGGATCTCACACCTTCAATGGAGCAGAGCTGACAACGAAAAATTTTTTCGTCCCTAACGTGCTACCATTGCCAGTGTTCCAACCATCCACTCCCACGCGCTATCGAAATAACCTTCCTCTTACCTTCTACTATCAAAACGTAAGACGACTGCGATCTAAAACCCGTGCTGTTTTGCGCCAGTCTCACGCTCTCCCATTTGAGGTCTACGCTCTGACCGAAACTAATCTAATTCCCGATATAAAGAATCAGGAATTATTCCCCCTAGTTTCAACGTTTTTCGAGACGACGATCTTACCCGTCCAAAAGATGATTCTCCGTGTCGAGGTGTCCTACTGGCCGTCCAAAATGACCTAACCTCTTCTCCAATCACTGTTTCTACTTCTTCTAAGCTTGACTACGTTTCAATAAAGAATACTCCCTTGTAGGTCCCTGTACATTATGTGTTTTTACATCCTACCGGCACAACCTATCGAATGCTACCAACTTGCTATCGATGCAATTGATCAAATAATTAATTTATCTGATCCTCTCGATGATATCAACGTATTCGGCGATTTCAATCTACCTCAATTGCACTGGACTCAATCAGAGGATGAATCTTGTTTTACCGCAAACCCTAACTCGAGTAAAGTATGCCTCTACTTGGATAAGCTTACAGACTCTAGCTTATGCCAAGTTAGTGGGGTCTCCAACTATATGGATAGGCAATTAGACCTCATATTGACCACTGACCCCATAAACTCGTCTGTGTCGCTCTGTCCCCTTTCACTATCGATCATTGATAACTTCCACCCGCCACTTCTTCTTTCTCTTTTCCACCACTCTCCTATCAAGCATTGTCCATCTGCAGCTGCCTCTTCTTACGACTTTCATAAAGCGAATTTCCGCAAAATTAACGAATATCTTAGTAAGTGTTCTTTTAATTTCTCCAATATATCCCTCAGTGATACTCTCTCTATCTTCTACAGAGAATTATTCAATTCTATTTCTCTCTACGTCGCCTTTTCGCGCAAAAAAAAAACCCTTCTACGAGCCCCCCGTGGTATAATCGTAAACTTCGTTCTTTACGTAACAAGAGAAACAAATTATGGGCAGTTTTCCTTCGATCCAATTCATTTGCGGACTATTCCAACTACCTCGGGTTATGCCTTCAATTCGCCCAGCTTTATAACGTTTTCTACCAACAATACCTTGATAGAGCGCAATCAAAGCTTATAAACGATCCTAAGTCTTCCTACCAATCGTTAGCTACAAAAAAAAATCCGACGGTTTTCCTCCATCCCTCTCATACAAAAATATATCATCAACTGATCCGCATACCATAGCCAACCTTTTTGCTACTTTTTTTAAGCAATCTTTTGCCGATACCGGATCCCTCTTATTTCAAATACCTGCTTAACTTCCCCATTGGCCCCTCTATTTCTGAAAGTTATGATCATACAGTGATAGAAAATAAATTACAACTTAATACTTACCCGGCTCAGATGACCTTACATCCATATTTCTTAAAAAGTGTTCCTCAACACTTTCCCACTCCCTTTCAAATCTCTTCCAGTTATCGCTCTCTCAAGGTGAATTTCCACAGATACGGAAGTCTTCTTTCATAAAACCGATACACGAAAAGAGATTGAAGAGCGAAGTCACTAATTACCGCCCCATAGCTAAACTTTCATATATACCCAAACTCCTCGAAAGCATTTTCCAGTGCAAATCTCTTGTTTCCCCTAATCAACACGGCTTTCTGAAAGGAAGATCAACTACCACTAACCTCGTCGAATTCGTGTCCTCTGTTCTCTCAGCCTTAGAAAGTATAGACGTTATAACAACTGATTTCAGTAAGGCTTTTGATAAGAAAATCCTGTTCAAATTATCCGTCCTGGGCTTTGAACCCATTTTGCTTAAATGGATATCTTCTTACCTGGATAATCGCTTTTATAGCGTTCGATTCAGGACTGCCCTATCGGCCCCTTTCTTGGCCACTTCAGGTGTTCCTCAAGGTAGTCACCTCTTCATCCTAAGTATTAACGACCTTCAAAGGCTCATTCAACACTCAACACTTTCTCTCTATGCTGACGATACCAAATTTTGTAAACCCATTTCCTCACAACAAGACTTCAGCCTCCTTCAAATAGATCTAAATAGTTTTTCCATCTGGTGCATCAAGAATTGCTTAAAACTCAATGTCTCCAAATGTCAATCGATTACTTTCTCACGTAAGTGCAAGAAGTCTCCTCAACGAATTTACCATCTCCACTGCCAACCTATACCCCTTGTTGAATCTATCCGCGACCTTGGCATATTATGCGACAGACAGCTTAATTTCCGCTCGCATATTGATGAGATAATTTCTAAAGCAAACTCATCACTCGGCTACGTTAAAAGATGGTCCAAAGAATTCTGCAACATCACTTATGTTCGCTTGGTGTCCCTTTCAAAAAGTTTATATATCCCGTATTGAGAGCATCCAGCGTCGTTTTCTTCGATTTGCTCTTCGAGGTCTACCTTGAAATGATCCTCTAACCTTACCTCCCTATCGAGATCGTCTCAAGCTCATTAACCTGAATACCCTTGAGGAACGAAGGGACGCAGCAGACATTCTTTTCATTCACCGACTGTTCTCAGGCTCCGTCGATTGCACGTATCTTTACAATTCTATTTTCTTTTATACTAACCCTCGTAATCTACGTTGCCATCGTCTCTTTTACCTACCAATCCATCGCACGACATATGGCTGTAACGAACCAATCTCCCATATGCTGCGTAAGGTAAACTCCAACCTTTCCGTTTTCGATTTTAATCGCAGCACTCTCTCCCTCAAATCCGATATCCTTCACCATCCCTAGCTGTAAGCCCTAGTGATAAGTTCTAGTTTTCTTTTAGTTTTTAAGGCCTAGTTTTTAAGCTTGTATTAAGCCAAATAAATGGGTGCGTTAGCCCCCACCAAAATTAAAAATTAAAATATAAATCTGGAACCTAGTGGTAGGTCTTTTGTTATGCTGTATGGTATACAGCTCAGTTTTCACACCTATTTGCTAATTAACGTCTTCTACGGCAAATGGTTCCGCGAATTTACGCTTATAACGTCATCTATATTTATCTTTGATATATGTAGATGACACGTAGCCGATTCTGTAGCAGTGCTTAAATAACATGTCCCCTTCAGTAAGCCCATTGACTCTGCAACAATCGGCAAATCATTAATCAACAAACCCTTGTTTCCCTACTATGTTACATAACATACGAGTATATGTTTAATCCCTTGGATGTCGATGTCTACCCTGAAATTTTATCACAACGACGAGATCTCTGTTAGGTACTTTGTAACGGTTTGTGTTCTCACTCGAAAGAGATTGGCCCAACACAGTATTTTAATGACGTTTGTAGTCCAGAATCTACCTCTTCGCATGGTAGTATCATCCTAAGGCAATATAACAGGTGGCGCAAAAAAGATGGTATAATTTTTGCAAATGGCGTCGTACGTCAATCATATTTGACATTTGTGAACTAGACAGCTACAGTATACAAACAGACAAGCTTTGGAGCGCTATACTCCGAAAGAGCGTGGAATAATTGTGTCGATGTTTTTGACCAATAATCGGTCAGTGGTGCTAACGCAGAGTGAATTTCGACGTCGATTTCCTAATCGTGTCACGCCAACTGGGCAAATATTCCGGCTGTTAGCTACTCGATTCGAACAGAGTGGAACCACAAGAGATCATGCAGGGCGTGGCCGCCACCGGACTGGTCGTTCGGCGGAGAATATCGCGGCTGTGGCTGCCGATGTCACTGAGAACGAAGAAACATCAACCAGACGACGGGCCACGCAATTGGGCATCACCAGACGGAGCCTACAGCGAATTTTAGTAAAAGATGCCCCTTGACCGTCAGTAACATGTGAATTACTGTAGCGCCATCCTCAATGCCAACAACGAAGACGACGATTTTGTGCCGAAAATCATCATGAGCGACGAGGCGCATTTGCACTTAAGCGGTTACGTCATTAAGCAAAATCTTCGTTTCTGGGTGCTGAAAATCCGCGTGTGATGCACGATGAGCCATTACATCTACTCAAAGCCAATATGTGGTGCGGCGTTCACGCGGGAGAAATGATTGGGCTGCATTTTTTTGAGGACGCCATCGGCAATACGATCACTGTTACTGGCGATCGCTACAGTGCCATGATAAAGCACTTCTTATTGCCGGAATTGGATGAGCGGGGCTTGGTGAACGTGTGGTTTTAACAAGACGGTGCAACCGCACGCACAGCACGAGCCACAATGGATGTTGTGGAGGAAGCGTTTCCTGGTCGCTTAATCTCCCGATTTGGCATGGCCAACAAGATCGCCCGATTTAACCATCCCAGACTTCTATCTTTGGGGCTACTTGAAGTCGCGGATTTATGCCAACAAGCCTCAGACAATCGCAGCCGTTAAGAAGAATATCGACAGGAATGGGAACAGTTATCACCGGACATCTTGCGAAAAGTCATGGAAAATGCGGTAAAACGGGCACAAATGTGTATCAACACTGGCGGCAGCCACTTGGCGGTTATCATATTTTCCACTTAACAGTAACAATTGTAAAGGTCCATCCATCACTCAAAATTATTTTTTTTTTTATTTAGTAAAGGAGTAATTCAGAAACAAAATTGGATGGTTAATTTTGCGTCACCTTGTATTTCCGGGGATTTTTATTTACTAAACTGTTTTATACATTTAGTGGAGTAGAAGAGTGTTGCTGCTTTGAATCACTCCAAACATATGTATATACGTACATATAAATATAGCCAAGTCAATAGTGAATAAACTAAATGTGATCTGGAATTGTTGTAATGCTCGGGGTCGGTAAGTATCTTACGTCATGGTGCCAATATCCCAGAAACCATTTTTCTTTTTCAATCTTTATCCGATGCCCGAACTAAGAATAGTACCATTTGAAACCTAGACTAGAGAACGATAAACCGATCCCACCCGCGATTTTAAAATGCGTCGCTTCACAGTGGTTTGTAATAATATAATAATATATAATATTCAATAAACGATTATTATAGTACTCTTCCGATCTGAACTCAATCGCTTGCAATACTGCTTCTCCTTACAGGTGTAGGTATCGCCACTGGTAACCCTATTTCTCTACTCCATAATTGACATCATCAGCACACAGCTCAACAGAACGGCTTTCAAATCCATTAATTTTGTAAATATTTGTTTTTAGAACAGAAGTTAAATTCCCAGCACAGATGACTCATTTACGAGTAAATTGTCAACATATAACACCTTTAGATAAGCCCTTCATGGGAACCCTATAATAGCTTATGACTCGTGTGTATACTTAACTTTATCTGTATGTTGATTTTATTTAAGAAAGTGACGTATGATAAATTTTACATCCAATTTAAATTGATTTAAGTAATGGAGTACGAACATTTTGAAAATGGCACGTGTTGTACTGAGATAGTACTATCAATACGGAAGAGTACAGATAGAGGGAGCATTAAAGATTCCAAATATGCCATGCACGTGTTTCATTAGCAAATGCTATAATCACAAGTTCTCCCCCTTGAAAATTGTAAGTATGTTTATATACTCGTAATATTTGAAAAGGTGCTAATTTAATATGATGAGAGTATGAATTTTTTATATAAATTCACAAGGGAATAAGATGTAATTGATTGGATCCCATACTGACACGTGCTAGAGGTGATTAAATTCATTCAAATTCCCTAAATTCTGATCTTATTGTTAAAAAGCCAAGTGGGCAATAATGCAATTTAAACCGTTGCTGACTATTATTATTATAAGACATATAGTTAAGATTGCTTCGATAATGAACATTGGGTTCACCGCAAGTGTTTGCTGAAAGACAACGATGTTGCATTTGAATCTCAACTGCTCTGTTCCCAATTTCCTTATCCTAAATCTCAATTTTTAATTTTCTACTGATTTTAGTTTTAAATAAAACAGTAACAGGAAAGGTCTCCAGAGTCAACTTTTTTCTATGTCCTTAGAACTAAAACTTAGTTATGTAACTGCTTCCATTTTTCCATAACAAATCAATGTAAAATCCTTGTTCCAATCGGAACTCGACGAAGAATAGTTGAATCCTATCTGTCTACTTTTGCTTAGATAGTACCGATTCCAGGATCCTCATAACCCCTGCAAAAAATTTGTAAGTCCATAGGTCTCTTCCGAAAAGAGTATTTACCTAACAGCTTGTGACTTGTTATAACACTTAAAGCTATCATAATAAAATAGGCAATAGTGAATTTGTGTATGTTCTGTTGTCTGTAGCATATATGACAATATAATATTTGATAGTGGAATACCAATGATTAGCATTGTTGGAAAGTCAGTTGTGTAGCTCCAGTTCTGGCAAGCCATACCCATAGGAATCGTTATGCTCAGGCACTCAAATGAACCGGATATAATTCTGACTGCTCTCCAGGATATTGTACATATTTAAATACAAGTGAATTGTAAGCGTTACCTCAAAACCAGGTGTAAGGGTAGGCTTGACAGCACATGGAATAAGCATTAGACATGCTACTCGTTCCAACCTACTTAATAATTTTTGTTTCTTAGTTTTGTTTGAAGTGGTGTACCAAACTGTGCGATTCTAACATCTGAAGCCAATCCACGATCTTTCGGAATGTCTCCATTTCTTATCACAAATTCTTGTCAGATGTACAAAACTACGGATGCTTTCTTAAATCTTTTTTCAGTGTTCAGATTCCTCTTAAATTTATTGTCAACGATTATGCCAATATCTGGCGCTTTTTGATAGCTTCAATCACGACTCATCTATCAGTGTTATTCTGAAAGCTGGATATGTTCTACTGTTGGTTAGTAATGCCAATAAAACAAATTTAAGGTTCTAATTTATCTATTGTTGAATCGTCCAGTTGAACACGTCAGTCGGATAGAAGAGGACTTAAAAAGTATTTTAGAACACGTATATATAGTTTCACAATGAGTTTTTTTAATTTTTCACTGAAATCATTTGACGTGCACGTAGTCCCAAACCAGTCATTGGTGTTTCAAAATTTGGCAGAAGACCTACATATACTCTTTAACAAAACATTAGAGCCTGCCAGACTTAAGGCTGAGAGATCGAAAGCAAAGGTCTTACATTTTGTAAATATGAATGTCTTTTCTCCTTTTTCTATAAAAAACCAACAACATCAAGTGTCAGCGACAGCGTCTGGTTTTGTATTTTCCCAAATATAAGCAGAGCTCGTAGATAATCATGACAATCTGGAGAAGAGGGATTCTAGCGATGCACTTAACCTCATATCAGTCAGTCATCAAAACGAAAGCGAATAATTACAAGTATGTTATATACCTTACTCAGTCTAATTCGAATTCAAATAAGCAGGAATTTGAAGCAGGTACTATCTAATTCCTTCATATTTTTGAGGAGTTCACGTGTTGTGCCTTTCTTTGCCAGTCCATTTACTCCTAAGTTGCCTGGAATATCTTTGGTGCATCTTGTAAGTCAGCAGTATTCTGGCATACTTTTTAAGATTTAAAACAAAATGGCTACGACGATTTTCTCGGTATTAATCATGACAAACGGCTTGAAGTTTCCCATGACAACGGGAATTAGGTGTAAACGTTTTCACAGCATATATCCAGTTTGATCTGTAATACAAATGACAGTCAAATTATAATTCATCTCTACGGAGGCCAACCAGTTGCGTGCTCTATGAAGTTTAATATCAAACTAATTCGGGGATATCAGACTTGATCAAAAAATTTCAGCAATTTGGCACATGTTTTTTTGTGGATCCACGAGTACGTGTTTATCTCTTCGTGCGAACATTACGAGGCCCATAATTGTGATGTGAGATTATTCCAAAGCTCATTTGGAGGCTTGTTTGGAAAGAACTCAATCAGTGTTTGAAGGGATTCATTTATTAGTTAGGACTTCTATTTAGAATTTCCTCAATCCAGTAGCAACTACGTTTTATAGATATTAAGTACATTTTTTGTCAGGATTTTTCTATATGAATAATATACACCAGAGAGGGAAGGGCCATCTCTACTGAATCCTTTTCGTAGTACGCGTGTTAAGAGGTATTTAGTACAGGATTTTGTCTTATTAAAAATGAGTGGGAATATACAATTCTCTAATGGGATCATGACAATTTTGCCCGAAACCTTCGGTAATTGTCCGAGGAGTGTTCCCTATTATGTATTTGGAAGATGTAGGATCATGCCACCGACTTGTAGACAACATTTGTCGTGATTTCTTCAAAAGGAAACTCCCCAATGTCTTGGGGATTTTCGTTATTATCTTGATTTGCATCTGTTGCTGGTGGTGCAAATTATTTGCTGTTTCTGGAAAACTATCTTTATGATTTCTTTCTTTCTTGTTCTGTAATTTACATTCTCATATAGAGACTCCAGCCTTTCTTATCTTATAAATTGAATAAATATGTGCTTGTCTCGTTGGGTATGATTTCTGCAGAGCCTTTCTGCGTGGTAGCTGAGAAGGAGCTCTTTAACTGCCACCATCTTGAGTAATTTGTGAGTTAATTGATCGAATCGATTTTAAGCTGTTTAATTCGACTAGTATCTACTACTTGATTAAAAGGTCATATTAACATTAAGAATTGTCACAAAAGAATATCAGATGAAAGGCCCTGTGTATTGTGTTTGACTTAGAACCGACATTCCTAGATTAAATCTCACACGTCATGCTGAGATACCTTGCAAAACTAACGTCGCAATCAACATGAACTTCAATTTGTACGAGTATAATACCAAGATGGCACTTAGTTTGCTGCACTATACGACTACTAAATATCATATACGTCTCATTCAATCTGTATAACTCTTCACCCTTCATCGCAGAAAGCATTTCATGATTGAAAACGTGAAATTGAGAAAATAGGGAAAACATCAAGAAAGCGCGATAGCCATGAAACTCCAAAGCCGTGATTATACTGATTTCCGCAGTACGTGTACTAATAGCACCGTTTACGTAAGAGATGTTAGACAATTACACTGTTCCACTATACGACTGTTCGACTATATTGACTAAGTGTAAGTAGTACATCATAAAGTACATCACCCTCATCACGGAGAAAGAGTAGGGTGTTACTACATCTATTTTCTATGCAGCCTATACCCCATGGCTTCTAAGAGTACAGGCAAAAGCGTAAGATTCGTGACTATTGATAATTGATTTTCACGAACAAACGATTCGTTTTACTTCCTCCAGCACTGACCTTGACACATACATACATTCATACACTCATACAAACACTCTCTCCCTCTACTGATAGTTTGTTTTTAGTAGAATCGCAGATAGTAAAGCAAACATTCGTCAGCCCCTAAACGGATGAGATAAGACGAGTATCTCCCCAAAGTCAATGTCAAAGGAATTTTTGATTGCGCGAACGTGGACTCATGGTATGTTTTTTTTTAGCAATGGGGTTGGGGATGTGTTCGCATTATTTTTCGCTATCGCTATCATGTGATAGTAGGTGCGACTTGAATTCATTCATTCCAGAATTGTTGACAATACGAATAGTTGCCGGTAGTTAGAAGATAGAGGGGATTGCTTTCATTGACGTATGTTACTACGTATCCGTATAATGGTGTTTTGCAGTTTGGTTCTTATGAAGCCTGGTTAATTTTATTTTAAATTAAAGATGAAAAGTCTAGAATGTATTGAGATTCGGTTTAATTTATAGCAAATAGAGTTCGATTACGTAGGCATTACAAGTAGATAAATTTTTGTTGTATACTCTTGAATAGTACTGATATCTTTATAAATTACATCATGACATTGAGACTTTATACACTTGTGGCCTTATTATCATATACATACTCGTAGTAAGCTTATTCGATATGGAAGTGAAAGTTTTACTATAGCTATTGGCGGAAAACCAGTGAGTACAAAAGGTTAGGCATGCAACTATTGTAGTAACTCAAAGATGCTATCGCTAAATATGCTTTTTGTAAACATTGCGTCAGATTATTGAATAAAAAAGCCGACTACTGGCAAAAACGTCGGTCAACATCAAAAAGTAGAAAATGGAATCTATTTTTCTAACAATTATGCAGAATTGTATGCGGTGACTGTTTATTAAAACCCATTTCAGCAGATAAGCTCCTTGTCGAAATGGAAGTATTGACTTGTACGACAGCAGCTAGAGCAGTAATCGTTTCTAAAATCTCGGTGATAAAAAAATTCTTCTTCATGCTCAGCGAAAGTGTCTGCCAACCTTATGATCGTCTATCTGCTCGGATGAATGTCTCTAAATAGGCCCCTACACTCCTCTTGGATGGAAAATGCAGACCGAAATTCTGGTAATATATATCACAATTGTTCATTTTCGATTAATTTTAAGACCAGTCTGTAGAATTAAAAAAACAACTTAAACTAATTAATCACACAGGAAAAGGCTATTTGTATTAGTCTATTTTGCAGCATGCTTCAGCCAGCCAATTAGATATTGGACTTAAAGAAAACCAGAGAGAATTGCTGTTAGCAAATAATTAGATCGAATCAGACAAAATGAAATGAAAAATAAAAATAGTATTGTAGGAGCCAGTTTTTCGAAAAGGCAATTTATAATTTATAACTTTTGTCAAAGTGTTTTTAATATCAACGATGGGTATAGTCTTTTGTTCCACTTTTCGGTGGAATATGCCATCAAACCTTTTGCTATTGATCTGTTCAGAAGTCTTCATTTCTTAAGATCTCAAACAGAAGGCACGCGAGTACAACGGATCTGTAGGAAGAGGGGGGAAATGGTTCGAGAATGTAGAAGGAAGAATGTTGTGAAGAAAAGTCCTACGTTGTAGTTTTCGGGAGAACATCTCATCACAAAAAAAGGAGCTATCTCACCTGATTAGTTTGAAAATGTTTAGATCCATTGAGGATAGACTGGAATCCTCAATGTTCCATTTGAACATCTAGGAGAGCCTATATCTTGTGGCATTATAACATTGTTTGGCTCAGTTTTTATTTCTTGAGACAAAATTAATGAGGATATGGTAGCCATTTATATTTTTTTTCACTCAAGAGTAAGCCTGATACGCCTGAAAATTATATCCTTTCATATCCCCGAAATTATTTCTGCAACTCCATCGATCCACACTGCATTGATCTGCATTCTTCTGCATTCTTCGTCCGATGATGAATTAAAGAAAAGGGAAAAAAGGCTTTACGATCATATCAACTGCGTCATCTAGCTAAACATAAAGCAGCTTCATCTTTTAAAGATGATTTCATTTCGATCTTTACTTTTTTCATATTGAATTACAAATATTGTACATTTATATTACCAATATATGTATTACATGTAGGTAATATCAGAGCACGCCGAGGGTATAAACGGGCAGAGCCATTACCTAGGCAAATTGTTAGCTTCATTTTCGAGTTGGACTTTGGGACATTATTAACAACAAAGAGGTGAGCATATCTTTTTTTGATATTAGGTAAAGATACTCGTATTTAATTTAGGATGCCTGCTGGGCACGTTTATTCCGGATTGGAGCAGCAACAGGCACCAGTCGATCAGAAGTTCTAACCGATAAATATCTGGAAGCGATATCTGTTGTCAGGTTGCGGACGGAAAGGTAGAAGGAGGAGAAAGGAAATTATTTTTGTAGTGGTTTGAAACTCAGGTGTGTTTGGTTTCGATATTCGCCCTCCAGGGGTGGGAGTCCGAATAGGACGGAAAGTTTTTTCTTCACTCAGAGTGATTCGAAGTTTATAATTCGTGCTTGAAACTCTACAACAGCCAAATCTACGTGTCAGTGGTACGCCTTCACACGCAGAATTTTTCTGTCTGAGTTCCAATTACACAAATGAAAAACTTGAAAGACTTGTCATGGGCAGGATTCGAACCTCGACCCTCCGAGTGAGAAGCGATTGCTAGTACCACTACACCACAGCCACCCGTGGTACAATATCGATGTATCGATAGTACAGTACAGATTACAAGGCACTGTAATTTACAATTCTTAAATCTATCTTAGTCCGGAACTGTCCAGAAATAGCCACGACAAATCTTTATGGCTACTACTACTACTACTACTTTGGTAGTAATCCTATCAAGATGCTCTTTCTATAAGGAGTAGGCACTTGCAGATTCTGCCATGACCTGCAAACCGAGGAAGACATATGCCATGCAAATATCATATAAAGGAGTATCGCGAAAGCTTAAAAAATTCCTACGAAAATCTTTCGTAGAATTAAGAGAGAATATATGGATAAGGGGCCATGTTTTTCAAATAATATTGTTAAGCTTCTTCCTCTTAACTTTTCAGTTCGATTGGTTTATAAGGATCGCGATTAGCTCTTTTTGGTTTGTATTTATGTAGTTAAGTTGCTGCCTTCTGTTTACGTATAGAATAGCGAAGTAAAAGCTTCTTATCGGATGTCCTTACCATATACCATCTTACCTGTTAATCTAAATAAGCTGTGGTCACATAGGCAATTGTAGATTTAATGCTGATGTTATCTCTAACAATTTTGTAACTGTATTTAAGTGATACCCTATCTCAATAAATGTATTCATATTCTGTTCTCACCTGCAACTGTACACAACTCCTCAAATAGATATTTCCTGTGACTTTAAAAAGACGCGATCATTTATGTCATTCAACTTAAACATATCGCTTTTTAAACAAAATTGGGACACTTATTCCATAGCTTGCCGATTTGTCACAATGTATCTAATACATATGATGGATATCATACATTCCTCAATAAAGTCAGCAAAACACCGATCCAAATAAATAATACAGAATAACATATCAGGCAGACAACTTCTTCATAAGAAATTTCCTTTTCCCACATCAGCAATCATAAATCGTATCATGTTTCAAAAAAAAATAAGAAAAAGTACTTCCACGCGATGACAATGGGGATTGGGGACTCATGGAGGAGCTTGCTTGTGTTTATGTTTCCATATACACATGCCCTTCTGGGACAGTGTGCCTTTTTTGCCCCGTTAAGCTGATTATCAGCATTTAACGCATGTGTGCATATAAATTTCATTTCATATGAATTCAAGAGTTCCTGACCTAGATTCCATAATGATGACTTCAAGGTACGAAGATAAATGTCCCGACTCAAATGTATGTGTGGAAGGTCAACTTTGATGTTTTTTTTTTTTTTTTTGAAAGAGCTGATACGGTGGGATCTGAAACTGTGGTCTCTGGCAAGAACAACGAATGTGTTTTCACTTTTCGGAACAATGTTATTGTGTCAAGATTCATAAGTCTGTTGTAGAGTCAGTCATCATATTGTACAATGATTAGATAGCAGCAACTCTCGTGTTTTCTAAAAAAAACGTACCTAAAATATTATTTATAAGCTTACAAGTGCAGAGTAGGTCAGTACAGGGTAAGACCTACGAGTTTTTCAAACAAAAGTGGAATAGGTCGTTTATTCAGAAAATTATAGATAAGTGAACGTGGGGTCATAGATACATCTCTTGGAATCTTCAGCATTTAGAAAGAATAAAACTTTAAGAACGCCTAATGATTTACAATTTTATTCTCTTAAAAAAAAGATTTAAACTGTCTTCATAAATTCTCTGAAAAAAAAACGACCTTCAAAAGTTGCTGGGTACAGAAACATCCCACATCCTTTAATCGTCCTGATGTTACTGTGATATTTATCAAACAAAGTTCAATTTCCTCACTCAAAATAAATTTCACAACGCGTTCGTCACCAAATTCTAATTTATTTCCCCTCTGTGTGTTTACCTAGCAGATACGAGTTCGACGATTTCAACGAAAGCAAATAATTAAATGTAACACGCGCTGCGTGGTGATATTTGTTTATATCGACAGAACCGAAGGCGTATTCGATATCATACGAACACTTGTATATCACGAGTAGAAGGTATTATCGAAAAGTAATTTTAACGAATTTGTGAGTGTTAAATGAAGCGAATTTTTCTAAAGAAGAAAAACCAATTTTCGCAAGGTCAAAATTATGTATACGCAATGCATACCTCGCCCGATTGGATGGGATATTAATCTAATAAATTGTCTATTTAAAGAACTTAATATATGGACTCAACAGTTGTATGTTCATTCCAAAGTCTCTTGTTTGGAGCCCATCATCTTATAAATTGAAAAGTTACAATCACATGTATGTAAATGCAAAGACAACTTGTGTCTAAATATTTTTCACTATTTAATTAAATAATGTAAATTGACAGATATTCACCTTTACCTTCTTATTATCCTAATATAACAGAATGTAAGGTATTGTGCTTTTTAAACGGCCAACCCAGCTACTAATCCCGCGAAAAGTGTAAGACACATATTTGAACTTATATACTTGCTGTTTCGCCAGCTTGTAATTAAAATTGATTTAAAAGTTTAAGAATACATCTGATGCATAACTGTCAATACTGATTTTTTCTTTAAAATGAATGAGATACGCCATAATTATGTTAACCATTGAATGCGATTGTCTGATTGATCTTCATACTTCTACCCTGATTGCGTAGGTTGATTCTAGTTTGGCGATCATGGTTAAATAAATATCTGATCGATCGTGTTTTTTAAGGGAAACAGGCTTTAGCGTTGAATTAAATAAATTAACGCATGAACCTTTGTTGGAGTACGCAATATATTCTGTCAAATACTTCCCCATATAGTAGATGGAAAACAGTATTTGTCCAAAAAAAAAGTCGAGTCCTCCTCTTTCTCCTACAGCCCATTGCACTTATGTTATAGATAGGTAGACTAATCGAGATATCAAACACTACTAATATGTACTTTTGCAAACCCTTAACTTTCGCACAGACACACTGTACGTGAATTCCAACACTTTTAAATATCTATAGCTTCGTCAAAATTTGCTAGAATGAGAGCGATTTGCACGAGTGTGTGTAACGTGGATGACGTTTTTTTGTATAAAATGGGAGGGAAATTGAGATTGATGACAATTCACACGTATTCACAGACAGTGTCACACGGATACGGGCGGTCAGTAGAAAACCGGATTTGATTTTCCAATATCTGGAAAGTTTGACATCTAGGTTAGTTTATCTATGACTTATGTCTGAATACAGCAATAAACACTCGGCATATGAAATATCTCGAGACACGAAAACTTCTAAACGGGTGGCATTACGGTTTTCGTACCAGCAGGTCCACTGATGATGTAATGCCGAACAGTGGAACTATAATCATGTGAAAGCAAGGCAATTGCACTAGATATTTCAAAAGCATTTCATTTGGGATCGACAAACCGCTTCTCTAATGGGTTAGGGGAAGTACCTTTCGAATCGTTTAATTCAAATTGTCTTGGGCAGTTTCAAGTCTGCTAACCGAAGAATAAATCCTGGTGTGCACCAGGGTTCTATTCTGTTTCTTACACTCTTTTTAATTTTCTAAAGCGATCTCTTGGCTGCAACTCTAATTCACTCAAAATTGAATTCAAAACAGTGCGATAAAACTCATATCTGATGCCAATATTTCACGGTTGACATCAACGTAATGTTTCTTCCCTCACCTTGATCCATTTTTATATTCACAATAACATGCCGATGTTATTCTAGCCTTTATGCAATGCATTTAAAACCAACGCGCGTGAATATCTCTCTTTCTCTCCTGGAGTCATCGGCCATTATTTTTGTATGAGTGTATCCGGACGAGATATTGTTTCATTAGGATGGCGCTACGTATTTTACTTATATGTTTGCAACCAAAACCTTTAATCATAAAGGTTAAAAGTTGATTTCAAAAATCATACATTTTGACAAAATTCAGCAAAGCAAGATAAGTAAATATAAAACGTGGTCGACCAGAACGAAAGAGAATGCACTAAGTCCTGTTAAAATTAAATAGAAAATCTCGTAGTAAACTTACAGTTGGTACTGTGAGCAGTTTATATAGGGTTTTCCAATAAGGACCTGACAACTTTTTTTTAAATAAAACGCAAACCATTTGAGATATTTCAAAAACTTTATTATCGGCTTGAAGTACATTCAAAGCATTTATGAATGGAACTCGACTTCGTTCATATGGCCACCGCGGGCACGTTTGCAGCGGTCGATTCGTTGGACCCAATATTCAATGACTCGGCCACACATTTCGGCCGAAATGGCCGCTATTTCGCGTTCATTGTTGGCTCTGAGCTCTTCCAACGTCGTCGGCGTGTTGCCATAAACCAATGACTTAACGTAGCCCCATAGAAAATAGTCAAGCGGCGTTAAATCGCACGAAAGGAGCGGTCAATCGATTATAGCGTGTGCTGTGTGGCTTGTGGCTTGTGGCTTGTGGCATCATTCTGTTGAAACCACATGTCGTCCAAGTCCATATCTTCCAATTTGGGCCAAAAATAATCGGTGATCATGGCGCGATAACGCTGACCATTCACAGTAACGTGACGATCGTTATCGTCGACGAAAAAATATGGCCTAATAACGCCGCCGGCATGCAAACCGCACCAAACAGTTATTTTTTGTGGATGAAGTGGTGATTCATGAAGCACATGTGGATTTTCACCCGACCAATAACGCATATTTTGCTTATTGACGAACCCATTGAGCCGAAAATAAGCTTCGTCACTGAAGATGATTTTGCGATGAAATTCATCATCTTGGCGCATCTTCTCCAGAACCCAATCGGAAAACGTAGGTCGCTTCAAATGGTCCATCGGCTTCAATTCTTGAGTCAGCTTGATCTTGTATGTGTATAAACCATGATCCTTACGCAAAATACACCATAATCTGGTCTGAGCAATGCCCAATTCTTGAGAACGCCGTGGAATTGACTGATTTGGATCGTTTGCTACGGACGCCTGAACGGTAGCGATATTTTCAACATTTCGACCAACCCGTTGTCTCACTGACACGGCAACATCACGCAACGAATATGTAGACTCAAATTTTTGCACTAAACTTGTTATTGCCTGTCTACTAGGGCGAGAATTACTACCGAAATTTGGAGTTAACGCTTTTAAAGTTGCAGTCACCGACTCCGAATTTCGGTAGAAAATTTTTATAATTTGCAGATGTTGCTTGTTAGTGTACTTTACCATGATGAAAATGTTGAGTTTGATGATTAGTGAAAGAGTGCGTTCACAAATTAAATTCAAAGTTGTCAAGTCCCTATTGGAAAACCCTTTATAAAACAAATGGAAGTAATTGAATTGAGTCACAGTCCTGCTTAAGTAGTAAAGGATGTTCTTTTTAAGAACTATAGACTTTTTTTTAAAACAATAACGACATGAATTGAATTTGAATTACAAAATTGTAACATTTTAACGATTGGCCTTCGCGAATATGACAACCCTTTTGGGCATTTTGCGTCGTCTGCAACAACAATGGTTTTCAAGACCCGAATAGTTCCCGGTTTACTGGCATAGACCAAAGTCTGACCATAGTCCAACAAGAAGTAATCAAGGGACCCTCAAATCGCGCGATCTCGGTGGCTAATTCACCGGATAATGCTGTCAATGATTGCTTGGCCATCCTGCTGGAACCACATATATTCTGGAATAATTTTTTTACTTATACGGAAGTAAATTTTATATTAAGCCAAGAGTCAATTAAAGTGCATGAATTCTTAAATTACAGTTAATAAAATGAAAGAGCAGAACTCATGCATTTTAAAATTGCTTTGACAACATCATAAAATGCCACATGAAGTTTGCGCTTCAAGTAGTAATATAAACTACTGTAAACCACTTTGGCGTATGTTATAACAGGTATGGTAAGAGCTAGGGCAAACTTCCGTATAGTTTAGCTAATGTATTAATTGACATTTGAATGAAATACTCCAAGCTACACTTTTCTTCAACTGACAATTGTAATCTATGTATATTCTAAATTTTAAAATAAGATACTGGTTCAGAAAACATCACACTCGGAATAGCCTTTTCCGAATCACGAGATCTTTGCGTCTCTTAATTTTAACCAGTAGTACAAGCATCTTTAAATAGCCTTTCAACATACGTATGATCGGAAGGGGGTGAAAAGAAAACAGAAGAGGTTCCGCAAACTTATCAACATTCGGATGAATGTGGCTCAATCAATGGATGAGTATTAACGTGAATTTAATTCTATTCTTTCTCGTTTAACAGAATTAGATGCGAGCTGGATGATGGTCTTATGGTAGTTTTATTGCTGGATAGCCTACCAGAGGAATATAAAGATGTTCAGGCAGCTTTTCACGCTCAAAAGGAATATCCCCCGCTAAATATAGTACGAACGCGGTTGCCGGAAGATGGGGACAAGGGATTTGTCAAACGGAAACAATGCGATGCAAGTTAAACAATATAGCAGCAATCGTTATAAACAGAAACCTGAATAGAGATATCCTCAGCAGTCTCAAAAGCCATCATCGAGTTTCTTTCCATACAACTGTCGACGGTGCGGTAAAAAAGGTCACATGGCCAAAAATTGTAGAGCCAGAGAGAGAGTTGAATGCGCAGAATATACAAGCCAGGAATAAGATTTCATCATGCAAGAGTATTTGCATTGTTCATCAATAGAGTACCAGAGAACAGCTGCTTTAGTGCGAGAAAAAAAGTCTTTACGGTGGAGCCTGGACAGTGGAGCAACATCACACATGTATAGCACTAAGGGAGCTTTCATTGAATTGTCGAATAATCAGTGCATGGGGTATGTAAAACTGGCAAATAATCAAAAGGTAAAGATAGTGGGAATCCAGTTAGACAAAAAGTCTCAATTTATGTACCTGTATAAAACGCTATTTGTTCCAGATTTGAAAGAGAATTTTATTTCTATTGGAAAGGCTACGGACGGTGGCGGACAAGTTCAATTTAAAGAAAATCATGCTGTTATTCTTGATAAGGATGGGCGGACTTTATTGGAAGCCAAACGACAAAATGGACTGTATATTGTAGCGGATATTGATCAGCGAGCTTGTTTGTCTATAACTACAGAAAAAGATGAATTATTTGAAAAATGGCACCAAAGAATGGGACATCTAAATGCAGCATTTCTCCGGCAGTTACAAACCAAAAATATGGTTACCGGATTACCACCATTTAAAACTCATACTCTTGACTGTGTATCCTGCATTCGAGCAAAACAAACACGCCAACTGTTTCCCGTAAAGGAAGGAAAAAGATCAACCAGACGACTTAAGCTCGTACACAGCTATATATGTGGCCCAATGCGCACGGAATCACTCAGTAAGTCACTTTATTATGTAACATTTATTGATGACTTTTCTCGCAAAATACTTGTATATTCCATGAATAAAAAAGGTGAGCTTCTAGAAAAATTTAAAATATTTAAAAATTTCGCTGAAAACCATAGTGGAGAAAAAATAAAATCTATTAGGTCAGATAATGGTACAGAGTATCGAAGTAGATCCTTTACAAATTTTACACAGGAATGTGGAATCAAACACGAATTTACCACGGAATATACGCCGCAGAAAAATGGAGTTGCTGAGAACGCTTATAGAAATGGCGCATTGCATAATGCTGGAGGTGAATCTACCAAAATTTCTATGGCCAGAGCTGGTGAATACTGCCGCATTTATACGAAATAGATGTCCAACAAAATTAAATCTGAACAAAACCCCAGAAGAACAATGGCTTTTAAAGAAGCCGAATGTTTCATTTTTTAGAGAAATCGGTTGCAGAAGTTTTGTTTTAGAAAAAGTAAAAAACCCAGGCAAGTTCGATCCAAGAAGCGAAGAATATTTACTTATCGAATACTCGGAAGAAACAAAGGGATATACGAGTAGATTATGGAAACGTGGAACAAGAAGCGTCATTAAAAGTAGGAACGTTAAATTTATTAAAGACGTTAACAAGGAAATAAACCTGGAAGCTACTGATAATCTAGAAATTACCGCACCGGAAAACTAAAATCAAATATGTAACAACAAACAGAGTAAGGAAGTCAATCACCAGCAAAATCGTTCACCAATGCGTACTAGATCAAAATCGAGACAACTAACTGAAAGTACTTGTCTTGTAGAGATTGGAGACCCAAAAATGTTAGAGGAGATCGAGAAATCAATCGATGCTCATGAATGGAAGGCGGCAATGAAGTTGGAGTTTGATCTTTTAATTAAAAACAAGACTTGGGAGTTAATAGATCGACCGCCTGACAGAAATGTTATTGGATCAAAATGGGTCTCCAAGACCAAGTATAATCCGGATGTTTCTGTGGAAAAGAGAAAAGCAAGGGTGGTTGCAAAGGGCAACCGATTATTTTGAGACTTTTGCACCTGTTGCAAAGCCCAGCTCTATGAGACTTTTATACGTTTTGTCTGTAGAAACAGACCTGGACTTAGATCACATTGACGTGTCTACTGCATTTTTGAATGGAGATCTAGGAAAAGAAATACTGATGGAGCAACCGACCGGTTTCATAAGTCTAGAAAACCAAAACAAAGTTTGTAAACTTAAGAAGGCTATCTATGGATTAAAGCAATCGGGCCGCTAGTGGAATTCTAAACTTGATCAGAAACTTAAAGAACTTGGTTATACAAATTCGAATTATGACAGATATATCTATTTTAAGGGTGAAACATGCACAACTACAAGAATAATTGTAGTTTATGTAGATGATTTGATTGTAGCAACAAAAGGGTCGATTATGAATACTTAAAATTTTCTTTAGTGAAATCTTTTGACATCCGAGATTTAGGAGAGCCGAAGCTCTGCGTAGGTTTGGAAATAGAAAGGAATCGTGCGAAGGGTTAGCTGTCAATTGCACAATCAGGATATATAAAAAATTTACTCATTAAGTTTACTGAATTGTAATAAAAATAAATTACCTATTCCAACTAAATCAAAATTTGAAAGGGAACCATCAGTCGAAGGCGAGCGGAACCAATCAATCAGAGTGATTTTCAAGAATTAATGGGACGACTATTACATTTATCTATATATAACAGCCCAGATATCGCTTGTCCGGTAAATATGCTCTCGCAGTTCTCACAAGATCCTAGAAGACAGCATTGAAACTTCGCCATATCTATATTTAAGTACCTGAAGGGGACTCAAACTGCTAAAATAATCTACCAAAAAACAAGTAAGCCGATTTTTGAGTATGTGGACTCAAATTGGGCAGAAGATACAAATGATAGGAAATCACAATCGAGATTTGCTTTCATTTATTCAAATGGAGCTATAGCGTGGGAATCGAGGAAGCAGTCAATCGTTGCAACATCTAGTGCAGAAGCAGAATATGTTACTTTGAGTTCTGCTGCAAAGGAAGCTGTCTACATAGGCAAACCGATAGCTATATACAACGATAGTCGGAGTGCTCAATTCATTGCACATTATCAAGGGAGACACTCAAGAACTAAGCATCTGCATATTCGATACCATTTCATTCGGCAGGCAGTAGCTGATGATGTTGTGGAGCTCCACTATTTACCTACGAGGTAAATGACTGCTGATGCACTTACAAATGCAACGACGGCACCAGCCCATTATTACTGCTTTAAAAGTTTGGGTATGCGATTTTGAAATATGAATTTTTTATTTTTATTGCTTTTAAGAATTTGGGTATGAAATTTTTTAAGCTATGAATTTGATTAAGGTTAGGGTTGCTAAAATTTAGAGGGTGTGTTAAATATTAAAATACTTAGCTTAAATCAACTTATAGCAACGACACTCTCATCAAGCATCTCTAACTAGCCTTTCAACACCGTATTACAATGACAGCTACCTGAATATTCCCCGGATCCTCATCAGAAATTTGAAAAATAATACGAGTATAGAGTTTAGTGGGTACAAGAAAACGTGGTGATTGCTAATCAACGACCGCTGATTTTAGTTAGAAATTTAGTTTGTATTGCTTATAAATATTGCTCTGCTTGGAGATGTTCTAAAAATTATTGACCGCCAAAGCCAGTTTTCATATTCTGAAATAATTTCCTGACCTCGGAACATCAGCCCGCACAAACAGGCTATCTCTCCAGTTTAAAAGCTCACAGTTGTGAATCAACAATAGATTCGGATAAGGATTCAAAACTGTTGACGTGCAACCGGACAAACAGTAGAAACCTAAAATATAATATTACAAAGTAAATATCGCCGATATCCAGGAAGTGCGGCGGGATGAGCCAAACAAAAAGAACTGCTAAACTGGGACATATGTTACGGTGATTACTACATATAATAAGAACAGCGTCCAGTTAGGGGTGGAATCGTTGCAAGAATAAGACTGTTAGGATCCTTGAGCTTCTGACATTTAAGCGTATGTCCATATCAATGCTTAGTTTGCTTACATCAGCCTGATATGCATTCACATATAATCTTAACAACAACAAGTTATTATCACCGGATAGCCTGCATGTTAAGTCCCTTAAGACAGCAAAATAGAAGTTGATATAAAGACACCAACTCATTTTTAAGATTTTGCCTGAGGAAAATAATCAATTGAAACGCAGCACCACCACAAGAAAAGAGATCCTCTAAACTGCTAGAACTTTAAAGTCATCAGTTTCTTTAAACTTACATTAAAATCGTGTCTGCAGTCCTGAGTATTGTTGCGTAAAAAGATCTAAAAAAAATATAACTAATATAACAAAAAAGAAAGAAGCTTCACAAAAACGAGTAAAACTCACAACATTCGCACAGCACACTTATGGTTTACCTTTTGTTTGACAGCTGCGTAAGGTGCGACTATTTCAGTGCATTCATCAGATGCAGACGAACTGGTCAGCAATAGGATCAAGAAGAGGAAGGGAGAAAAGAAAACCAACAACTAGAGAAGTTCAACGAAGGAAAATCTGCCGTTTCTTGTGACGTAGAATTTCTCCAAGTAGAAGCTGTTTTTGGCGAGTAATTTTTGAAGAAAAATACAGCAAGTGTGGAAAACTGGATGGAGCTTAAAATGAGCAGACGAATTAGAGAACGGGGAAGTCTTTAAACAGGACTCAACGAGGACAGAAAACTGCCCTGATTAATTTATAAAAATAAAACAAAATCAAAAAAAGAAATACAAAAAGGTTAACCTCTCGGGAACCCGACAATTTTCGGTAGTTTTAGTTTAGTAGTTTGTAAATTTCAGTATACATGAAACTACCTACGTTTTTTTTTTATTGTCGAAACAGAGCACTTAGACAAAGAACTAGTCCATTGTACTCCTTGTAAGTTGTTTTTAATGGAATCTTTCAGTCGAATAAAGTGCGAATAAAGATGAGTAAGCGCTTCAGCCTTCCGACTGCGTTCAATGATGCCTTGCATTCTCGAACTAACTTGGAAGTCGTAAGAGTGTTCAGGAAGGCCCTAAGTGCAGCTGGGCTATCGCTACAGGTATAAATGAATCGCTTCCTCCACCGGAGTGTTAGGAAAAACTCCGATGCAGCCGAAACAGACCGCTCTTTAGAGTCTGGCAAAAGCAGCAATGACATATTTTCGTCAGAGTTTATTTCACCAGAAAACCGACGCTTAGGATATAATTAGCCTTAGCATAGCCATGTCGATCCAGAGAACCCTTCTCTGTGACAGGTCTCATGTCTTGAAGGCAGCTCCTTTGCATTGCCAGAAGATTTCAACACAGCATATTTAGTCCATAGAAGTTTGTTATCCAGAATGACACCAAAATACTTAGCCTCTTTGGATAATTGGATTGTGATGTCTTTAAGCGGTAGGTGAGTCAGGCCAGACAGCTTCCTCCTTTTCATAAAGAGGACAACCTGAATTTTGAGAGCATTGACTATTAACTGAAAGCCCGTTTGTAGTGCATCAAACTTCGGTTGCGTATAGAGCTAACTGCGCTTTCGAGCATACAGTCGGTAGACACAACCCAATAGACAGTACAGCTACATTATCATACGCGGATAGATGTCAGAACTACTGAGCGCGTTGAGCAGTGAGTCGACTAACATGCACCATAGCAGTGGAGGCAGAACGCCGCCTTGCTGGCAACCCATGTTTACCCCCTCCATCACATATTGGCCATAGTCAGAATCCACAATCAATGTCCTATTCACCAGGATTGATTTTATCCACAAAACTAGTGATTCGTCTAGGCCTTGTTGTCTGGCCGAGTTACACATATATCATCAACCGATCCGCATACCGTAGCCAACTATTTTGCTACTTTTTTTAAACAATCTTTTGCCAATAATTCCTTCGTACCGGATCCCTCTTATTTCAAATACCTACCTAACTTTCCACTGGCCCCACTATATCTCAAAGTATTGATCATACAGTAATAGAAAATAAGTTACAACAACTTAATGATGAATACTTACTCGCCCAGCGAAGTCACTAATTACCGCCCCTTAGCTAAACTTTCACATATACCTAAACTGATCGAAAGCATTTTGTACGAAGCCTTAAGCTTCCAGTGCAAATCTCTGATCAACACGGCTTTCTGAAAGGTAGATCAACTACCACTAACCTCGTCGAATTCGTGTCCTCTGTTCCCTCAGCCTTAGAAAGTGATAAAGAAATTAACGTTATAACAACCGATTTCAGTAAGGCTTTTGACAAGATATCTCACAAACTAATCCTATTCAAATTGTCCGTCCTAGGCTTTGAACCCATTTTGCTTAAATGGATATCTTCTTACCTGGATAATCGCTTTTATAGTGTTCGATTCAGGACTGCCCTATCGGCCCCTTTCTTGGCCACTTCAAGTGTTCCTCAAGGTAGTCACCTAGGTCCACTCCTCTTCATCCTAACTACTAACGACCTTCAAAGGCTCATTCAAAACTCAACACTTTCTCTCTATGCTGACGATACCAATATTTTTAAATCCATTTCCTCACAACATGACTCCAGTCTTCTTCAAATAGATCTAAATAGTTTTTCCACCTGGTGCATCAATGTCACCAAATGTGAATCGATTACCTTCTCACATAAGTGCAACAAGTCTCCTCCCCGAATTTGCCTTCTCCATGACCAACATATATCCCTTGTAGAGTCTATCTGCGACCTTGTTATATTATGCGACAGGGAGCTGAGATAATTACTAAAGCAAACTCGTCACTAGGCTTCGTTAAAAGATGGTCCAAAGAATTCTGCAACCCGTACGTGACCAGATCACTATACATCACTCACGTTCGCTCACTTCACGAGTGCGCTAGCCAAGCGTGGTGTCCCTGTCAAAAAGTTCATGTATCCTATATTAAGAGCATCCAGCGTCGTTTTCTTCGATTTGCTCTTCGAGGTCTACCTTGCAACGATCCTCTAATCTTACCTCCTTATCGAGACCGTCTCAAGCTCATTAACCTGAATACCCTTGAGGAACGAAGGAACGCAGCTGACATTATTTTAATTCACCGGCTCCTCTCAGGCTCCGTCGATTGCACGTCTCTTTACAACTCCATTTTCTTTTGCACTAACCCTCGTACCAATCCATCGCACGACATATGTCTCTAACGAACCAATCCCCCATATGCTGCGTAAGGTAAAATTCAACCTTTCCGTTTTCGATTTTAATCGCAGTACTCTCTCCCTCAAATCCGATCTCCTTCACCATCTCTAGCTTTAAGCCCTAGTGATAAGTCCTAGATATCGCTAAACCTTAATTTTCTTTTAGTTTTTAAGTCCTAGTTTTTAAGCTTGTATTAAGTCAAATAAATAGGGGCATTAGCTCCCACCAAAATTAATTTACCTATTTAAAAGCTTTCTGGTTTCTTTATGAAGACGCTGCTGGTCTGCGGTCCACTAAGGAACGGTCGATCTGCAGGATTTCTAGGACTTTCTACCTAGGCATATCATTTCAAATCACTTGGTGAGGGTACCGTACAGGTTCTGGACAGCTTCCTCTAGCTTTTGTTTTGTTCTAAGCTTAGGGTAGCACTTTAGTATTTGTTAAGCTCTGCCTTAAATCATATTCAGTTGGTTTTCTACGGATTCACCCTCTTCAACAAGATCGAGACATCGCATCCTATTCTGAATTCAATGAACCTATGATCTGAAATGAAGTTCTTCGATAGCACTTTTCAGTCAGTACTCTCCTTAGCATACTTGTTGGATGACATTCAGTCGATTACTTTTTGTCTTACTTTTGTAACAAAAGTCGCTTGAGAGCCAAGATTGTTGTCAACCAGGTCGAAATATAGTACAATATGAAATCCAGGAGATGATTTCCTCTAACGTTGCAGTTACTACTGCCCCGAAAAGTATTCTGAGCATTAGCTTCTCAGCATAGGATAAGTCCCATCCTACTGGAATCACGGTATTCAATGAATACGGAAATCACAGGGAAAATAAGCATAGGCAACGACGAATTTGTGCGAATATGCTTTCGTTTCGTAGATTATATCTGCAGCAACTAAATCTTTGTTTCAAAATTTACCAAGTTTAGATGGTGAGAGTGAGTTCGCCACATAAAAACAAGTTCACGGGCTTTCCGATTGCTCGTCATATAGTGGTGTGAAACCTTTTAAACATCCAAAAACATCCGACGCGTTTATTCCACACCCATGCTTTCTGCATGGATGTCACGTGAGGTTTTGTATTCAACACGGAACTCTCCTACATAGGGATGAAGTAGCAGACTTGGAATGTGGAAGGTCGATCTGAGTACACAAAATAGATGAGTACTGGGATGATCGTTTTTTATCTGCACTCATTTGGAAACAAAGTGGAAATTAACCCTTCCCAGGCGCAGATACGGACTTGAGTCATACCTAGACTTAATCGTATCGGCAAAAGCTTTGTCTACGCCCACGGCAAGATAAGAGCCGTCCTTGTTTTCCCGTTTTGTTTTCTTTCTCTCCTTATGAGAGTAGATTTTCCAATTTTCAGTGTCGAGCCAAGGATTCTGGATATGAAGACACATCACCGTATCCCCCGTTTCCCTGAGTTGCCCAGGAACTCAGAAGTTCGTCAGCTTAGGTTGTCTGAAAACCTTGAAAGTCTTAGTTTCCAAGGGTGGAATTTTTGGCACAGAATTATTTAACCATTCGAAAAATTTCTGCTTTGGCCGGCTTTTGGTTGCTTTTACAGGTAGGTCCAAGTTCCGTCTACCAGATCTGCAGATCATGCTGGTTTCAGTTTCAGACGAATCTTATGTGTTAGAAAAGCCGCCATCAGAGTTGTTTGAAACTGCCGCTGGCTTTGTTTCCATCGATGGGTTTGACCGCTTCATGCGATTTCCGCATGGAGCCTTTGTTGGCTGCAGCACTCGACAGAGGGAGTGCCGTGCGCTTTCTATCTCTTGGCCCTGTTCGGGACACTAGTGTCTAATTTTTAACGTAAACCACCTGCCATGTAGACTTATGTTTACGGGATGCCCATACATCGAAGGGGGCAAGGGTACGCCTTGCCATCCCTCTGCCGCCTTCCTGAAATACCAAATCGAGGCCAACCTAAAACCTCTTACTGCTCTTAGGGTCGTAGCACCCAATACTTATTGCAACTCTACATTGGGTCAACTAAAGGAAGACCCTTCCCGCGACTTTGGGTTTAAACTATAGCCACCATGACGCTCCCACAAGGGGGCCTACCTCATCAAGTCAGGCCCGGACCGAAATCCGGGGGGCTCCTGACTCCCATGGAACCGTGATTTAAGTCCTGGTAGGGACTACCGGTTGTCCAGCACCCAACAAGACCTATGACCGGCAACTTGTGACTGATCAAATCGTAGCAACCTTCGGTAGCATCATCTGAAGATGTTTACGACAAGACCAGTATTTTGCTCTGCCCCCGTTCATTATTAGACATAGTCATTCATGGGCGAAACCTTCATAATTGGGCGGGGCCCACCTATTCGGGAAGAAGAGGGCGCAGTTTCAGATCCAAGAGGTTGGTAGGTTTCTGTGGGTGTCACTTGCACCGACCTGTTTTTCTTCTCCGTCGCCGCTGGGGCAGTGAGAATTTTAGCACTCCCACTTTCGACAGAATTTACCATCAAAAAAACAGCATTCTGACCAACCACTGTTCTATTCTGATGGGGTTTAAGTGTAATAGGCAGGACATCTTCGGGACCCTCAATCATTCTAGCTCAATCTACCGAACGTGTCGTAGAAAGAGCCATAAGAATCATCGGAATCAAGGGTTCCAGCAGATGTTTGGTCAGCGTTTAATTCGGCGGGGGGTTTTCGAAGTATGTTGGTTGGAGCCTCCAGAATCCGTGCCCGGTTGGAGTACCACCTGGAGTATTATTCGTTAAGTTCACCTCTTTACTTTAAACCGTTTTACGTCTAGTTAAAAGGTCTTTGGCGCTTAGTTCCAAACTATTTGCCAGCGATCTGATTAACCCCTATTATTTGACCGGCAAGTCCAAATGCTAGCGGCAAACTCACCGATACCTTTGATGTCAAAGAAGATTAGAAAAGGCGAAGTACTGTCATGTGATTTCTTCAACATCATGCTTGAAGTATATTCGTAAGACTATTCATTTCTGAAAAGTGTACAAATACTAGAATGCGCTGAAGATATTGATATCAAGCGAGTTGTATCACTTGTGCATTTGCAGGTAATGGAGTAGAAGCGGCAAGAATAGGTTTAGCTCCGAATAATGGCAAAGTCAAGTAAACATACATATACCGCCAGGAAGAAGGGACGCACAAAATCGACGAATTGGACAGAACGTCACAGTTCTTTGAATGATTTCTGGTCCTATTTGTGTTGACGATCATTGTAGTGGAAGCTAAGAATAAATTTTTTATTACTTCTTCTGTAACATGATCGGTGAGCATGCGTTTTTCGAACAATAGAACCAAATTCGAAGAATTCCCGAGTTCAAGTCGTATTTTGTTGTATTCTAATTAAATTGACTTTCAAAAACACATCGATTTATCAAAACATTTACTTATTTTTATCACATTAAAAATGCATTCAATTCAGCGCTATCAAAGCCCTAATTCGCCTTTCTCACCTTTAATCCATAAAAACATTCTATTAATACTAACCCACACACAGTCTACTCGTAGAAAAGCCTCTAACGTTTGCCCGCACAGCAGTGCTCTTCTTGTTGGCATTGATGCAATACTCCAAGAATATTTCATCACCAGAACCAAACCACCAAAAATCTCCAAAACAAAAAAAAAATAGATCAAGGCCATGTCAGCTTGCATTCGATTCTGTTATCTTAACCTAGTACCATTAAACGCAAAAAAAAAAATCTCGAAGACTTCTAAAAACAAAATGATCCACCAATATTGTCAAACCGTGATTGACATTCAAGGAAAGCTGCCACTTAATCACCATATCTGGTCCAGTTCATCTTCAGTTGCCGCTGATGCCACGATGAAAATCCAAAAATATTCCAATTACCCAAACCTATAAAGCCGACAACGACGAACACGCCAACATCGAAAACATAGAAAATGTTTCATAGAATCGTAATCCATAAAGTCCGCAAAGAACATAGATACCCGAGAGAACATCGACGGAAAACCATCGCGAAAGGAGGAGGAAAACATTCCACGCGATAACAGCTAACGGCACAAGAAGCGAAATTACACAACTTTTTGGCAAGTGTGCGATAAAAATGTGCGTAAATTATTTCATAATTCCCAATTTCAGGGTCGCGCCAATTTTTTTTTTTTTTTTGCTTCACTGTTGCTGCACACCCTGTTCGTACCACCACCCTCCGCTGCGATGACTTGTTCGTTTATTTCAATGCCATTGCTAGAGCACACAAACTGATTAGAACAACGTGATAAACAAAAATAAATTATCAACAAATACTATGAAAGAGGAGACGATGGTGGGATGGAATCGGACTAACGCGCAATGAGGAAACGAGAAACAAGCGCAGAGTAAGGGCGCGCGATGAAACGACGAAAATAAGTTTTTCGCAAGTTGAAGTTCAATGTGAAGGAGTGTAGAAAGAGCGCGTACGCGTAGATAGGGGTGTGAGTGCGCGCGTGTTTTCTACCCCATCCCCCCACCCGGAAAATGCTTAGGTATTGTTAGAGAGTATGGTAGCGTAGAGCGGTAGGTAGCGTTCTTTCATACTCGTACTCGTATTTTCATATCAGTACATTACTTTCAATTATTCGGAAACTTAAATCAATTTATTTAACAGGTTCGCCTAATTTGCGTTGACTATACGAAGAAGAGTAGTTGAAAAGTGATGTGGAAAGGTTCGAAGGGGTGGTGGGGTGGGGATGGGGGGGGGGTGAATGACATCCATTAAAAGAACCAAGGACTTTAGCAGGTCTTCAAAAATTCATTGCTCCTTGAAGAGAGCGACGCATTTCGTTTTGTTAATTAGAGGAATTAACCCAAAGGGACCGAGTGCTGCCATGCGAAAAGGATGAAGAAACACCTTGATTCAATTATTGAATCAATGGAGGAATTGAAAATTGACACTAAAATTTACGATACCAGAGAGGGAGAATAAATAAAGCACGTGGCAAAAGATTTACACGATTAGATGTAGAGTTTGTACAGATTAATGGCAGCATGTGCTTGGATTTGTGGAAGTGTTAATCTTCTACTGAAGAGGTGTAGTACGCGTATTTGAAATTCCTTGTGAATTATGGTTCCATTTTCTACTATAAACACACTATGATACGCGTAGCTTCAAATTTTCCGTAGATCATGGACATTTGATAAGTAAAGCAGTCGATCCAGTAAAGCATGGTGTCGATCATTATGGCGGACTTTGTTCATGTCGGCTATATAGTAATTCCGAAGCTTTATGACATTTAAGTTCATAACATTTATAAATCGATCAGAGCCAGATCATGAAAATATATATACTCGTAAATAAGAGTATAAATATGTGCTTGTAGTTAGTCAAGTAACATACGTTCAAGAGGGTGGCAAAAACTGATCTTTTGTTATAAGAATTCGGGTGACTTTACCGCTCACACTAAGTGGAGAAGATGAAGTTCGAGGTCAGCTGAGTACTTACTCGTAATTCAATAAAATCACCAAACGATCACCGAACATGCCGAGGAAACTCAACAAATTCCATGTAATACGATGGGACAAAGAGGACAATACGAAAACTGAGTAAACGGTTTATAAAGTGTGTACTAAATAAATTTCAAAAATGGACCATGTTCTGGAATTGATGTTAACTCGAAAGGTTATTAGCGCTAACACATTAAAGTACTCGTACACATAATAAATATTAAACGTTGAATAATAAGGGAATTCTGTCCGAAAATGAAAAGCAGCTTTTAATCATTGTGCCAAATGGTCCAATGTTCTGAAGACAGAAACGATCAGTTAGTTAAAGCAATGGGTCAGGCGAACGAGGTTCTTCCTTGTATTTTGAATAACCAAGCGGGATGAATATTCCCAATGGCATTTTGAAACTGAGGTAGTTTACAAGTAAGTTATTGGTTACAGACTAAGAGAGATAGTATCATACTTTGGATTTATGTGTAATATGCTACCTCTTTGGCAACACACTGTTATAACATAGAAGTAATCGACTTAAACCGGGAAAAATTACGACGTTTAAGCTAAATTATCCAAAACAAGTTATTTGCATGCTTAGTTTATTTAATCTCTCGTGGGGCATACGGCGTTAAAAGCATCTATGTGTTTCAGGTCTCTTCAACTCGTTTCCTGAGACCTACATGGCAAATTTTGCAGGTGGTGTCTCTTATCCACTTCAATTTCCTTCGTATTATTGCGAACTTAACAAGTTGCTGCTCCGTTCTCATTAAGTTTTTTTAAGCTGGGATTCGGTCAGAATATTAATTGATCGCCGAGATTACGGAAGCCCAGTTCTGCTTGTCTCAATTTCTAAATTTTGTTTCCTTTGATGCACATCCATGAATCTATGTGAAAGCAAGCAGACATATTCAGCATTGTCTAGGTATTGTAATTCTGTTGCTCACCCCTAGAGTAATGACTTTCTCTCGTTAGGACTGCCTGAATCACGTGAAATCTTCCATTTTACTCACTCGATAAGGTTGCCTTGCTCTGGAAGTTTGAAGATCATTCCTTTCTTCCACTCGCCCGCAAAATGAATACAGAAGTTATATCGATCTATTCGTTTGAGTCCCTACTATTTGAGCTCTATCTTCTACTTGTACGACAAGGGCGTAGATGCTATTTCAATTGTCATATCTTACACTTCGCTGCAGATCTCTACTGCTAATGATGCTGCCAATCAAACTTTAAATGCTCTTCCAAGCTGGCAAGGCTAATATAATTTTTGTGGAAAGTTCATATGAAAAGCATATCCCTAAAAATGTATCATTTGATCAGTTGACAGCATACGCAGTAAACAGCCAACCCTAAGAAAATCACGCTACTGCGAGAGTATAAGGGAATAATGGCAAAACCAAACCATCTTTTTGCACCCTGCAGAGAATGACGAGAGCAACTCATGAGCTCTACGAGCCGAAAATAAGAAAGAATACATTTCATGTAAAAGCAGACAAAGAAATCTAATAGCACATTCCACAGTCCGATGCAGCCTGTTTTGACAACAAAAAATTCATCAACATCAGGTGAGGATAGTCATATTAAAAATCAAAAATAACAAGGCTACTAGAATCGGTGGCCAACTTACAAATTTATTCAAAGCAGCAGCTGAAAACTTGCTACAAGGCCTGGATTGTGACCGATCAAAGAGAAAATCAGGGAATTCAAAATCGATAGATACAATCCTTTTATCGGTTTAAAGGTCGCTAATGACATCGTTACGAGTAATATTATACATACGGACTAGATATACAGGGATATATGTTGCTTCGTCATTCAGGAATACTTGATAGCACCGTATGTCCAAAATGGCAATAGAATGCACATATTACTCGTATTTTGTTGTCAGAAATGGATGTGACAACTTGGTCCACTGTCATTCAATTTATTTATGCTTGAAAATATTTGTTTGCACATCATTGTGCTTGCATATGCTGATGATGTTAATACATTGTGGTAGGAAGAATAATGCGGCCTAACAGTTGAGTACTTGTAATAAACCGAGAGAGGAGCGGCTAGAATGGGTTTGGAAATAAACATGCACAAAACTAAATTACATCAGCATCTTGGATAAAATGTCACTATGGACAGGTTAAGTTTTTAAGAGCGACTTATAAATTCCATTTTACCCCATATGTTGATTTGGTCACAAGAAAAGTTTTCATGCGGTACGAGTATATACGTTTGGTCATGTATACCTGATATCAGTGTAGTAAAAGAAAATTGCTGTGGCTGAGGTGAGTAGAACAAGTCACGCATATGGATATCATTGTTGCTGCCTAAGGAGGTTTTCAATTTAATCTCAAAGAATGACAATGCATACGAAGACTACGTCTTAAGCGGGATGTGCAATTGGAAGGAAGGTCAACCAACAGTATACTTCCTTTGAAATTAAAATCGTCTAACTGCGCTCGAAAGACATTACTTTTTTCAGGCAAATTAAATCACGTATGATGAGTGGTTGTATAGAATACAACAAATCCAATTATACTAACAATTTAGTCTCCCCATTAAATGTTCCATACCACCCATGGAACGAATTGACTACTGAGCCCTAGAA